>CM042044.1:4347500-5547500 GCA_023525975.1 Smallanthus sonchifolius
AAAAATTGATCTTAGTTACTGCCCAAAAGGGACTGACACAGGTATCGAAACTTCATAGTTTCAATTGGGCAATTGAGTGTCGAAACTTCCTAGTTTCGATGGAGTATTGGTATCGAAACTACCTAGTTTCGGTTGAGTTAACTGGTGTCGAAACTACCTAGTTTCGGTTGTGCAGTTTGGTGTCGAAACTTCCTAGTTTCGATTGACAAGAAGGGTATCGAAACTACCTAGTTTCGATTGAACAGCTAGTATCGAAACTCCTAGTTTCGATCGAGTAACAGGTATCGAAACTACTTGTTTCGATTGAGTATAAGTATCGAAACTTCATAGTTTCGATTACTGGACCTTTGTTTGACAGAATCAGTCTTGCATATTTATGTTTTAAAACTTGAATTTGACACACTTTTATTGTTATCTTACTTGCAATTGAACATTTTGTATGCTTAAATACGGTTTTTAAAGAAAATAGAGTGGATAGTTTGGAGTTTTTACCTTAAAACAGTGACGATGATGATGAGAGAAAACAAAGAATGGTCTTGACTCTTTTGCAGAATTTTCTTTAAAACACTTGAAATCTTCTCAAGATACCGAATTGTGGTAGGATTTTGCCTTAAAACTTGGCTTCAATTTGAACAGAAATGAGAGATTTTCGTAAGAAAATGAGAGAGATAAAAGGTTTGTGAGAGTTTTGAGTGAAAGGGTATGGGTTATATATGAAAATATGGTAAAATGGGACGTGAGAATGGGGATGGTTTTCTCTGCACTTCGGCCGAGAAGTCAAAAGTGAATTGAGTGTTAATAATTGGATTTAAGTATTAGATTATTATTATTTAGAGTTTCACATGGGTAATTAAATTCGGTTTATACTGGTATGTGTACCGGTAACTCCCAGAATTACCAAAAATATAAAATGAGACAATGTTCGGTTTTTGTTAGACCTTCATGTCCTTGTTTGTGAAATTAAGTAAATCACAAGAATAATTATAATGTAAAATTGTTTAATACATGTACGGATATTGACCTGAAATGTCGGGTGTCACATTCTCCCCTTGTTAAAAGAATTTCGTCCCGAAATTCAATTCGTGTCGTCTTGAACTGGTGTATCCTTAAACAAGGATGGGTATTTTGTTTTCATTTGGTCCTCTTGTTCCCATGTATACTCAGGACCACGCTTTGAGTTCCAACGTACTTTAACCAGTTTGATCCGACTACGTCTCAGCTTTTGAACCTTCCAATCTGAAATCTCAATCGGTTCCTCGATGAAATGAAGTTTATCGTCAATGTGAATCTCGTCAGGCGGTATAATTAGTGTCTCGTCTGATAAACACTTCTTGAGATTTGATATATGAAACGTATCATGTACATTGTTTAGTTCTTGTAGTAGCTTGAGTTTGTAAGCTACAGGGCCAACCCTAGCTAGTATTTCGAACGGACCAACGTATCTAGGGTTGAGCTTACCACGGTTACCAAACCTTGCAACGCCTTTCCATGGTGAGACTTTTAACATTACCCGGTCACCAATTTGAAATTCTAATGGTTTCCGTCGGTTATCAGCATAGCTCTTTTGTCTATCTCGGGCCGCTTTCAAACGGTCCTTAATTTTGAAAATCTTATCAGTGGTTTCCTGGACAATCTCAGGGCCTGTCAAATGTTTTTCACCAACTTCCGCCCAACATAACGGTGAGCGGCATTTACGACCATATAAAGCTTCAAACGGAGCTGCCTTAATGCTCGTATGGTAGCTGTTATTGTAGGAAAACTCAACTAATGGTAAATGAGTATCCCAATTTCCTCCGAAATCCATTACACATGCACGGAGCATATCTTCTAATGTTTGAATGGTCCTTTCGCTTTGACCATCTGTTTGTGGGTGATATGTCGTGCTCATGTCAAGACGTGTGCCCATGGCTTCTTGTAATGATTTCCAGATTCTAGACACGAATCTGCTGTCTCTATCAGAGATAATAGAAATTGGCACTCCATGCCTAGCCACAATTTCCTTGATATAAAGCTTGGCAAGTTTCTCGGTTTTATCCGTCTCTTTGATAGGTAGGAAATGAGCTGATTTTGTCAATCGATCGACAATTACCCATATGGTATCATAACCACTGGATGTCTTGGGTAATTTGTGATAAAATCCATAGAAATTTGTTCCCATTTCCATTGGGGAATTTCAGGTTGTTGTAACAAACCAGACGGTTTCTGATGTTCGGCTTTTACTTTTGAACATGTTAAGCACTTACTGACATATGTGGCAATATCTCCTTTCATATTGGGCCACCAATATAATTCTTTTAGATCCTTATACATTTTATCTGAACCTGGGTGAATGGAGTACCTAGACTTGTGGGCTTCGTCCATAACTAACTCCCGTAAGTTACCAAAACGTGTCACCCAAATTCTATTCATGAAGTATAAAGTGTCATCTGACTTTGGCTCCAATTGCTTTATCATTCCTCGTAAAGCTTCATTCTGAATGTTTTCTTCTTTGATTGCCTCATGTTGTGCCATCCGAATTTGAGTAGTAAGATTCGTTTGAATTGTCAATCCTAAGGCACGAACACGAAGAGTTTTAACTCGTTCTTTGCGACTTAAAGCGTCCGCTACGACATTGGCTTTCCCGGGATGGTACTTGATATCACAATCATAATCGTTTAGTAGTTCTACCCAACGACGTTGTCTCATGTTAAGTTCCTTTTGATCAAAGATATGTTGGAGACTCTTGTGATCAGTAAAGATAGTACATCTTGTACCGTAAAGATAATGTCTCCAAATTTTGAGCGCAAACACAACTGCACCCAATTCCAAGTCGTGGGTCGTATAATTCTTTTCGTGCACTTTTAGTTGTCGTGAGGCATATGCGATGACTTTTTCTCTTTGCATTAACACACAACCAAGTCCTTGGTGTGATGCATCGCAGTATACGACAAAATTGTCGATTCCCTCAGGAAGGGATAGAATTGGTGCACTACACAGCTTCTGCTTTAGTAATTGAAAAGCTGGCTCTTGCTTGTCATTCCAATCATACTTCTTTTCTTTCTGGGTTAATTTGGTTAAAGGCAGGGCTATTTTTGAAAAATTCTCGATGAATCGTCTGTAATAGCCGGCCAAACCTAAAAATTGACGTACTTCTGTCGGAGTCTTTGGTGCTTCCCAGTTTTTGATCGCTTCAATTTTAGATGGATCAACGTGAATTCCTTCCTTGTTGATGACATGTCCAAGAAAATGCACTTCTCGTATCCAAAACTCACACTTAGAGAATTTAGCGTAAAGTTTCTCGTTTCTGAGTAGTTCTAAGATTAATTTAAGATGATGTTCATGATCCTCCTTGGTTCGTGAATATATTAATATGTCATCGATAAACACAATCACGAATTTATCCAAGTATGGTTTGCACACGCGGTTCATGAGATCCATGAAAACAGCTGGTGCGTTTGTCAAACCAAATGGCATAACTAGGAATTCGTAGTGACCATAACGAGTCCTAAATGCTGTCTTTGGTACATCTTCTTCTTGGATTCTTAGTTGATGATACCCTGACCGTAGATCGATCTTAGAGTAGAAGCTAGAACCTTGTAGTTGATCGAACAAATCATCTATTCGAGGAAGTGGGTATCGGTTTTTGATTGTAAGCTTGTTTAATTCTCTGTAATCAATACACATCCTAAAGGTTCCATCCTTTTTCTTTACGAATAGGACCGGAGCTCCCCAAGGTGAGAAACTCGGTCTTATGAAACCTTTATCAAGCAACTCTTGTAGTTGATTTGATAATTCTTGCATTTCAGAAGGTGCTAATCGATACGGCGATCGCGCAATTGGTGCGGATCCTGGTACCAAATCGATTCGGAATTCGACTTGCCTCGGTGGTGGTAAACCAGGTAAGTCTTCAGGAAAAACTTCGGGGTAATCCCTAACGATTGGAATATCTTCAAGTCGACGTTCCTTGGGTTTCTTTTCGACGACGTGAGCTAGGAATACGCAATAGCCTTTACGTAGATACTTACGAGCTTTCATGCAGTTTATCATCCTTAACGTTACTCCACTCTTCTCACCTTGAATCGAAAGAACTTCTACGTTTGAGAGTGGGATTTGGACAATCTTCTCAAAACAAACAATCTCGGCATGATTCTTTGACAAGCAATCCATGCCAATAACAACGTCAAAGCTTCCTAAATCAACGGGTAACAGATCTATACTAAATGTGTGGTTTTTAAGACATAAGGTACAACCCTGAATGACTTCTTCGGTATTAATTAATTTTCCGTTCGCTAATTCAATTGTATACTTTTGGTCTAGTTTACTGGGCTTAATATCGAGTAGGGACTTAAAGTCATTTGACACAAAACTCAAATCAGCACCCGTATCGAAAAGTATAGAGGCATAGTGATTATTTATCGGGAACGTACCAGTGACAATGTTTGGATCTTGTCGTGCGTCACCAGCCCCCATCACAAATGCTCTTCCACGGGCCTGATTGTCGTTTCGGTTCTTCAACTTTGGACAGTCTTTTCTGAAGTGCTTTGGATCTCCACACTCAAAGCATCCTTGATTCATCCTTTCTGTGCCTGGGTTGACTTTTCCTGCTACTTGATTTATCTTATTAGGGTTCGCATTGCTCCTACAGTTATGGGCTAGATGTCCATACTTTTTACATTTTCCACATTGGGTACACTTCCCACTGTGATGATATCCACAATTGTCACACCTTGGTCGTGCTCCAAGGTATCCTTTTTGTTCCACAGTGTTGGCGACAAAGGCTTTCATAGTTTCAGGTTTCTTGTAAATTTGATTCTTGTTTTGACTAATTGGTTTTCCAAACCATTTCCTCTTTTCCCCAGACCTCCCTTCTTCGGTCTCCTTCTTCTCAAACAAACCATCACGTACAGCATTATCCCTCAGCTTGAAAGCTAGAGTTATGGCGCTCTTGGCATCCATAGGGTTTGATGAAGTCACTAGACTTCGGATTTGAGGTGCGAGACCCCACAAATATCTTTCAATCTTCTTGTATTCCGGGGTAACCATGTGTGGAACCAAGATTGCTAACTCGTTGAACCGGTCAGTGTAGCCAGCAACATCATCTCCTGTCATTTGCAAATTCCACATTTCAGATTCGATCTTTTGCAACTCATTTCGAGGACAATATTCCTCGATCATCATGGCCTTCAGGTCTTCCCATGACAACTCATATGCTGTCTGCCTTCCCAAAGTCTTTACTTGTGAATTCCACCAAGTTAAAGCTTTATCAGTGAGTGAGCATGTAGAATACTTCACCATGCAGTCAGCGGTGCATTCACTAATATCAATCACCGATTCCATCTTCTCTATCCATCTCATTAGTCCAACTGCACCCTCGGTGCCATTGAAGTTACGGGGTTTGCAAGATAGAAAGGTCTTGTAGGAGCACCTCCTATTTGGAGCATTTGTAGAATTTCAAGTCATAACGTCATTAATTCGGATCATGACTAGGTGTTACGACTTATTTATTCTATTACCTCCGGAACCTCCAGCTGTACCGCTACCTCCTGCACCTCCTCCGCCGGTACCACTGCCGTTTCCTCCTCCACTATTTCGGTTTGCCTCATACTGTTGCATGGCAGCAGCTACTCGCTGTGCTATGAGTTGTTCTACATTTGGAGAAATCGTTTCATTGTTGTCTCCAGTAGTGTTACGGGGTGTGCTACGCTTTGGTGCCATGACGTTCTTTCTAACACATCAATTAAAAAGAAATAACATTATATGACAATAATGATAGCACATGACATAAGGATACAACAACATCAAACGTAAACAACCATCATTACAATATAAACCATTACATACATAGTTAAAACATATATAGTACATTGTTCCCAAAAGATATGGATACAAAAAGGATGGGTTCATATGACCTCATCAGTACTAAAGTTTCAAACTACTTAATGTACTACGGGCACAACCCGCCCGTAATAGGTTTAGAAGAAGAAGTGAGAGTACAATCCAATCATCATGGCAAGTCCTGCCATAACAAAGCTTGCTCTAGCCACAAATTCTGCAGCCAAAGTCCTTTCCTCCAGTGCTTCCACCATGTCTCGGACCGTGACAGTGAACTGCCAGTCCATGTCAGCTCTCAACTCTAGATAGTTTGTGGCACCCTGTATGTCTCGGGTGTGGTCTTCCAGAATCTGAACTCGAGATCCGAGCCCTTGACGAAGTCGCGTGGCTGCATCCCCCTGTGCCCGAATGTCATCTAAGAGATCATCAAGACGCTCCTCATGCGTACGAACGCGAGCTACCAAGGTAGGCACAGTGAGTTCTATGGCTTCCCCAGTGTGGGGTAGGGGTGTTGGGGAGTTAGAAGACTCTCCAAGCTCAAAGGTAGATGGAATGCTCTCCATCTCCCTCCATCGTGCCAAAGTACTAGGCATCCAACGGATAGTTCCCACGGTAGGGTGGTAACAGGGTCGTTTCCTAGATGGCTCCTCATCAGTCTCTAAGTTCTTCGGGTCACGGGCTGCTAGAGTCCTCTTGTGCGGAAGTCGAAACTTCTTTCTAGCACTTTGTACCTTCACTGGTCCTCCGCTTTTCTTTCGGTAGACAATAGGCGGTTCTCCCAAGGCGACATTAGGTGGTGTGGAGCTACGGGTTTGTACTCGATTTTTGGGATGTGAGGCGAAAAGTTCCTCGTTTGATTCAGTGTCAGAGACGGGATCAGAATGTGAATGTGACGACATGCTTGTGACTACAATATCCATATGACAAAATGACTAGTTATACAATGCTTATGCAATGAAAACGTTTTAGTGAGTCATTTAGATTATAGACTAGGTTCCAATTTAGATTCCTAGTTCACTATAATCAATGGCTCTGATACCAATTTCTGTCACACCCCGCCAAGGCGGAAACGCGAGGCGCGACGTTTATGGTTTCCAAAGCATATGATTACCGCAAACACATACATGATAAATGGATACATAAATGAGTTTAAAGTTTTACATTACAAAATGTAAAATGAGTTTACAAAACATTAAGATTTCACAAATATGACTCAATTCAATGAGTTATACAAGGGAAATCCTCCTTGAGTAGTATCCATCGTGCATGCATGTAATCTACATTGCTAACTTTGAAATCACGTTCAGTTACCTGAAAAACATACTTAAAATTGTCAACACTAGGTTGGTGAGTTCACAGGTTTAATCAAATAGTTCTTTGCAAAATTTCATTGTTCGTAAATAGTTTCAGTTGTATGTGATAAACAGAATAAGAATTGTTGACCCATTTGTAAACTAGCTAGGAATACAAATAATATGTTCATACATGAGGCGTAACCAAACCATGACATGTGTGAGCCCCTATTAAGCGTTATCAGATTCTATGCGGCCATAAATCCTCCAGATTGTGGTTAGCGCGACTAACCATGACCGGGAGACGTCACTCTCCATAGTACTATTCATAGGACCCTAGGCTACAGTTAATGGTTACTATGTTGTTCCAGGGGACTTTAGCGGCCTCCAATGTGTTGTTCTCATCCCATGTAAACATAAAGTCGTGTCTTATTCTCTTGTTATCCCATAAAATAGTTGAAGTATGTTCTTCCCCCAAATATTAGAAAACAGTAAAAAGAAAGGGGCCGTGAAACTCACCTTGAGTTTGTGTATACTTGTATGATACTTGTTGTAGTCAACCTTGACTATTCGTACCCTAGATACCAAAGGGTAAATTGTGTTAAGACCAAACGTCTTATATTGCAAATTGTTCACCGACCTTGTAAATCTGGTTGCTTTTGTTTAAATGTCTTCTTAGATTTTCAACACTTGTTTTGTTATAAAAATTGATCTTAGTTACTGCCCAAAAGGGACTGACACAGGTATCGAAACTTCATAGTTTCAATTGGGCAATTGAGTGTCGAAACTTCCTAGTTTCGATGGAGTATTGGTATCGAAACTACCTAGTTTCGGTTGAGTTAACTGGTGTCGAAACTACCTAGTTTCGGTTGTGCAGTTTGGTGTCGAAACTTCCTAGTTTCGATTGACAAGAAGGGTATCGAAACTACCTAGTTTCGATTGAACAGCTAGTATCGAAACTCCTAGTTTCGATCGAGTAACATGTATCGAAACTACTTGTTTTGATTGAGTATAAGTATCGAAACTTCATAGTTTCGATTACTGGACCTTTGTTTGACAGAATCAGTCTTGCATATTTATGTTTTAAAACTTGAATTTGACACACTTTTATTGTTATCTTACTTGCGATTGAACATTTTGTATGCTTAAATACGGTTTTTAAAGAAAATAGAGTGGATAGTTTGGAGTTTTTACCTTAAAACAGTGACGATGATGATGAGAGAAAACAAAGAATGGTCTTGACTCTTTTGCAGAATTTTCTTTAAAACACTTGAAATCTTCTCAAGATACCGAATTGTGGTAGGATTTTGCCTTAAAACTTGGCTTCAATTTGAAGAGAAATGAGAGATTTTCGTAAGAAAATGAGAGAGATAAAAGGTTTGTGAGAGTTTTGAGTGAAAGGGTATGGGTTATATATGAAAATATGGTAAAATGGGACGTGAGAATGGGGATGGTTTTCTCTGCACTTCGGCCGAGAAGTCAAAAGTGAATTGAGTGTTAATAATTGGATTTAAGTATTAGATTATTATTATTTAGAGTTTCACATGGGTAATTAAATTCGGTTTATACTGGTATGTGTACCGGTAACTCCCAGAATTACCAAAAATATAAAATGAGACAATGTTCGGTTTTTGTTAGACCTTCATGTCCTTGTTTGTGAAATTAAGTAAATCACAAGAATAATTATAATGTAAAATTGTTTAATACATGTACGGATATTGACCTGAAATGTCGGGTGTCACATAACACGTCAGGACATCGTCTTGTAACTGTCCATGATGCCTAGTAACACGCAAAGACGTCGTCTTGTAACTGTCTACGATGCCTTGTAACAAGCCAAGACGTCGTCCCAACGTCGTCTTGTAACCGTCCACGATGCCTTGTAACATGCAAATACGTCGTCCCAACGTCGCCTTGTTACTGTCCACGATGCCTTGTAACACGCCATAACGTCGTCCCAACATCGTCTTGTAACTGTCCACGGTGCCTTGTAACAAGCCAAGACGTCGTCTTTTAACTATCCACGATGCCTTGTATCAGGCAAAGACGTCGTCGCAACGTCGCCTTATAACTAGCGATGTAACAGAAATAGACGTCTCCTTGTACTCGTCCAAGATGGCTTGTAAACGTGTATGACCCGAAAAACATCAAGTCATGACTACAAACAACTCTACTTATGTCCGCGAACAGACACATAAGGTTTCATGGATATCCGACAGGGTTTGAGCTTGTTACTTGAAACCACATCGGGGCCTGGCACTTGCCTTGACGACCTGGTGTAGGTCGGGCGGTTAAGCGCCATCCATTTCCGGGGCTAGTTGATTCGGCAGGTGAGTTGTTACACACTCCTTAGCGGATTTCGACTTCCATGACCAACGTCATGTTGTCTTAATCAACCAACACCCTTTGTGGGTTCTAGGTTAGAGCGCAGTTTGGCACCGTAACCCGGCTTCCGGTTCATCCCACATCGCCAGTTCTGCTTACCAAAAATGGCCCACTTGGAGCTCTCGATTCCGTGGCACGGCTCAACAAAGCAGCCGCGCCGTACTACCTATTTAAAGTTTTAAAAAATCCGGGCGAAAAGCCGAGTTTTAAAAAAAAGGGCGAAACACCGAGTTTTAAACTAATCTGGGCGAAAAAATATTCGGACGAAACGCTTGAGTTTAAAAAAAAATCTGGACGAAAAACCAAGTTTTAAAAAAATCAGTGCGAAACATCGAGTTTTAAACTAATCGAGGCAAAAGCAAGTTAGAACTAAAATGACTTAAAACGTGAAAAGTACCCCAACATCATTTTCACTATTTCAGTTTCCTCACCTGAAAACAAATAAAACTCGCAGACGCCATGGAAGCCAGAGCTAAGAACTTCGTCATCTACGTATCATCAATCACTGCATCCCTTTCCTACTGCTATTACTTATCTTCAAAAATTCCTAAAGGTATTTACAGATTCATCTCTCTCATCCCCGTCTTCTACATCTTCACCGTTTTACCTCTCCGTTTCGCCTGCGTCTTCCCGACTGCGATCGCCTTCTCCTTCACCACATGGCTTACAAACTTCAAGCTAATCCGATTCGCTTTCGGCCTCGATCACTCTCCATATCGCCCTTCCGATTCACTCCTCCGATTCATCACCGTCACTGCATTACCAATCAAAACCAGAATCACAGCTTCCACCTCCGTCAAATCGAGATTCCAATTCAAATTTGGGTTTCAATTATTCATTTTATTCATACTAGTAAAAACAGTTTTGAATTACGGAAATCGATTGAATCCGAAGCTTGTTTCGTTCATATACGGTTGGCTGCTTTTTCTGCTCATCGACGTCGTCGCCGCCGCGTCCAACGCTCTGCTGTTTTTGTCAACCGGATTAGAGCTCGAGTCGTCGTCCGATGAGCCGTACCTCGCCACATCGCTGCAAAACTTCTGGGGAAGATGGAACCTCTTGGTAACAAATACACTGCGTCACACCGTATACAAACCCGTTCTGTTAGCATTTCCTAACCGTAAATGGGCGCCACTCGTTGGCATATTGGCGTCGTTTCTGGTTTCGGGATTAATGCATGAGCTTTTTGTTTACCATTTGTCACGTGCGGCTCCCACGTGGGAGATGACGTCGTTCTTCATGCTCCATGGAATTTGTGTAGTGGTGGAGATGATTGCCAAGAGAGCCCTGACTGGTGCACGTTGGCGGTTGCCGGACTTCGTAGCGAGGCTGTTGACGGTGGGTTTCGTGGTGGTGACCGGCGTTTGGTTGTTCGTTCCGCCGTTTATTAAAGGCCGTGTAGACGTGAAAATGCTTCAGGAGTATAAGTCACTTGCAGATTCTATCAAATCTAAATATCCACAAATTCCTCTATGATTAATAATTGATTTTTTTTGGTCTGATTTACAAAAATTAACATGGTTTAATGATTGATTTTTTAAACCATTTTTGTTTTAGGTGGTCCGTCACTATGACTAGCGAATGTGAATAGTCCAACAAAATCGGACGATGAACATCAACAATGATTGTCTTCATATGAAGTGGCAGGAGGAATCCGCTAGTTTGCTTAGCGGGTCTGAATAACACTTTTTGCCATATCACTCATATCCGTTACTTGAGCTAGCAGATCATCTAAAACATAAAAATGGTTTAAAAATCACCTATAAATTGTGCCAAGTTTTGTAAACAACTTAGAGAAAAATATTTTTAATAATTTAATATGTAGTATAATTTACTCAGTTTTTATTTTAACGAATAAAATAAAATAATTTTCGGAAATTGTTATTTTTATCTCTTACGAAATGTGTCACGTATTTTAAGTTATCATCACTTCGTTATGTTCACCCTTCCGACATGAAAAGAAAGGTAACTTCTATACGTTCTTGTATATGCAAATATTAAAAAATCAATTGATACTAGCAACGCTTATCATTGGTGGAGAACAAAATATTTACATTTTTAACCCGACACTTGCTAAATGTTCATAATTGTTACACTATTGTTTCTTATTTCTTTCTTGAGAACACCCATGATAGGTGATACTACAAGTATATCTCTTTCTCGTTCGGTAAATATGTTACAACTCATCCGAATTGAAGTAAAGGAATTGAAAATAGTTCGGAAATGTTGTTTCATGAGAGTTGTTGACACGAAAATAGAATAAAAAAACATGAAAGAGACTATAAACCGTCATGATAGTATGATGGTTAAACTTGGACTGGTTGAATCTTCGCTAGCCATACGAGCTTCTTCCTTGTACAGACATGTTGTCTCCTTCATACGGATCGTATGCAAACCATACAGTCTATATCTTCTTCTGTTGACTTTGACTTTCTTCAATAAATCTTGACTTTCAGCAACTTCTCAATAACTCTCTCGTTTCCTTCTTCAATTCCAATAATACAACATCAAACCTGAAATTCACAATAATTGAAACTAAGTATCAAATCTAAACGAATTCGCATTAAAATGAGTCTAAATGTAAGGAATTGTGTGTAAATTATATGTATAAATTGGAACACATCACTCGTGGCGAGGGTTGCGTCGAATGATAAAAAGTTGCTTGGAATCTACGATAAAAAAACTGATAGAACAACAGTATTTTACTACTGATGTTCGGTAGAAACTAAGGATTAGTAGCAACTTTGAGCATCGCTAGTATCTATGATCTTTGGTAGAAACTAAGGTCGTTGGAACTGAGCGATCATTATTAACAAAAGTGGTAACTTTGTTAGCTCTGGTGGTCAATAGTAACTTTGTTACTACTAATGTACAATGTTAAGTGGTAACTAACATATTGAACTTTCTACTGATATAACTGCAGCAGTAACGAGCATTTATAACCGTCAATTGTCACCCATTTTTATCAAGAGTTGCAACGATTCATTGTGACTCTTCCACCCCTGTGTAAATTATTTGTTTGGTCTGATTTAACACATCGAATTCAATAAGAATTCTTGTATAGTTTTCATAATTAAATTTCCATACTCGTTCCTACCGATTGAATTTTCATTTATACCAATGAAATATTTCAATCCAATAGTATTTAACACTATTATAGAGATATCCAAGCAATCATAAAATACAAAACTTACAAACACAAACAAAAAGATAGAGAAATAAGCTCCATCAAGGCAAGAATACAAATACAATTCTAATTGAAATGCACAAGTTCAGAAATGTCATATGAATCTGACTCCTTATTCAATCAATTTGACTTTGTTCTAAATACATCATTTTCACCCTAAATTAGTATAACTTAACTGTAGTTATTTTATCGTATTTATCTGTCATATATTTATAAACTCAAACTTTGTAGCCAAAAGTCCATTTTGACTTTAACATCTTCTTTGACTTTAAAATACGCCAACTTACATCATTTCCTACAACTAAATGGTACATATGCCATCATATTCCTCTACCATGTTTTTATTCTTAGTTTTGATATTTCAAATTTTACTAAATAATCACTTTCAAATTTTGTAATATCACACTCTAAAATTATTTGAATAATTAGATCGCCTATACACATTTTATCTATTTATTTTTTAATAATAAAATTTATAATTCTGGTCAACAAACTTTTTTAATCTTGGGGTACACCTCATCACAAATAAAAGTTTACACGTAGCAGATGGTAGAGGTACATAAATCGGTTAAATAAAAAAAGACGGACCGGTTATTTCAGACTTAGTCAAAGCCGGTTTGAACAAAAACCGGTTCTGGGGGTCGAGTATCGTAACCTGACAAACTGGTTAGGTTAATATGGACCGGTTAATCATAAACTGGTTTTTTATAAATAATTAAAAAAAAATTCAAAAAGCTCAAAAAGATACTAAATATATAAATAAACTCAATAAACTTCTCTTTTTTTTTTGAAATTTAGAAATTACAAAACATAATTTCATTGCAAAAAAAACATTTTTAAAGTTCCACGTCGAAGGCTGGCGGTCTCGAGATAAAGTTTTTACACAACATTTCAATGTGTACTTTTTTGTGTATAATCATCTATATATGTACAGAACATCAATATACAAACACATTTTTCTCAAACCTTCAAGTTTCCTAATCAAGTAAATGAGGGTTTTTTATCCATAATATTTTTCAAAAGATAAGAAGTTAAATAGATTTGAAGAACGGTAGTGCTTAGGAAAGTTGAAAGATTTGAGACAAACGTGTTTGTGCATGATGTTTTGCAAATTTTACGTTTTTTTTTTTTTTTTTTTGAGTTTTGAGAGAGAAGTTAAAAAAAACCAATATCTATTAGCGGACTACTATTTTACATGAAGGCCTAATTGAAGTTATTGGGCCAGAAGAAAAAAAAACCGTTAAACGAGATTTATCGGGTCGGGTATTCGGAAGGTAGTTGATAAGTTAAAAATCTGTTTCGAGAACAACCACAAGGAAGCGTCGCCGGCGACCGGAGATCGGGTTCGTTATCAATTATTTGAGTAATCCGTTCGTTGATATCTGTTCTTCTAATTCGATTTCGTTGTATGATTTATCAGATTTACCACACGCGTGTCGAATTTGATTGGCGATATCGATCTAACCATGGGGTTTGTCATCACAACCCTAACTTTCATCGCGATCGGGATCATTGCCTGCTTTTGCACACGAGTCTGCTGCAATAAAGGCCCTTCTGCGAACCTGTACGCTCCGATTTTACCTTACTAGGTTTCACATTTGGTCAATTTTTGTTCTCGATGTACGATTTTTTTGTGATTTTTCATCATTACTGCTGGTCACTATTGTTGCATTGATTGGAAATAGGATTAATTTGTGATTGATATTTGTTAGATTGAAATCATAGGCTCTGATCTTGCTTTTCAGTTTTGAAAACATTGATAGATAAATTAGGGAATTTGTAGAATTGAGGCTGTGAGTCTAAGTAATACTGACGCGATCTCAGTTTAAAAAGGGCGGATCAGGAAAATGCCTAGGGCCTTGAGGCTGCGTTTCATGGACAATTGCACGTCTGGTTCAAAATTAGGGTCCGTAGGAGGCTGATTATGTAAAAACAACCAAAGGGGATGATAAAGAGATTATGAATGGTTTACTTGATAAAAAGGATTATATGTATAAGAGATGAGACAAATGTGTTTCTAGTTGTACATAGAGCAATGTCTCGCTTTGATTTTAAAATGCACGCATAATGTGTGATGCGCCAAGGAGAGTGCATCGCCACACTTGATGCGTTGCGATTCCATGATGCATGCTTGATTCGCCGATTTCGCATAATGTGCCATTATGCATGCAATGCTGCAATATGCAATTGTTTGGATCTTTTCAAGTTTATTCTTCTCGGTTCTTCTTCTTCAATGATTAGTTACAACTTATACGTGTGTTTTTATGTTTTAATATTTAAGTGTTAACAATATAAAAATCGTTATGTATAATATTTTCTAATATTTTTTTTTAAATGAACGCATCATGCACGCGCATCGCGCCTCACACATCACTTATCTGATTTTTGGACCAAAATGCATCAGAGCGCATCGCGCATTTTAAAACCAAGCGCCTCCCGTTAGTGAAGCTCTCGTCTTATGGCTACTTTGCAATCACATGAGCAAGTCTTGATAAACATAGCCATTGAATATTACGCTTTTCTACATGGCTACAGTGGCTGTGGTTCTCAGTTCTCTGCATATTCTTTTAATGATTTAAAAACACTTCTAAAGATAACATTGGCATGGGACAAAATGACATGTTACATTATAGTTATCCAACATATCTGTGTAACTTATAAAAACTTTGTGCAGGTTCCACCTTACATTGGTTATTACTGCTACTGTATGCTGTTGGATGATGTAAGTTTGGCTCTTTATTCTTATGCAAGTTTTTTTATTAAAATATATTCGATAATCTTTGAGAGCCCTTTTTCTCAAATGTGGGTAAACTGTTTTGTGGAATGGCGTTTTCTTATTAAGATAAAACATTGATTTATGATCTTATTTACATGATTAGAGGATATTCTACTTATGTTAAACAGAACATATGTTTTGAGTTATCTTCTATAGTTACATGATTATGGTGTTCCATGGACCTATAAAATGGGAATACATATGACCTTATGAAACAGAATTAATGCGTTTTTTCGAGTCAGAGCTGTCACTTAGGTAGCATCACTGGAAGACTAGTCTTTACCACATAGGATCATAGGATGGCATTTTTAAAACATTGGCCAAATTTCAGATTCCAAGTGTTTTTTTCTTGGGGTGGTTTGGTCTTTGTATTTTAGGTAACCAACTTCTTTTAGACCAGAAAAAAAACATCCGAGTCTCAAAAAAGTAGACAAAAAAAATGCAATTTAAGGTGATCTGACTTGGTTACCTGGTCAAGATGAGGTGGCAGTTGTCGCATCGGTAACTTTAATCGTTTTGACTTTTCTGATATGGTGCCTGGAAACCAATTATCTTAAGTAATCACCTTAAATTGAAGATTTTGAAACTTTGATGGCTTTCTGGGATCAAAATTTTCTGACTGAAAACCAGTTATCTTAGGTAAGTACCTTAAATTGGAAGATTGACATTTTGATGGGTTTCTCTATGGTCAAAATTTGGTTACCAAATTAAAATTGATCAGATGGTTATCTTTTTATGCAATTCACCCTTTTTTTTACAAGTATAAGAATTGCTAAGCAACTCTAAACTGTAAGAACCGCATAAACACTTATATCTATTGCTTTAGTTGTGATACATAGGCAGTTATGTAACCGCATAACGACCTACTTTTTTCTCTCATTAAATTTGGCCAGCACAACGTGCAAGTTCATGTGATTCTCACTGTTGTATAATTTTATTTTATTTTTAAAAGCAAAACGATTCTTTATTCAAAATTGGTTTTATATTGAACGCATCCCTATATACATGTGTTTATGCGGTTCTTGTGGTTTTTTACTTAAAATTGGTTTTGTATTGAACTACCGTATCTCTCTCTCTCTCTCTCTCTCTCTCTCTCTCACACACACACACATTAGTCTAAATTATTAATGAAAAATCATTTCTTGTGAATTTTGGCAGGTGGGCAATTGTTTATCTTGCACAGATGAACCCACTCATTGTCCCAATTTTGAGTGAAGGAGAATGAACAAACCTCAGAAAGCAAATAACCTTCTTGGCCTTTTAGCATTTGTGAATTAAGGATGGGATGCATCTGAATTTAATGAAGAGTGATTTTTTTTGAATTTATACAATTCAAAATATTAAAATGTTAAAGATTGGTATGAATTGCAAACATCTTTGCATTTTAATTTTCTTGTTATTGTTTCTGAAGATTAAATTGCTGTGTTACTTAGCACTAGCTTTCTTGTTCAATCTTGAACTTGTGCAATAAAATTATTTGATTTTTCAAGATCTGTTCATTATCTTGTGCTCGATTTCTTTCGCGTATTAGTACTTTATTATATAGTATCACTAATATTTAATATTTATTTTTACTTGTGTATCATAGTACACATGTAACTATGATTTGATAATTATTTTTACTCGTGTATCATATAAACTCTCTTCCCCTCGGTCCTAAATATATATTGCAATCGGTTTTGGGTCGGTCCAAACCCAAGAGAACCCCAAGACCGACCGAGTAACCCGAGAGTGGATTAAAAAACAATAAGCCTAATATATCCAACCAACTAGGTTTCACTAGCTCACATACCACCAGAACACACTGCACACATGATTAACAGTAGAAGATTAAAAAACAATAAGCCTGATATAACCAACCAACTGGTATGACACCTCAAGCGTATGGTGTGATAAGTGATAGCTATTGTTTTCCTTCTTAAAAACACAACACTTAAAAGAAAACGACATTAATTATTGTAAAATCATATGCAAGTAAAAGTAGATGCGTGACTGTAAAGTTGCATAAGTTATGGCTACGTACATAAAGTTACTCTGACATTAAGTTATATCACACATAAAATTTTGACCATAGAGAAAACCATCAAAATGTCAATCTTCCAGTTTAAGGTACTTACCTAAAAAAAACTGGTTTTCTGTCGGAAAATTTTGACCCCAGAAAGCCATCAAAGTTTCAAAATTTTCAATTTAAGGTTATTACTTAAGATAATTGGTTTCCAGGCACCACATCATAAAAGTCAAAACGATCAAAGTTACCGATGCGACAACTGCCACCTCATCTTGACCTTGGTTGAAAAAAGTGTTGTGAGGCGCTGCCTTAAGCGCGAGGCACTAGGCAAAACGATTAATGTCGTTGTCTGACATTAAGTTATATCACACATAAAAAAAATACGATTTTTGTGATTTTCTTAAACTATTTGTGAATGTTTGTATTATAATCATCTTCAGCTTTAATTAAATGAAAATATAAATAAATGACATACTTCCTCACATCTTATTAAAAAACGAAGGGGCTTGTCATTGGTTTTGAAGAAAGAAAAGGTACATAGTTAACAAGAATATGTAATTAATAATATTTTTTGGTAACTATATAATTAATAATATAATCTCAATCCTCCTCTGACCCTAGTTATAGTGAGTGGGATGTAGTAGTTGCAGTTTGTTTGTTTGTTTAGTTTTAAACATCAGGTAATCATATAATCTCAATCCACTTTGACCCACATCTTTCATTTGACTAATGTTAAAAGAACTAAAATCTGACATCCAACAACAACAACAAATCCGTTGTAGTCTAGTTGGTCAGGATATTCGGCTCTCACCCGAAAGACCCGGGTTCAAGTCCCGGCAACGGAAATTTTTTGTTCATATTACTTTTTTTTTCCCATAAACTGTTAAATTTGCAATTTTATCAAGGGTTAACTTTGTAGGATAGTAACCAAGTTTCAAAAATGTTTCAATTAGGTCACTCAATACGCATTTTACACGGTATACACCATCTGATTCAGGTATATTATGGTGAGTGACCTAATTTGAACATTTTTTAAACTTGGGTACTATTCTTTGGTGTTTTCCCTTTTATCAATCAGGCCCCTTATGGCCTTATGTCCTCCGATATTCCCAAAACGCCAAAATTTTATATTTAGTTTTCATTCTAGTTGCAATGATTCACACTAGTCACTCTTGGTCAACCTTACATTAGTTCATGGGTTGATCCGTTTATTTTTATAAACGTTAAAATTGTAATTTGTGTAAAATTTTTAACTGGTTGAGTATTTTATGTCAAAGCTTATTGGGTTTTGTACTACATGTACAATTATGTTACAAGCATTTGTGTTTTTTGGTGTAGAGTTATAGTTTAGAGTAGTAATATGTAAATAAAAAAATGGTTTCTTTTTCCGGGTTAATAGTTCGTGTCAACCAGTTAATACGCGAGTTAAGTTCGAGTGATCTCCATACAATTTTAAAATTCAATTCACCGACTGATTAACATCCCTTGAAGCAAGAGTTGTAATGCTTGTTTATATATACTTGTGAAATAACTAAACCTCTAAGTTAGTCAAAAGTCAAGTGTATTTACTATTTAATATATTAACATAAATTGAATAATTATCAAATTATCGACTCGATGGATGAAAGCAGTGGTCCTCAAGGGGACATCCTGGTGGGAAGGTGTCTTTTCTCTATTCAAGAGGTCAAGTGTTCAAATCATGTAAGGTGTAGGTAAAGATGGTTTATAAGAGTAGATTAGAAGTTGTTCTTAAAAAAAGGAAGACGATGACTTCAAACATATTGCAGATGCCTTAGCATTAAATGCTTAGAATAAGGTTGTTTTTTTTTTGGAAAACGTCAGATTTAAATAATTGGGTTTTATTAAAATAATGGGTTTTTTTTTTGGAAAATGTCAGATTTTAGCAAGGAGCTAGTGCAATAAAGAGATTACATATACAATAACGGGTTTTTAAACCACTCTATGAGGAAAATTTTGCACTTCCGGTTAATGTCTTTGACACGAATAAATATATACATAGTGATTTCTTACATGAACAGCATCGTTTCATTAAAATCAAAGAAAAAAATCTAGGTTTTGACAAGACCAGACCAAAACTACAGCATAAGGGCACCAACCCGTATAGAAAACCGCGCGAAACCTGATCAAACCAAGAACCAAACATTCTTTCATGTAATGGACCAAAACCCAGACTATACATGGTCCGGTCCTTGTCCAGTCTAGTTTCAGTTTGGTTTTCTGGTTTTAATGGTCGAGGCCGAGTTTTGCACACCCCTTATAAATGCACAAGGTACTGCTGTTGAAAGGTACATGTTCTTGTCCAGGAAACTGTTCTTGGTTTTTTCTCCCTTTAACCCCTGTTTGACGGCCACCTGCTCAAAACAAACTGCGCTTTTAACCGATCGCGTTGGTTAACAGAGTATTTGTGGGTCCCATAAATTTTCCGTTAAGGGGTTCTCATGGTTAACAAAAAAACCGTTCTTGGATAGTTATGGTCTTTTCATGTTTCTTCTAGTACTGATGGTGCCAGTGTAGTTAGCTGTTATTATGCTACAAATACAAATCTTGTGTACAAAGAGCTTGTGGAATGAATCAACTCAAGAAATACAACTACACCTATAAACTGATACACAAACACAACAAAAAAATAATTGCTTTTGGTCAATGGTAACAAGAATATTTAGGGGGGTGTTTGGGATTGTTTATTAAAACAGCTTATTTCACTCGCAAATAATCAGCTAACAGGTTTAAATAATCAAATCCCAAACACCCTCAAAACAGATAAACCGTTGTAATAATCAATCCGAAGTACTCACAAAAAGCTGTTTAATTGAACCACGAGTTATGGTACAAACAAAGGTCAAAGGTGGAAAACTAAAGATGACAGGTCGAGAAGCTTGTCTCAGACATGAAATATAGATATATGTATATAAATCGTTACCTGTGTTTTTTATCACAAGTATTTTAGAATCATGTATATAGCAACGACTAGCACAACGATCCCAATAACAGATAACAACATGCATAAGCATGAGCAGCCACCCTTGGTGCGTTTATTCAGAATCGCCAGGTTTTTCTGCACTCTCTGTTTTAAATAAAAAAAATTGTTAATATTAAAAGTAATTTAAAATAAACAGCTTGTTAAAAAAGCAGGAGATAGAAAAATCTGCTTTCTGAAGATGAATACAGCTGATAAACCTAACATTATTTGGGTGGCAAAATGAGCGGGTCAGACAGGTTGTTTGATGGGTCAAAACGGGAACATTTTTAGTCTGAGGTCAAAACAGGTCGGGCTGACCCACCAACATTCTTACTGTACATTTCTTTTAATTTTGAAATAATAATTAGTATATTAACTAAAACTATTATTGACATGATTATCCAATTTATTAATAACGCAATTTAGGAGGTTTTAAACACTTGTAAATATGTTAGGCTACTTTTAAATTGTTTGAACTTTGAACCATATTGATGCATTTCTATTTTAGCCAAAAAAAAATAAAAAATGGTTTCACCCGTTTGGTCTGTTTTCAACAAAATATAGAAAATTAGGTGGCCCAAGCTGAAGCCCATATTGCGACAGCCCAATATGCCTTGGACTACATCAATGAAGGAATCCATTAAGCCCAAAATAAGGCTTCTAGAAATAAACGTAAGCAATGACGGTATCATGCACCGGCCAAAAAGAAGGAAAATGACAGCCGACAACATTATCCTTACTTTAATCACGCGTGAAGAAAAAGGAAGCATCAAGACAAAGTCATTATGGAGACATGGACCCTTTTCTTTTGACAAAAACAGAAAAGCAAAAGAAGATGTGAATGATTGGTGGAAAAACGACGAAATGATTCTCAATCATGGAATTATCTACCCGAGAATCACGCTGTCCCGTCTCTAATTTCTACCGTTCTTTAATTATCTAGAGCAAGTGATGGCAATCAGCTTGTTAGTTGGATCAAAATTATCAAGAAACACGACCCGATAACGAAAATAGGATAGAACAACGGTACCCAGCGAGATACAGTTACACCACCCGTGGGTTCGTTGGGCAGAAGTACTAACCTGAATTCTCGGTACAGTCACACCACGAGAACCAAAGTTAGCTGTCCAAGATCACCTCCTAACTCTTGCCAAAAATTAGGATAGCAATGGAAACAAATCCTCTGACTAGAGAGAACAAAATTCAGGAAAATCAAGTCTGCTTATTCCTTTATTTCTTTGAGTACATATAGATGAAAAAAAGAAAAACTCCCAAGATGGAAACTCAAACAACTACCTTTTAAAACAAATTAAAACAAAGTAACTCAAAGGTAAGAAACGGTGGACCATTCAGATGCAAGACTTTGGAGTTTCCAACTGGGCCAAGTTAACCCATTTCTGAATCGGGTTCTGGGTCGGTGCCTCCCTATCATCCTCTCCAGCATCGGAAAAGTTTGACCTCAAACTTGGAATAGGTTCATCAGGGTCGAAATATGGCTGCAGATCTGCGACATTAAAGGTGGCTGAAACCCCTGAATTTCCCGGTAGATCGATTTGATAGGCATTATCGTTCACCTTGGCAAGGACCCTGAACGGGCCATCAGAACGAGGACTTAACTTGGAGCGTCGTTTAGATGGAAATCGTTCCTTTCGAAGATGCAGCCAAACAAGATCACCTGGTTGAAACAACACGTGCTTTCTTCCCTTGTCACGCCTATACTTAATGAGCTCATTACTTTTAGTGATTTTATCATGAACGCGCTGATGAATTGCCTTGATATCAGCTGCTAAATCACTAGCTTCTTGACTGAATTTCGCAGAAGTGTCAAGGACAGCAAGATCGAGTGGGGTTTGGGGGTTTAAACCATACACAACCATGAAAGGGCTGATGCCTGTTGTCTTACTAGGGGCCCGATTGTAGGCAAATTCTGCATGCGGCAATAACTCTTCCCACTGTTTCACATTGGAAGAAATGAGAGCGCGGAGGAGTGAACCAAGGGTGCGATTAGTGACTTCTGTCTGACCATCAGTTTGGGGGTGGCTCGACGTGCTAAACTTGAGTTTGGTGCCTAACTTCCTCCATAATGTCAACCAAAAATGGCTTAGAAACTTGACATCTCGATCACTAACCATAGTCCGTGGTACGCCATGGAGACGCACTATTTCTTTAAAATAAAGGTTAGCTATCTGGACAGCATCATAAGTAGTATGGCAGGCGATGAAATGAGCCATTTTAGAAAATCGGTCAACTACTACCATAATCGAATCCTTTTGGCGCTGGGTACGGGGTAAACCCGTTATAAAATCAAGACTAACATCCTCCCAAGGGGCAACCGGTACAGGAAGTGGCATGTATAAACCATGGGGAGAAGACTGGCCTTTGGCTTTATGACATTGTAGGCAACGCCGGATGAAATGTTCAACATCCTGGTGCATCTTGGGCCAAAAAAATTGACTACGCAGGATATGAATCGTTTTATCAATTCCCAGGTGACCTGCTAAACCTCCTTCATGAACTTCCTGTATGATGACCAATCTGACGCTATGACGTGGAACACAAAGTTGTTGTCTTCTGAACAGAAACCCATTAAATATATGATATTCACCCTTGGCTTGATGTTGACAGCTGCTATATATATCCCCAAAATCAGAATCTGATGGGTACTCATTCTGCAATGATTCAAGCCCGATAACTCGCGGTTGAAGCATAGTGAGTAGGGAGTACCTGCGAGAGAGTGCGTCGGCCCCTTTGTTGAACTTACCAGACTTGTGTTTGATGGTGAAAGTAAAAGCTTGAAGGAATTCCACCCATTTAGCATGACGGGGCTGCAACTTATGTTGGCCTTGAATGTACTTCAACGCCTCATGATCTGAATGTAGAATAAACTCCTTGGAGATCAAGTAATGTTGCCAATGCTCAAGTGCTCGAACAAGGGCGTAGAATTCCTTGTCATATGTTGAATACCGTCGCTTAGCATCATTCAACTTCTCGCTAAAGTAAGCAAGGGGACGATTCAGCTGTGACAAAACAGCCCCAATCCCTACCCCAGACGCATCACACTCGACCTCGAACACCTCATTAAAACAGGGCAGCGCCAACACTGATGTGGAGGACAAAAGTTGTTTGAGTTTGTCGAAAGCGTTTTGGGCTTGTGGGGTCCAAGAAAAAGTCTTGAGCTTAGTCACTTCTGTCATCGGGGCAACAATGGTGCTGAAATTCTTGATAAAACGGCGGTAAAAAGACGCAAGACCGTGAAAACTCCGCACTTGTTGAATGGATTGGGGTACCGACCAGTCACGAATCGCCTGAATTTTCTTTTCATCCACTTGTATACCCTGTTCAGACACGAGATAACCAAGAAAAGTTACTTTTTTAGTAAAAAATTCACACTTGTCCAAGTTCCCATACAACTTTTCATGATCGAGAGTTTTGAACAGTTGTGCAAGGTGAGATTGATGCTCATCCGTGGTCCGACTATACACGAGGATGTCATCAAAGTAAACAACAATAAATTTCCCCAAGAATGGCTTCAATACGTGATTCATGAGCCTCATGAAGGTGCTAGGCGCATTTGATAATCCGAAAGGCATAACGAGCCACTCATATAAGCCTTCCTTAGTCTTGAAAGTTGTTTTCCACTCGTCCCCTTCATAAATTCTGATCTGATGATAACCACTTCGCAAGTCAACTTTCGAGAACACAGTGGCACCATGAAGCTCATCTAGTAAATCATTTAACCTTGGTATTGGAAAACGGTATTTGATAGTAATTTTGTTGATCGACCGACTATCCATACACATCCGCCACTCACCATTCTTTTTTGGTACCAGCAAAGTGGGGACTGCACACGGACTAAGAGATTCCCGAATAAGTCCTGTTTCTAGTAGCTTATCTACTTGTGTTCTGATCTCGTTTGTTTCTTGCGGGTTGGTGCGATAAGCTGGTTTATTAGGTAGGGCAGAACCTGGGACGAAGTCAATTTTATGTTGGATGCAACGTTTAGGGGGAAGGCCAGGGGGAATCTCAGTGGGAAAAACCTGGGAATAGGACTTTAATAAGGTTTGTACCAGAGGGGACAGAGTTGTGTGTGGCTGGTCCTCATCTTCATCTAACCCTATCAAAATAAATTCTTTGCTGGCTTGGTATTCATGGTGTTCAGACTGTAGCAACGTACTCAAAGTAGGTGATGGGTGTGGGGAAGCTGTCGAAGGGGTAACTGGGGTAAGGACGATTTTGCGGTTGTTATGAACGTAAGAATACGTGTTAAGATACCCGTCATGGATTACTCTCCGATCAAACTGCCAGGGTCGTCCAAGCAATACATGACACGCATCCATTGGAACAACATCACACCACAACTCATCTGTGTAGGTCTTACCAATACTGAAAGATAACAATACTCGGTGGGAGACACGTATTCCTTTTCCCTGGTTAAGCCACTGAATTACATAGGGCGACGGATGTGGTTGAGTGGGGAGGTCCAGTTTCGTGACCAAGGTCTGAGAAGCTACGTTGGTGCAACTACCCCCGTCGATTATTACTGAACAAACCTTCTGCTCGATTGTACAACGGGTGTGAAAAATTGATTCCCGTTGACGGTTTTCTTCCGGAGCCAAGGTTACACTCAAGGTCCGACGCACAACCAGACAAGGCCCGTCGTCAGGACCGACTACCTCTTCTTCGACTTCTGGTGGTGTCACAGTGGTGTTTTCCAATTCGGACCCATACTCGAATCCACCTGCAACTTCGAAATCGGCCAGGGAAATCAATTTCTTGTTTGGACATTCCGACGCGATATGCCCTAATCCCTGACATCGGAAACAGCGACGAGGTGCCCTGGGTGTTTCAGAAACGGGACTGGAGACAGCGGTCGCTTTAGGAAAAGTAGTTGGGCCAGGCTTGGAGTGGGTACTGGGCTTGAAAAAAGAACGGCTGGACTCAAACTTTCCTTTGGCCCGTTGTTGTGAATCGACTTTATGGGATAATAACGTTAACTCAGCTAGGGTTTCATAAGAATGCAATTCCACAACATTAGCAACTCTGGGTTCTAGGCCTCCTAGGTAACGAACCAGGGTTTGGGGATCGTCCTCAGGCACGTCACACTTCATTAGGATGTACTCAAAATCACGCGAGTATTCTTCGGCAGTGCCAGTACCTTGCTTTAACGAATGCAACTGAGAAAAACTCTTCTGAACATAGTGTGTGGGTAAGAATTTTTGTTTCATCTTTGCCTTCATTTTTGGCCAATTCTGGATCTTTTCTTTCCCCGATCGTTCGCGCTTCAGACAAGTATTCGACCACCATGTTGATGCGTATTTGCGAAGCTTGAGGGCAACAATTTTAACCTTGTTATCCTCGGTTGTCTGCTTGTAATCAAAGACCCGCTCCACAGTTCGTATCCACTCCACGAACTCGTCAGGATCCAATTTTCCGTCGTATTCAGGGATATCAACTTTAATGTCATTCGAATGCCATCCACCCGAGCCTCCTCTGTTAACTGACCCGCTAGAGTCTTCCCCATGACCCTGGGAAATAATCAACTCGTGAATCTGTTCTTGCATCGTTTGCATTTTTTCCGCCAGCTCTTTCTTGTCGGCTTCCATAACCTCCAAAATCTTCTTCAATTCGGTACTGTTTCGGGTCTCCATAGCTCTGATACCAAATGATGGCAATCAGCTTGTTAGTTGGATCAAAATTATCAAGAAACACGACCCGATAACGAAAATAGGATAGAACAACGGTACCCAGCGAGATACAGTTACACCACCCGTGGGTTCGTTGGGCAGAAGTACTAACCTGAATTCTCGGTACAGTCACACCACGAGAACCAAAGTTAGCTGTCCAAGATCACCTCCTAACTCTTGCCAAAAATTAGGATAGCAATGGAAACAAATCCTCTGACTAGAGAGAACAAAATTCAGGAAAATCAAGTCTGCTTATTCCTTTATTTCTTTGAGTACATATAGATGAAAAAAAGAAAAACTCCCAAGATGGAAACTCAAACAACTACCTTTTAAAACAAATTAAAACAAAGTAACTCAAAGGTAAGAAACGGTGGACCATTCAGATGCAAGACTTTGGAGTTTCCAACTGGGCCAAGTTAACCCATTTCTGAATCGGGTTCTGGGTCGGTGCCTCCCTATCAGCAAGTGGTGGGCCTGTCCACTTTACCTCTTTTGTTCAATATTTGGTGTGTTTGCCTATAAAAGGCTCAGTGTGTTTAGGGTTTAAGATCATCGAGAGAACCTCAGATATCTTATTCTCAAGTCAAATAAATCTTGTAAGTCTGCTTTACTTTCAGTCGTTTGTATTAAAGGTTTGAATCAATAAAACTTTGTATTAAAGGTTTGAATTAATATTTTTTGCTAATTGCTAAATATTTTCCAAGCAAGATCATAAACTGGGACTCGATTGCTCTATGGTATCAGAGCTCAGTTTTTGGTTAAATATGTTTATGCTCGGCTAAAAACTTTAATCCAAGTCCATGTTAAAAGAGAATTCATACCTTCTTATACTATTGTTCAAAAATCAAGTTTATATTTATAGATATTAATTAATAAAGGCAAAAGGAACACACCATAGATCTGGGCAAAAGGTAAGACCTGGTGTTGGATAGTTATGAGCCTGAGTTAATGAAGTATTTATAGGTATGAGTTTGAGATTTGAACAAGAAATACAAAGGTGGTATGATGATCGAGTAAACAAGGATTTGGAATATTTAAGTCTTACATTTATTCCTATTTTAACAACCAACTTTAAACTAGGTGCAAAATAGCAACCATGCTCATTTTAATTATTTTACTTGTAAGTTGTAAACTGCTGATGTGGCATTGGTTGATGTCATGCCAACCGCCACAATGCCACAACAAATGCAACATACGCAAGAAAAAAAAACTTAGGTGAAATAAATTAAAATAATAACTTATTTACAAGTTTGAAAATGATCTCTTAAAAACTTGTATAAATATCACATCAGATGGCAAATGACCTGCAACCAGTTGAACAGCAGGTGCGTTTCAACTAAAGTTGGTTGCTAAAATTGAGAAAAGTGTAAAATTTAATTCTATATCTATTTTATGATTTAGCCCTAAAATATGACCCAAATTGAGCAGGTTTTCCATAAATGGGTTATCTGCCCAACTCTAAACATTCTAAACAGTCAAATGTCAATAAGACATTACACTGTCATATTCTTTGAGAACCTAATTCCTAAAGGAACATTTAAAACATTAAAGAACTCAATTTACTTATTTGATACTTATCGAGATTTTTTCTAATATAATGCAAGTTAATTAACAAAAGTGTCACCTTAAGTCGGGAATTTGTAACATCCACATGTTCATCAAGGTCATCCTGCATATAAAAAAGAGCAAAGCAAAAGTTTTTAATATCACTGATGTTGCATTCTATAAAATTCTTAATAAGCGGATTAGTAACCACTACGTAGAGATTAAAAAAGAAATCGAAAAATGGCATACAATGAGCTTAGCGTGCAAATCAAGTTCCTCATTGACTGCCAATGCAATATGTTTGGTACTTATCACGGTCTCCTCCAGTTTTTCTAGGCCTTCATCTTGCTCTGTAACTCAAAATAACATGATTCATTATCAGAAAATAAAAGGGTTGGAAATTTCGATCAGAAAACAGGTTGATTTGGGCTTCGTCTTCATGCAAACAGGTTAAGCAGGTGAAATTGAAAAAATTTAAATACAAGGAAAACAGGTCAAATGGGTGGTGCAGGTCAGGTAACCCATGACATAATCAAGTGTTTATAAACTTCTAAATTGTTTTATTAGAATAAAAAAAGGCTTTACTGTAATAGAAGTGTTTATAATCATATTGAGTATTTATAAAATTTTAAAAAACATGACCCACCATCAGAAAATAACCTCATGAAATGGATGCTAGGCCTTGAAAAGGATAAATCCTCCTTGAAAGTCTGAAAGCTATACCTAGGGGTGGCAATTTCAACCTAAATATGAGAAAATGGGTTGATTTGAGCTTTAGTTTCATGCTAATGGGATAAGTGCAGTGAAATTTGAATACTTAACTACAAGGGAAACAAGTGAAACAGGTCGAGCGGGTTTCAAGTAACCTTCTATATTTTTTTATTAAATAAAATGGATCTATACTGTATTAATAGTTTTATAAACATACTTAGTCTATTAAGTAATTATAAAGTTAGAAAAAAAATATATTAGTGGGTTAACCCAACCCAACCCGTATTGACCCGCCTTAAAATTATACCCGTTTTGCCACGAACCCCATTACAACCAGTTTACCTCGCCTAAGCCACCTGTTATGTCACCTATAGCTATAATGTTTTCAATCAGCCCGCATTAAATATTTATTGGTGTATGTACACGTAAAACACGTTTAGTAGGGAGACGGGTCAAAGGGGTTGAGCAGGTTACAAGTAACCAATGACATGAGAAGTGTTTATAACCTTCTAAATTACTGAAAGAAATGAATCCTTATTGCAATAATTGCGTTTATAATTGTATTTAGTATATGAAGAATTAAAGAAGTGCAAATATGACGGGTCAACCCAACCCGCCCTCAAATTCTACCTTTTTTGCCACAAATCCTGTTTTACATGTTACTTAACCCACGTGACCCTCCCATTTTGCCACCTACAGCTATAACGTTTTTCTAACAGGTTGCGCACATTACAAGAACCCATGAAATAATCAAGTGTTTATAACCTTTTGAATTTTTTATCAATGAAAATCGCTCATTACTATAATAATGATGTTTATCGTTTTTAGTAAAAATAAGAACTTACAAAATTACTAAATAAGACAAAAAGATTAGGAGGCCAACCCAACCCAACCTACCTGTTTTGACAGCCCTTTAATTTATAGCCATTTCCCACCAAACCTGTTTTGACATGTTCTTTGACCTACGTGGCCCGCCCGTTTTGCCACTGTCCACTGATAGCTATAACGTTTTCAATTAGCCCTCATATTAAATGTTTCAATAGGTGTATGTACATGTAAAACGGCTATTCAAAAATATTCACAAAATAATAACTCACCTCTCATAATTTGTCTTTGAAGACCAACAACACCAGAGTTGTCCAAACCAGTTGTTCTGCTAATCGCATCAGCTGGCTTAGTATCTGGCCCAAGTAAACTGTCCCTATTAGCAAAGTTTGACATGTTCAATGTAGAGGCCATTTGTGTAACCTTCGTTCTCATATTTGTTAGCATATCTCTACGCCGATTCATCTCTTTCTCTGTTCTGCAAATAATAGGTGAAGGGTTCCCAATGTTCAGGGATAATTCCATAACTTAAACAACAATAATTGTAAGTTAATGAAATCAAATACTGAGACCTGTGATAATGATTAGAACACCATACTATGATATCGCTCGTTGATTAGTATTAGTTGAAAAACGCTACTCTAAACAGGCATAAAGTTTGGAGGTATGCAGAAACACATGATTAAACATGATGTTGCATCCCAAGCTCGATTTTCATCATCGTCATTTTAAAAAAAACAAAAGTTAGCTTTATTATGTAGCTCAAAATCAACCCCTTGGACTCCCCCATCACCCCCACACCCATTATTGAACATCAAAATTCATCTGAAAAACCAAGAGTTGATGGCAACTTTACATGATATTATTGGAAAATAGGGCTAGTTCTTTTAATTCTACTCAGTTAGTTTATCCCAAAAACTATGTAGTTCATAATGATTTCTGATAAACAATCAAACAAACATGATCACATCACCAACTGCCAACGGTTTTATACTTTTATTAAGCTACAATTATAGCCAAAAACAAAATAAATACAAGACATAGGTGCTGCAGATTAATTAACGTAAAAGCTTCAAAAAACGTATAGCAATGACAAAAGAAAGCTTCTTTCTAACCCAAAGTAAATGGACAAACTAGCTCATCAACCCACGCATTTCAAGAGAGACAGCGTATAAAACTTTGTTAAATTGCAAAACCTCACCAAACAGTAAGCATGCTACTAAATATCTCCATGCAAATAAATGTCTTTAAAATGGCCATACATCTCAAACTTAAGTCAAAACTACTTACCTTATCTACCACACGTGAATATCATATAACTAACTACTTCTAGGATCTCCTACTTAATTGATCTCATACATAAGTATGAACAGTCAAATACCAACTTACAACGGCTGTTTAGCGGGAAGCTTTGTAAGAAGAGACCGTAAGCTATCAAGTCTGGTTCCTAATATAGTAATTTTTCTGCGTATAGCAGATGAATGGCGCAGTGCCTCAGGCCCTGATCCATATGAACTCCTTGCTGATATCATGCTGGTGATATCATCGGAAAGTTTAGAGGCTTCATTATATTCCCTCACCCAAGGATCCGCAGATGAAGCCATTAATCTGCAAAACAAACAACAAATGTCATGACGCATCAAACATATCAAGTAATTCCTACAAACTACGTTTATATATTATGAACAGATCTTCTATTCATAATAAATAAGTAACTTGATGTGCCACGTGCATAATAAATAAGTAACTGGTTGTGCCACGTGTCAAAACTCTATGAGCTCAAGATTTTTTTCCGCGCTTATTAATATTTCCTAATAAACACCTAACAAGTACCTAATAAACTTCTTCATTACTAAACTAACAAATTAATATTTACAACTAACATATATAACATCTCGAAAAATGCATCAATTAATATGAAAATTCGTTCTATAGCATTCGAACAACAAGGAACGTTGTTAATTTCACAATCCACGAATAAATGCTATAGATATTCAAATTTAGGGGAATTAGGGCACCGACGACATCGTTGACGAACAATCACGATCGTACATACATCTGTTTCTCTTAATTGTATAAAATTATCAATATCAATGATTGGGAACGGATTATAGAGGATCGATGCGAATCCTGTAAATTAAAATAAACGATGAATTAAACGAATATCAACGAGAATTACCTCAATCGATCTGTGATTCGAACAGTGAGATAAGAAATGAAGCTGATGAGCAGATCTGAGAGTCGATTTGAATGTGACGATAATTAAATTTTCTAATTTGTGGTAGGAAACACAAGGCGCCACCACTCACCGGCGAGTTTGTCTTTGCCTTCTCGTCGCCGTTGATATTACACGCATGAAATAAAATAGCATAAAACGTTTCCAGATCCAATTTTAGTAATTACGAGACAGTGTACATATTTTGTTGCATGAAGTATATTCCTTTAAGAGTGTTTTGTTCGAATTTAAAAGGAATTGATCTGGAAACAATAATTGCCATAAACATTTAAAACGACGTGGCGCCAAGTATGGATGACTTGATGGGCGGTGCACGTTATCAAACACACGTTTCTTTTTGGTTCTTTTCGTTTGGCGCTACCAAATTGAAGATGGACCTGAGTTTCTTTGGTTTTAAACCGATTAAATTCATAATTGGAATTGAAATTGATAAAATCAAGCTGAATATGTAATTTTTTTTTTATTTGGTTTAGGTTTTAAGATTTTGAATTCGGTTTGAGCCGAAAAAACTGAATTGAGTTACCACTATTTTAATTCATATTTTATAATTAACATAATTCATTTATATTAATAACCCCATATATGAATTATAAATCATTAATTTTAGTTGTGTTGTGTTGAACCGAACTTGTTATTTGATAAAGGTATATTTTTGTTTAGATTTTTCTAAAATATTGTGTTGTTTAAAGCGAACTTGTTATGTCTACTCAAGATAAAAAATATATATTTTAGCTAATTCGATTTGTTAGATTCAAACCGATAACCAAACTGAATTATAAAATGGTTTTAGGTTTGGATTAGGTTTCCATTAGTTAGATTCGGTTCAGATTGTGGTGGTGGTGGTGGGGAGAAGATAGAGATAGAATATATAATGTTTTTAACCATTTGAATCCTTGAGGGTATTTTGATCATTTCTGAAGAAAGTTAACTGTTAAATCTAACGACGTTAGTCATTTGGACTCAAACATATGCAAAAATGAAAATTCAGGATTCAGAGCGACGATTTTAAACATAAGAGACTCAACTAGTTAAAATGGACAAACGTCATGGACTCAAATAGTAATTTACTCTGTTAAATCTATATCTATACTATATAATAAATAAATGTTTTAGAGTGACACTTGTCATTCTCCTATGCATTCGCTTCATTTTTTTTCCTTCTCTCTCTCCTATTAATTATACAAATTTTCTTTAATTATTTTTTTATAATATTTTGTTTCCCGCCTCTCTCTCCTATTAAATAATAATAATTTCTATAATTATTTAAAAATATTCATTTTAAAAAAATAGGTTTGTCCATAAAACATTTTTAGAAATTAAACATTTCTTTCATTCTTTTTATGAAATATTTAAAAATAATAACTATATTACGTTTCTAAAATTTGTATTTATTACTAAGTTTATAATATTGTATTTATTTAACTCGTGTAATACTCGGGTTTATAAGCTAGTATTATTTTGTCTCGGTGTCTATATCTGTATTTTTGCTAGTTACCCGTTAGCTTTTATACGAGTATTCTCATTCTCATTGTTGCCGTTCAAAAAAAATAAGCTAGTATTAAAATAGGGATATGAGATTAATACACGATATGAGATTAATACACCATTTAATGTTCATACACCACTTAAAAGGTTTTCATCAAGTCTAATCACATTATTATATTTACTTTTTTTTTACACATTCTCTCTCTAAATTCTATACATCATATTAATTTAGAATTTGATTGACAAGACATTTAGATTTACATGATTTATTAACATAATGTTTGATTATTTTTAGATTTATGCAAGTGGTTAATAATTATGTTAATGCTTTTTATTTAAGTTTAAAATAATTAGTTATATTTTGCTCACTTCAATTTTTTTTTCCTTTTTTAATTAATAAATTTATATCTAAACTGCTAATTTTACGTAATAACTTTGTTGTAAATTACTAGTTGTATTATTAAAAGGATAAATTTTATATTTCCACTATTAACTTGTAAAATTATATAATTTTTAAAACATAAATTTCTAATGCATAGTATACTAATACTTTTCAAGCATGATTTAAAAAATATGTAATTTTAAAAGTTTTTTAAAAAATATATAAAATTAACCCCATTAGAAATAGAAGAAAAAAGACCATTAAAACATATCAAAATAAGCCATATTATTTAAAGTAATTATAATTTCGTTGCAATTTAACCTACAAAAAAATATTTGAAATCATTGCTTTTGGATTTCTCAGTTTTTTTATTATTACTACTCTTTACTAAAGAGAAACTCAATATACGTTTTTAACTCGTTTAGTTTTCTATTAATATCGTATTCCTATAATAGCTTTCGTTCGTTAGGTTTAAAAAACACGGATTGAGCGTTTGATTTAGTTTTTTTCTTGTGAACGTTTCGGTATAAGTTTTTAAATAGATTTGTATTCAAAATCGACTATATTTTTTTATCGTACGCTATGACAAGCGACGTGAATATTGCGTAGCCTTGACAAACCCAACCGCTTATGAGCGAACAACATCGTCGTCGGTGTTTTGGTATTTTCGTAACCGATATCTGTTGTCGCTTTTATGACATTCGACAAGTGACACCGATATTACTAATATTAATGGGCATACGATGGAATAGGAAACTTATTCCTTTTTTTATTTTGACTTAAAATTTGGTTTTCTATAGATTTGACACAAGAATTCAATAGAGTAAACTTTAGTTTTTTTTTTTTTAAGTTTGTTTTTCTATAAAATTGCAATAAAAGTTCAATGGCTATTAGTAACTAGGTTGAATCCCGTGTATTACACAGGTTGTATATTAAAACGATATGATTCATAGATATGTTTTTTTACAACAATTCATAAATATGAATATACAGTTTTTTAACTTAATAATCATAATTCTTGATACAACTTCAATTTTGCAAATTAGAGAATAAGAAAATGAGCATCGTTAGAACTTTTTGTAATATATTCAGTCAATTTCTTAAATATAGTTTGATATAACCTATTCTAATTTAAATATAAGATGAAATAAAAAAAACACGGTAATTTAATCTCTGACAAGAGAATTGATCAAATTTAAACAAATTTTTATCAAATATAATTGGTTTACCAAAAATAATTAAAATAATTTTTTTTAAAGAAACGAAATTAAAAAAAATAATTATTTTAAATGATATCTATATTATAGTTGTGATTTGTAATTGATCTTTGTGATTAATTTAATTATTCAAATTTCCTCTCTAATTTCCTTATCTGTTTAATATTTCATATGGAAAAATTTGAAAAGATAGTGACGCAGTTAATAAGAGAGAGAGACGTATTTAATAAGAGACAGACAAGGGAAAATAATAATGAGATTGTACCACATACTGACACGTGCCAAATTTTATTTTTATTTATTAGAATAGATAGATTTGCAAAATATATTAAAAAGTTTTATTAAATATATAAAATATTAAGATTATAAGCTTCGAGTTTTCCCTTTGAAAACTTAAAATATTTATTTAAATTCGACATCATTACTTCTTAATTTTATTAAAAAAAATTAATAAATTTAAATAGAGGGACTTATAACGTAAATAATATAAAAAATATAATAAAAAGAATTATGTTTTCTTTATTTTAATTGATTATTGTAATGCATAATCTTTGACCCAATTTTGTGGTGTGGTGGTTCAGGCAGGGAAAAAAAATTCATCATGCCCTCAATGAATGACACGTATCATTTGATATTTTCATTTATTAGATAAGTAAGATAGTTTCGTATTTCTGTAATAACTTTCGTTCGTTAATTTTTTTTAAACGGGATGCACTTTTTTTTTGTCAGCGATCCGAGTATATTTTTTTTTGTATCGTACGCTATAACAGTCTGTGTTTAAATGTAAGTTTTATCCTTGTGAACGAGCCGAACCGATAACTACCAAACTCCCGTCGAGTAGCGCGGGGGAAAAACCAGTTATTATTATATTAAGTTTATATAAAAAATAGTTAAATTAAATTTAAAAAAAAAGAATAATAGTTCATTTAAATTTTTTAAAAATTTATATTAAGTTTATATACAAAGTTTAGAGTAGAATAAAATAAAGAAACTAAATAATAATTGACAAAATTTAGAATAAAAAAAATAGTTAACTTAAAATAAAGAAAAAAATTTGATTTGACTTTTTTAATAATGCGTGATTATCATGGTAAAAACAAAAAAGTCACATCAATTGGTGTTAAATGATTAATTATATGTTGTATAAATCATGCATCACATTAAAATATGGGGACTACTAATGACACACGGGAATTACTATTTGGACTTGGCCATATACGTATCGTATAGGGCAATACGATGCGTATAGCCCTTCACAATTTTCCATGCCCGATATCCTCGTACAACCTGGTCATTTCCAACCCTATATGCATCGTATAGTTCAATACGATGCATTATAGGGTACGAGATACCTTCTGCTACTAGTCATCCATCACATCGCTATACGCCCCGTATAGATCTATACGCGGCGTATAGCGATGTGATGGTTGATTAGTTGCAGAAAGTACCTCGTACCCTATACGCACCGTATTGCAATATACGATGCGTATACGAGGTTTGATCAGAATCCTATACGCACCGTATTGCCCTATACGATGCGTATTTGTGTATTTAACCATGCAAAATTCTCATTCGAACGTATCGTTCAAAAAATTTTCAAACAATCTCTTAAAAATTATAAACATGTCTTGGTGGTGGGATGGTAACTACGGTTTTCATGTATATTCTAACGAGTCACTGGAAAACAACCCGCAAATTATGCCGTTCAATAGGTGAACTGGGAGGAGGTCTCGTCCGAAGTTTATTCTAATCAACGGGTAAGACTTTCAGATTTGAACGAGCCACTGAGCAATCCCGAGTTCGTATACGGTGAACCGTCTTATCTTACACAACCCATGAACGACTACGTATAAGGTGAAGTCTCTTACCCGACACAACAAACTGACGACTTCATAGGCGGTGAAGTCTCTTACCCGACACAACAAACCAACGACTCCAAATACGAGGAACAAAACCATCAAAACGTGTCGTATAAAACTGACCAGAATTTGCAGTCTTGTGAACAGTTGGTGGATTGGGTTGTCCAGAGAGGACGTGAGAATGGTTAAGTCCTTGTCACCCGACGATCGAGGAGAAAAGGCGACGATCTGACGGAACTGTTTATTAAGGTGTGGCTTGTGTGTGACCGTCACGGCGAGCGTGCGTCTACTGCCACGGTTAGACGTGTCGGTAGCAAGAAAATAGGTTGTCCGTTTAAATTGGAAGGAGAGTACCAAGAAAATACTGGTGATTGAAAATTAACGGTGAAGGATGACAGTCATAACCACGATCCTAGTCAACATCTTGAGGCGCACTCGTTTGCGATGAAGCCATACGCCACGTAAAGAGCTATACGCTGCGTATGGCTCATGTTCTCGACAACTTGGCCTTCGTATGGCTTAGGTTGCCCGGTAACAGCCTTGCGTATGGCTTGGGTTGCCTGCGTATGGCTTGGTTAACCGGTAACAACCTATACGCCACGTATACCCTTATACGTGGCGTATAGGTATTAAAAAATATATATTTTTAAATAAAAACAATATATTATTATTATTTATTATTTAAAATTAAAAAAATATATTATTATTATTATTTAAAATAAAAAAATATTTTTATTATTTAAAATAAAAACAATATATTATTATTTATTATTATTTAAAACAAAAAAATATTTTTATTATTTAAAATAAAAACAATATTATTATTATTTATTATTATTTAAAAATATATATTTTTATTTAAAATAAAAACAATATATTATTTAAATTAAAAAAATTATTTATTACTATTTAAAATAAAAAAATAAAAACAATTTATTATTATCATATATGACGGATCATGAGGATGATATTCACATGGAGCAGCGCACTACCCTTTTCTAGAATTTTCAGCCGATTCGGAGTCGTATGGCCGGTGCCAGAAGCTCCGGGAAGTGAAGTTGGGCCCAGGGACGGCGGTCGATTGGGGGATTCTGGAGGAGGTATAGGAGGCCGAGCGGGCTAGGGCCATCATTGGGCAGGACACGCCATGGTCGCATCTTTTGATCTTTCTTTCACGGAGACCTTCCGAGAGGTGGTCGTCGAGTTTCTTTCGACGTTCATCTACTCAGAGGCTGGGCTGGAGCCTCTTCCCGGGGAGGCGCCGGATATGGAGCCGGATCATATTTCATTTAGTATTTTTGGGACCTTTTACCGTCAGACCCTCCGTCAGTGGGCCGTCACGACAGGCTTGTACCACGAGCCTTAGACGGTCACGTCACTTTTCACCAATGTGGTGACGGAGGTGGACAAGGAGGAACTCATTTTTTTGGTGTTTGATTTCAGATAGTCCTTGGTTGGGTACCAAGGGGAGGGTCTCGGGGATTAGAGACCCTTTGTATAGATATCTGCACCGGCTTTCGACGTCGATCGCACCGCGTCTGAAAAGCCGTGAGTGGTGCACTGATAAAGACCTGTTCTTTCTCTATTGCCTGCTTACTGGTAGGCGGTGCGACCTATCCACATGCATGGCGCTTTATTTTGCATCTGCCTATATGTGGCAGAAGCACGGGTTTTTTGTATAGCGGTTCTTTGATCACTCAGATCATGCTGTTGGTTACACCATTTTGATGTGCATTAGCCTGTGATGTTACTGACCATTCCCTCTGTCCGATTAGGCCGTCGCACGGCGAGCGGCATGCGCATCACGCACCGATTCCAGCAGGGCCTTCGGTTCGTAGGGGCCGTCCAGGACCATGTTTGGGTCCCGGTGCCGTCGCCGCAGATGCCCGGACAGAGGGACCCGCCTATGCCTCATCCGCTACATGGTGTGGCGATGGAGGACGCACCGCTGCACATCCCGCACGTCGATGACATCCACGTCCATCCGCCACAGCATTCCCGACACGTACGTCGGTCTGTTAGGCTGGACAGGGCTACCCAGGCATTGCTTGATGGACTTATTGCCGACTCACGGCGACAGGGTCGTCAAGTCGATCACATGGAGGACCTGATGATGTGGGCGGTTGGCCGCCTCGTGGATCTGTCACGAGCCGCCAGCATCGATCCACCACCACTACCACCGCCACGTCATTATCCGGACGACCCTGTTAAGGATGAGGGCGGGGCGTGTCAGGGTGATGGCGTAGCCGGTCAGGTTTAGTTGTTTTATTTGTATTTAGTTTGTTTCGTTGTTATGTATGTAAAACATTTTGATGTATATAATTAATTTTTTGATGTAATGTATGTAATGTTTAGTTTATTTGTTTGGTTGTAATGTTTAATATTTTGTTCGGTTGTAATGTTTAATATTTTGTTTGGTTGTAATGTAAAAATATAATAAATGTTTAAAAAAATATAAAATATATAAAATTCATAAATAGATAACAAACTTATATTAACAAAATTATGTAAACTAAATTAAAAAAAGATAATTAAATAAAAAAACAAAATATAAATTAAATTAAAAAATAGTTAAATAAAAAAACCTATACGTGGCGTATTGCCCTGTACGCCACGTATATGATTCATAAATTTCAAATCTTTCAACTTTTTGAAGCAAAAATATAACCCGTGCCTCATACGTTGCGTATAGCTCAATACGTCACGTATTGGACCAGCCGACTGACACAGAATGACACGTGGCATTCTGTTGTCAGTGCATGAACCCTATACGCCATCGTATTGTCCTATACGAAGGCGTTTAGGGTGACAACGTGTCCAGTTAGCAATATTTCGTGTGCGATTAGAATTCCCATAAAATATACCGCTCCAGCTCATTATATTTTCAACAAAAATAAAATAAAATAATAGCCGTACAAAAATTCACAAAAATCGGTGAGCACACAAGCTACCATCAAATGTATCTGTAAATTGAGTAGCGGCCGATCGGAGAAACCACATCGCCGCCACCGCACATCCCCTTTATCTTCAATCAAAGAAGGGAGTGATCCGGGGAGGTATGTCAGACCTAGACCGGCAAATCGAGCGCTTGAAGAACTGCGAACCACTCAAAGAGTCTGAAGTCAAGGCTCTTTGCTTGAAAGCCATGGAAATCCTCGTTGAAGAAAGCAACGTTCAACGAGTCGATGCTCCTGTCACTGTAGGTTTACTTTTCAACCTCTTTCCTTCTAGATTCATGTTCACAGTTTGCTATTGATTTTGTTATGTTCAGGTAGCTGAATTAGGGTTTTGTGTGTGTTTTGTTTGTGTTAATTGATTTCATTAGCATACTTGTTAAAACTAAGAAGTAATTATTTGCATCAGTAGGGGTTGGTTATATAAACAGCTTATGTTTATGCTTATGAGCAAAAGCATAGAATAAGCTAACTGAAAACAGATTTTTAGTTATTTAATACCAAGGGTGTGTAAACTGCTTACATGAGCCATGTGAGCTAAGAAGCAAAAGTGCATGTTCTTAAATCAAGCAGGGTTTATAGGCTTGGTTTTTAAAAGCGAGAAGCGCACAGAGGCGACGTGGTCTAAAACCAAGGCGCAAAGTGCGCAGTGTGTTTATCATTTTTTTTATATATCCCATAGGTGTTTAGCATCTCTACCCAAAACTTAGCTATAAATCAGTTTTATATATGCTTTAGTATATAAATTACATACATGTACAACCTAAAAAGCGTGATGCACAACATCGCTTCTTGTACATGAGGCGCGCACCTCACCTGCGCTTTTTTGCTCTTTTCGTACAGCTCGCGCCTTTGCTACACAAAAGCTACCAGACTCGCGCCTGCGCCTTTGCTACACAAAAGCGACCAGACCCGCGCCTGCGCCTGAGGTCGCCTTGCGCCTAGGCGCATTTTTAAAACCAAGTTTATAGCGAAGTTAGTGACAGACACTATTAATGTTAGTTGACTTGATTGTATTTTTTAAGTGTCACAAATGATTATCATGAATTTTGAAACACTAGCAGGTTGGCCTGACCCTTCTAACCAGAACTATGTTGCAAGTCAATTAGGTATATGAAGACAGCCAATTGAAGAAGAATGCAAGTTTCCTAAATTTATACGATTTGATTGTCTGTAGGAAAAATTATCAGCTTCCAGCTATAGTTTTTATTTATTTTATAGTGGGTTGCACAACTGCAGTGCATCAGTGAATCTACCTGTTATCCGAAAATCATGAAACGTTAAGCCAGATAGGAATATTTGTAATTGGTGGTGTTTTTTTTCTAAATCCTAACGATCTTGGTCTTAGGATAGTTCAACTTATTTACATATTTTATTAGTTATCAGGATTCTGGGGTATTTCAGTTTCTATTAGTTTTGTAGTTCCCTAGGTGTAATTTGTTATTTTGTGGTGCCATAACAAGAAAGATACCACTAAGGACATGTTCCCCCCCAAACCTAGAGGTACATAGAAGATAATCTACAACTAGTGTTAGAAAGTAGTCAAATACACTAAAATAAACTCTTAGCTACAAACTTGAACCATATTTGATGACTAATACACAGAAGGGAAATAACAGTATAACTACTGTCAAACAAAAATAAAATCTCTTGGCTGATAGTTGTACTTCCCCTAACATAGACCGTAGTCGCACTTGAAAAGAAAGTAAAAAATTACGCAAGTGAGGTCACAAAGAATGAAAGAAAGAAGGCGATGAAAACATTGAAGTGATTAAGAAATAAGCTGCGGATGTGGATCAAAAGATCAATGGCAGAAAGCACAAGAACTTTGGGAAGTCGATGGTGGCGAGAGAATTTGTAGTTGAAGATTGATTTAGAGTCTAAGATGAGGTCATAGAAAAATAAGAGACAGCTTTCAGTTTTCTGTGGTATTATCATGCTAATATCTTTCATCTCCAAAGTTCATTGAAGCATGGTTAACAAAATTTACTATTTCAATAAATTTACTCAAGAAGCAAAATTGCACATCATGGTTATGAAATTATTTTTCACAATGACCATGGTTTCATTTATCCACTATCCAGTACTTTAAAAATTGAGCGAAGACGGGGACTACAAGTCTAGGGCATTAAATAACTTGTTTATTGTGTATTTGGTTTTTCATGTCTTTCAATTGGCAGGAATACTCTAAGGAGAGGATAGTTATGTTTATTCAGTACTGTGAAAGTTTGATCTATCTACTTTTGAATGAGTTACATATGTAATAGTTGCATATTTTGTTAGTCCGTTAACTTCAAAGGAAGACCACATGTCGTTCTCGGTACAATCTGAGAGCATCAAATATTAATATATTATAGTCACCTAATAACTGTTTAAATCACATAACTTACTTGCTACCATTTATTGTTACTTCTTTAAATTATCTCTTTCTGAAGGTACTTTTTAATAGTTATAGTTTTGTAATACTCGTCCTTATTTTTTGTTCTATAGATATGCGGTGACATCCACGGACAGTTCTATGACATGAAAGAGCTATTTAAAGTAGGAGGTGATTGCCCAAAGACTAATTACTTGTTTCTTGGGGATTTTGTGGACAGAGGGTTCTACTCTGTAGAGACCTTTTTGCTTTTACTTGCCCTGAAGGTAAATTTTGTAACTTATTAATTTTCTTTATTACAAAATAAGCAAATATTGCAAGATCAAGTATTCAAGTGTATGAGGCATGTTATATAATATTTTTGTTTACACAACACAAAAATGTATGATGGGATGTACTTAGTAACTTACGTGTATTTGTTCATTGGTTATCTAATTATTTGTTGCAGTCTAGTTATATTTCTTTCAAAAAGTTATATTTTCTAGCGTAGCACACACTCTCTCTCTCTCTTTTGTATATCTGATACAACCTTTATTTGGCTCTGATGTTTTTTTAAGTTCCAAGTTCCAAATATGTTTCTTTTTATGCAAGTGTGTGCAGTCACACTACGCAATTTTGGTGACATCACATACAAAAAATATTCTATAAATAGAACACATTTCTTTTATACTTTAAAATACTAATATTCTCACATAATCATCAACCACCACTAACCACCTTCTATTTTTTCTATCTCACGACCAATTGAAAAGGTTAAAGTTGATTGTATAAATAAAAAGGTAGCTTTTAACAATAGCTTTAAGGGCTATTGAAACCTTCTAATTTGTGACTTATTAATTCATATTGATAGTAGAACAAGTTTTTAGTACTGATCTGTTTATTCTCTTATTCTGTATGTTTGCAATTTATATTTGAAATTGTATTTTCTTTTTCTTTTATGTGTTTTCTGATAAAGCACTGGTGTAATCAGGTAAGGTATCCTGATCGGATAACATTGATTAGGGGAAATCATGAGAGCCGTCAAATCACACAGGTATCCTATTGTAAATGACTAATGGATTAATATATTGAATTTTTTTAGAGCTTACCTCTACTCCAAATGCTAGGTATATGGATTTTATGATGAGTGCCTGAGGAAATATGGTTCCGTCAATGTTTGGAGATATTGCACCGATATATTTGATTACCTAAGGTTTGATAATTTCTTTCAACTGTTTTTCCTTATAATTTGACACCTTAACTGTAATATTATTGTTTGTCAACAAAAAAAGGAAAAGAACTAAAATAGTAAACGGTGACACCTTTTTTTGAGGTTTCATAAAATGAACTAATGCTTATTGTCTTGTACGGACCGAATCTCACTAATTTTATAAAAGATTTTCTTTACAAACCTAAAGAAGTGGATGCTCATTATCGCTGGCTTAAGGCTACTGTTTGCTTTTCTTTCTACGAATTCATTTTATAAGCTGTGCATAAATCAGTTGAAAGCAGCCTCTTGTGGCTGGGAACATGGTGGTTAAACCGGTCTCTATTTGCCTTCTTTTTTGAGTTTCATATGTAATTAAAATGTTAAATATTATTACAAACACTATCATCAAAATAATGAGATTCAATTTTCTTGAATAAAGCAATTTAAGAAGTTGCAACCACTCGAGTTATTTTGGACGAGGTTTAAGTCGGTCCTCGTTAATTCAGCTTAAATTCATAAGTTATACTCATTTGAGTCATTACTCATTCTTAATAAAACATAACCTGAATTGAACCATTTTCACAAAAAAAAAATGATTTAAATTGCTACATTTTGCTTGATTCTTGATCCTAGCCTAATGTAGTGTGTTATGTGTAGTGGGAAAGTTATCTCTTTTTTCCACGAACTTGTCTTCAAATTTATTTTCAGGGGTCACAGATTCTCACTCTTGTTGATTTACTACATATTCGGGTTTACACTTTGTAGTTAATAGATAATAACTATATATCGCTTAATCACCTGAACTGTGGCATTTTTACAGTTTGTCTGCTCTCATTGAGAACAAAATATTTTCAGTTCATGGCGGTCTATCTCCCAACATCAACACACTAGATCAGGTTTGAGAGACTAGTTTAATATCCTTGGAAACATTTTGTTTCTAATCCTTTACCTTTACTTAATTTATTAAGGGGTAATTTCATATATATCCTTCTAAAATTTTCAAAATAAACATCATCAATACACACAGTTACTTATAAAAGTCTATTTCACCTAACAAACAAAGAGGACATTATGCATTGAAATGATTCATGGTAATACGTTGTTTTCCTATTTGTTTATTCAGTGAAATAGACTGATGTAACTTTTAAGTAATTGAATTTATTGTATTTTCAATGGAATGCGTAAACAAGATATTATCAGTGATTTAAAAGATAAATACGTATTATGGAATTTTGAAGGATATGTATGAAATTTTGGCTTTTAGAAGGATATAGATGACATTAATCTGTTTATTAATAACAAAATTTATTTTCCAGATTCGGACAATTGATCGAAAGCAAGAAGTACCCCATGATGGTGCCATGTGTGACCTCCTGTGGTCTGATCCAGAGGACATTGTGGATGGCTGGGGTTTGAGTCCCCGTGGTGCTGGTTTCTTGTTTGGTGGCAGTGTTGTTACTTCTTTTAATCACACAAATAATATTGATTACATTTGTCGTGCACACCAATTGGTAATGGAAGGTTTTAAATGGATGTTCAATGACCAAATAGTTACGGTCTGGTCAGCCCCAAATTACTGTTACAGGTGAATTTTAAATTCAAGTTTACTATTGTGTTTTTGTTTGATCAATAGTCATTTTTCTCTAATCAACAAAGGTGACGAGATGTGCCAGTTGGGTGACGAGTCAAAACGGGCTGGGTCGGGGTGCAGCCACTTTTTGCCTATTTTCTATAATAACTAGTGCACTAATTACAAAAACAGTTTTATGACAGTAATGATTTAAATATCTAAACAAAATGATATTAGGAGGTTGTATGCATTAAAAATGGAATTTGGGCTACTTTCAACCAACACGTTTAACTCGTTCAATCCTTCCCCGTTTAGTTACATATCTATTGGGTTTTTTTTTTTTTCATAAATATCGAATACTTTTTTGGTTTTTCATTATTACTGTTTGGTTCATTCTGTAATCGAAAAGTTCAACATTATGTATAGATCTAACTTTTTTTATATAAGTTATCATCTTTGATAGCCGGTTTTTTCATATAAAATGACCCAAACAGGTCAGTCATCTTCTAATGACTTAGATGTACACAAGAAAAGTACAAATGTACAATGACTAAAATAGTATAAATGAAAAAGCTCATTAGTAATTTATGCAAAAAAATTATTTGTGTTTGGCCCGTTTGAGACAAAAGATAAACCCAAATCGGCCCATTTATAAGTAAATGATTTGAAAGTACCACCTCTACTAATTAAGTTTTAAATATGTGCTTCAGGTGTGGTAATGTAGCTGCCATTCTTGAGCTGGATGAGAATCTCAATAAACAGTTCAGAGTATTTAAAGCAGCTCCACAGGTTTGTTATTAAGATCCATTCATGTCCTATGAATTGCAATCTGGGTAACTTGAGGCCATGTTATATGAGAGCCGGGACCAAAATAAGTTTTGTGGGTTTGGGCTCATGGCTGACCAAGCTCAAAAAAACTCAGGGCCGAGGCTCAATTTGCTTGAAAAAAAGCTTTGGCTCGGCTCATATAGGTGGGTTCCTATGGGCTCATGTAACCCATTCGCCTTGGCACAGTTTGTATACATTCACATAAACTTGACTGCGGGCTTAGCTTGTATAGGCTCGATCGTATGGATTGTACAAAGTAAGAAGTAAAATCATCAAATAAAATTACAATAATTCCCTTTAAAAATTTACGGCATAAGTTAAAAAAAAACTAGCAGGTTAACCTTTTCTTTAAAATATAAATTATATTAAAAGACTCGACGACCTATTTAGATTACAAGAAGATTCCAATGTGTGTGTGGTTGTTGGGGTGTATTTTAATTTTTTTTTTTGCTGTTTGAGTAAATTAGATAAACAACCTTTTACTTTTTTTAACTAAAAGGGTATTTTGGTCATTTTACCAAAGTTTAACATAAAAGTTAACAGAAACTAGTCTTAGACCTCAAACTTGTTATAAAATCCAAACCCCAAACTTGCGACTTTTCAAAGTTAGTAACCAATCTTGTTGCTTTTCCCAAAGCACATGTACCATGTGTGTAATTTATTCTAAATTATATTGTTATCATAATAATAACTTTTTTATAATCACATTTTTTGCAGTGATATTTTAGACATTAGTTATTTATAGGGTAAATTACATAAATCGTCTGTGGTTTATATGAAATTATGTTTTCGTCTATGTAAGTATTTTAACTTACACCAATCATCAGTTTTTTTGAACTTGCAACACTCATGATCCTTAAAAGAGATGTCAGTTAGAAAAGGCCAGTAAAGCCTGTCTTGTGCCTTGTAAAACCGTCTTAACAATCTTTTTCATACAGATTTTAGGGACCATGGGTGTTACAAGTTTTTAAACATAGAGACGATCGGTGCAATTTAAAAACTTAAGAATGAAAACCGTAATTTTATATAAACCAAGTGTATTATTCGTATATAAGATCAAATAAAAGTTTGGACAAAAAGTGTCTCGGGTCAGCCCGTATCTGATAAAAATCGTTTTGACCCGTTACCCCGTATCTCTAGTAGACGATATGATGTGATCTTAAGAACGTAGTTTTGTTGGGATGAAAAAATTGGTAATTTCAAAATCCAGGAATCAAGAGGAGCTTCAGCTAAAAAACCACCACCAGATTACTTTCTATGATGACGAATTCCATAAATTTACCAAGGTGATGACTGTATACTTAACAATGAAGATAAATCTGGTCATGACACCAAAGAATCAATGGGTTGATTTGCATACCGGCTCATGATTAGGCGGCTATAGTGGGTACACCGCGGTTCATTGCAGCTGTATTGGGTGGCTAATATCCTTCGGTCCCAGTTCCACTCTCACGGGTTCATCTCATGAGTGTTATGTTGTGTTAGTGTGTGTTAGATTGTATTGTGTAGCAGTTATTTGTGCATGTACACCAAAGGTGTAGTTACACCATTGAACCGCCAAAAGCCGCCACGAATAACCATGGATTTGGTGGTGCAAGGAACTTTGGAGAGTGAAGCTTAATTGGGAAGTTTACTTGTGGATCTTATAAAGTGTTCAAATTGCTTGTTTTTTTACCTATAATCTTGTTGGTGATTTAACTAATTACTCGATTCTTTTAATTGTGTTTACATAATGTTCAATTTGTAAAATAACATGCGGTAGGAAAAAAAGAGAGATCACAAAAATTGATAATTTTAGGCATATTTATAACTAGATCCCGTGTATTATACGGTTTAAATAAATATAATATATTATATAAAGTAATAAAAAGTTTATTTTTTAAAATAAGTTTTAGGTATATATTTATAATTTATGTCGGTAAATAAGTTTTTACCTATAATACGTTAATAAATTATGTTTCCATTTTAAAACTTTTCTTTTTTGCTTGTCTTAACATATAATTATACCAAAAATGATTAGTATCGTAATTTTCTCCAAGAAAAATTATAGTAAAAAATGAAATTTCAAATAATATTCTAGTACATTTTTTTCTTTTTGGTTTTTTTACCAATTAACAATAGATCAAATGAATTTAGCTTTTATAGGGTTGGTTAATATTTTAAGGTTTGAAAATATATAGCGTATTAATATTATATTTTAGATTTCTAATCAATTATATCCACACATCTATAAAGCTCGGATAAGCTCATTACTAAACATTGCTGACCGTCAAGGTAAAGGTAGAATATTTTTCACAAAGAACAGCTTAAAATATAAACATGTGTGGAAAGCAACAAATTATGAACATAAACACGTACACGTAGTGATAGCAAACATAACCAACTTAAAATAGCAACACTTCTATTGGTATTAATTTCCAAAAATATCTCCAACAGAAACAAACAAATGTTACAATGTTCAAATGTAAGCGTACGAGGAGGCTGTTTGTTGGGCGTTTGTTTGTGTTCATCCGGAATTCCAAACGGAGGTAAAACGGGTAGGTGGTGGGTCCCTCACATAATCATTAAATAATATATATATATATATATATAGTAATTTAAAAAAAATGTGTATGAAAAAAGATGTAGCGTTGGAGGATAAATGAGTGCAAATATGATTTGATAGTTGACGTGATGTGTTTGTAAGCATTTAAATGATTTGGCGTTGGACATGCTCTAATTACGAACACAAACACATAGCGATACAAAAATGAACCACGATACTAGCGTTATCAATCTCTAAGAGTATCTGAAAAGGGAACAAACAAATGCCACAGTGGCATTTGAATTTCAAATGCAAGCGTTGGAGGAACTCGTTTGCTGAGCGTTTATGATAAAAAACACAGCGATGCAAACGTGACCAATCTAGACCGAAAAAATGAGCCACAATACTAACGTTATCAGTCTATAAGAGCATCTCCAACGGGAATAAATAAACGTGTGAGTGGCGTTTGAATTTCAAATGCAAGCATTTGAGGAGCATGTTTGTTGGACGTCTTTTTGTGCTCATTCTGAATTCCAAACGGAGGCAAACGGGTAGGTGGTGGGTCCCTCACACAACCATTGGTGTATTTGAAAAAAAAGATGTAGTACTGGAGGAGAATTGAGTATTTTCTTAAGGATAAATACAAATCTGATATGATAGCTGACATGACGTGTTTATTTACGATTTGAAGTAAACATCTATACTATATAATAAATAAAGGTTTTGATTGGACACTTGTCATTCTCTTATACATCCTTAACTTTTTTTCTCGCCTATCTCTCCTATTAATTACACAAAAAGTTTTAATTGTTTTTATAATTTTATGTTTCCCGTCTCTCTCTCCTATTAAATAATAACGATTTCTAAAGTTATTAACGTTTGTCATAAATATGTAATAGTAAATCCTTATTACTAAGTATATATAACATTGCATTTATTCAACACGTGTAATACACCGAGTTTCTAAAGTTTAATATGAATTGAAACTTATTACTTACATAAAAAAATTATTACTCAGCTAAAAGAATATTTTAAAAATTAACTTAACAGAATTTATAATTGTCAAGTAATATTTTATTCAACCCGCGTAATACGGGTTTTAAAAACATAATTTTTTTATTACTAAGTATATAATATTACATTTATACAACCCGTGATACACGGGATTCTAACCTAGTATAATTAATATATACAGATAAGAAGATAATTATACTAATAATACAAAATACAAAATACGATAATTAAAATAAAATATATAATATGCAATATGAACCCCCCACCCTCTACAATCTGTTCCGTTCTCTATCTCCCTTCTCTGCTCGAAGATTTTTTTTAGCCCCAAAACCATTCTCGCCTGCCCCCGAGACCAGACCCCAATTAGTATTACAAACCCGCCAAAAGGTATTTAATCGATCTTTATTTTTTCAAATCATAAACCCTCCCACTCCCAAGGGTTTCTTCCCCGCTTTACACCATCTTATGGCGTCTAATCTTTACCATTCCTGCAGGTTTTTCACCAAAATTCACCGTTTCCTCTGTGTTTCACGTGTTTTTTCGGTGATCGATGGATGATACGGTCGTCGTGGAGTCTGTGGATCGATCGGAGGCGAGATCTGAGTGTTTAGGCGAGAAGAGACCGTTGGAGAATGGATTTGATAGGGATTTAGGTAATAAGAAGGTTAAAAGAGGTGGTGAGGATGTGAAATTGGGGAGTAGTGTGAAGAAAGTGGCGGAGATTGTGCTGGTGTTGGCTGCGATGGGGAAGATGAGGGGCGGGAGGAAGCCGACGGCGGTGGAGGTGCAGATGATGGCGGAAGCGAGGGGGAAATTGGTGGAGGTTTGTAAGGAATTTGCTCCGAAAGATGTTTTTCCTAGGGATGCTTTTGGTACGGTTATTGAGGATCTAGGTTTGAATAGATTGAGGGATCAGAAGTTAGGGATTCGGTCTCCGAAGCTGTCAATTGCTGAGAGGTTGCAGGCTACAAAGCAGAAGGTGAGGTTTTATACATAATAATAAGTACCTTTATTGAATGTGCAAGTTCTTAGTTGTTGATTAACCTGTTTTTGATGCATTTCAATTGATGTGAATGTTCGGTGGATTCTGCTTATATTGCTACTAAAGTCATTTTCTACAATGAATTGGTTAGAATTATTAGGTTTGTTAACATGTGAGAGCTGCCTTCAAAACATAGGAATAACATGCTTATCTTTGTATTTGCTTACTTGCAGTGATGATCCCACATGTCATACTCTTTTCTTATTGGGTAGTACTTTCATTATATGATTATATATTGTTGTTTTGATTTAGCTTCTTACAGGTGGTTGTTACTTACAATTGTCTTTTGATTATGAATGCTAATTTGTTTTGCATTTTCAATCAGATGGAAAAATCTGAGGTGTTTCCACTTCATTCTAATATGTATACACCACCTCGGTTGCAATCAAACTTAAGTGGGCCTGCTGAAAGCGGTGGGACCTCCAATGCTGTTCGTATGTTTCCGTCAGATAAAGCAAATCATGCACATGTGTCTTCTGGAAGTTTCCAAATTCCTTCAAATATAGTTCATGCTTCTGCTAGCAATTCAAGAACTTTACCTTATCAGTTGCCCACTAGTGAGGTAAGACCTGGGGTGTCAAATATTTTACCGGTGTCTCGGGCTGATAGATCACATTTTAGAATAGACGGTGGAGTAAATGGTTCTCCTTATACATCACATTCCCAAGGTACACTTTTTTATTCTTTTATTTTCTGTTTTCAAATGTGGTGATATGTAGGGTTGTGGCTCTGGACAAAACCGGACTGGATTGATCCGTGACCCTCCTGGAACTGAAAAAGTTCAACCCAGGAACCAGGCCGGTCTAGATCGGTTCGGTATCGCGCGGTTTTATCCCAAATTGGACTGTAAACCGAATACAAACTTGGCTTTTAAATGTTTGAACTTTGAGAAGTATGAATACAAAATTGCGTCGTTTGAATGTTGGAAACTAAAAGCTTTAAGAAAAAAACTTGTTTGGTGCCAGTTTTAGACCGGCCCAAGGACTGATTTCTAGAAACACCGAACTGATAACCGACCCGAAAACTGGTTTTTTTTTACATATGTAATTTATGATTCTTTTGTTAAAAAGAAAAAAAAACTTAATGCTAAAAAACACATAGTTTAAGATAACTGCTTATATTGTGGATTTTAATTAAGGGAGTGTCATATTTATCCTTTATGTATATAAGATATGAATTGACTAGGAAAATTTATTAACTTTAAAGAAAAGAATTATCAAGGATACAACAACAACCATACCCAACAAAAATCCCACCCATAGCAAAGCTATTGGTAGGGTCTGGGGAGAGTGGGATGTAGGCAAGCCATACCCCTGTCATATATGATAGAGAGGCTGCTTCCAGGGAGACCTCCAACTCCAAAAACCTTCTCAGGACCTGAAAAAAATATAATATAATAGTACCATAGTGTTCATCACATTGTATCTACGCAACAAATAATAAGTCAGCTAATAAAAATAGTATTTATAAAGCCAGGAAAAGGTGAAAAAGTGTAAGTAGTGAGAGAGCGAAGATAGTACATGTAATATCCTAAAGATGCACAACCAAGAAAACGACAATATGCTTAGGCCACCCCAAATCTAGATAGATCTAAGCCCCTATGATAAAGTTAAGACCCATCTGTTACCCTCCCCGTAAAAGTCCTTAACCTTAATCCTACGCCTCCACGAAGTCCTATCCTCGACCATGTCCTCAGAGAGATGCAAGTCTAACAAATCATGCCTAGTCTGCTCATCCCAAGTCAGTTTGGGTCTGCCTCTACCCTTCCTACCTTCTATGGTGAGAGTTACCACTGATCTAACTGGCGGCGTCATATGTCTCCTCTTCACATGCCCAAACCATCTCATTCTCCCTTCCCTTATCTTATCCGATATACTAGCCACTCCTAATCTTTCCCTAACAACCTCATTTCATACTCGATCCAACCTTGTGTTTCCACACATCCATCTCAACATCCTCATCTCCGCTACCTCCATCTTACGCACCTGAGTTTTCTAATTATCAAAGATAAAATAGGAAAATCAGTATTTAATAACTACCATTTTTGAAAGTGAACAATTGTTTTGGTACGATTTAAAATAGAAACTTGGTCAATAATTTTTGAATGGGGGAGTATCTTATGTTATAAACTACAATAGGAGGTCCTTATGGAAGTTTGGTTTCATACTTGATATTTTCTTTATACTCTTTTAATTTTGCTTTATATATATTTTTGATTGACAAAAGTGTTATTACCAAAGTTTTTTATTTCATTAATTACTAATAACATGTATCAACTAGCTGCAGGAAGTTTCGCTGGAGATGCAGGGAAAACTCCAACATGGTCCATGCAGCTTCAATCTACCTCATTTGCTAAAATAGGTTCAGATAAAACGCCTGTTAAAACAGAGGCTTCATCTAAACCATTCACCACTCAAGTAACACCTCATCCTACAAATGTAAATCAGCACCGTATTAACTTCGTTCAACCTCCTGCTGCTGATACCCACAATGAAATTAGTAAAATTGTTCAAAAGTTGCTACATCCACATGTATTAGACCACCCCACGTGGACCCCACCTTCTAGGGATTACATGAACAAGGCTTTGACTTGTCAAATCTGCAAAATTTTAATCAATGAGGTGGATACTGCACTTGTATGTGATGCATGTGAAAGAGGGCATCATTTAAAATGTTTAAATTGTAACCCTAAAGCTATCCCTAGAGGTGAATGGCAGGAATGGCATTGTGCAAAGTGTTTGGCTATAAGTAATGGAAAACCTTTACCCCCTAAATACGGTCGTGTTATGAGAAACATAAATACACCAAAATTATCTTCTAGTTCTATCACAGTTCAACCGTCTTTAGACAAGAAAGTGATGTCATCAGATGTGAATGTAAATGGCAACTCTTCTTCACAAATTGGTTCCGGCGGGGCTGCAAGTAACGATGGTAAATTGACAGAAACGCCTCTTAGTGAGAATCAGGAATACGGGACCGGAAACTTGGTTGATAATATAATTTTATCTAATGCCCCTGAAATATCTTCAAATGGAAAAAAGTTAGAATTTGGCATTAAGGAGGATGGACAAGGTGAAACTTTGAAAAAAGATGAAACCCTAACTGTGGTAGGTGAGCATGAGGGTCCTACATCAAGTAGCATGAATGAAGTTGAATGGGTTGGGGGTGTAATAAATGAAACTGATGGAAAAACATATTATAATTCTTGTTGTGTTGATGGAATTGTACTTAAAGTGAAGGATTATGCTGTTTTCAGCTCTGCTGGCAACAGATATCTGCCTAATAAAATACAGGTAAGCAGCTTATGTGTCATTATGCCGTTTATTGTTTTATTCATACAAGTTGTGTTCTTATACTTAGAGCTTTTAGTTAGTTTTTTATATAATTAGTTCTCGTTGACAATAATGGTATTTATATAAGAATGCTTTGCTGCAGGCCATGTGGGAAGATAGCAAGACCGCAAAGAAGTGGGTTACCGTCACTCGCTGTTTTTTTCCTGATGATTTACCTGAGGGTGTTGGTCGCCCGTGTGCCCCTGAAAGCAATGAGGTGAAACCTTTTAATTCAAATTTTGACAACTTATTTCATGCTGTCATATACATGGTTGTGGAGTAAAGATTTTAATTTGTCATCCAATTGCTTCTGCATAATTACATGTTTGCCTTTTGGCTTAAGTAACCTAATTTTACCGTTTTGTCATTGTATAACATTTTTTAACAATGTATGTAAGTGGTTTTCTATAGCAGGTAAAAATGGTTCACACGTTTTTACATGGTATAGAAGGCCATTTGCATATAGTGGTTCACACGTTTCAAACTCGAATGAAAATTTCATGCTTTATTTTTAGAAACCTAAATAACATTTTTTTTTATGTTTCGTGTAGGTATATGAATCCAATCATGAAACCAGTCTAGTGGCTGGCCTGATACATGGCCCATGTGAAGTTCTTCCTCCAAGCAAGTTCTCTGAAGAAAGTGAACTGCGGACTCGTTTGACGTCAAGAGCCAATGATAGACCACACCCAATTTTTCTTTGCAAGTACGTTGTGTTTATTTATTTTTTGTTGCCAAGTGTATTATTTCATTGAGTTTGACAAGGAAAAGAAAAAAGAAAACTTAAAAAGCATCTAGAAGGACTAAAATACCCCCTTCGTTTAACTTAAGAGAGCTCGGCTCGTTTAGAGTTCTATTTCTAACTATCGTTAAATAAATAGTATTTAATACATTAAATAAAAGATATATAAAAGCTTGTTTAGGCTCGCGAGCCTGCTTGAGCTTGATATATGAAGCTCGGGTTGGAGCTTGTTTATTAAACAAGCCCCAATATATGCTCGGGTTCGGGCTCGAGCTTGTCTAAGCTCTGCTCTATTCGTTTTTAGCGAGTCGATCTCAAGTAGCTCACGAACGGCTCGGCTCGGCTCGGCTCGTCTACACCCGTAGATGACCTCCGACATATATATATTTACACTAGTTTTGGTGTAAAAGGAGCATATTCTTGGAATATGCTTACACCATGTTCATTTTGACTACATAAACTACTCTATGCTAAGTAATCTAGATTTACACATCAGTTTGTTTGAGTTAATTTGTTTTATTTATACAACTAATATAATAATCTTTTAAATTTTTAGTACTTTAAAATTATTTAAAATTTGTCACATAATTAACCTATTAATTGGCAACTATAACCAAATTGTAAAATTCCTTAAAAAGCATCATCAACATGGTACTCATCTTTAATGTCTCAATGAGATTTCTTTGTATGCTTGTCAACTTAGTTTTTTCTTTTCTATGTTTTTTTATTAGTAAACATTTTTGCTCTTATCATCTTCATAGTTCTTACTTTCTCATTTATCGGTATATGATTTTGTGCTTATTATCCAATTCGTAATAAACATGTTTGTTTCTGCAGATGGTTTTATGATGAAACAAAACGGTTATTTCGAGATGTTACCTGCTGATGTAATTCATACATTTTAACAGGTGACCCGACGTTCTTCTCTTGTCGGTAGGAGTTAGTTTTTTTAAGAAAATTTAGTCTTATTTTTTGATTGTTATGTTTTCAAGTACTTGACTAGATATGTATCGTGTTAAATTGTCTAATGCCCTGTAATTGACTGACCATAATGTTTGTGTGCTTCACTTGTAATTTTTTTTAATCTGTTGTAGTGATTATTATGGCAAACTGCACGAATTAGAAACGAATTTGCACTTCTCCTGATTTTAGCAGCCGGGCAAAATAGAAACTGCGCTGTATTGTATTCTGATTTTAGCTATAAGTTACATGTTATTACCGACATTTTAGAAGTTGATGATGTGATATCATCATTTTACTGTATATGTCATGTGGCATTTTACGTGACCAAAAAAAACATGAACTTATGTTGCCTCTTTTAGGGGAAAAATAAGCTTATGTTACAGGTAGATAAATTCTCTCTTTACCAAAAAAAAAAAAAACAGATCCTCGAATGGACGAGTAGCCCACAAGAAGCTGTAGGAATATCGGTCTATTTGAATGACAGGGTATTTGATAAATCATCATATATGTAAGGGTCTTTGCCAAAACCGGGATGTGTCATAATCAGGGCCGTCCCTGAGAAATTAAGTATCCGGCTCGACATAAAAAAAATGTCCCCACTTTTTATAATTTTTTTTTAGATTTTATAAGTTATTTAAAAAAAAAATTGCCCCAAAATTTTATAAAAATTTTCAGATTTTATAAGTTGTTTAAAAAAAATAATAATCTTGGCCTTGAAATTTTATAAAAATTTTCAGATTTATAAGTTATTTAGATTTTTTTATAATATATATATATATTTTTTAAATTATGCCCCATTTGTAAACATGTCTCGGCGCAGCGGCCCAACTTGCACCCCCTTCTGAGCCAGGCCTGGCCATAATTTCGGCCCATTTGCTTACAACCATGTTGGTTATGTTTTAACCCTAACGGGTTAAACGGATAAAATAAAACGGGTCAAACAGGCGGAAAGTTTCCTAAATTTTACTATCATTATTAACACATTACTTATTCAAAATGGAACAAAATGTTTTCAAAGCCATCCATTCTGACACGACCAGTTTCCTCATGTATCAAAAGAATATCGTATTTTTTTATTTTAACACATTTTTACTCGCCCATTTTACCACCACTACTGAAATTTGACTATTCTATAAATGACTTTTGACTCTGACGTTAAATGAGTTGAACTTTGATTTCAAACTTATATAGATTTTCTTATAATTCAAAGAAAGAAAGTCGTGACATTTATTACATTAAAATGCATGACCAGCAGACTACTAGTTAATTAAGGGCTTTAGGTCGGTGCATTATTACTTAGATGCTGATAAATCATTCACCCGCACCATACATGCGAGGTGATAAACGGGGGGCAAGAAGAACCTCAAGTGGCATTTTCTTGCTAATAATAATTCCAAACCTCCCACTCATGTCAATTGGTTCCATTGATGGTGGTTTTAGCTCAAACTGTTGTATCAAACTAGCTAACGTTATACGCAACAGATGGAGAGCAAATGTAGCACCAGGGCACATTCTTCTACCGCTACCAAAGGGAATCAAATCAAAATGTTTTCCCTTCACATCAATATCCTGATGACTTGTTAAGAATCTTTCTGGCTGAAATTCATGGGGATTTGACCAAGTGATTGGATCGCGATGAATCTTTGAAAGATTTACCAAGAGACGGGTGCCTTTTGGGATATTGTAGCCACCCACAACGCAATCCTCTATGGACTCATGAGGCACTGAGAGAGGTACAACAGGGTGCAGACGCAACGTTTCTTTGATGATGGCTGCAAGGTAGACTAAGTTCTTCATGTCTGATTCTTCCACAAGTCTTTCCCGCCCAACATGCTTATCAATTTCAGCTCGCGCAGTTTCTAATGCGCGTGGATTGTTTAGTAGTAACGATAATGCCCATGTTAAAGTCCCAGATGTTGTGTCCACACCCGCTGTTAAGATTTGCTGCAAAATGGAATTTATATCAAAAGGTATTGGATTTTGTTTTCACTTAAAATCAGGGGTGTCAATTCCTGACACGACCCGAAAATGACACGAAGATAATCAGGTTTTGGGTTGGCAATTTTAACCCGTTTTAAAAAAAAAGGGCTAGGTACGGGTTGACCCGTTAGCCCATTTAGGTTACATTTTTTTAAAAAATTTCCCATTATAAAAACGACTATTCAATTACTTTTATATTTAGTGTTTACCATAAAGGAACTGAACTATACCAAAACTTTTCTTTTTTTCTTTTCAATAGATAATTATTCAATTAATTTTCGGTTTAACTTAAATGAATTTGATTTTGGATTTAGTAGTTTATGATTTTGATTTAGATAAATGGGTTAAACGGGTCAGGTTTGGGTTGACCCGAATTTAAGTGTATCCATGTTAGGGTTAAAATTCTGACACGGATAAGAAAATGAGTCGTGTTCGGGTTGCATAATTCAACCCGTTAACCCACAACCCACCAATCCGACACGATTGACACCCCTACTTAAAATCAACATCAAGGGCCCCAGTTTATAGGGTTTAACAACATTTAATTTTCAAGTTTTGACTAGGAGATCATCAAATAATCATTATACTTAAATATCTGTGACTGTGTGCCTTTTAGAAATCCTATACAAAAAGTAAAATGTTTTTGTATAGAAAAAGCGCTCTGATTTTAGAATCTGCTCGTGACTAAAAGAAGAAGAAAGAAGGAAAGAGAAGTTACAAGACATGTGGCTTTGATGGTTGTATCATGATCAAAACCGGGGAATTCGGTCTCAGAAGCTCTTTGAAAAATGGTAATGAGCACATCTATTAAGCCTTGATGTTGTGCACTTGACTCTCTCTTCATTTTGTGCTCCTTCAACCATCCCTCAAAGACTTGGTCCAATTGCTTCCATGTCTCCTTCATCCGTTTTTTATACCCACTCACATCCAAAAACTTGAGAAAAGGAATAAAATCAGACACCTCAAACACACCCAATAACTCAAAAAAGTTTTTTATAACAACTTGAAATTCATCTCCATCATTAGAAGAAAGCCTATTTCCTGATACAATCTTAACCATAATGTTTAACAACAATTCATCAAACCAACTACTCATCTCTACCTTCACCATTTCTTTTTTGTTTTCTAACCAAACATGATATATATTTTTTATTGACACTCTAAGTTCTGAAACCCGAAGATGTCCAAGCATCTCAACGTTGCGTTGAGAAAGAACTTGGCACATCGCTAGCTTGCGTGCTTGTCTCCAGTAATCCCCGTACGGAGAGAATCCGAAGACAGCACAGTTATAGGCCATAATTTCGAAAGCCAGAGCTTTGGGCCGACTTGCAAAGGCCTTATCGCATATGGTCAAGCATTCGCGAGCCAGGTCTGCATTATTCACCACCAAAGCTAGGTGAGAACCTAAGTTGATGGTGAAGATAGGGCCGTATTTATCTGCTAGGTCACCTAAAACCTTGTGAGGGAGCTCAGATCCACCTAGAAGGTGTAAGTGACCGATTAGAGGCCATGCACCTTGTGCTTGAGGTGGCTTTCTATTCTTAGCACTCTTCTTGTTGATGATATAAATAAATAGGAAAACAAAAATAGAAAAAGTGGTCGTTACAATTGTGGGAAATGAGAGAATGAACTCCATCCTTTTTCTTTACTAAAACAAACAATGTGAATACTACTATTTATATACATTCAAGATGGTGGGGGACCAAAGAAAATCAAAGTTCAAACCCCACTTGCTATTTTTTCAAGGTTAATTAACCCATATATGTGTGTGTAAAATGGATTTTCCTACAAAGTGTAGGAACGAATCAAACGAATCAGGGCGCGACAAGCGTATGTTGGTGCAGGTATTTGCGTCAAATTAATTACAAGTAATTTTTTAGACGCACCATTATGATCGATCAGTTCGTTTATGCATAAGCAAACTTGGACTTAGTGTTATAATGTTAGACAAACCATTGTGATCTTTTTACAAACACTAAATAATTTAAATGCATCATTGTAATTGTATAACTTAGACTCACTATTGTAAATCCTTATTCTAATAAACGATTCTAAAAATGCCACGTGTCATTATTATATTTTTTCTCACTAAAATTTTCTATTTTTTCCTATTTTAAGTAAACTTATAATTTTAAAATCTAATTATGTTAATTTTTATTTTTAAAAATAAAATAAAACAAAATTTGAATTATAATTATTACTTAATTAAGAAAACAAAGAATTTTATTTATTATAATTTTATTTTTTATATTAAACAACCCTATGTAATACATGGGTATATAACCTAGTAGTTTAATACAAATTGATACAACAAACTTTGCATTGGCAATTAAAAAAACATTGTTTTATAAAAGAAAATATAACAAACACTAAACCCAAATGAATGAGAATAAAAATCCCATATAACATATTGAAGAGTTAATTATTTTTTGAGTCCCTTACGTTTGAATATTTAAACTATTTGAGTCCCTTATGTTTAAATGCGTCTTTTTTAACCCTGACGTTTCATCTATTTGAGTCCACCGTTAGATTTTCTTTTATTTTTTTTTTAAACTAAAATACCCAAACAAATGGTTAAAAAAAAACTATTTTACCCTGTCTCCTACTCAACTCCACCACCGGATTTTTTTTTGACAAACTAGATGTTTCTTCACCGGAATCGGAAAAATCTGAAGGGCATGTCCAATGGCGTGCAAGAAACGAGCTGTTTCCGGGAGATGGAAACCGAAAAGCCGATTTCGCCGGAAAAGCGGTCGTCACTGTCGTTGCCCTTCTTCCTCACTGTTATGAGATGGAACTAATTTTGACTACCTAAAGTCAAAATCGGAGATATGGAGTTCCAAACTCTCGAAATCCAAGCTTTTGGTTCACGCCACTGATGTGGGATTGTTAATCGATCAACCACAGACTAGCATAACTAATTAATTTAGTCTTAATTAGGATTTTAAAGCCATTCAAGTTCTTTTCCTATTTCTTTAAGTTATGACATTGAAGCCAAAATTCAATGATCGAACTCCTCAAATCCCACTCATTTACAACTGAAAATACGTTACCAACACTAATCGCTTATACCCAAATCGTTACAACTCAAAATCGGTGTCACGAGTCCGTTTCTCCTCCACGCAGGTCGCGCTCGACAAGGGCAGGGAGCCTTCAAACCCGCGCGACGAATCCAGCCTAATTACAGGTATTAAACTCACTTTCCTGCTCGTTTTTTACATCCTGATCAAAAGCCCCAACGTTTTGACTACAAATCCATGCTTAATCGTTTCGATTTGGGTTAGGGTTTTGATTTGGGAATGATTGGGGAAGAAGGCGTTGGTTCAAAAGGGTGTTGAATGTTCAGTCAAGAGTTAATAAAAAAAAATTACCAATTAACAAAATAAGTGGTGGTGGTGGTGGTTTTTAATTATTTGAGTCTTTAAGGGGTATTTTAATCTTTAAAAAAAATTAACAGAAAATCTAACAGAGTTAGTCATTTGGACTCAAATAGAAGCAAAAATAAAATTAAAAATCTAACAGGGTTTTTTCTTCTTATTATCACACGATCCTTCTTTCCCGATTTTCCCTCCTTATCATAAATAAATTAAAAAACACTTCAACCATCAACTTTACATCTCAAAGCAATGTTAATAGAAGAATATACAACAATTTTAACTTACTAGTGTTAAACAATTTCAAATTCTTTGAAGACGCCATGGTTATTTTTCGATATGGTATCCTTGATTTTCTCAATTTAAAAAAAAAATGATGAGGCGGTTTAATAATTTGATTGATAAAATCAATCAGATTAATAGAAATTCTTTGCAAAAGACGCTTTTACCTGAATTGATTAAATTCGCTTGTTGTTTTCGGACACTGTTTACAAAAATGCGACCGCCCAAATCAGGTCCAAAGATTGACTTGATCCTACGGTTGGAAACCTTTTTTAGGCTTTTTAGATATATTGAACTTTTTAAAATATTCCTCCCAATATATATATATATACCAACTTAGATCCCGTATAATACACACGAGATGAAAAATACTAATACATAAAATTTTTAAATCATTATGTGTATATTTTAAATGTGTAAAAATTTATTACATATATTAAGGATATAAAACAAAATCTTACTACTCTAATAAATTAAATCTATTCAGGACACGTGTCACTCTCTGGTTACTTCTCACATTTATTTTCTCGCCTCTCTCTTCTATTAAATATTAGATTTTCTATTTCTCTCTCATATTAAATAATAATCTTTATATTAATAAATCTAATTACGGATAGTTATTATTTAATTATAAATAGTTATTATATCATCAATCAAATGAACTTAATATGAACTAACATTTATCAATTAAATAAAAAAATTAATACTCAGTTGAAAAAAATATTTTAAAAACTAACTTAACAGACCTTATAACTGTCACGACAAATTACATTTTTTAAAAACATATTTTGACAAATGTGTTTGTTAACAAATTACATTATATTTTATTTAACCGATGTAATATACTGGTATATTCAACCCGTGTATCACACGGGTTTTTAAAAATATAAAATTTTTATTACTAAATATATAACATTTTATTTATTTAACCCGTGTAATACACGAGATTTTAACCTAGTTCAAAATATATAAAAAATAATATATACTTGGGTTTCGAAAATACGTTAATTACTATTTAATGTAATTGACTTTCATTTACTATTTGATTGAAAATAAAAGTTATATAATTAGATTTCAAAGTTTCCTATAATAAGGGATAGTTTAAAATAAAAGTGTTTTATTAGTATTTTCTTTAAAAATGTATATTATTAAAATATAGATGTGTTTTTAATAAGAGGGAAATGTGGAAAAAAAAAATGATGAGAATGAATATAGAGGTGACATATGACATAAAAAACGTTATTTATTATATAGTATAGATTTTAGAGTAAATTTCGCTTTTAGCTCCCGTGGTTTGGTCTGTTTAACCTTTTTAGTCTAAAAATGAATCATTTAATATATCAGCTCCTAAGGTTGTATTTTTGTAACAATTTCAGTTTATTACACTAACTCTGTTAATTTTTTCTGTTAAATATAAGAGCATTTTAATCATTTTATTTCTAAGTGAACTAGTTTGACATTTTCCTTCCAATAAAACTATTTTTAGGTTTTTAGGTTTTTTTATAAAAACTTTTTTCTACTTTTTCAAAAACGTTTTTTTTTACCTTTTTAAAATCATTTTTTAGTTTTTTTTTTCTCATAAAAACGTCTTTTTTGAACCTTTTTTAAAAACGCCTTTTAACTTTTCTAAAAATACATATTTTTTACTTTTTTTTCATAAAAATTGTTTTTAAAACAATTTTTAGTTATTTTATAAAAAAACCTTTTTTTTAGCTTTTTTCGTAAAATGCTTTTTTAACTATTTTAAAAACATGTTTTTTTCTTTTTTAAGTGAACTAGTTTTAAAAATAGTGAACTACTTAAAAAAAACGTTTTTAAAATAGTTAATAAAACATTTCACGAAAAAGCTAAAAAACGTTTTTATAAAAAAAAAACTAACAAAAAAATGCTTTTAAAACGTTTTTTTACGAAAAAGTTAATTTTTTTAGAAAAGCTAATAAACGTTTTTCAAAAGGTTAAAAAAATGTTTTTAAGAAAAAAAACTAAAAAAATGATTGAGTAATCGCTACAAGGTAGGTTGCCGAGGCCCGAGTACTCTAGGCCTAGGCCGAGTACTTTCCGAGTACTCCCGACTCTGACTAGGGAGCGCCTAACGACTTTTACGACCATAATATAGACACACAAATGTAAAGTGAAAAAAATGGTGAGAAGTGTGCTAAATCAATTTGGGTAATAGATCAAGATAATTAGTGGTTAAGAATTTTAAGAAGTGTCGTTCGTACAAATGGGACGAATTAGAAGGCTAGTGGGGAAAAATGGAAAATGTAATATATATATATATATATATTGGGGAGGGTTCCAGAAAAAACCACAAAGTTAGGCGAAAATCGAGAAAACCACTAAAAACATTTTTTAACCAATAATATAATAATATTTATTTATTATTTTTTTTTATAAGATTATCAATGTAATATTACACATTTTTATCAAAAAATAATTTAAATATTGGTTTACGTATATGTAAACAGAAACCATAAAAATTGCAGTTATGTACACGTAACCCATAGTATTATACATTGTTTTAATGGTTTTCTTGGTTTTTGCATAATTTTATGGTTTTCTTTTGATCTCTCCTATATATATATATATATATATATATATAGGAAAATGGTAGAAAAGATACCCTTGTTAAGTGAAGAAACCCACTAAACTCTAATACAAGGTCTACATTAAGCCACGTGTCCCATCTTATTTTAATGATAAAGGGTAAAGTAGTAATTTGACTTGAATCTCTGCAACCCTTTTGACTAGTTTGACCCCTTTTGACTAGTTTGAAATCATAACTTCTGATCTTTGTATGATGTAGTATCATCTCTCTCTCAAAACGGTGGGTATCATCTCTCTCTCAAAACCCTATGCTTCAGATTTTTTTTTCTTATTTGCTGATGAATCGAGCCTCACAACCAGATGCGTCGGCTGCTAATGGTGATGATGAAGAAACCAACTGCATCCCACTCCAAGCTAAAGCAATATTCTATTTTTCACCATCTCCACTCTCTAATCTGCTCACGAAAGTCGGCCACCATATTTTGGGGTTTTTCAGAGGTCTGTTTTCGGTCATGAAGGCAGATTATTTTTGGGTTTATACGCCGATGTCTGTTTTTAGATCTGCAATAGCACCGGTCTTCATTGTCGAACTCTAGGGTTTCGCATTGGTCCACTGGTAATTCCTTTTCCCTGATCTATTGCATTATCATTTAGCTTATTTTTTCTTTCATTTTTCAATCAAATCTTGTTCTTCGTGCTGTGTAACTTGAACCATGAATTACCGTAGCCAATTTTCCGATCCCCTTTTCTAATTTCTAATAATCAGAAACAAACCTTAGGTGGTTGAAATGATTGATCGTGGAATATGATAAGCACCTCAACACATCCAGATCGGATTTGGAGCAAGAGAAACCTCAATATACAGAAGCTTAAACGAGTGATAGATAGAAGACAGGTGTGGATTTGAATTAGGGCTTTATGTGTGGAGAAGCTAAACGAGGTTAAATGTATTCATCCCTTCAATGATTTTATGATTCTAAGGTTAATATGTATTGCTCGAGATGCAATGGGATACTTCTAGCACATGATTTTTAGATTTGGATCTTATGATATATTAGGTTTCTATTTATACCTTGTTTAATTGGATTCGAGTTTTGGTCAGCTGTATACGTAATATGATTTTACATATGTAACATTTGATTCTTACATATGTAACAGTAGATTCTTACATATGTAACATTTGATTTTACATATGTAACAGTATCTAGTTACATATGTAATATCGTTTACGTAACATTTGATTTTGTGGTCTCTTTTGTCTTGCTGGAAGGTCTGTTAAAACATTATGATATAATACCTCATAGCATTTAAATAAACTTTTCTAGTATTTAATCATTATTTACTCGTTAAGTTTTGTCATATCTTTTGCAATGGCTAAGAAGATGCCAAGTTCATTTTCTACGCGCTCAACAAGAAGATCACAATCGTGTAATATTGTTTTTTTTCCACATATATAGTTAAAAGTTCTATGATAACATACATAACCTACATATGTCTCAAGTGTTACATGCAATCTAATTTACTTTTTACCTAATATATATTTATACATGTAAGTCGATCAAATTATTTTTCTTCGTAGGTGTAGGATTTTTGTGTCAAAGAGTAAGATGATTATCAAGAAATAAAGGCTAATGTAATTGTTACATTTATTAGTTACATATTTAATGTAATCTTTACACATGTAACTATACCTGATCAGTGATTTATAAAAAAAGTATTCTTTAGTTACATATGTAACGTTACTGCATATATTACCAAGTCAAATCTCGTTCATTGCTATTTTGTATCTAATTATGTAGAATTGAACTTTTTAATTTTTATTAAATTAAACATTGGTTGAATGGGATGATTTGACTAGGAGAGAGGAGAGAGAATCTTCAATTCACCCTTGATTTGATTTGTCAGAAGAGAGAAAATAAAATATTATTTGTACAACTTTACAATTTTACCCTTTTTATACTTTTTATGGTTAAAGTAATACATTAATATCCATTAATATGAATCTTTAATCTCCACCATAGGATCAACTCAATCAATGACTCACTGAGGGTTTAGTGGGTTTCTTCACTTAACAAGGGTTTTCATTATAACAATACCCTATATATATATACTAACCAACTTTTTATGTGATAACCATGCTAACCACTATAAAACAATCACATAATTTATAAATTATTTTTTTTTAATTGTTAAAATAGTATTTAAGTATATTGAATAAATATTTTGAACGTAAATACGAAAATGATAAGTCTTACATATACGTACCAAATAATGTTACATATACGTGACACATAGTGTTTACATATATGTAACATTAACATAATGATAATTGATACATATACGTAACACTATGTTTGAAAGTGGTTATCATGGTTATCACATAAATATTGATTAGCATTTGAACCTCACCCAACACACACACACACACACACACATATATATATATATATATATATAGGTAAAAGTTATGCTAAAAAGACCCCTACTTCTAAGAAGGCTAAGAAGCCATGAAAAGTTGACATGTGTCAACTTGCAATTAATAAGGCTACTTATTAGCAAAATGATCTAAAGGCTGAAAATGATCTAAAGGCTGAAAACTCTTCTTACCCTTCTTAAACTCTCTAGCCTTTTTAGCATAACCTCACCCTATATATATATATATATATATATATATATATATATATATATATATATATATATATATATATATATAGGGTGAGGTTCAAATGCTATTTAATGTTACATATATGTAAACACTATGTGTCACGTATATGTAACATTATTTGGTACGTATACGTATGACTCATCATTTTCGTATTTACGTTCAAAATATTTATTCAAAATACTTAAATATTATTTTAACAGTTAAAAGAAAAAATAATTTATAAATTATGTAATTGTTTTATAGTGGTTAGTACGGTTATCACATAAAAAGTTGGTTAGCATTTGAACCCTTCCCTATATATATATATATTTATTTATTTATATAGGTATGTAGGTAGGGAGGGAGGGAGGCTTAACTATGAAATTCAAAGATGATGCGAGAGTCGTGACAGACCTAATGTTGACATCTATTAACCAAGAGATAAGATCTGCCCTAAGGTCTTGGATTGCTTACGACATGATCACAGATTTGAAGGAAATGTTTCCTCAAAAGTATAATAAGAATCTTTATGATCCCTTGAAGGATCACATTGAAACAGTTACAATGAAGGATCCTCAGCATGCCATGATTATAAAGTGGAAAGTGGATGACCTTAAGATAACAGGCATACCTTTAGATAATCACTTAGTCACTGACATTTTTGTCGATGACGTATGTGACAACTACAAAAGGGAAATGCTTCGTCTGACTTGTTATGATGCTTTGAGGGAATTTATCTCATGGTTTGTAAGAGTAAATCCCCAAGATGCTAGGGGCATGGTATGATTTGTTAAGAAACGTAAGGAAGCATGTATCCACCTTAGTGATAATATCATCAGGGAAATGCTTTCTGATGATCTACATCTGTTAAACTAAAGCGGAAACAAAGAAGTACAAGGAAAAATTGTCGAGACCGGGAATGAGGGCAAAGCTATTGGTATGACCAAGAAGCAAATCTACAAACCAAGGTGTCGAGTTAGAGAAATGCCTAAGGCAGCTGAAGCAAGGAAATGTTTTAAAGCATTCACTTCGGGTATCGTGGAATTAGTTCCCTATTTCTTTTATCCTTTAAAAGTGAGACTTTTAATGTGTAATTGTTTTAAAGAGATGAAAGAAAATAAGGGAAGTAAAGAAAGAAAGAGAGAGGAAACTGGAGAAAACTTGAAGATCACTTCAGAGTATAAGTCTAAAGGATTCAAGTTTCGAATTACATCATGGGATGATGATATAATTATTTTATTTTGAACAATTTAATTTCATGAACGGATAATTTTATTTTGAATAAAGTATTGGACTTATTATGATAAGTGGATTCATCTAATACAAGTGTTGCCACAATTGAACTGAAATTTCAAAGACATCAAAGACAAGAGACGTGAAACATATAATTTACAAGTTGTGTTGGCTATATAACGCATGTGAAGTAAAAAAGATGAACATTAAAATTGGATCTAATAGATACCAAAATGAGTTTAAAACAAAACTTCTAGATTAAACTGTATAAATCATTATATGAGATAAAATGAGATATAAATCATTCACGATGATTAAAATTATTTTATCATCCAGCCCTTGCGAGACGGAATCATCCTATGAGATAAGATGAGTTCTGAAAACAATAATAGTTATCGTTATAGAAACTCTACGATATGTGATTAGACGAGGATTTGTTGAATCATGTCTAAACGCATATCATAAAAGAAGAAAATCAGTTGTTAAAAGGTCTAAACAAATGCATACACGTGCTTAAACCAAAAGGTTCAAACTACATTGAAACTCACAACAACCTCTCTACAGTAAACATAGGTTTTGAATAGAATTGAACAATGGATCTCTCAAACATCTCTTTGTCTTTTACCTCTATGATCTCTTTTTATATGAAAGGCATTTTAGACCATGAAATCATCTTTTGGATATAAGATATTAACATGAATCGGCTACGTAATCTCAAAGGCCAATTTTATCTAGCTAATTCCAAGATTAAGCAATGAGTCGGATACATAAACTCAAACAAGATGGGATGATCCGAGAGACATGGCTCTTTCTTTAACTCATTGGTTTTCCTTTGCTTGTTTATGTATTTCCTGTTCAAGATCTTCAAGAGGGTATGTATAAGACTTCATTTCAGGGTCATTAACTAATCACCAAGAAAAGAAATCAGGGATCAAATCAATAGAAATAAAACAAAAAAAAAAGAATGAAAAATAACTAGGAACACTCCCAATTCCCAAGGTAGCATGGTTTATCGTCAAAACTTGGATCTGTAGCAAGGTATATCCAGGTTTTAATACTGATAATAGCCAAATTGTATATTACTACAACTAGCAACTAGGGGTGTTTATCGGGTCGGGTTGCGAGTTTTTCGGGTTATTTGGTCTGGGTTTTTCGAGTTGGAATCTTTTTTGGTTGAAACCACTATCCGAACCTAAAACCACATTGTAATTCGGTTTGGTTTTCGGTTTGAAGCTAACAAACCGAATTAGCAAAAAAAAAAAACATTTTTTTTCTTTTGGGTATTATTCGGTTTAAACAACATAACATTTTAGGAAAATCTAAACAAAAACATACCTTCATCAAATAATGATTTATAATTCATATATGGGTAATGGTTATTGATAGAAATGAATTGGGTTAACTATAAAATATGGATTAAAATAGTGGTATAACCCAATTCGAGTTTTTCGGTTCAAACCAAATTCAAAATCTTGAAACCTAAACCAAACCAAAAACCAAATTACAAATTCGGTTTCCGGTTTAAACTAAACCGAAAACCAAATATGTAATTCGGTTTGGTTTTAAACGGTTTCGGTTTTGATTCGGTTATCGGTTTAATCAGGTTGAAACCAAATATTGAACACCCCTACTAGCAACCACAATAAACAATAATTTTAATATTAAAAATACATTATATTTTATATACATATTTAAAGTTGAAGGAGAGGAATAATACCACTTTTGTCTAGTAGTGTTTAAAGTCGAAGGAGATGAATAATACCACTTTTGTCTTGTACTTTTAAATTATAACAAATCATTCGTCTCATGTCTGAGTTTGAAATGAGGATCCACCCTCTAAAAAGCAAGAGACTACCAAATGAGACGATTGACGTTGTAAATGTAGTGGTTAATTTGTTATTATATTTTTTAGCGTTACTTTTTCTTGTAATGGTTTAATTATTATTATTATTAATATTATTATTATTGTTGTTAAGTTTTTAGTGTTTTTTTATACGGTTTTTTAATGTTTTGGTTTTAGATTTTGCGTTTACAATTGCGTTCGGGTTTCTTGATGCTACGACGGGGTACACTTTAGGGTTTTACGGTGCGACGTGGTTTTGTATATGCGATTGCGTTCAGGTTATTTTGCGCTACGCTTTCGGGTTTTACGGTGAAATGACACTCGCTTTTACGACAAGATGCGTTTTAGGGTTCTACGATGAAGTGACAGTCGTTCGACGTTTTTTATATATGTTTTTTGATACTCGGGATCGTGCGTGCGCCTTTGCAATTCCTATTATATATTATTAAGCATAGAATAAAACGAAATAGGAGAAGCTGGCTTGGTTGTTGGCACGTCATACCTCTAAAATAGTGGTATAACCCAATTCGAGTTTTTCGGTTCAAACCAAATTCAAAATCTTGAAACCTAAACCAAACCAAAAACCAAATTACAAATTCGGTTTCCAGTTTAAACTAAATCGAAAACCAAATATGTAATTCGGTTTGGTTTTAAACAGTTTCGATTCGGCTATCGGTTTAATCAGGTTGAAACCAAATATTGAACGCCCCTACTAGCAACCACAATAAACAATAATTTTAATATTAAAAATACATTATATTTTATATACATATTTAAAGTTGAAGGAGAGGAATAATACCACTTTTGTCTAGTAGTGTTTAAAGTCGAAGGAGATGAATAATACCACTTTTGTCTTGTACTTTTAAATTATAACAAATCATTCGTCTCATGTCTGAGTTTGAAATGAGGATCCACCCTCTGAAAAGCAGAGACTACCAAATGAGACGATTCACGTTGTAAATGTAGTGGTTAATTTATTATTATATTTTTTAGCGTCTCTTTTTCTTGTGATGGTTTAATTATTATTATTAATATTATTATTATTATTATTATTGTTGTTAAGTTTTTAGTGTTTTTTTATACGGTTTTTGAAGTTTTGGTTTTAGATTTTGCGTTTATAATTGCGTTCGGGTTTCTTGATGCTACGACGGGGTACACTTTAGGGTTTTACGGTGCGACGTGGTTTTGTATATGCGATTGCGTTCAGGTTATTTTGCGCTACGCTTTTGAGTTTTACGGTGAAATGACACTCGCTTTTACGACAAGGTGCGTTTTAGGGTTCTACGATGAAGTGACAGTCGTTCGATGTTTTTTATATATGTTTTTTGATACTCAGGATCGTGCGCGCGCCTTTGCAATTCCTATTATATATTATTAAGCATAGAATAAAATGAAATAGGAGAAGCTGGCTTGGTTGTTGGCACGTCATACCTCTATCCCGGTTCTGGTAGTATAGGTTCGACCCAGCGGTAGAGTTCTCCTCCTTTTTTACGACGTGACTTTTTCTTGACTTCCAATTATTCCGTTCAACGCTAATTTTCACAACAACGTAATTTTTAACTTGAATATGATGATTTGTAAATATTAAATTTCAAATGAAATCTTTAGTTTTAAAGCATCAGTTTAATATCTTAATTGATGTAATTTTTATTAACACTTATTTCTGTAAGGACGTCATTTTTTTATTGATTTTCGATATTCAAAAATGAGAAGCCGCAACTTCATACGCTTCTCTTTGCGTACTTAACCACGCCAATATCACTTCCGCAACACGCAACAACGTTCCCGAGTTAATTGCGATTACAAATATTAAATTAAGAAAAGGATTGTATAAATAAAACTTTTAAATGTAGCGATACTTAAAAACAAGTTGGAACTAAAAACATAAATTAAATTTTACAGAATCAAAGAAACTGATTTAAATTCCATAATAAAAAATATACCGACTAGGCTGCAATTAGAGGTAAGCAAACCTTAACTATTAACCGATAAACCGAAATGTCACCGAATAAAATTAACCGATAATCTAAATTAAGCGACGGTTATGGTTAAGGTTCTTTGATTAACCGATCAAGCGTTATGGTTATGGTTACGGGTGTCACATAACCGAACGTTAACCAAACCGAACCGATACAACCCTATGCATCTATATCTATACTATATAATAAATAAAGGTTTTTTCATGCCATGTGTCGCCTCCATATTCATTTTCATCTTCCCCCCCCCTCTTTTTTATTAAATGCACATCCATCTTCTAATAATAATATATATTTAAAAAAAATATTAATTATACTAATAAAACACATTTATTTTAAATTATCACTTATTATATGAAACTTTGAAATCTAATTATGTAATTTTTATTTTCAATCTAATTACATTAAATAGTACTTAACATATTTTCGAAACCCAATTATATATTAGTTTTTACATATTTTGAATTTTGTTTCTATCCTTAGTATATGATACATTTTTACACATGTAAAGATACACATAAAAATTTAAAAAAATTATTTATAGATATTTTTCATCTCGTGTGTAGTACATGGGATGTAAACTAGTAAGATATATGCATAAAGTATTAAATTCAGGTAAAAAGGATTATAATTATAAGAAGGGTGAGAATGATTTAGAGTTATTAGTTCAAATTGTAGAAAATATTTAATGGTTGAGATTAAATTGTAGGAGAAAAAGTTGTTGAAATGGTATTTTAGTGTTGGCCACTTTTGTTGACTTTTTATCAAGTTCCCCTCTCATTTTTAAACGTTCATAACTTTTACATACAACATTATTTTTTCAAAAAAATTACACCATAAAAACGAACTTTTTTTTATCTTTAAAACGAGTATAGTGTCGTTATAAACAAAAAAGAAAAAAAAACATTACGTTTTTCAGCTCATTGTGTAATACAAGTTCATTGTGTAATACAAGTTCAATGTGTAATACAAGTTCAATGTGTAATACAAGTTCATTGGGTAATACAAGTTCAATGTGTAATACAAGTTCATTGAGTTATATGTATTTATCATTGTGTTTTACGTTTTTCAGCTAATTGTGTAATTAGTCAGGTCATTGTGTAATAGAAGTTTATCTTGTAATACAAGTTCATTGTGTAATACAAGTTCAATGTGTAATACAAGTTCATTGTGTTATATGTATTTATCATTGTGTTTTATGTTTTTCAGCTCATTGTGTAATTAGTCAGGTCATTGTGTAATACAAGTTCATCGTGTTATATAAGTTCACCGTGTAATACAAGTTCATTGTGTAATACAAGTTCAATGTGTAATACAAGTTCATTGTGTTATATGTATTTATCATTGTGTTTTACGTTTTTCAGCTCATTGTGTAATTAGTCAGGCCATTGTGTAACACAAGTTCATTGTGTAATACCACGTCTGGTCATTGTGTAATACAAGTTCATTATGTAATTAGTCAGGTCATTGTGTAATACAAGTTCATTGTGTAATACAAGCTCATTGTATAATACAAGTTCATTGTGTAACACAAGTTTAATGTGTAATACAAGTTTAATGTGTAAAACAAGTTCATTGTGTTATATGTATTTATCATTGTGTTTTACGTTTTTCAGCTCATTGTGTAGTTAGTAAGGTCACTTTGTAATACAAGTTCATCATATAATACAAATTCATTGTGTAATACAAGTTCATTGTGTAATACCACGTCTGGTCATTGTGTAATACAAGTTCACTGTGTAATTAGTCAAGTCATTGTGTAATACAAGTTTATTGTGTAACTAGTCAGATCATTATGTAATACAAGTTCATTGTGTCAAATATTTTTCATCATTGTGTTATATGTTTTCATCATTGTGTTTTACGTTTTCCATCTCATTGTGTAATTCGCTCAAATATGTCAGGTCATTGTGTAATATCAATTCATTGTGTAATATCAGACCTTGTATTACACACTGACCTGGTATATTACACATTGACCATTATGCCCTACATTTAAAAACAATAAAATGACACATGTTAAGCTTAGAATCCTTCTTACCATTCTTATTTTTAAAACCATTTTTACTATAACCTAACCCTATGCACAAAATATAAATGGTTTCCTCTATTTACTATGGTTATGATTAAGGGTGCACAAAATATAAATGCACAAATTTTTAGTCTATTTTCAAAAAATATGTAGACAACTAATGCATTAATTATGAAATTATGACTAGAAAAATAATAATATACTTTACATAATCCAAGGTCTTTTACTAAAAAAATGTGATTCGTTTTTACGGAACGAAAGTGGTTAATTAACTAAAATTAACTAAAACCGACCCATAACCGACCAATCGGTTATGGTTATGGGTATGATTATGGTTATGGATGATGGCATAACCGCTTATGGTTATGAAAGAGACAAAAACTGACCCATAACCAATTTTACACACCCCTAATCGCTGATGAATAATGAAAATAAGGTATAGCCTTCAATATGAGACTTTGTAAAAGCTATTATACATTATGGATAGCATGTAGGTAGCGTATTGCTTGTTTTTTTGGAAAGTTATTATGTACGTTATAAATAGAAAATTTAAATGCATTCGTATTAGAAACGTGTCTAGCAACCTACAAAATTTTTGTGTAAATCATTAGGACTCTTATATTGACAAGAAGCTAAATGGCAACGAGCGTGTATACCAGCGATAAGATTCGGGTGTTATAGCGGCACCGTTGAACCTTGAATAAAACTAACTTTCGATACGTTGATAAAAGGAAGCACGTCGATTCCCAACACGTTACGGCGGTGGAGTTGATAATATTGAAAACTTTAGATAAAAAAACGAAACCGTTAAAAAAATTCATTTCGAAACCCTTTAAACGTAGATAAAATAAACACGCCTGGATTTTAAAAGCATACATTAAAAAAATATGAAAATGAAATTTAAAACAGTGTAAAATAACTAAAAATAAAAATAAAAACAAAAAGAAATATTTTTTTTAAATAAAAGCTGATGTCATGCTAACATCAGCAATTGAGACAAGTTTGAGTGGGCACCGCCTTACCACCTAGGTTGTTGCCCATTTGTGTTAAATCAACCGCAAAATATTTAGGGGCGTTTGGTATGACGGAATTCAATGGAATTCAACGGAATTGGAATTTGAATTCCATTCTTTTGGATGTTTGGTTCGTAAAATTCGTTGGAATTGGAATCTGAATTCCATTCTTAACGTGTTTGGTAGAGAAAGGAATTGCAATTGAAATTTGAATTAATTTCTTCAAATTCCTTCAAATGAATGATTTCAAATTCCTTCCAACTTGTGAAGGAATTCAACTAAAGCAAATGGAATCTCCGACTACCGACCCTTGTCACCGTCGCCATCATCGTCAACGACCCTTGCGACCACTGCCGCTAACCCCGCTGCCACCACTGTCGCCCCGACTCCCGCCGCCGCCACCCTGACCATCCCCACCACCACCACCCCGACCATCCTCACCGCCTCTCTCCACCATCGGCACCTCCGCCAACCGCCGCATCCGACTCCGACAACCGCCGTCGACCGCAAACGAAAATTCGACTATTTTTTCGAGTTTTTTTTATTTTATGAAACGAGACAAACGAAATAAACATTTTATTTTTTTAGTTTTTAGTTATTTTTTGTTTTATTATTATTTTTATATTTTTCTTTTTCTTTTTTTTGAGTGGTTTTTTTGTCTTATAAAAATACAATTTCAAATCTAATTCCTTAATGATTGTTTTGTCAATCAAATGGATTAGGAATTCAAATTCTTTTAATAGATTTCAATTTCTTAAAATTCCAAATCATTTGAACAAAATACAATTCCAAATACAATTCCTTAAAATTCCAATTCCAACAAATTTCGTGAACCAAACGCATCCTTAGATATATAAAAAAATCATAAAATAAAAAAAGGAAATGCAAGCAGCCCCTGCTTGTACTCTGCGGGTAAAAACTTTTACAAAAGCAATGTTCAACGAACATTACTTTTGTCTCACAACTACCACTTTGAAAATTGTGTGCGTGCGCGTGTGTATAGATGGTTCATGAAAAAACCCCACTTATAAAAAAACTAAGAAAATCAATTTTAAACCATTGATCAATGGTTGATATCTGTTGATGACAAATGTATTTGGATTTAATTAACTTCTCCAATGGTATATTTGATAAATTGCAATTTTAGTATTTTAGAAACAATCAAAATCCCTTAAAACTTACTCTCTCTCTCTCTCTCTCGTAAAAATCAAAGTTCATGATTTACACAATATTTGAGGATATTTGAAAAACAGTTGAAGTTGACTGTGTTTTTTTATAGTTATCAATAATTAAACATATGATTACGTACATGTAAACATGTTCAAATATATGCTTAGGTACGTATATGTAATCACATCCTTATTCTAATAAATGATTCCAAGAAATGTCATGTGTCATCACCATACTTTTTCTCATTAAAATCTTTTAATTTTTTTTATTTTAAGTTAGTTTGAATTTTGAAATTTAAGTATTTTAATGTTTTTATTTTTCAGAAAAAATAATATAAAACTTGAATTCTAATTATTACTTAATTAAGGAAATAAATAATTTTATTTTTTGTTTTACACATTATTTTAAATTTATTTACATATTATTGTACTTTTATTTTTCTATTAAAAAACGACATGTAATACATGGGTATATAACCTAGTGTTTACATATATGTAAACACATGTTCGCATATATGAAACTTCAATTTGGTCAATAGTTATGTTTTTTTATTTTGTTTTTGGGTTTTACATCGTGTTACATATATGTAAGAGGTACCGGTTAGATATATTCGTCTTTGACTTCTTATTCTTCCTTACAGTGTATCGCTTACATATATGTAAACAAGTTTACATATACATAACCATATATATATATATATATGAAAGTAACCGGTTTTAAATAAATTAATAGGAGTTTTTATATAAAAATAATAATAAATAATATTAAAATTTGGTGGCCCAAATATAGGGCTTTACTTGCTTTATCCAAAGGTCGCCACTGTTCACGATGGAAGTGGTCATTGGAGCAGTGCGTGGAACGTAAACCAACGTCGGGAGGTGACAATCGGAGCAGCGCGTGGAACGTAAACCCACGACGGGAGGTGACCATCGGAGCTGCTCATATGACCACCACACTCTATTCAATACTCGAACAGATCTGCTTCCTCCTCCTCCGCCTCCTTCACCTTCAGATCTGCTTACACTCGTCGTCATACTCGTCGAAAAACATAAATAAAATTCTATTTTCTACATCTTCGAATCCTCAGGTACGGTTCTATTTTTAATATGTGATTTTGATATTTGTGTTTTAATTTCCTTCTGATCTTCTAGGGTTCAATCGTGGTTTCTATTTTGCTTCGGTTTCTTAAAATTGTTTCGCATTCAACTATTTACGGTTTTGTTGCTCTTCAATGATTCACCTGCTTCATATTTTTCTAACTGTATTGATTGTTTATAGCATTTAAAAAGAAAAGGAACTTGCAGGTCAATTCAGCCCTTGATCTGTTTTGATCCAAACCCTCTTTGTTCTTTTTTAAGAAATGTTTGTGCTTATTTAATTTTTTCTTAGTATGATGCTCAATTGATCAGTTATAATTTATGTAATTGTGTTTAATAAGTTGGTAGTTCATGCTTTTATTTTTGTTTTTAGTCATGAACTAAAGCATATATTTTTAGATAGAAAATAGAGTTTTTACAAAGATTTAAAAAGTTTACAGTTGAATTTACATATGTGTAAACTGAATTTATACATGTGTATTTGCCTATTTGGTTTTTTCATTAAGTTATGAATCTGTAAAGAGCTTTGATCATCTCTTAACAAGTGAGACTTGATCAACCACCCCGTATAAATCTAAATCCTTCACCCCTAAAAACTTAAACCCACCCACCCCACCCCTCTCCCAAAAAAAAAAAAACCTAAATCTCCCCAACCCCCCAAACAAAAAAGAAAACCTAAACCCCACCCCTAAAAAACCTCGACGAGCCAATTTCAACGCCGCTCAAGCAGAGTTCGTTTGACCCGATTTCGATTAAAAAAGAAATCATTTCTTAGGTTTGTTAGTAAAAAACACATAGTTTAGATGAGTTCTCAATTTCTCATAGTTATAAAGAAAATTGTGACTTCTGAAATGATTCTAACCCTATTCATGACTAAAAATAGCTTACAGGCTAAAGCTGATTAATGTAGGCTATATTTGACTTTTCTAGTGTCTAATACGTGGGACATTGAGTTAGCGTGTATATATATTCCCATCTACAAGGTTTGAAAACCATCACCAAACAAATTAACAAACTATAATTTGTAGTAATGGCATCAATATGGACACTTTCTTCTCCGTTTCTCTTTTGCAATAGCTCAATAAATCAAAGAAATATTGCTGCCTGTAAAAAGCGATTATACTCGCCACGATCCAATCTTAAGGATGATACTACCATGAGAAGATCAGCAAACTATCAGCCTCCATTATGGTCCTATGATTTTATTCAGTCACTTTCTAGCAAATATACAGTACGTATGCTAACATTTTAGCCAATAATCACAACTTTATTCTTTCTTCGAGCCAACAAGCTGGTGATTGTTTAAAAGTGGAAGTGTGATTGATATAAGAAGATATATATACTACCAACAATGCCGTATTTAACCGGTGTTAATAAAAATTGAAACATTTTATAAAATACAAGTTAGTTTGATCAGTTTATACAAGCTTAATCTATCAATTATAATAAATAAAGGTTTTGAGGTGCTACTTATTATCATTTTAGAGCTTCTAGATCTGTGTTTTCCTACCTAAACATTTTTCAATTTCTATTTTAATTTATTTTTTTTAACTCCTAAATTGATTAAATACCATTTAAATATTTTCATATTCTTGTGATTTTATATTTTAAACATTAAATGTATAATAATTTTTTTGTTAACCAATAACTTTTCTTTTTTAAATACATTATTTATATTTAAATTTAACTAATTCATAAGATTTAGAGATATTAATTTTTTAATTTTTAGATTATTATGAATTGTTACTGTATAAGCATTTTATTCCCCCACCCCACCCCCCTACACACACACAATTATATATATAGCGAGGGATCAAGAGAAAATCACAAACTTAGGCGAAAACTGAGAAAACCACATCATTTTAGGCAATTTTTTTTATTTACGTATACGTATCCAAAAACATTTTTTTTATTTACGTATACGTAACCATAATTTTTTTGTTTTATGTTTATGTATACGTAACACTATGTGTAAAAATGTTTAATATTACATTGATACTCTTATAAATAAAAATAAAATAAAACAAAAAAAATATTATTATATGATTGGGTAAAATTGGATTTTTTAGTGGTTTTTGCCTAACTTGTGGTTTTTTTTGTAACTCTCCCCTATATATATATATATATATATATATCATATTATTTATATTTTGTACTACTTGATAAATAAAAACTTATGGGACAAGTGGCATAATTCTAAAACCCCTTCATTTATATTTTCTCGCCTAAACCATTTTAGCCTATTATTTTATTCAACTAAATTATTTCTTATAATTTAATATCATAATAAATTTATATTTCATCATTATTTAATATTTGATTATATCAACATAATAAAACAAAATATTTCTTGTAATTTTTTTAAAGTGGTAATGAACATAGGATTTAAATTGACATTTGCTTTCACAAAATCTAATAAAATTAAGTTATCTAAAATTGTATCCCTTTAAAATCTAATAATAATTTATCAACATATAAGATATTTATTTATTGTATTTTTTCATGATTCAGCCCATGTAATACACGGGAATCTAACCTGGTTAATTTTATGAAAAGGTAAATTTGTTATTAAGTGATAATATGTAGAATTAATAAATGTTAGGAAATTTAAGCTTCCTTAGCTAATCGTCCTTCGATTTGCTCGTGTATGTATTTGATCTATACAATGATTTGTATGTATTTGATCTATACAATGAAATACTCATTCCATTATTAAGGACACATAGTTGGTAATTTTCGGTTATTAGCACTACAAGAAAAATAAAATTTAAATAGGCAGTCTCGACGACATGTCGTCGAGATTGACCTATTTAAATTTTATTTTATCTTTTTATTTTAAAAGTAAAAAGTTATTACCGACGGGGAAATCTCGATAACATGTCGTCGGAAAAAGGGTAATCTATCTCGACGACTTTTCAAGCAGTCTCGACGAAGTTTTGCCGACGGGGGAATTCTCGACGACATGTCGTCGAGACATGTCGTTGAATCTGCCTAAAATTCTTGTAGTGTAGGCCCAACACGAGTAGGTGGAGGGCTCGGCCCGGTAATTCAAAATTTTGTTAATTATCAACTATATTGTTCAATCGTTTTATAATTTATAAATCATCATTACTAACTACTATTTTTTTTAATTCAACCCGTGTAATACACAGATTTTCTAATTTACATATAGCTTGTTGTCATCAAGTATATTTTATAAAAGAAAAACTATTTTCATGCTCGCACTAAAAGTAACAATACGTAGGGAGAGAAGTACATGACAAGATCACGAACTCTGAAGGAAGCAGTGAGAACTATGATTTCCGAAGGAAATGAAATGATGGAAAATCCATTAAGTATGCTCAACTTGATTGATGATTTGCAGAGACTCAGCATTTCGTATCATTTTGTGAATGAGATAAGCAATGTCTTGGAGAATATATATCGCAACTACTACAAAATTCATGAAGAGTGGAGTAAGATGGATTTAAATCTTAAATCCCTCGGTTTTCGACTCTTGAGACAACATGGATATCAAATCCCTCAAGGTATAAAGTTTAATCAAGGATGTCATTAACTAACCCTTTAATTAATATATTTGATTATAATCCCGATTTAGTTGTGTTGAGTAGAGATATTCAAGGACCATGAGAATGGAAGTGTGAAGGAACACTTAAATGAAGATATGATAAGTATGCTAAACTTGTATGAAGCTTGTTATTATTCAGTAGAGGATGAAAGTATTTTGGATGATGCAAGAATTTTCATACAAAAATATCTTAAACAAAACATTGTTGATGATGATGAAAGTATTGTGTCGTCGTTAGTAAGTCATGCATTAGATTTTCCTCTTCATTGGATGCTTCCACGTGTGGAAACAAAGTGGTTTATCGAAGTGTATGAGAGAAGACACGAAATGAATCCCATGGTGCTTGAGCTTGCCAAATTGGACTTCAACATTGTGCAAGCAGTTTACCAACAGGATTTGAAATACGCATCCCGGTATATTTCACAATTTATGAATTCATAAACTAAACAATTTGTATGTAAACGTTCATGTGGTAACTTAGTTATCTGGAAATTTAGGGGTGTAAACGAGTCGAGTCAAGTTGAACACGAACTCGTCTAAGCTTGAGTTCGACTCGTTTAAAGTTTTTTTTCTAAAGCTCAAGCTTTACTTATAAATAGTTTTTCAAGCTCGAATTGAAATTGGCTTGTTTATTTTTTAATTGTATGTATATATAACTATTTTTATATATATATTTATAATTATAATTTTTATATATAAAATAATATTCTTTATTTAATTGGCTTTATCATCGATCTATTATATAATAAATACATGTTTTTTAGTGTCGCCTCCATATTCATTCCTATTATTTTTTTTCGCATCTCTTTCTTATTACTCTTTATCTTTTAATAATAATATATTTTTAAAGAAAATTCAAATTATACTAATAAAACATATTTATTTTAAATTATCTACTATTATAAGAAACTTTGAAATTTAATTATGTAACTTTTATTTCCAATCAAATAGTAATGAAAGTCAAATTACATTAAATAATAATTAACGTATTTTCGAAACTTAATTATATAATAATTTTTACATATTTTGAATTTTGTTTTCTATCCTTAGTATATGTAATACATATTTATATATGTAAAATATATACATAAATATTTAAGAATTTTATGTATTTATATTTTTCACCTCGTGTGTAATACACGGGGTCTAAGCTAGTAATTTATGTAAATGTATGGTTAATGTATTAAATGAAAAAAAATACAAACAATAGACTCGTTTAAGCTTGGATCAGCTCTTATTTCAAGTAGCTCACGAGGATCTCGGCTCATTTACAACCCTATATAGAATAATGAAAACTCGCCAGGTATTATGTATTTCATATATACATATGGGGATGTTAGATATCTAAACTTTTATACGAAACAATTCAAAACTACCTCTTTTTGTTTAAAAGTCATTTAAAAATCCCCTAAAACAAATCCAAATATCATACCATTATAGAATTTTTTGGATTTATAGGTGGGTTACAAAAAGATAGGTTTCTATAATGATTTTAAAAATGTTTTGGTTTCTAGAGAATTCGCTACCTAAGGTAGCGAACTCAACAAGTTCGTTAGTACGAGAAGCGAACTAAACACTCAAACATTTGAAATTACTTTTCTTTCTTTTCTAATAAACTATTTAATATATAATTTATTTTTCTCTAATAACTTGTAGTATTTAACATTTAAAAAAAATACACCTTTTTGTTTATTTTTTTTCGACATTTCCATATAAATTTTATTAGAAACCAAGTCGTTTCCAAAATAAAGTATTTAACAAACACCCCTTAGCTCGTCTCGGTTATCTGTATGATTTAATTTCAAGTTGGTTTCTAATATTTTATTTAAATTTATATCGGAATGTCTAAAAAAACGGTTTTAAATAAAAAAGTGTATTTAGATTTTTTTTAAAGTTAGTATTACAAATTATTAAAGAAAAATTAAATTATATGATTAGATGGAATTATTAAAAATAAAAAAAGAAGTTCAAATGTTTCGAGTGTTGAGTTCGCCTCTTGTACGATGTGTTGAGTTTTCGGTTTAGGTATTGAATTACCTTTCTAGAAACCAATTCTAGCCCACCAATAAATCCAAAAAACTCCATAAACCAATACGGATGTGCTAAGGGGTTTAATTAGTTTTAAAAAAAGGTGGTGGTTTCTTGATTGGTTTAGATTACACACCACCATACTCGCTTTTCACTCTCTTTAAGGATAATTATAAATAAAAGTTGATCAAATTATATCTTATAATTATGGTAAAGATATTACAATAAACCTTAATTAATATATTTTATCTAATTAGTTTTACGGTTAGGAAAATGAGTTCATTAACAGGACACTTTATACATACAGATGGTGGAAAGAAACATGTTGGGAAAATTTTGATTTTGCTCGTGACCGTTTGGTGGAGAATTTCATGTGGAGTGTTACTGAAAATTACTTGCCTCGCTTTAAAGGAAGGAGAGATCTCACCAAGGTTAACGTGATGATTACTACAATTGATGATGTCTATGATGTATATGATACTTTGGAAGAACTTGAACAATTCACAGACATTGTGAACAGGTTGGCGCTATTATATATACTAACAAAATGTCAACATTATGTGAGTAGCTGAACAGTAACCTGTGTGACTAATTAGAGCTGGTCACATGACAGATCCTCATTGTGTTTTTTTTAGTTCTTAAAATTCAGTTTTAGTATATATGTTTACAAAGCAAGATACAACAAAGGGCCTCCTGGTCTGGTTGTCGCGCCCCTACACCTTCAAGGAAGAGATGCGTGTTCAAGTCCCGCAGTCCCCCCACCCGTCCCCCACTGCCCGGTTTTCCAGATTTTCCCTTTTTCGTTTTGTTTCTTTTTTTGTCTTTTTTTTCTTTTGTTATTTAACTTGATATTTGTTTTTTCTATTTTTTTTCTTTTATTGTTTTATTAAATACTTAATGTTTTTTTTAACTTCCATGTATATCGTTGAGAAGTGCTTATTTCTATCTGCGTTTACATTTAGTTTAGTTAAAAATCAGCCCGCTCTTGTCGTGCAGCGCGGGTGTAACCACTAGTTTTTATAATTCTGGTTTTGTGTTAGTTATCATAGATCATATGTATGAATTGAACAAACAATTCTTTTGTAGTTGGGGTCTCAACGCGATCAAAGAACTTCCCGATTATATGAAAATTTGCTTCCTCGCACTCTACAACGCGATAAATGAGATGTCATACAACGTATTGGCAAATGAAGGGATCCTTGTCCTTCCTTACTTAAGAAAAACGGTAAATGCCCAATCTACAAAACTGAGTATTTGGAACGTCATTTCACTCACAAATCTTTAACAAAATGTTATTTGCGCACTGCAAAAAAAAGTCATTTTGTGGCATACAAAAAGTGACACAAAAAACAAAAAAAAGTGTCACTAGAAGCGCTGTCACTCAAACTTTTTAGTGGCACTTTTTTAGTCTTAAAAAGCCCAAGTAGCAAAGAAACTAATATATTTCACATTTTCTTATATCAAGTGTAACTTCAAATTTTGGCATTCCAGTGGCAGGATTTATGCAACTCTTACATAATAGAAGCAAGATGGTTCAATAGCGGATATACACCAACCTTAAACGAGTTCCTCGACAATGGATGCATGTCAATAGGAATTGTCCCGATCATCAAGCATGCATATCTATTAACGTTAACAACTGTTTCCGAAGATTCATTGGAACAAATACAACGAGCTGAAATTCTGATTCGCAATGCATGCCTTATTGTGCGACTTACCAATGATTTGGGCACATCATCCGTAAACTTCTTAGCCTACCTTGTTCATTAACATTATACCAATTGTTACTCATCTATACCCTCACACTTCATTACGGGTGAAATTTTCTACCACTTACACGTAAATATAACACAAACCTAATACGAAATTCACAGGTCGTCCCGTCTATTTTTATAAATTTTAAGAAAAACGTTTGCGTCATAAATTAAACTAAACTAGTTTTTTTCACTTACGCTACGTGGCGGGAGTTTGCTCGTTATCTTTCGTCTTGTTTTGCAGGGATAAAACTTACGTCAAAACGTAGACTCGCTATAACCTATTATACCAAAAAAATACTCGATTTTGAATTAAACTCCATTTTTAATAAAATTTATACTCGAACGTTGGCTAGAAAAAAATAAAGAACGTCGCGCATTCCGTTTTTTCAAAAAGGTTAACGAACGAAAGTTATTACAGAAGAACGAAATTATTAGAAAAACTAAACGGATTAAAAGCGTATATTATATATAGTATGAGGAGTGAAAACGAAAAATAAAAAAATTGAAGCGACATGTGGCGGCCCCCCATTGGTGAGGGCACTATTCCCTCCCATGCTAAATAAATATGTAATAATAGGCATATTATGATAAAGTTAAAAGGGAAATGAGCATGAGGTTTTATAGTTTAAACGTAATTATTTTATAAGCATTTGTAATTTTTGCCAAAAAATTATAATTTGAGAGTATAATTATGCAAAAATATAAAAGTAATATATAATTTCAGGTCAAATAGGTCGTGTTCGTGTGAAAAAATCGACTCATGGTCGGTTCATGTGTGTTGGGTCCATGTTGACCCACGAACACGACTAGTTTAACATCCTTACGATTCAACTAAAATAAAACCTAGATCTCATAAAAAGTTGGGATTTTTTTTTGTTGGTATTAGGATGAGCTAGAAAGAGGTGATGTCCCTAAATCAATCCAATGCTATATGCATGAGAGTGGTGCAAGTGAAGTGGAAGCAAGAGAATACATACAAAAGTTAACTTTGGAGACATGGAAGAAGCTAAACAAAGAGCGGCAAGCAATTGATTCAGCTGGATTGCCACATGAGTTCATTGAATGTGTAATAAATCTTGCTAGGATGGGGCATTTCATGTATACCGATGGAGACAAGCATGGTAAGGCCGATATGTTCAAGCCCTATGCATTATCATTGTTTGTTAATCCAATCCTAGGGCTGCCATAAGGATTATAAGTTGCTTTGAATTGTATGTTGTGACATAATAAACTCATCCCGTTATATGTAATCGGAATTATTCCTTTCTTTTAACACCTAGATTATCTTATATAGAATGGGCAAAATCTAGATACCCACAACCTTTAGTTGGTGTGAGATCACCACTCTAACTCCTATATATTTACCACTACCCTCAGCCCCCACAATGAATTATTCTTATTGGGGCATTGATGAGTTATATTAGTTGGAGAGTTGACTCGTTTAACCTCGACTAAGGTTGTTTAAAAAACTTGTTGCTTGAAGCTCACTTGAAACTGGCTCGATTGTAAACGAGCTGAGTCGAGTTCCGTTTGGTTTGTAAATGAGCCGAGATCGAGCTAGCCTTGGCCCGGCTTGATTCGGCTCGTTAGCTCGCTCGTTTGGCTTGCCCGTTATCTCATATAATCCGTCTTAAGTGTAGTACTTAATTATTATATCTAATGGTCTAACACCAACCTTTCTTTGGGAGAGTTGGTAAAAAAACATTTTCAAAAACTTAGATGTTCAAGTGCTTTACAAAAACTTAATGGTGTATCCTCTTAGGAAACCTACTTAGCTTTGCAAAAACTAAACGGTATCCCTATCCCTCTCTATGGGAAACCACTTGAACTTAAATCAAACAAAATAACCTAGCCGAGTTGGCTTGGGTTAAAACCGAGCCGAGCTCGAGTTCAATATTCAACTTGGTTTGTAAATTCGAGTCAAGTTGGCTTGGTTTGTAAACAAGTCAAGATCGAGTTGACTTGACTCAACTCGTGAACAACCCTAACCTAACCTCATGGGTGGGGAGGGCGACCATTCGGGGCCCGGTCTCCTAAGTTTATATATATATATATATAGGGGAGGTTCAATTCAGAACACTAAATATTGTGAGAACATGGGGAACAAAATGAATCCGTCATTTTTTCAATCTTAAAAAGCTTTAAAATATAATAAAATGATAGAAATGCAATGTTTATTCATCTCTCAAGAAATTTATAAAAAATTTTTTAACAACTTTCGTTTTTAAACAACCTACACATGTGTAATTCATGTGTAGGATGTTTTACCTACACATAATCTACACATGCGTAGGTAAACTTTTAAATGTATAAAAACATATTCAAAAAATTATTTAATGGGTTTTTATGTATATAAACATGCATATTTATATGTATAGCACAAATTTTAAAAAATATAAATCATTGATCAAGAAATTAAACGATTTAAGTTTGTTCTTTTTGTTCTCGTAATAATTTAGTGTTCTGTAATGAATATATATATATATATGGAAGGGATCAAGAGAAAACCACAAAGTTAGACAAAAACCAGTTTCAGCCAATCAAAAAATTTAGATTTTATTTATATTTTTAATTATCAAAAGAGTATTTTTGTAAATTAGAACCATGTTATTTTAGGAAATTATATGTTTTTTATTAATTTTAAATCCTTTGATTCTCTTCCATCTCTCTTTAACAATATTTTCGTAAATCAACATCATCTGATTTTTAAAAACATCAACCACTCCCTGGTGCGACCAAACAATCCTCAACCTTATCAGATTTTTCAAATACGTTGGCTCTCGTGTCCGCGAAATAAATTTGGTTTGTAGCCACACAAACATCACCACCCATCCGTCGCTTACAAAGTTTCGGGTTTGATTTTCTCTTCACGAAAGTCAACAGTAGCATGGATAATAGCATTAAGAATTAAAGTTATTTTTTTACTACTTTAAGTTGTTTAGGATTCACTCAGTAGACATTTTGTGGAGTTTAATTTCAATTTCAGTTTAGATGTAAAGTAGACTTTAATTAGTTTAGTTTATTATTTAATTTAGAGATATGAGATTGATGTTTTCATTTTGGTTCGCATTAGCTGGTATATTTTTAGGGTTTATTTGTTATTTTATCTATGAAGAATCTCGTATTAATTTCGATTCTCTTTTTTATTATGATAATTGACTGTTTAATCAATGTTCAAGTATCCCAATCACTACAAAGAACGTATGTTAAAGTTTGGAGCCAACGTGATAAATGGTCAAAAGGGCTTGAATCATTAGCGATCGATAACTGAAGAAGATGATGGTGAATTCAAAGGACTTACGTAAATGTAATCCCAGATGTTTACATATACGTAAACAAATATATCAGTTACATAATTCGTCTAAGGTTTTTTTTTTTTGTTATAGTGTATCGTTTACATATACGTAAACACATATGTAAACATGTTTACATCTACGTAAACACATACGTAAACGTGTTTACATATACGTAAACACATATGCTAACCTGTTTACGTATATGTAATCATCGAAAATTTCTAAAATCGATTGTTAGATCTATTATTAGTCATCTTCTTCTTTGACTTTTTTCCTTTTGATTTCTTAATATAAAAAAATATTATTTTACTTGATTTTTTTATTATTTTGATTCAAATCGTATGTTAGAGGGAGAGAGAGAGATCTTAGGGGATTTTGTTAATGATTATTACAGTTTCCTAATTTAAAAAGTGTAAATTCCTCATAATACCCATATAAGTTTTATTTAAGGCTACTAATTCACTTTTATTTACATAAGTGTCATTGATGCATTTTAACCATTGATCAATCAAGATCAATGGTTGTAATTAGTTTTTTTGGTTTTTTCATAAAAGTTGGTTTTCTCTGGAAACTCACCCTATATATATATATATATATATATATATATATATATAAGGGAGGGTTCCAGAGAAAACCACAAGTTAGGCGAAAACCACTTAAAAAATCAATTTTACCCAATCATATAATAATATTTATTTTTTGTTTTATTTCATTTGTATTTATTTATAAGAAAATCAATGTAATATTAAACATTTTTACCAAAAAACATTTTTACACAGTGTTAACGTAAACATAAAACAAAAAAAATTGTGGTTACGTATACGTAAATCAAAAAATTTGTTTTTGAATACGTATACGTAAATAAAAAAATTGACTAAAATGATGTGGTTTTCTTGGTTTTCGCATAACTTTGTGGTTTTCTCTTGATCCCTCCCCTATATATATATATATATATTGGGGTATGTTCTTTTGAGAACCAACAATATGTTAAGAACCGTGAGAACCGCATTAACTCTTCCTCTATTTATAATATAAATTGACTAGAATTCATGTACATTTCAATATGTTTAAGGTTTGGTTTTAAAAGACCTCGAATTTATAGTCGTTTTTTTAAATGCATATATGCATTCACACTATATGCACAAATGAATGCATATATGCATATTTTTATACTTTTCTTAAAAAAATTCAGGAGAGAGGAGATAAACTCAAACTAAGAGTGGGAAGAGATAAATAAAACATTGTTGTTGAATTTATTTTTTTCACTAAAGCGATATGTACACGTTTTGTGCGGTTCTTTCGGTTCTCAACATATGGTTGGTTCTCAAAAGAACATGCCCCTATATATATTATATATTATAAAAAGGCCAACTTGTATTATCCATTTATTTTATTAACCCACTTAGAAATTAAAAAAGGCTCACTTAGAATGTGTTTTTTTTAAAAAAATCTATATATATAAGCCCAATTGTTTATAAATCTGAACTGAAAACCAATAAATAAATAAAATATGTATATATAAGCCTAATTTTTTTTTAAAAAAATCTATATATATAAGCCCGTGTTATGTTTTTTTATGATAATTGAGTTTATATCATAGGGCCCGCTTTTTTTTACATGTCCCGAGCCCAAAACGTTTTGAGGATTTTCGGGACCGGCCCTGCCTAACCTTGATGGTTAAAAATAAGTGAACAACCCTATTTTCTTACTTTCTATGTATAGTATGCTTTGTAGCTTGTCTTATAAGCAGGTAAGTGTCTTTCTTTTAGCTCAAACTCTCTATTAAGTAATATGTCGATAAGCGGGATCATCTCTTCCCATCAGAATTCAATGAAATTGTAATGTTAATTTCATTTTTTGATCGTGTTTGATAGGTAGAATTTGTTAATATTGAAATCTGAAATCTATCTTTAATGTGTTTGGTTGTGTTTGGTTGATAAATAAATTGGAGTTAAAAATGGAACTAATGTCCTCAAAGTAAAGGCTTTCAACATTTTTTTTTCCAAATTATGAAGGATTTACAGTATTTAAATAATAAAAAGAAATGGAAAAAATAAAAAGAAGAATTGAATCGTACGATGAAAATAGAGAAAAAAAAATTTGAAGTTAATGAGATTTCTTTGAAGTTAAATAAAAAAGAGTTTTGAGAGTATATAAGTAAAATGTGATGAATTTCAAAGGATTTTAATACTTTCCAGCCAACTGTGAAAGGAAAGTGACATTCCTATGAGTGAACTAATTTGGTGGAAAAAATTTCATTCCAATCCCATCGTACTGTGAACCAAACATGGAATCTCATGAAATATTTTCCGATTCTAATTCCAACTTCATCGGATTTTGTAAACCAAACGGGACCTTAAGGTTTCATTTGTGATATTGAGATTGATTTCGTGAACTTTTGTTCGTTCTTACTCTTCTTTAAATTTCCATAATGTGTTTTAATATTGGGAAAATTACCAAAATAAACATGTTTGATCATAATTTTTTTAAAATAAACATTTGACTTTTAGCCTACACTTCATATACATCACCTCCGTGGCCCAACCATAATGCGCCACATCAGCTGGGCGGCCTTTTTGGCATTGAAACTCATAAAATTACAAGAAGATCCACTTTCTGATCAATTAGAGTTTGACACGTCACTTGTAGACTAAATTAACCTACCATTCAAAGTCATTTAGCCGGCTGACATTTGCAATCCATTTATAAGTTTGCACATCACAATTATGAAGTGCAAAAACACAATAGGTGGCTATGTGTGCATCATAGTTATGAACTACAAAAACATATGAAGTGCAAAAACACAATAGGTGGCTATGTGCATCATAGTTATGAACTACAAAAACATAATTTTGTGGTGTGCGTCATACATGAATTTGAAGCATTTTTAAAACTAACACATACACACATAACATAAACTCACACATAATATAAAAATTCGTAGAAATGTATTTGAATTTTTTTTAGATATTTTAAGTCAGTTTTTACGACAAGTTTAATCATTTACAATTATAACATGGGATCCTCATGGAAAGCCCCGTGAATTCGATGGTTACTGAGTTATCCGGTTGAATGAGGATGAGACCGCGTGTGGGATATGGTTTTACAACAAGTACATGACTGGGAATACCAAAACCAGTTCCAAATGCAAGTCAAAATGAACCTTTTAATTATAAAACATGTTAACATAAAACGACTCCAATTGCGTTAGCAACACCATCGTTGCCGCCAACACTACCATCCATCCGCCGCCGCCACCATTATCGCCTATTTTAAAACTTTCAATTTCCTAAAACGACCCATTTCAAACCGAGACGTCAAAACTCGTTTGGACTCGTTACCCAATGCGACTGCCTATTTTACCACTTACTAATTTATATAGGAAAAAAATACCAAAACGGACATTTCGGCGGCTAAATTAAAAAGACGCCGGCAAGCAGGCTAAATTCAAAGGCTTAGCCAGCTAAATGTCCATTTTGATATTTTTTTAGCCGGCTATGTACATTTTGGTATTTTTCCCATTTATATATGCTTGTCTCCTAATGGGCCACAACAATATTCTATTTGTACATAAACAAAGTACAAGCTAAGCTTCCAAGATAAATTTATGTTGTTTGGTGTGAAAAGTCAAAGTGTTCACATTGCTTTTTTATAAGTTGTTTTTAGTGTGTTAGGGATCAGGGATTGCTTATTAAAACTAATAATAGTTTTAGTGAAGTAAGTTGTTTTAAACAAGCAGATTAAGCATATAATCAGTTTAAATAAGCAATCCCAAACGACCTCTAATTTATGTGAAGCAGGCAAAAAGGTCACAGAACTAGCACTAGGGAAATTAACAGATACTAATATAATGCAAACAAGGCATAGCTCTACAAAGAAGCATTTTTAATCTAGTAATAAATATGAAATCACAAGTATAATCCTAAAACTTTTTTACAATCACCTGATTCATCTTATGGTGTGATTGGGGCGGGTTCTGTACCCGACACATGTGAGGCTGCATCTTCTTTTGATATGGCCACGTAGTTGGAAGGTGCAATCGGTCTAGCATTCTCCCTTTTCCCTGACCTAGCTCCATTTTGGTTCATAGACAATCGTCTGTTAGGGGTTCCATTGACTGCACCACCGTTCACACGTGGTCCCACCACTTTCTTTGTACTACTAAGAGGTCGCGCTGGGCTTGGTCTTGACCCGAACATGGCTTCTTGTTCTGTGTTTAGTTGTTCATGGAACTTCTTTTGGTCCTGTAAAGATGACAAAAACAAGCCAGTTTCAACAACTAACAAAAAATAATAGTAAATTGATGTAACTAGAGGTGGTAATTTCAACTTGTTTACCCTAATTGATGGGACTCGGGTTACATTCTATCGCTAACAGGTCAAACCAATACAAAAATAATGAATTAGACAATTCAAGTATAATGTTTCATCTCTAACAGGTCGAACCAATAAAATCAAAATAATAGCTTCAAAAAGAAACAAGTCAATGGGGTCGAACATCGCCCAAAATGTATTTTTTAAACACAAAACCTCCTAAATCATTTTATTAAAAAAATTAGATAATTATTGAAATAAAATAATTTTGTTATCAAATTTGACACTATATAATTATATAATATCAGAAAATTAGAAGAAAAAAGTGTTGGGGCGGTTGGGCCAACCCGGCCCTACTCATACCAAAAAAAAGAAAAAAAATTTGAGCCAAATCTATTTTGATCCATTATCCAGCCCGTCCATTTTTGTCACCTCAAGTGTAAAAAAGTAAATATCATGAGATTTTCCAAACCCTCATCCTTCGTTTCTCTTCTTCTCTGTCATGCCTGAGTAAAGCATATTCGTCCAGCATAGCAAGAAGTGGAACACCATCGTATGCAAAAGTAAGTCCATGTTCTTCTTCCCATGCTCGAGTTTTAGCAACCAAAGTGTCAACAAGAGCTGCATAAACATTTTAAAATCTCTGTCATCAACAATACATCTAATTTTCTCAGATAACAATCTCAATAATCAGTATCAAATCTTACAGATGAATTATGTTTTTATACTAGGTTGTCCCACATGGAGGTGGCAAGATAGTAGGGTGGGTTGGGTAACGGGTCATCTTCAGTACTGTTCGAAACAGGTCGGGCAGGCTAACACTTTTATCCATTTAATATCACAGTAAGAATATAATTTTTTTGATAAAATGATTTAGGAGGTTTTATGCGTAAAAATAAGACTGGGCAACTTTCAAATTTCAACACGTTCCCTTTTTAGCCAGTTCTTTTATATTTGACCATTTGAGAAAAAAAACAGGTGAAATTAATCCATTCATAAGAAAACAGGTAAACAAATGTTGACTCATGATATGAAACATGTTTATTTCTTTTATACCTGGAAATAGAGATGACCAAAAGACCAAGAAAAAATCAATAACCATAATGAGAAATTAACTGAACCGATTAAAATTGATAGATAGAAAACTCTAGGAAAACGGTAAGCTACCAAATTCCAATTATACGTGTCAAAAAACTGATCTTTGTGCATTTACCTGGAATTTTGTTGACCAAAATTCTGGCCTTCTCAGCTCGTTTGAGATTCAAGTGTGCCCCTCTGCTTGCATTATACCTGTTGTCATCCTGTTATAAAAAAGGCAAAACTTTGAACATAACTAACAAAATAATTCTATGAAGAACATGCAACTTCTGATAAGAGATGAGAACATTGTAGAAAGTATATGATTTGCTATGCAGCAGTATCATATCATGCTAATGTTTTTGGTTTTTTATACGGGTTAACATTGAACAGTTTAGGCCATTTTTGGTTAAAACCTAACCCAAAAAGGAAAAATTTTGGTTTCTCCATTTCTTTAAAACAATCAGGTTGGGTTCTTTTGGTTTTTTGGGCTTGGGTCATTTAAACCCAACAAGAAAAAAAATAAAATTTGTAGGATCGGAGATTAAAGACATAAATATATTGGAAAAATACTATCATCCAACATCGAATGTCGATGATTTAAATTTTGGAAAGAAAATAGCTATGAAAATCATAAAATAAAAATACACACTTAAAAGGTTAAAAACAACATTATATAATAAATATTAACAGATTAATTTTGGTTTGTTCGGTGTGTTTTTTCCACGGCAACCTACACCGAATCATGATTTTTGGTTTCTCAAAAACAGAAAACCGGACCGTCAGTTTCGCATTTTTGGGTCTTATCATTTGTTTTTTTTCTTTGGGTTCAGTTTTTAGTTGGTTAATTAGCTAAATTAGATATGAGAGAGAGAGAGAGACATACCCTACTGTAATCATCAAGCCAACTTTCTTCTTCACATGCTGACATCCACTTTTCAACTTTATCCAGAATATCTTTCCTACTAACTGCCTCTTCTTTTGCTTTAATAATCTGATTATCCATGTCAGCTAACAATTCAGAAGGCTCAACAGTCCCAGAATCAATAAGGGCCAAAATTTTCTCCCTAGCAGCCTCTGTGTCAATTTCAATGTGGGCCAGGGCAAAAATATCTTCAAGCTCACTTTGCCTCTTAAAGGCAATCTCCTTCATTCTGCTACCTTTAAGCTTATCTAGCCTTTCGACTTCCACCTCAGCCTATAAAACAAGAACAGGTAATGTCTCAAGAATTAGTAACCGTATTCCTAGAGGTGGCATAATGAACAAGTTAGGCAACGAGTAAAACTAGGGTCAGAACGGGTATTTTTTGGCACCAATTGGATTGACGCGAAACAATTGTGTCCAGATTTCTTTTTAATAATTATTAAGAAAGTGTGCAAAATATGATTACGAGCTACATTATTACAATAAATTATAATTTTTTAATAAGGTGATAAGAATGTTGTATGCACTAAAAAGTCATTGTGGGTGATTGGATAGTGCATATGGGCTCAAGTCAAAAACTTGTAGTTCAGGGACGGGTCAGGTTGATTCGAACACTTTTTATGCAATATTTTTATTTTTAAATAGCATGTGTTCAGTGTGATTACAATACTTACAAAAATAATATATTTTTTTAATAAACTGGTTTAAGTTGGTCTACAGACACTTTCGGTGATTTTCGGCCCATTTGATGTGTTTTCATCTGAATTTATTACACCCATTAGGCATAAAAAACATAATCCAAATCAACCCGTTTATAGGTAAAAAATTCGAAATTGCCACGTCTACATATTCCTTATTGTGTTCTTTGAAGAACGACGACCGAATTAGTACATATATTACCTGTTCAATTAAATCCAGAGCAAGAGCCCCAGGGACAGTTACTTTATCCACTGAAGCCGATTTGTTACACGTAACATGATCAAAACAGCTACGCTCTTCTTTAGAAGTATCCATCAGGTTCCAAAGATCAATCAACTGAGTTGCTAACTCTTGAAGCTGCAGAATTAAAAATTAAATAGAATACACAAACAAGATGCTACAGATGACCTACATACAGTTAAATAAGTTCCCTGAAATCTGATTTACAACAGGAATCACTATGGGTATGTGTTTGATAATAAGATGGAAAGGGAATGGGTATGGATGTCTAAACCCAGCCCTTTATGTGGGTATGGAGGATGCCCAAAATTAAGGGTATCAACCCTTCCTTCAAACTCATATCTTTAACCAAACTTACTGAAACATTACCAAACTCATAACCTGAAACTAAACACCCCACACCCCTCTTAAGACATAATATTGTAATGGGAACTATACACTCCTGATGAGCTTTTCTAGAAAAGAAAAAAAAAAGATGAGGTGAAAATGTTTTACCTTCTTTAACCGTTGCTTTTTATCTTCTTTTAAAGCTAGAACAGTATTAGCAAGCCTAGCTAGTGTGTCATTGCTTATGCTTTTAGACTGCACACCAGTTGCATCATTTAAGCTTGGATGAACTTCAGTCACTGTACTGTAAAAATCGATTCCAAGAACAGCACAAAGATCATGTACAGTGCTAACAAATTCCAAAACCTTATGCAATCTATCACTCTGCCAAATGAAACAATATACCAACATTAGTCTTTCTTCAATTAACGGGTCGCTAAAAGATTTAGGTCAATTTTTACCCTCTCTTTCTGGAGTTTTTGCAGCTGGTCATTAAACTCATCCAGTTTCTTCAAGGATAAGTCAGACTCATCAACTTTTGGGCTTCCTGATTTTTGATTAACCCCTGCAATTTCTCCACGTATTTTTTGAATTTGTGTTTGGACATTTAAAAACTCTTTTATCCTTTCTTCCTTCTGCCTCCATAATTGTTCCAATGCTGGTGCAATTGCAGCAAGTTGTTCCTTGATGGTTCCTGATGTCTTCTCAGGCTACATATCAAACCACAAGAGACAAAGAAATGGGTCCTGAGTTATAAATAACAGTTCATCTCTACAGTTTCAGAAATAAAAAATTAAATAATTAATAAATTGAACATAACTCTTAAGAAGTGAAGGTCACGAGTAACGTACAATTCCAACAAATGTTTTCTCCCCCAGGGATGCAAGAAGAGTCGATAGTTCAAGTTTAGCATCTGCCAGTGCCTGAATAAGGTGAGCCCTTGACTTTGCAGCTTGGTCAACTTTCCTCTTGTACACGTCTAAACATTCTTGTTCTAAATGAAGAAGCATCTTATCTCTTTCCTCGTCACTTTCACCTACTTCATCCCAAATTTTCTGAAGTAACATGAAAAGGTTACACAATGGTTAGTTTAGAACCCAGAAATAGTTAAAAATAATATAAACATTACCAATCACTAATTTGGAATCATAATTCACCTGTAACTGATGCAGCAACAAACCGCAGTTTGTTTCTCCAACAACAGGATTTTGGACATCCAACTCTGCCATTTGGTATCAATCCAACCTAGCCTGATTCAACAGTTAGCAATCAAGATTTATACAAAACATCAAGGTAAATAACACCAAGCCTACAGACCGAGTGACCATAACTGATTCACATTTGGTCGAGACAATTAACTTCATCACCAGTTATCGATAACATCAAAACTAGAGAAACATAGTTGTTCACTTAGACAGATTCCAAACAGATAGATTAGCACTTATAATACGTTTGCATGGCATTCGTTCTATATTATGCCGTACTTCTCTAGTTTTGTAACAATATATAACTCCTACAAAAGTTTAGATCCGTGTAAATCTCTCGATTTGTATACAAACGCTGCAGATACACAATTGTAGCAAATATGTAATTGAACAACATGAATATCTACAAAATTGTCATGATTCACACACATTCACTAGAAGGCCAGTTTCGAAACATTCAGAGTATTAGGGTTTCAAAAATTGCAGGATATCAATTTCAGGTCATATGAAAAAATGATAAAATAAAAGGTTAAACCCTGTTTTACATAGAAAAAATATGGAAATTTAATCAAAATTTTCATAAAAAAAAAACAAAATCTTCCAATAATCAAGTTCTTAAATGAGTACATAAAAAAGCATATACTCTCAATAAACCAATCCCCCAACCTAAACCCTCGATAATACATTAACACACAAATGTATACCAATTTATGACTAACAGACACTAATTTTGAAAGAGAAACGATTACTTTTGAACTTCACACGTCACAGATCTCGAACAAACACCGATTTCACGTCGATGCAAGAACGACGAGTATACTGAATGTATCAAATGTGTAGAAAAGACAAGTGCATTTGTAAAATTGATGAAGTAGATAAGAAATTCTTACGGAAATAGTACAGTGGATTAGGTTTCGATGAAGCTTTTGTGGTGACGGATCTGAGCGTTCGTCTGGTATCGATGTTTTTGCGTGTTGTACAGATGAAGACGAAGAGGAAGGAGTGAGAAGGAGATGTGACGACTGACGATGAAATGGAATCATTTGATATCGGTGCAGTGTGTGCACCCGTGTTTTCTGGATTATTTACGAAAATGACATTCCAACGTCTGCCGATATGACTATTGATCCTATATGGACTTTTGAGATTTAATTTTCTTTTAACTTCGTTACCATCTTCGTTACCATAGTCTCATCTGGTTTGTGAAAAATAGTAACTTTGAGTATTAACAATTTAAAATAAAGTTTGAGTTTTATGTTTTCAATTTTGTTACGAGTTTATTGTATTAAAACTAATTTTTCTTAATGTTTCTGTTAACTTTGGGTGAAATGACCAAAAAAACCCTAAATACCTAAAGTTTTTACTTTTCATAAAGGGTATTTTAGTTATTTCATCTTAATTTAATAAAAAAGTTAAAGAAAAGTTTCTTAGTACCTACAACTGACTATCTGTGTAATTACTCTTTTCTTTTTAACAGAATCACAGAAATTTTCTACAATTATTACACAACAACCACTCTGATTTTAACCTTTCAATATTTTGATAATATTTTGATTACGAGTTTAAAAGAAAACTATAAAATAATTAAAAATTAAAAAGAAAGTTACTTTTGAATCTTTGATTTGATTATGACCGTTATGATTAGCAAGTGAAAAAGATACTAGAGGATATGAGAAATTAATATCTTAATCATTTATTCAAATAAAATCTAATAATCAAATCATTATCTCTGTGATTCGTAGTTATTTAATGTGTGTTTGTTGTATTTAAAGAGTAAATTAAATTTTAAGTCATTTAGGTATTAAATTAAATTAAAGTTTGTGGTGTTGTGTTTGTGATGGTAGAGGCAAAATGCCTTTTAATCGGAGGTTATGGCTTCAATTTTTTATAAAAAATGTTTTGGTGTAATTTATGAGTAGAATTAGTGGTTGTTTGATCTTCGTTCAAAAAAAAAAGTCATTTAGGTATTTATCATAATTCTGTTTACATCCTTAAATTAAAGAAATTATAGGAATTGTCATTTATGTTTAAATTTGTTAACAGTTTTTTTCATTTCCACTAAATGTTGTATATTTTTGAAGTTAAATGCATCCATATGCCTCTCACATGAGAGTAAAATCGTTTTTTTACGCAAATAAAACAAGTTACATATTTTTGTCGTTAAGGTAATATCAGAAATTATATTTTATGTTTAAATTTGTTTGCACATTTAATCCTTCACACTAACGCTCGTCTATTTTTTGCGTTAAATGAAGCTATGTATCCCTCACCAAAGCGTGGAATTGCCAGCCAACTAAAAGTACGACAATATCATAGAAATAGCCATCTTCCATCCGGTGAGCAAAGGTGAGCTTAAGTGATAAAAAAGGTTTCGAATACCATCTGAAACTTGTTTTTTTATGAAATACAAAATACAGTTCATTTTTAGAAAAAATAAAATTAAAATTTTGTGTCTAAATGTTTATCACGTTTCCATCTATATATTATCATTAAAAAAATGTACACCATAAAACATAAATATGCTTTATTTTGCAGAAAAAATAATAATGAAACAAATAAGCAAAATAAAGTCTCGTGTAGTTGTTGGAGGCGGGGACAGAACTAGATTTAGGGGCAAACGCCTTATCATAATTATTTCTTTATGGTAAAGATTCATATGCTCAAACATACCTTTTGAACTTTTAACCGTAAGCCAATATGATGCTACTAATCTAGAAAATTGACAATGAGCTATTGGTAGAATACTAAGAGAAAAACATGGTGTTTCTTGTGAAGCAAGTTTGATTTATGTCCTTCACATTAGTTTTTACGACATGGAAATGAAGCCTAGCTCTTAAGTTGATGCACCTAGGTTTTACCACGCCGATACAGGGTTCGAGCCTTGGCTCTCCCTTAAGCCCGGAAGGGACCGTATTGGGTAAGATTTTTCCTTGTATGCTCACCAACTCTGACACCAAGTGGGCCCGGTTAAGACAACATATTGCCCGGAGTTGGACAAGACTCTCCCATATGACGGGAGGGTCCGACGTTACAACATTCAATGTTCGCACGTTAAAAAAAAACCAATCTGGAGAGTTATTTATTCAATTTTATAATAAATTAATTATATGTTAGGTCCATTTTTTCCGTCTTTATACAGGCGATTAATTATTTTTTTAACGATCAATGAATACTATAAGCGCGGTCACCCGGGTAAATTCATTGGTTAGAGGCGCCATCTACGCTCGTGAACGCAGACAACGCTGATGACCCCGCCCGCCCACCATTCCAAAGGAAATACACCACCCGAAGGCTCACTATGCTAAACTTCTGTCCCACCTTAGCATATTGCACCCCCACCAAGTAAGTATCGAACACATGACCTCCACATTAAAAAGGCCATGGGAGTAAGATTAGCCTAACATATGAAACTATATTGAACTCTAATAATGTTTTTATCTCTAATAGTTGATCATTTTTATTATAACTAGAATTTTTTAATACCATTGCTTAAATTAATAAAATTCACACTTTAATTTATTTTTTTAGACTAAAGTTAACGGTATCTGAAATCTGCATTGAATAAAAGAGGGTTGGAAAGAACTTGTTAGGTTTTTAAATACTATGCCGGCGAATATATACACCTTATTGGCGCTTGAGGATTCCTTGAAGTGGGTTTATGGCATGGCTTCTTGTAGCTTTTTCCATATGCTTATATGTGTGTTTGTAGATGTGGCAACATCGAACTATTTTTTTCATATGCTTATATATGTTATGAACGGGTCAATTTAGATTATGTTTTATCTCTAGCGGGTCAAATGGATAAAAATTAAATAAAATTAGCCTAAATGAGAAGGAAGATTGGTCGAAATTCGTCTAAGTTTAATTTTCATTCAAATAAATATATTCAGATTATTATATTATAATAAGAAAGTCGCCCAAAATTTTTTTCACGTTTATTTTATCTCAACTATTTAATATTTTCCTATTGATAATAATTACTTTATTTAATATTTTACTTCTCAACTATTTATGATTATTAATAGTTATTTAATATTTGTGTTATTTAACATGTGTATTACACGGGTTTCTAACATAGTTTTATAATAAATTAATTATATGTTAGGATCCATTTTGTTCTGTCTTTATATAGGCGATTGATTACTTTTTTTGAACGACCAACGAATACTTAAGCCAGACCACATAGGTAAATTCATTGGCAAAAGGCACCCACGCCAGTGAACGCAGACATCGATGGTGAACCGGTCTGCCCACCATTCCAAAGGAAACTCATCACCCGAAGACCCGCTGCGGTAAACTCTTAGCCACCTAAGCATATTGTACCAAGTAAGTTTTAAACCCATGACCTTTACATTAAAAAGCTATGAGAGTGTATCCTCCCTAGAGTAGCACAAAAAAACCGAAACCGAACCCTCTTGAATACCTGAAACCGGACATATAGGGTATGGTTTTTCAACCAAGAACCAGAACCGGTTCTTTCTAGTACCCGGTTTCCCGGAACTGGTTTTTGAGAATACCCTAAATGTGCACCTCTAACCCTAAACTCTAAAACCATACCCGGTTTTGGAAACAATCTAGTTTTTTTATAAAATTTATCTATGTTTATTATGACTTTATGTTTTAAACAATTATCTACTTTCTAACATTTTAAGTTTTAATATTATTGGAACTTTTAAGTTAGTTATCTATATGTTTAATTAATGTATTTATATGTTTAACTAAGTTTTTTGAATACCCGAAAATAGGTTCTTCAATACCTGACTTGAATACCAGGATCCGGTTATTGAATACTCGAAACCGGGTACATAGGGTATGTTTTTTTAACCAAGAACCAGACCCGGAACCGGAACCGGTTCCTTCTAACACCCGATTTTCCAGAACCGAGCATGCCCGAAACCAAAATCGGTTTTTTAAAATATCCTAAATGTGCCCATCTACTTCTCCCAAACCTATTTATTTTTTGTACGGCAATTTGAATTACTGACCCACCCGATCATCTCCACCCTCACAGGAGGAAACTCACCATATGTGAAAAAACCACCTGCCCCAATTTAGACTTCCATTTTTTTTTGTCACAAATGAGACTTGAAGACATGACCTTCTCATTTTAATGAAGTCTTGATTATACACCAGTTTTTATGACCTCCCAAACCGACTAATTACAAGCATAGTATACGGTGAGAGAGAAATCGAATAATCAACTTATAATTTAAAAAAAATCCAAATATAAAAGCAAATAGTTAATCAGTAATTTAGTTATGTTTTTTTAGGGCAAATGCTATAAAAAACCAACATACTTTCTGGTTTTTCTCATTAAAGTCCCTCAACAAATTTTTGCACATAAAAAACCAACATACTCTATCTTTTTTTCTCACAAAAGTCCCTAAACAAATTTGTGCACATAAAAAATCAACGTACCTTCTTGTTTTTCTCACGAAAGTCCATCGACAATTATTTATCTTAGCAAATGAATCCGCAAAAGTAAAGCAAAGGAAATCGACCAACAGAAGCAAGAGCAACTAAATCATTTGCCTTACTTCTGTCGATTCATTTGCTAGGATAAATATTTGTCGAGAGACTTTTGTGAGAAAAACAAGAAAGTATGTTGGTTTTTTATGTGCAAAATTTTGTTTAAGGACTTTTATGAGAAAAAAAAGATGGAGTATGTTGGTTTTTTATATGTAAAAAATTGTTGAGAGACTTTTATGAGAAAAACTAGAAAGTATGTTATTTTTTTATAACATTTGCCCTTTTCTTATGATTAAGTTATGGTTTTTATGTGCATTAAACTAAAACAATTAAACAAAGCAACATTAAAACCAAATACTTAAAAATTTATTTTCGTAAGTAATATTTTATATATTATAAAAAATTACCTAGAATCGTTATCATTATTATATATTACTTGTCTCTTTCTCATCTATATTATAAGTTATCTTATTGTTTTTTTGTTTTTTATTGGATTTAATAACTAAGCCCATTTTAACATACACCGGCATGTAATGGTTTTAACAAGCGGTTAATCGAATTAACGGAACTTACTTTCCAAGTGATCGAAAAAACTGAACTATAAGTAGTTGTAGCTAGAGTAAAGAAATTCAGCGTTTGAAGGTCTTGGTTTTAACAAACGGTTAACTGAATTAACGAAACTCTCTTGTAACACGTAGGTTTGAAGGTCTTGGGTTCAAGTCCTACAGGAGTAAAGAAATTTGTCGTTTAAAAAAAAGTAGTTGGAATTCAACTCATCAAAAATTAATATCTAAAAGCTTAAACATCAATCATAGGTTGAATTCTGAATCATAATATTTAGACCAAATCAACAAATTAATTTTGAGTCATGGTCGGCCCCTAGACAATGGTCATGTTATTTGTTGTTGATACATGTCACACCCTAAAACTATAACATGGCTTTTCGTTGAATTTACACATCATATATCCAATTAAAAACTTTAAAAAATGTAATTAGATCGTTACACATTAAAAACTTTACATCTTTCAACTTAAAAACAAACTATTCTTTACTATAAGATGTTGTACTATCCTTGTCACATAACTCTGAGATGCCACGTACTGCATATGTCGATACTCACCCTAAAACACGCATTAAAACATGTCATGGTACCCTGTTGAGTCCATAATTAAAAGGCTTTACAAAAGTTTATTTATTAGTTCAATATTTATAATATCATAAAACTTTAATATAAATATTTAACTACACTAACTCATTATTTATATAATCACGTCGACCAACAAATTACACAACAAAAGAAGTCTGCCACATATCCTGACCCTTACCCTTTATCTTACCTTGTCCGTCAGCCACATGACACGTCCAATCATATATACTATTACCTTGTCCGTCAGCCATATGACACGTCCAATGGCTATTTTACACATGGATCGTTTTAGGCAATGACTGGCCTAAGAAATTTTTGCATAGAGACGGAATTTTTAAGGTTCGGTTATTTATTATTAAATATACGTTTTTAAGATAATAAATATTTAACAATTATAAAATTATATTTTAAGATAAAATATAATTAAAATATTTTTATAATTTAGTGAATTTTAATAAAATATTACAACAAATTTTAGACATTTAATTATTTAAAATTATTATTATTTAATAGAATAGAGAGTCGAGAAACAAATATATAGACTTCACCAGAAGTCGTCGATACGTGACAGATAAAGCTATTTATTTATTATAATAAGGATATGATCGATAATTGCAGACTCATAGCCGACCATAAAATTATTTATATTATAATTTAATAAGGCTAAAAATATTTATGATTAAATTAAAAAAAAGTAATATTGAAGATTAATATTAACGAGAAAAGTAGACCCGCGCTCCGCGGCGGGATACAATCCTTAAACTGCTAAGCAATATCGTTAACGTGGCTAAGCACAAAAAGAAACGTGGTTAAGTACATAACATAAACGTATGAAGTTAAAGCTACACAGTTGTGAATATCAAAGTTTTATAACGATACCGGTGTAGTTGTCATTCTTCACGGTACCAGCATGTTACCGTTAGTCGATAAAACATATGATGCCTACAAAATACCGTATTTTGAATACAAGTTCGTTTTTAACAAAAAAATATGCGTGGACGGAAAGAAATTTTTTTTCACAACAAATTATTTTTATTGTTTTTTAAAACTAACAAAGATAATTTATTAAGAAAAAAAATCCAATTATATATACTAAAGGAGAAAAACTCAAAACTATAGAAACTTAAAGGTATTAAAATGATATTTTAAAATTTTAAGAGATAAGTTGCGACATTTAACGAAACTGAAAGATAGATTTGGTCGGTAACAAATTACCACCGACGTTAGCAATTGAGTCAATAAAGAATAAGAAAAGGAAGAAATAGACGAGTCGACAACTATATCGACTAATATTCTTCCTAACCGGAGCTTAACCCAAGTTAAAGTGGTCTATTCTATTTGCATGTATCCAATGCAGTGGGACATGTGGTCCAAATTATCCTCACATGCAACTGGACTCATTCTTTTAATCATATCAATCATTGAATGGATAACCTTATATCAAATCCTTACAATAGTCTAGACAAATTATAATAAACTAGTTGTATCGGCGGAGCCATCATTTTTTTTTTATAATTTTTTTATTGGGTAAGTTTTTTTTTTCTATGCTTGAATTTATAACGAGCTAACATAAAAGTATTAAATTTAAGAGTAAATTATAAATATCGTTCTTTATGTTTATACTTTTTTTTTAAATACCGTCTTTTAGCAAATAAATTATCACATATCATCATTTATGTTTAAAACCCTTGCATCCTCAAACGGCGTTAACTTTAAAGTTAAAACCGGTCACGTGGACCCCACGTGAGGACAAAAGTGTCTTTTCACCTGAGTGGACTCCTCCCTTTGATTTGCCCTTCTTTGTGACATCCTGCTGGACTACTACCACAACAAGAAGCTTCACGCCTTCTTCGACGGCACCACGCTCTTCGCAACTTTATACCAAACCATCGGAAATGCACCGAGAAATGTCGGATTTGTTAATATAGCAGATTTGAAAAGCGGCAAGTTGGATTCGACTCGGCTGTTCCCGGATCGAAGCTCGATTCGTCGTACACGAAATCTGTAAACAAATTCCGTACAACATTTCGGTTTTGGAGATCAACGAGCCGAGAACTGCGCCGGAATTTTAATGGCACCGGCTCTGTCGGCTAATGTGAATATTACTGCTTTGTTGAAGAAAGCAGGTTGTAAGACGTTTGTGAATTTGATTACTGATACAGTTGTGTTGAAGGTTTTCCAATCAGCGGCTGCGAAAGGTTTGACGGTGTTTGCTCTGTCGGATGAAGCGTTTAAGGCGACCGGTGTACTGGATCTGAGTAAATTGCCGGGGCAGCCGACAATTCCGGATCTGAGCGAATTGTTTCATAAAGAAGGGGAAAATCAAAGGGAAGGTTTCACTTGGGTGAAAATACCCTTTTACCCTCACGTGGACTCAAGTTTTAACTTTAAAAAGTAACGCCGTTTGGGGGAAAGGACAAGAGGTGCAAAGGTTTTAAACATAAAGGATGATACATGATAATTTTTTTGCTAAAAGACGGTATCTGAAAAATGGTATAAACATAAAGGATGATATCTGTAATTACTCTAATCTTAAACATTCAAGAACTAAGATTGAACATTAATGTTTTCTATAACTTATTTTTAAAGTCTTTAAAAAGAAAATTTAAAGTTAAAAGAGTAAACTGCAGTTTTTGTTTATGAGGTTTGATGATTTTAACAGGTTTAATACACCTCTAACACTCTGAGTTATTGAAGTTACATTTCTTAACAATTTTAGTCTAATTTCGTTAACTTAATTAAGTTTTTTCAGTTAAATCATGTTACATGACCAAAATACCCTCTTCATCCCCACTCCACCACCACCGGTCGACCACCACTTGCCACCACCCCCACCCACATGCCGCCCTCTATTCCGGCAGCCCCTCTCCGACGGCCAACCACCACCTGGCGGAAATAGAGATGCTTACATTTTAATTTCTTAAAAGAAAAGAGAAAGTTTTGTTTGTAATTAGCAATGGTGAAAACTAAACATAATATTTCTTTTCTGCTCAATTATGTGTTTTCGCAACATATATTATCATTTTTCATCATCTACATTTTAGAATCCTGAAAATTTTATTACAAAATGAACACAGGGTTTCAAAGAAGTTGCAAAAGTTTTAAAAGATATGTCTTTGATTTTTGGCAATTTACTTGTGTTTCAACTTGTTGGTGTATCCGTCTTTAACATGACAAATTTTCGTCTAGATGGACTTGAAGCTCCACTACCTAATGAAGCACACCATTCAGATTTGAGAACAAGATGTAGTTAATGTTGATGATGATAGTTCTAAACAAGAAGATGACCCTTTCTTCACTATAGTTGTGGCGTCCCCTTTGTTAATATTTATTAGCTTCCTTTTAAACTTTATACATAGTTTAAATTGGTTAATGAATTTTAATATTGTATACACTTTATTTCACACTTTAATGTTCATACATCTTTTTAATACCGAATGCTCTACCACAAGGAGCTCATGTATTTTTTTTAAGTGTCCGAGTGGAGACTTTCAAGGAGGTTATAATATATGGATTGCTTCCACAAATCACATTTAACCGTGAAGTTCTCCTAAATTTAAAAATAAAACTATATCAGAGACTACTGTGACATCCGGCAATATTCAGGTTAACTCCGTTAACTCAAACCTCGTTAGTTCAAACATTTTCCGTTACAAACTCAGTTATCTCAGTTAGTCACACATACATTGCATTTAATTAGGATTAATTAAATGTGTCAGTCAGTTCGCACACATCGGATCGCACTCGAGTCTAACCCGGAACGTTGGTGATTAATCGAAATTAACATTACGAACATTTAATAATTTATATTTAATATAAATTATGAGTTTTTATGATTTATATGTGATTACGTGAATTTACGTGAATTATATGATTATTATTGTTTTCGTACGTGTTTATCGTGTGTAAATCGTATTTAGTATTTTTATAAAAATAAAAACCCGAAGGTTTTAATTATTAATTAAGTTATTAATTAACTAATTAGACTTATGGGCCTTAATTAAGCCCGCAGGCCAGTCTAATTACCCATTAGTAATGAGATAAGGATAAAATTAAAAAAAAAAAAATTTAAAAACCCTACCCTAAACCCTTTAGCCGTCGATCAAACCCTACACCCCTCACCAAATCGGCCGAAGCTTCAAGGCATCAAAAAGAGAGTCAATCGAGCCCCGATCGTGAATCCGGAAGTAGATACGTGCTAGTCTAGGCGTTTCTAACGTCTCTACGTAAGTCGTTTTGTTCAATTTCATCACTTTTTGATTCCTAAATTTTAGATCAAAACCCTAGTTCATCCAAACATGGATTTTTATAATAAAAATGTTAACTTTATTATTGTTTTGCATGTATTTGTTGATTATATGGTTATTTGCAAAACCCTAGCTCCATGTGATTAGTAACTTGTTAAATATTGAAACTTTTTGATTATGTAATGGTGTAGAATCGCATGTTAGAGATGTTTGACACTTGTTATGATTATAATTATGTTAGATAAATCATACGTGATGGATTTGGTACTTTAAATCTCGTTAAACAAGCTTAAAAACCCTAACTTACTTATAATGGAAACTTTTTAGGAATTCTATCTTGCATACTAGACGTGATTTGAATGATGTGATGAGGGTTATATGCTACTTGATACATGTTTAGATGATTTGTGAAATCAGATTTTGAATACATAACCCGGTTTTGCCAACTTTCCAAATAAGGAAACTTTAATTGTTGAAAGTGGTTAGAACTTGTTATTTAGACATGCATGATATGGTTTGATGATAGATCTATGTTAGATAGGACATAATAACTGGTTGTAACGTGTTAGGTGTTTGAAATCACGCATGCTAGTCATAGGTTACTAAAGTTGGAAACTTTGTCTTGAATTATGATTTACATGTTTAGGTTCTAGGCAATTGTTATGTGATGTGATGAGCTAGAACATTTTAGAGTGATACTACAAACATATCAATGATGATAGTTTCCAGGAAACACGAGTCCCGAACAAACCTGCTATTTATAGAAACCCGCTATTTATAGAAACCTGCTATTTATAGAAACCTGCTATTTTTGGAAACTTTCTATTTTTGGAAACTTTCTATTTTTGGAAACTTTCTATTTCTGGAAACTTGCTATTTCTGGAAACTTGCTATTTTTGGAAATCATGCTTGTTTGTTAGAACAATAAGTAATTGTTGCTAAGTGTTACCTGCATGATCTTGTGTGTATAATATAGAAGTATTATACTGAACAAACATTTAATCGTTAAACGGGTCACCAACGGGTCGTCGGGTCAAACTTAGTCAAACTTGGTCAAACATGAGTCAAACTTGCAAACCTTTTCTAAACCCTTAAAACAATGAGATTGTTTGGATACTTAGGGTTCGTATTCTCTTGCACAAACACATACTTATAAACCGGTGTTTATAGGTGGCAGTTAGTCGTCAAACATTCTAAGCTCGTTTTCTTTTCGCACATACTCTAAGGTGAGTTTCACGGCCCCTTTTCTTACGTTTTAAACTTGGGGGAGAAAACATGGGTACGAACATTTAGATCTTACATTTCTTTTATATCACTTGTGTACTAAGCGCAAACATATCATGAAAGTCCTTACTTATCGAACCGTTAGTATATGGGTTAGCAAGGTAATCTTGAGTAGTACTACTGGGCATTGACAAGCCCCACCCGTGTTAGTCGCGCTAACACGACAGGTAGTCGAACGGGTGTAACATTGACCTAAACATTCACCATTGATTATGATAGTCATGGTGGGAGGCAGTACAAACATAAACAGTCAGCTTCGGTGTCGAAACGCTTTAGTAACATGTACTGGGTTAGCTACCTATGATATAAATTGTAAATGGTATTATCTAGTAAACTTTACAAACATTGAAACCTGTGAACTCACCAACCTAGTGTTGACACGTTTTAGCATGTTTTCTCAGGTAATTAAGGTACAAGCACAAACTAAGGCATGCATGCATCCCAAGTCCATCATTTTCAAACGCAAGAACTATTTATTTTATTATTGTTAACTTGTTATTTTGGCGCGACTGTTTTGGCACATGCTTTTCATTTAACTTTTCGCTTCTGCAAGTCTTACATTAAATCAGTGTTTTCATTGCTAGTGTTGCATCGTGACTATGAGCAATACTAGTGTTTTCTTAAACTCATATAGAGTCGTTCAACGTAACTAATGACTGAGATCATGTTATGTCACGCCCCTAACGGTAAAAATCCGTTGGTGGATTTTGGGGGTGTGACAGATTGGTATCAGAGCCAGGTTTTAGAGAACTAGGAAATGCATACTAGACTATAACCACGTACATGCATTAGTTACACAGCACTTACACTCATACGTGGCACTCACTCATCCCGTTACAGGAAATGTCGACCCCACCCAATTCACCAGCATCCCCAGTCGTCCAGGAGCACGATGTTCCTACCGTACCTTTGCCAGATCCGAGGAGACGTCGACTCAACCCGATCAACACCACAGTAGGGCATGATGAGCCTATTCATGTGCGTGTCAGAGGTAACACGCAGGACTGGGATTGGTATCCCGATAGGATCAGAAACTGGATCCGCGAGGAGGAAGTCCCACCTCCACTCACTACTGACATTGCTTCTTCTTCTCCATCATCTTCTGTACGAGCTTTGCCACCATTTCAGTACCCATATGAGCAGGAGATAGCTGCCTTTGTGGCTAGGATGGACCGGGAGATCCGGAACATGAGGGACGCAGCGGGAGAGATTACTAGCATACTTCAGCGAGAGATGTTGATGAATCAGAGGATCACCAAACTGACTGCAAATTTAGCAGCAACTGATACAGCTCATGAGAATTTAGCAAATGGATGTGTGGATATGGAGGACCGGCTGAACACTGCAGAGTGGAACCTAGATATACTCCACACTAGGATTGAGCAGGTTGATGCACGACTTACAGCAGTTGAGGCAGCAGGAGTTGCACCAGAGGATGCACCTGCAGGAGACCAGGATGAGGACGATGATGCAGCATCCGATGTTACATCAGTTGGCAGTGACATTTGATCATCTATCTTCATTACTTATTTACGTCTTTTCTTTTGAACCTAGATGGGCAGGGTTGTTCCCATCCAACATATGTTTCTAGAATTTTTATGTTTGGTTGAATTTAGTTGTAATCGTTACAACTTATTTTATCAAGTATTACTATTATTGAAATGTTAGATGTTGTGGTTTGAAGTTCTTTGCTTACTGGTACTTGTATGATGACAAAATGCGATGTATTTTTCTCATTATTGTATATTGTGAATGTAAAGATAATGTCTGGAAGAGGAAATGGACGTGGTGGACGCGCCGGAGGACGCGGTGGTCGCGGAAACATTAACATGACTGCAGCCGAGCTCACGACACTCATAAATGAGCGTGTGGCTGAAGCAGTAGCAGCTACTCACGCCGCTATTAATGCTGGAGGTAAAGCAACATATTATCGACTCTAGTGAGTCATCATTCATCCTAAACTCAAATTCGAAAATGGTATTCTTAAAGCGCATTATTGTTTACAATTCAGGTCAGCATAACCACCAGCAGGTTTGTACTTTCATAGCGTACATGGATTGCAAGCCTCACTCGTTCAGTGGAGCCGAAGGGGCTGTTGGCTTACTCCGCTGGATAGGAAATCTGAATCCGCTTTTGCAATGTGCAATTGTCCACCGAATAATCAGGTGAAGTATGCATCTGGTACACTTGAGGGTCCGGCCCTTACTTGGTGGAACTCCCAGGTGCAAATGCTAACTCTTGAGATGGCAAATGCATTGCCATGGGACGAATTCAAGACAATGCTGCGGGGGGAGTATTGTCCCCGTGGTGAAGTGCAGAAACTTGAGGGCGAGTTTTGGAACCTCAAGATGGAGGGATCTGAGATCGAAGCCTACACTACTCGTTCGCATGAACTGGCGAACTTGTGTCCACAAATGGTAACACCTCCTTACAAGAGGATTGAGAAATTCATTGATGGTCTGGTTCCGCAAATTCAGAGCATGGTGACATCTTCGAATCCCACTACGATCCAGCAAGCAATCAGGTTGGCTCACAGGCTAACCGATCAAGCAGTAGCTCAAGGCACTCTACCACCTAGAGGTGCACTATCAAAGACAGCTGACAACAAGCGAAAGTTTGACAGTTCATTCCCCAAAACCTTCCAGTCAAACCCAGCTTCTCAGCAACAGCAACAGCAACACCGTAAGTTTGAACCATCAAAGAACAACAATCAGTCTAACTCTTCTCAGCAGAATCAGGGTTCTTATATTGGCAAGTACCCGAAGTGCAATAAATGTAACTTTCACCATCATGGAGCATGTGACCGGTACCGTTGCCAACGGTGTGGAAAGATGGGTCATTTGGCCAAAGACTGTAGAGTAGATCTGCAGAACAAACAGACACCACCTGGAGACGCACCCAAAGGCTGTTTTGAGTGTGGTAAAGAAGGGCATTTCAAGAAAATTACCCGCAGTTGAGGAGAAATGGAATCGGGAATGGAAATGGCAACAATCATCAGGGCGGTAATGGAAATGGTAATAACCACCAGGGTGGAAATGGTAATAACAACGGAAATGGTGCAAAGGGCTGAGCATTTGTGATTGGACCAGGAGAAGCTCGGAATGATCGGAACGTGGTGAACGGTATGTTTCTCTTAAACGATCATTATGCTTATGTACTTTTTGATACTGGCGCCGATAGAAGTTTTATATCTAGAGAACTTAGTAGTCAGTTAGAAATAAACCCAACTTTATTAGAACACCATTATACCGTAGAGATAGCAGACGGTAAAGTAATCGAGGCAACCCACATTCTCAAGGGATGTCAGTTAGAACTTTCTGGTCACAAACTCGACATCGATCTCATGCCAGTTACACTTGGCAGTTTTGACATAATTGTGGGCATGGATTGGTTGTCTGAAAAAGCAAGCTGAGATCATCTGTAGTGAGAAGATCGTTCGTATACCCCTTTCTAGTGGAGAGATCCTATCTGTTCAGGGCGAAAGAAGAGGTGCAGTCATGGGCATCATATCTTTCATGAAGGCTCAGAAGTGTCTGCGTAAGGGTCATACCGCAATTCAAGCCCTTATCGCTGACAAGTCCACCGAGGATAAAAAGTTAGAAGATATCCCTATCGTTCGCGAATTCCCAGAAGTATTCCCTGAAGACCTACCTGGTCTTCCACCTCATCGTCAGGTCGAATTTCATATTGACCTAACACCCGGAGAAGCGCCTATTGCTCGAGCACCCTATAGACTGGCACCAAGCGAGTTGCAAGAGCTATCTACACAACTGCAAGAGTTGTTGGATAAAGGTTTTATCCGACCGAGCTCATCGCCATGGGGAGCTCCAGTCCTATTTGTCAAAAAGAAAGATGTAACTTTTCGTATGTGCATCGATTACCGAGAGTTAAACAAGGTAACAGTCAAGAACCGCTACCCCTTACCCCGTATTGACGATTTATTCAACCAACTTCAAGGGTCAAGTTTCTACTCAAAAATCGATTTAAGGTCTGGATATCATCAACTGAGAGTTCGAGATGAGGATATATCCAAGACTGCATTCAGAACCCGGTACGGCCATTTCGAGTTTTTGGTCATGCCATTTGGATTAACTAACGCACCCGCGGTGTTCATGGACCTCATGAACCGTGTGTGTAAACCTTACCTGGACCAATTCGTCATTGTCTTCATTGACGATATCCTCATATACTCTAAGAGTCAGGAAGAGCATGAGGAGCATCTGCGTTTGATCCTTGAGTTACTGAAACAGGAGCAGCTGTACGCGAAGTTTTCCAAATGCAATTTTTGGATTCGCGAGGTTTAATTTCTAGGACATGTGATCAATGAAAAAGGAATACATGTCGATCCAGCCAAAGTGGAAGCTATCAAGGATTGGGCAGCACCAACAACTCCGACCGAAGTTCGGCAATTCCTAGGATTGGCCGGATACTACCGTCGTTTTATCGAAGGATTTTCAAAGATTGCCCAACCCCTCACCGCCTTAACCCAAAAAGATAAACCCTATGATTGGAGCGAGACTCAAGAATCAGCATTCCAGCTACTGAAGCAGAAACTATGTAGCGCACCTATCCTGTCTCTACCAGAGGGAACGGATGACTTCGTGGTGTATTGCGATGCCTCCATCCAAGGTCTCGGTTGTGTGTTGATGCAACGCGACAAGGTTATCGCATACGCTTCTCGACAGGTAAAAATCCACGAAAAGAACTACACGACTCACGATTTGGAGTTAGGAGCCGTGGTGTTTGCACTCAAGATATGGAGACATTACTTGTACGGTACCAAGTGCACTATCTACACCGATCACAAGAGTCTTCAGCATATTTTTGAGCAGAAAGAGTTGAACATGCGTCAACGTCGTTGGATCGAGTTATTAAACGATTGCGATTGTGCAATCAAGTACCATCCGGGCAAAGCTAATGTGGTAGCCGATGCCCTAAGCAGAAAAGAAACCAAACCCCGACGAGTTAGAGCATTACAACTCACTATTCATACATGATTACTCGAACAAATTCGCAATGCCCAACTCGAAGCCATGAAAGAGGAGAACTTATCATTGGAATCCACTCGTGGTATGGAGAAACAACTTGAGGTTAAAGCAGATGGTATTCGTTACTTCGCGGAACGAATATGGATACCAGTATATGGAAACCTAAGAGATCTAGTCATGGATGAAGCTCACAAATCCCGATACTCTATCCATCCGGGATCCGACAAGATGTATCACGATCTCAAGGTTTTATATTGGTGGCTAAACATGAAAGCCGACATAGCCACCTACGTGAGCAAGTGCCTGACTTGTTCCAAGGTCAAGGTGGAGTACCAAAATCCATCTGGATTACTTCAACAATCGGAAATACCAATGTGGAAATGGGAGCAGCAGATTTCCATGGATTTCATAACCAAATTATCCCGAACCCCTACTGGATGTGACACAATCTGGGTGATAGTGGATCGCCTAACCAAATCAGCTCATTTCCTTGCTATCAAAGAGACCGATAAAATGGAAAAGTTAACTCGTCTCTACCTTAAAGAAGTAGTATCTCGACATGGAGTGCCAATCTCCATCATTTCCGATAGAGACGCCCGATTTACCTCACGTTTCTGGCAATCATTACAGAAAGCTCTAGGCACGCGCCTGGACATGAGTACAGCGTACCATCCTCAAACAGATGGCCAGAGTGAGCGTACCATTCAAACCCTAGAAGACATGTTAAGGGCTTGTGTGATTGATTTCAGAAACAGTTGGGAGACTCACTTGCCGTTAGTGGAATTCTCTTACAATAATAGTTATCATACGAGCATCAAAGCAGCACCGTTCGAGGCTTTGTACGGACGGAAATGCCGATCACCACTTTGTTGGGCTGAGGTTGGAGATAGCCAAATTACGGGTCCTGAACTTGTGCATGAAACCTCAGAGAAAATCGTGCAAATCTGAAACCGTATGGCGGCAGCTCGTGACCGTCAAAAGAGTTATGCAGACAAGCGCAGAAAACCGCTAGAATTTCAAGTGGGCGACAAAGTGTTATTAAAGGTTTCACCGTGGAAAGGTGTGATTCGTTTCGGGAAACGAGGAAAGTTAAACACGCGTTACGTTGGACCATTCGAGATAGTGAAAAGGATCGGTCCAGTAGCATACCAACTGAACCTACCGGATACACTCAATGGAGTGCACAACGTATTTCATGTCTCAAACCTAAAGAAGTGCCTATCAGATGAGACACTTGTAGTTCCACTCGAGGAGTTGGAAATTGATGAACAACTACGTTTTATTGAGGAACCCGTTGAAATCATGGACCGAGAGGTCAAGACTCTCAAGCGCAGTAAGATACCTGTTGTCAGAGTTCGCTGGAACTCGAAGCGTGGACCGGAGTTCACGTGGGAACGCGAGGATCAAATAATGAAAAAAGTATCCTCACCTGTTCAAACATTCAACGGCAAACACGGAAGGTACTAACTAAATTTCGAGACGAAATTTATTTCAACAAGGGGATGATGTGACAAACCTAAACTTTTTGTTTCAGACGTTACATACTTCGTTTAATTTTCGGGACGAAAATTCTTTCAACAAGGGGATGATGTGACATCCGGCAATTTTCCGGTTAACTCCGTTAACTCAAACCTCGTTAGTTCAAACATTTTCTGTTACAAACTCAGTTATCTCAGTTAGTCACACATACATTGCATTTAATTAGGATTAATTAAATGTGTCAGTCAGTTCGCACACATCGGATCGCACTCGAGTCTAACCCGGAACGTTGGTGATTAATCGAAATTAACATTACGAACATTTAATAATTTATATTTAATATAAATTATGAGTTTTTATGATTTATATGTGATTACGTGAATTTACGTGAATTATGTGATTATTATTGTTTTCGTACGTGTTTATCGTGTGTAAATCGTATTTAGTATTTTTATAAAAGTTAGTATTTTATAAAAATAAAAACTGAAGGTTTTAATTATTAATTAAGTTATTAATTAACTAATTAGACTTATGGGCCTTAATTAAGCCCGCAGGCCAGTCTAATTACCCATTAGTAATGAGATAAGGATAAAAATTTTAAAAAAAAAATTTAAAAACCCTACCCTAAACCCTTTAGCCGTCGATCGAACCCTACACCCCTCACCAAATCGGCCGAAGCTTCAAGGCATCAAAAAGAGAGTCAATCGAGCCCCGATCGTGAATCCGGAAGTAGATACGTGCTAGTCTAGGCGTTTCTAAAATTTCATCACTTTTTGATTCCTAAATTTTAGATCAAAACCCTAGTTCATCCAAACATGAATTTTTATAATAAAAATGTTAACTTTATTATTGTTTTGCATCTATTTGTTGATTAGATGGTTATTTACAAAACCCTAGCTCCATGTGATTAGTAACTTGTTAAATATTGAAACTTTTTGATTATGTAATGGTGTAGAATAGCATGTTAGAGATGTTTGACACTTGTTATGATTATAATTATGTTAGATAAATCATATGTGATGGATTTGGTACTTTAAATCTCGTTAAACAAGCTTAAAAACCCTAACTTACTTATAATGGAAACTTTTTAGGAATTCTATATTGCATACTAGACGTGATTTGAATGATGTGATGATGGTTATATGCTACTTGATACATGTTTAGATGATTTGTGAAATCAGATTTTGAATACATAACCCGGTTTTGCCAACTTTCCAAATAAGGAAACTTTAATTGTTGAAAGCGGTTAGAACTTGCTATTTAGACATGCATGATATGGTTTGATGATAGATCTATGTTAGATAGGACACAATAACTGGTTGTAACGTGTTAGGTGTTTGAAATCACGCATGCTAGTCATAGGTTACTAAAGTTGGAAACTTTGTCTTGAATTATGATTTACATGTTTAGGTTCTAGGCAATTGTTATGTGATGTGATGAGCTAGAACATTTTAGAGTGATACTACAAACATATCAATGATGATAGTTTCCAGAAAACACGAGTCCCGAACAAACCTGCTATTTATAGAAACCCGCTATTTATAGAAACCTGCTATTAATAGAAACCTGCTATTTTTGGAAACTTTCTATTTTTGGAAACTTTCTATTTTTGGAAACTTTCTATTTCTGGAAACTTGCTATTTCTGGAAACTTGCTATTTTTGGAAATCATGCTTGTTTGTTAGAACAATAAGTAATTGTTGCTAAGTGTTACCTGCATGATCTTGTGTGTATAATATAGAAGTATTATACTGAACAAACATTTAATCGTTAAACGGGTCACCAACGGGTCGTCGGGTCAAACTTAGTCAAACTTGGTCAAACATGAGTCAAACTTGCAAACCTTTTCTAAACCCTTAAAACAATGAGATTGTTTGGATACTTAGGGTTCGTATTCTCTTGCACAAACACACACTTATAAACCGGTGTTTATAGGTGACAGTTAGTCGTCAAGCATTCTAAGCTCGTTTTCTTTTCGCACATACTCTAAGGTGAGTTTCACGGCCCCTTTTCTTACGTTTTAAACTTGGGGGAGAAAACATGGGTACGAACATTTAGATCTTACATTTCTTTTATATCACTTGTGTACTAAGCGCAAACATATCATGAAAGTCCTTACTTATCGAACCGTTAGTATATGGGTTAGCGAGGTAATCTTGAGTAGTACTACTGGGCATTGACAAGCCCCACCCGTGTTAGTCGCGCTAACACGACAGGTAGTCGAACGGGTGTAACATTGACCTAAACATTCACCATTGATTATGATAGTCATGGTGGGAGGCAGTACAAACATAAACAGTCAGCTTCGGTGTCGAAACGCTTTAGTAACATGTACTGGGTTAGCTACCTATGATATAAATTGTAAATGGTATTATCTAGTAAACTTTACAAACATTGAAACATGTGAACTCACCAACCTAGTGTTGACACGTTTTAGCATGTTTTCTCAGGTAATTAAGGTACAAGCACAAGCTAAGGCATGCATGCATCCCAAGTCCATCATTTTCAAACGCAAGAACTATTTATTTTATTATTGTTAACTTGTTATTTTGGCGCGACTGTTTTGGCACATGCTTTTCATTTAACTTTTCGCTTCCGCAAGTCTTACATTAAATCAGTGTTTTCATTGCTAGTGTTGCATCGTGACTATGAGCAATACTAGTGTTTTCTTAAACTCATATAGAGTCGTTCAACGTAACTAATGACTGAGATCCTGTTATGTCACGCCCCTAACGGTAAAACTCCGTTGGTGGATTTTGGGGGTGTGACAACTACCGTTTATATGTCACGTTATCAAATTTATACATCACTAATTAAGTAAAACAAAAACTTATGTTGAATGCATTAGCCTTTTGATTAATATCTCATTACTTAAATCGTATAGTTACCATCAAGGTATCGCATTAGTGGTCAGGGGAGTTTTCCCAAAGGGTTTCTCCTCTATTGAGGTCATAGGTTCGGATTTTGTAAGTTGCAATTCATAAAAACTAGAAACACCCTCTGCAAATTTCGAATTCATCGGTGGTTGTTTTGATAGACTGATGTACTAGCTTCCCCTGATGAGACGTGTCAGATGAGCCCACCTCGTTAAAAAAAACTTAAATCATATAGTTTTTTATGACATGTGACATGAAGGGGCTAAGGCTCATATTTTTCAAATAACATGCGTACGTTAACGGTTAACGTGTGAGCAGAGATTGAAGCGGTTACCTTCTTCTTCCCCAGCCGATGGAAGATTCACGGAAATTTCACAAATGCTTTCTCTGTGATCTTCCGACGTCCTCCAGCCACGAGGAAATCTGTACATAGATTCATCATTTCTAGAAATCAAGAGTAAGATCTCTCATTGATTACATTGTTTTGCCGGATTTATGTTTTTTTCCCCAAAATTGCATCAATGTAACCGTTTATCTCGGTTTCGTCAATACCATAGGCAATTCCTAATTGTTGATATCAGTGCAGATTTATGTTTTCGTGTTAATTCAACAAACGATTTCAATTTTGAGATTTCGCGGTTTGTTATTCGATATACTGGAATTGATTGTATGAAGAATGATGGTGTTCGATTGGTTGATTGTATTCGTAAAAGCCAACGATAATTTTATGTCATTGTTAGTGTTGAATGCGGTATGGAATGGTAGCAGGCAATGTTGTTCCGTACATGCAATATTTCTTGCTCTACATGACTTGCTATGATTCAAGTTTTGACATATTTGCTTGTTTTTTTGCCTGATATGCAGTTTGATTGAGTTAATTACGTCAAAATGTAACTTACTTTCACCTGTTTGTTAATTAAGCATTAGGAAGAAAAAATGGGAATTATGTTATGTAAAATGGAAAAGAATATTTTTCTTATTTGTGAGAAAAAGGTACAAATAAGTTACATTAAGGTGTAATTGTAACACACTAGACAAATCTCACATCAGCCATGGACGCGAGGGACAATGGGTTTGTAAGGAATGCCCGACCTAAAACATCACCAACGCGTTTTTGGGTGCATAGGCTTTGGATGAGAGAACTCTATAGTTAAGCGTGCTTGGGTGGGAGCAACGCAGGATGGTGATCTCCGGGGAAGTTTCCACTTGGGCAACTAGGAACAAATCAATGAGCTTCTCGTGGGAAATACAGACAATATTGGTTGGTATAAGGGGTTGGATGTTACTGTAATAAACCCCTAATCGTTTTGAACGAACTTTGACTCGTTCAGAGAACATTGAAGGATGTTTGTGAAAACATTTTAAATGATATTTTTTCAGCATTGTAAGTTAGGCAGAAAGAGAGTGAAACAGTGCAATGTTTGGGCAGAATCTAATAAATAAGTTATCTTATTAGTTTATCTAGAACATGATGTGTATATGAGAAATTCCACTACTTCAGTTAAGTTTATTTTATAAACCATGATGTTTATATTTCACTTGCTTTATGCAATTATGCAGTATGATTGAAGCCTTGAACTTCCTTATTTTGATTTATCCCTGGGCTTAACCTGATCAAGAAAGCGTCATTTTCGTTTTAACAGCTTTCTTATATGCTTCTTAAGGTGCACTACATTTGGTTTCAGCCTCACAGTAATTTTCGGTGAAAATGAACATTAAATTCATGGAAAAAAATCTTCGAAGCCCTAGAACACCTTCATCTGCCCGAGCTCGGCATAGGAAAAAATCAACTGAGGTTTGTTCAGGATGAATTTATATATATAACCTCCAATTCTTATAAATCTTCTAAATAATTTTACCTTATTTATCTAAACACTATGCACCGATATAATTTGCATATTTTTACTTTGTTTTTCTTTTTTTTTTCCATCTGGGATGATATAGGCTTTTCCAGATGTAATGAAATTAAGTGAGAATGCTTTGCTCCTCAATGACCAAAACAAATACAAATCAATGTGGGTTCGAACATATTCTTCTGTTTGGATGCTTTTGTGCTTCATATTGGTTGTCTATTTGGGTCATATTTATCTCTGGGGTATGATCGTCCCTATTTAACCTGCTTAGAAGAGCTCATGAAGATAAACGTCTTCCAGGATTCAGACTTCTCAACTGGTAACAGTGCTATTATGATTATGATTAGAACTAATCTATTTTATTGGATTATCATATGGAGGTAATCACTTGAGAAAGTGTTTGGGGTTGCTCACTTAAACATCTTACCTGTCTATTGCGTTTTTTAAAAGCAGATAGACACTTTTGAGTTTTTGGATGAAGAAATACTTCAAACTGTGTATTCGTAGTGGATTCAAAATTACAAGTTTACCCTTATGGTGAAATAGTTGTTTTCAATAAGCAGTTTGAGATTGTTTATTTCAAAGTGATTACAAGGTCACTATGGTGAAATAGTTGTTTTCAGTAAGTTGATTATCTGCTTGTAATCGTAAGCTGTTAAAGTTAGCAATCCTGAAAACTCCATGACTTTAAATTTGAATTATGCTCAATGTTTGCTGATGTGGATATTTAAGTAGCAATGTGGTGTCACAGGCATTTCTTCTTCACTGCAATGTTGTACGTGTATGGTCGCATTCTTGGTCAACAGAAAATGCATGCTGTAACTCCTGAAAAGATCTTCTACAAGCTTGCAACAAATTTTATGAAGTATCAAATGGTTATCTGTTATTTCTTATATATTGCAGGTGCATTTAAGTAGGAATATTTTCATTTGTACCCTTCTTTTGTCTATCCCCTCTACTTCCATTTTGTTGTTAAATTATTCATGCTTTTGAAGTTTGGGCGAATGTCATAGACCTGAAATGTACTTAGGTTGGGGTTCGATTTTGGTAATTATACATTTGTACACGATAATGTTCCGACCTGGTGAATATATATACTTTTAAAATGGACTAGTTTGGTAATGTAGTTACAAGCAACCTTATTAGAAAAATTGTCACAGAAGCAAGAAACCGATCATCATCATTTGACCAAATTAGCACATTTAAAAAAAGCCTTTTTGTATGCTAATTTGATACTCCCTATTTGTTACAGGGTTCATGTGGTTCATTCTTACGCTAAAGAAAAAGATGTACAAGTACCAGTTTAGTCAGTATGCATGGACACACATGATTTTGATAGTTGTGTTTACACAATCCTCCTTCACTGCTGCCAATATCTTTGAAGGGATATTCTGGTAATCATGATTCATCAATTTATTCTAAATTTAATTATTTTAATACTCTTTATTTCTACTATTATATATTGTTCTTAATAGGGAAAATTGCATACACAGGTAAAATAGTTTATTAGGCAGATTTCTATATTAGGTAGTCAATTCTGTTTCTAACCATAAAAATAACAACCAGTAAACTTTCTTACAACCTGATTTAAGGTAATCGGACCCGGTTACCCTGTCAAATTGATGGCTTGGCACACAATGTGTTAGTAACTTTGATCATGTTAACTTTTCTTTCTGATGCAGCACTGAAACGGCACATGGACATACTTGGTGCTTGACTTAGCTCCCGCATTTGCGCAGGGTCGGGGAGGGGCTGGATCGCTTTGCGATCTGATGTACGTAGCCTTACCCTACACTTTGTGTAGGAGGTTGTTTCCACGCCTCGAACCCATGACCTCAAGGTCAAAAAACAGCAACCTTACCAGTTGCTCCAAGGCCCACTCTCTACTGAAATGGAACATGGAAACCAATTAATTTACAAGATTATCTTGAATCAAATTTTTGTAAAGTCTGATACTTAATTATAGATGATAATAAAGTTCATTACCCAAAAATGTATATCCGGCTTAACTCCGCTACCTTTTCTTATGCCATTTGACCTTTTTAAGACAATGAGTTATCATCTCGTGATTCATTTTGCAAATTTCAGCTGGTTTGTGCGCTCAAATTCTGTTTTCATAGCTGCCAGCTTTTAATTATTGGGGAGTTATTTTAAAATTTGAACGTTCATGCAGGTTTCTCCTCCCGGTGTCACTTATAGCAATTAATGATGTGGCTGCTTATTTCTTTGGATTTTTCTTCGGGAAAACACCTCTTATCAAGAATTCTCCAAGGAAAACATGGGAGGGCTTTATAGGAGCATCGGTTGCAACAGTTATTTCAGCATTTTTTGTAAGATTATTTGCAAGTTAAAAGTCAATCCTTTATTTTCATTTTATCACTAGTTAAGAAGTGAATTTCAATGGATCAGAAGTTATTACTCTGTTATTCTAAAGACTTAAACTAATTTTTTATGTAGATTGCAAATGTTTTGGGTCATTACCAGTGGTTGACATGCCCAAGAAGGGTAAGTATTAATACTTCGGTATGTTTTTATCTCAGACCGGTCAAACATGTAAAATATTAAAAAGAAACAAGTCAAGTGGGTCAAATAGGTTAAATATCATCTACAGTTAGAAATAATTTAGTTTTTGTAATCATATTTGGCAGACTAATTGTTCGTAAAAAGTTAAACATATTGAACAAAAAGTGTTTTGGGCCAACTCAGCCCGGCCCGTACAAAAGTACCTGTTTTGACCCGAACACCAACCCACCCGCTTGCCCATTTTGCCACCTCTATCCCGAACTGTTATCTTACATGAGGCTGCTACGCAGGATTTATCCACAAGCTGGCTCGAATGTGATCCTGGCCTCTTTTTAAGCCAGAAATCTTTGTGTTACCCACAGAGAGAGCTCAATGGGTAGGTGTTAGTTCTGTCATCTTTTTAAAATTTTTAGCAACTATACAAAAATAATTAGGTAACTTATTTTATAAAACATTGCATATGCAGTTACCATGGAAAGAAGTATTAGTTTTACCAGTGCAGGGGCATGCTTTATGCCTTGGTTTATTTGCATCGGTTATAGCACCATTTGGAGGCTTTTTCGCAAGTGGGTTCAAAAGAGCCTTTAAAATCAAGGTATGTGCAGGTTTCTATGGTTCAAACTAGAAATTGCACTTTTGTGTAATAAAATGCTGTCATTTTTTAAGGACTTTGGTGGCAGTATTCCAGGACACGGTGGCTTTACTGACAGAATGGACTGTCAGGTAACGTACTTATGATTCGAATCGATTTGGGTTATGTTTTATTTCAAAGGGGTCAAATAAAAACTATTAGCTTAAGGGAAATGGGTCAAACTGGTTGAAAGTCAACCAAAGTTTCTATCGAACGCATACAAGCTCCTAAATCATTTTTACTTAAAGATCTAGATTAATATTAATATTGTAGTAACATTGTTTGTAAGTCTAACACAACCCGACCCATACTAAAATCACAATTCTAACCCGTACCCGTTTCCCAACCGTCCAATTTTGAATTTTCCACCCTTATTCAACCCTCAATATTATATTCACAGTTCAAATTTTGTTCAGATTTGAAAATACTCCCCCCCCCCCCCCAACACACACACACTCCATAAATGAAGTAACTTGCAGGCTAAGGTATCTGTATTTTCTTTTAAACAATGCATGCAGATGGTAATGGCTGTTTTTGCTTACATCTACCATCAGTCCTTTGTTATTCCACAATATTATCCAGTTGAGATACTTATGGAACAGGTATGTTATTTTCTTTTGTAGATCCTACTTGTTTTAGCCATTTAGTATTTACATTTGTGGGTCCCCCTTTATATGTGTTAGAAGAAAGAAAAAACATGATAGGATTCCCATTTGCATATCTACTCAGATGCAAATTTTGAGGCGTTAATTTTGACATATCTAAAGGGGGTTGATTTCGGTTGTGTTTTATCTCTAAATATGAAAACTAAAAATATATATATTTCTACAAGGGGAAACAGGTCAAACAGATTGAAACATGAAAGCGTAATTTTGATGCAAACAACCTCCTAAATTATTTTATTTGTATTATTGTTCAATTTGTACAACTTTTATAATCATTTTTAACACACTAATCATTTATACTAAACTAAGACAAAAAGTATAGAGCGTCGTCACCCAACGTGACCTGTTTATACCCGTACCAAAATTATCCATTTTAACCCAAACAAGCCTGACCGGCCCATTTAATGGATTTTGTTATTGTTAATAATATGAATTTATATGGAATAGATATTAAGAAGTCTTAATTTGGAGGAACAAGAGTTACTTTTTGCAAAACTGAAGGGGGTAATAGACGGGAGGCATCTCCAGCATTGATTCTTGGTTTTCATGAAGCATCAACTCAACAATATATATTGGTCACATAACAAATTATTATATCCATAATTACTTCTTGTTCATTCTTTCATTCATTGTCTGTCCATAGTTACTTGTTCATTCTTTCATTCATTTTGTCTGTTATTGTAAATTTGTTTCTTATGAACATCTTGAATCATGTCTAAAATTAGGATGAAAACATTGTAATTGTTGGTAGATCTTAACATTGGTACACACACCCTAATCATGTTTATCGTCAAAGTTAGGACTTTTACATATGTAAGAGTATGTTTATGACTAAATTACTGTAAGTAACGCATTGGTGGTGAGGCTATATTTAATGGCTTCGTAAAAGAAAGGTGTGGGTTGATGTGGCGGGCGTGGAAAACCGATTGATTTGGGCTGTGTTTTATCTCAAGCGGGTCAAAAAAAAAGTTTAGCTAGAAAAGGAACAGGTCAAACGGAATGGAAATTGTTCAGTCTAGTTTTAATGCATGCAACCTCCTAACTCATTTTTTTAAATATTTAGATTATTATTATTATTTTAGCATTGTTTTTGTAATCGCAATTAACACATTACCCAAAATTAACGTCATGCTGAAAGTTGTCCGAAGTCAACCTTTTATACAACCTCCTAACTCGTATTACTCAAAGATTTTGATTCCATTGTAATAATATTGTTTTTGTATTTGTAACAACTATATTAATTATTTAGGGAAGAAATATCTAAAATTTGGACATAAAAGTGTGTCAACCCACACCCCTACTAAAACTCGTCCAAATCCTTTTAATGCGTACAAACTCCCAAATCGTTTTATTCAAAGATACATATTAGGGGGTGTTTGGGTTAGCTTATTTAAAAGAGCTTACGTTTTTTTTTACCAAAAAGCTTTTGAGCTTAATAAGCCCTTTCCAAAAAGCACTTCTTAATAAGCACGACCAGGAGTCCCCATGGTCCCCCATTTGAGCCGTACCAAGAAGAAGGGTTAGAGACTGAACCTCATTCTCGACACCCACCAAGCTACATGTACCATTCCAAGCTCATTTAAAAACTGGCGCCCCGTCAACCATCCCCAACCTGTCAGCAACCGTACAATTCTTTACAGATTATAGAGCAAACAAATAGGGAAAAGTCACAGCCAGCTCCACATCCCTAAGCCATCTGTCTAACCAAAACCGGATATCAATTCCCCTACCAACCACACCTTTGAACATTCTTTCAAGATCAAGACTCAAAGAAGACAAAACCTTTGAAATATTAAAAATGTTTTTCCATAGCCCGGAAGAGAAATTTTTTGCCGGAATAAAATTCCATGACTTATTCGATTGATGTATTGACCATATAACTTTCCTCCATAAGTATCCTTTCTCGTGCTTGAATCTCAACCACCACTTAATGCAAAGTGACAATTGAATGTCATCATTGATGATCTTACTCTTAACAAGTTGCTGGTATTTAACGTAATGATCTGAAGAAGAAGAATCATGGTCCGAGACCGAGCTTAATGTCTAAGAAGTTCATATAGCTTAATCGAATACAAAATTGAAACAATGAGCGGATTTATAACCCCAAATATACCACTATCACAAAAGTTGGATAACAAAAATTCATAAATGCTTAAACGTCCCCTTAATAAGAAATACAAGTAGGGATGAGATCGGTACGGAAAATACCGGTATCGAATTTATAAAAATGTGGGTACCAGTACCGGTATTGAATTTATTGGTACGATACCGGTGCGTGTACTCGTTACAAGATGTTTATTTTTAAATAGTATCAGTACCGTACCGATACCGAATTTATGAAAAAGTAGGTACCGGTACGGAATCTATCGGTACGGGTACATGAAACCCTTTGATAACCTAGTCTACAAGAAATGAATGTTTGATAACCTAGTCTACAATTAATGCTCATCCCTAAATACAAGTCTAACTCTATTACATTTATTAAAATGAACATCCTTTTAATATTTTATGTGCACTTCTATCTTCCATCCCTGGAACTCTTTGATAACCTAGTCTAAAGAAATGAATGTTTGATAACCTAGTCTACAATTAATGCTCATCCCTAAATACAAGTCTAACTCATTACATTTATTAAAATGAACATCCTTTTAATATTTTATGTGCACTTCTATCTTCCATCCCTGGAACTCTTTGATGACCTAGTCTACAAGAAAAACAAATACTTGAGTCTGTTTCTCGATGAAGAGATAGAGTAACAAACTAGAAAAATCAAATATGAAGTAAACGAGTTTCACATGTAAAATCATATCATAAGTTTCACATGAAAAATCATATCATATTAATTAACATGTACTAATTAATCACAAAAATTATTAAATGTAGTTAGCGCACACTAGGGTTAAACTAGTCTCCTACAAATGAAATGACTGAAATTGTTCCTAAACTTAACATAAAAATATTAACCGAGTTAATGCTAGAAATTGAAGTCGTTATAGAAATACAACCTTACGGCCGAAGTTTACCCCACCATCGGTGGTGGTGATTGTGGTTCCGGTGCGAAATGGTTGTGGTTGCTGGAGATGGTGGTTGTGTGAACTCTGTGACGGAGAAGGTTTGACCGGCAATGTCAAAGAATTTTTTGTTAAAATGTGGTTTTTTGATGATTGAAGATGGGTTATAGGTGACTTGCAAAATAAATTTGGTTTTTAGGTGATCCGTTTCTAGCACCAGTGGATCTACTTCACATCGGCTCCTAGTACCAGCGGATCTTGGCATCCGTCTCTACCACCAGCGGTTCTTTACATTCGCCGGTACCACCAGCGGATCACTAAAGTGTCAACAATAATCTTGCAAGTGATTCTAATGATTCTAAAACAAAAGGCTCTATCAATAGTATGCATCGTATGAAGGTGAACTTTTTAAATGATAAAATTCACACTTCTAAATTAAATAGACATATGATTTGAAAGCAAACTGTTGATCATTTATAATAAAGTAGTTTGGTCATTAGAGTCTTACAGGTGAATCTAATGATTCATAATACAGATAACATTACAATATACTTTAAATTTTTAGTCTATGTTAACATTACAACACAGATAAAATTATAATACAATTTAAATTAAAATACAAACAATTATAGTTTCGTTATCATCAAACCAAATACTCCACAATTTGTTTCCACCGGTGATAATAAGCGAGACAAGTTAAATTTTGGGATCTCGCTTGTTTAAAGACGGATCAGCTCAACACTCATCAGTGTTGTTTCTCAACAAAGATATAGTACAAGAGGAGTGTTTTAAATAGGAAATAGTTGTTAAACCAGGTGCATATGTAACACATGTCCAACAACTGTTATGCAGATGTAACACCGATCTAACAATCGTCTTGAATGTATAACACCTTAACATCGTTTTTGAAAGTTTAGATATTGAATAATCTACATTGGATTGGGTTTTAAGTGATGATTTAAAATATTGAGAGTTTGTGCTAGTATTTATAGTAAAAAATTTAATAGCATTTTGTCCTTTGTAAAAAATTGAATGACTTCATTTGAAAAACATGAGTCCGTAAGTATTCTGTTTCAGAATGTAGCTGGGGGTACACCACATCCGCCGGTACAACCAGCGGATGTCAACATACGCTTGTACCACCATCGGATGACAATGTAAGTGGGCCCTCTATGGATTAAATTCATTCTTACAATATATATTTATTTTTAGAACGGTAAAAACACATATAAGCTTTCATTATAATATATTAAATTAATTCTTACACTCCTATAAATACAACATACTCCAACTCTCATTTTCACTCTAAAGTTCATACTTTTACTTCTCAAATATAGGTGGTGGGTATCCATTTTCAGCAAACTTTTCGCCTCCAATACAGCTTGCAAACCCTTCTCGTCCAGCTGATGAACCATTGACCTGGACGGATGAAGAGTGGAACTGATCATTTGATCAGGTCTTTGGCCAACTACAAATTAGGGATGACCACGTCCCCAGTTCAAATGAGGAGTACGTCCCCAGTTCGGATGAGGGGTACGTCCAAATTCAGAAGAGGGGTACGTCACTGACCTAGGAGAGGAATATGTACCCAATTCAGATGAGTGGTATGTCCCCAACTCAGACGGGAGGTATCTCCCCAACTCAGACGAGGGGTATGTCCCAAACTCAAATGAGGTGTACGTCACTGACCCCGGTGAGGAATACGTGCTTAAGTCTGAAGACGAGGACACACGTGACGACCGTCCCAGGTACCATGATCTGTGAGAAGACGAGCGCTCGTGGCATTCGGATACCTCGTTTGATTCATTCGAGCATCTTTAATTTTTAGTTTATGTAATTTCTAATATTTAAGTTGTTAAATTTTTTATTTTATGTAATTTTTAATTTTTAGTTAATGTGATTTTTTTAATTTTTAGTTAATGTATTTTTTAATTTTTAGTTTATCTAATTTTTATTTTTTATTTTAAAAAACCATCAAATAAATTAAATAAAAACATAATACTATTGATGCAGCCTTTTGTTTCGTTTATTTTTATTTTAAAAAACCATCAAATAAATTAAATAAAAACAAGAAGACTGATGCAACCTTTAGAATGGGTGTTCAAAGTCGGATATCCGAAAATTCGGATATACGAAAATTTCGAACAGTGGATTTCACTATCCGAATCCGTATCCGAAATTCGGATACGGATTCGAATATTTAATCGGATATCCGAAATTTCACCTACTTGTTATATGTTTTAAATCAGCAAAAAAAAAAAAACTCTACAATCCCAACCAACAATTCATCAAGAACCAACTCAATTATACAATATCCAAATTTCAAGAGATAGCAAAATCCATCTCGTATACACTTTGAACACCCCCACATCAGATTTGGCGGTGGTTGTCATCCATCTCAAATTTCAACAGGCAATGAAATCCAAATTTCACGTTGGGGGTGCGGTGGTCGTCATCCGTCTCAAATTTCAACAGATGGTGAAATCCAAATTACGCGGTGGTGGTGCGGTGGTCGTCGGATGGTGGTGGTCGACGGCCGGTGGACTAAGATGGTGGTGGTTGGCGGCCGGTGGACTAAGATGGTGGTGGTTGGCGGCCGGTGGACTAAGATGGTGGTGGTTGGCGGCCGGTGGACTAAGATGAACGATGGTAGGTTTGGTTTTTACTTTTTCAATTGTCGAGGATGTGAGGAGGGGGCTGTATGTGGTCTTGGTAAGTTTAGTTAAGTAGGGTTTTTGAAAAAGAATTATTTTTAATTTAAAAAAATTAATATAAATGTGAAATTTCGGATATTCGGATATCCGAACCATCCGAAAATTCTGAAAATCTCTATCCAAATCCGAATTTTCGGATATTTCGAATTCTGAATTTCGGATAATTCGGGCTCGGTTTCGGATTCAGATATTTTTAAACACCTTAGAATCACCTGCAAGAATACTGTTGGTTACTGTAGTTACTTTTACAGATCCGCTGTTGGTACCAGCAGATGTAAAATGAAGGGAACGGAGACTTGATGGTGTTTATGGAGATCCGCTAGTGGTAGAGACGGATGTCAAGATCCGCTAGTAGTAGAGACGGATGTCAAGATCCGCTGATACTAGGAGCGGATGTGAAGTAGATTCGCTGGTGTTAGAAGCGGTTCACCTAAAAACCAAATTTATTTTGCAGGTCACCTGTAAACCATCTTTAATTATCAAAAAACCACATTTAAAAAAAAAAATTCCAATGTCAAATGAGGGTGTCACAGAACTGGCAGCGGTGATGGCGGTCTGATGTTAGGGTTTTGTTTTTTATTTGGAGTGATGCGGTGGTGTTGAAGTTGGCTAGAGAGAAATAGAGATGGAAGGGGAAGAATGGGGTGGGTAAATTAAAAAAAAAGTTCCATATATTTGGTAGTAAAATATAGAATATAATTCCTATATGCGAAAACTATCTTTAACAGGCAAAAGTAAAATCGAAATTAATTAACCAAAATAGTTATTTTTTTAAGCAAAAGCGAAATTACTATATACAAACCAAACAAAACTTATTTACATTCCCATAAATCAAAGTTAGCAACAAACTTACACATGTTTAAAAAAAAAAAGCATTCATTTTGTACTTTGCAAATCTCCGGTTTTACTAGTACTACCGTCTCCAGCAGCCTTCTTGAAACTTTCTTTGACGGACTCGACACTGCCGTCACCGGTGGCTGCTTCCATGACCCCGGCTTTTCCTTCCTCCGCCGTCTGGCTAGTGACTCCTTCACTTGCTTTTTCTTCCTCCAACCTTTTGAATTCCTCTAACGTCGACGGTGCTTTCTCGTGGCTGATGGTTCCGTCCGCGGCAAGCTTTCCGGTGCTAGTTTCATGGCTGTATCCCTTACAACATCAAATTCAATACATCTCATCAGCTTGTTCTAATATTTGCATAAATTTTCAAATCAGATCCCTCGCGCCAAATTTTATTCCAAAAAGATGGTTAGTTCAGACAACTATTACCAAATTCTGAACAGTTTTCGTCCAATTTTTTAATAGGATCTGAATAGTAACTCTGAAATAATGTTAAATAACAAATCGACGATGTGTTAAACATGACCGGATTTAAAAAAGAAAATCATAAATCTAGTCTTCTATCACACGGATCACGAACTAAAATTTTGAAAATTCGGTTTAATCAAACGGATCTAAACGATGAGTGAAAAATATTTGAAAAACTGAATTGCAGAAACTTGATTTCAAATCCCTGGACTCGAGCAACAATTCGGTTAGTTACATCGAGCTCCAAATCTTCAAATTCAGTTGAAGTGATCGTGAATTAGTGATTATCAAATCTCTGAAGTTCGACTTAAATCAAACGGATCTAAACGATGAGCGAAAAATATTTTAAAAACTTAATTACAGAAACTTGATTTCAAATCCTCGAGCAACAGTTCGGTTAATCAAATCGAGCTCCAAACTTTCAAATTCAAACGAAGTGATCGTGAATACGTGATTATCAAATCTCTGAAGTTCGACTTAAATCAAACGGATCTAAAGGATGAGTGAGTTTTTTTTGAAAAACTGAATTATAGAAACTTGATTTCAAATCCTTAGATTGAGCAACAATTCGGTTAATTAAATACTAAATAGAGCTCCAAAACTTCAAATTCAAATGAAGTGATCGTGAATTCGTATGGAATTACCTTATGAAACAGAAAGGGCGGAGGAGGCGGCGTCGCGGTGAAGAAAGGAGTGGAGGACGGCGGCCGTGCAGAGGAGGTGTAGAGAAGGTAGAGAAGTTGGCGACGACCCATTCCGGAGAACTGAGAGAAAAACAAATGAAGGATTATTATGATTTATATCATGAGAAATCATGACGATGACGTCAGGTCTCATTGAAGGCGGGAAGTTGACACGTCACCTCTCGTAAAACCATGTGTACACACCTCTTTGGCCACACGTAGCTGCCATACATCTTTATATTATCCACCTAGAAAAGTGAGATCGTTTCCATATAACATAACATTTATCTCCAAAATTACAATATATTTACTTAAATTATGTTATAATATATTATATTATAAATAAAATATTGAGTAAAGTATACGGATGATTCATGTGGTTTATCAAAATTTTGGATTTTGTTCCCTAATTTTTCAATAGTACATGGATGGTTAATAGGGTTTGCATTTTGTAACTCATTTAGTCCCCAAGCTTTACCAAAAACACATGTATGGTCACTGTGGTTTGCACTTTGTAACGCATTTAGCATCTAATTTAACTTTCTGAAACTTTTAAACTTCTTGGCTGAGAATTAAATGCGTTACAAAGTGTAAACCACAAGGATCATCCAAGTAATTTTGAAAAAATCTAGGGACCAAATCCAAATTTTTGATAAACCACAAGTTATATACTTTAACCAATTTGCATATGTTTCAAACCAATCACTATTAAAATGTCTTGCTTTGTGACCAACCATTTTGTATTGGGAAAATAATGATTTTTTGTTGACATGCTCCTTTAGTTAGGTAAGTCCTTCTAATTTTGTCTCGTTGGTTCGGGTGATAAGATGAAATTGATGGTCGTTCAGCGAGATCAAATGGAAGATTATCAAATCAATGAAAGCTACCAATGGAAGAAAATTTTGAACGAATTTAATATAACATTTAAGAAACTTAGTTACTATTATAATATTGTGTAAAGTTAATCAATTTTTTTAATAGTTTTATTAGGTTTAAAAGTTTAAAATGGGTATTAGGTTGAGTTTGTTTTTTATGAATTAAAATTTTTTATTGGGTTTTTTTAAACCGTTAGTTTGTTATTTGGTCAAACACTTAAAGGTTTGGTTTAGTTATTTTAAAAAATTAATAGGTTATGAACTTATGAGCCAATTGTATTATTTATAAAATCTAAAAATTATAAATTATCTTTTCTTGGCGGTGGGCGTCAAAATTTTATGAGGGTAGGTTGAAAAAATACCACATATATAACAAAAGGGAAAAAAGTTTACGGGGGTCGTCCGCCCCACCTTTTCCAAGGTAGGTCCGTCAATGTGTACAAGATGTATTAATTTTTTGCTACATCCACCCACGTGTAAAAAAAATATAACTTAAAAAAAAGCTAACTCTAGCTTTATCCGAATCAAGCTTAACTCGTTAAAAGTTTACAAATTGAGCCGAGCTGGTTTGTTTAATTTCTAAGCCGACGTGACTAGTTTTTTTTAATGGTAAACTACCGTATTTGTTTAAGCATGGCCCGCGTTGGCTAGCTTGAAAAACAACCTTAACCATGAAGGGTGTTCTGACTTCGGTTCGTTAAAGTCTTGAATTTCTTATTAGGGTTTATTATCCGACTTTGCCTCCAAAACTCCAAATTCTTTCCCAAATTCCACCGGATAGTTGAACGGAGTTAATTCCACCAATGGAATCCAACGGAGGAGTTAATGAATCATCCCGATTGCTCCAGGAGCTCCAGTCGTTAAAGGATTCCAAACGAGACATCGAGGCTCGCATATCGGTTATCGAATCTCAGCTTCAACAAATTCAATCAAATCAACAGTCAAATCAAAAATCCTCTTCCGCCGGAGGCTCCGAATTTGGCCATGACTTGACTCCAGATATGATTTACAGATACAGCCGTCAACTGTTACTCCCTTCCTTTGGTGTTCAAGGTTTGCTTCAATTGAAAATAGAAAAGAAAGGAGTGTTTAAATTGATTGAATTTACTTCAATTGGTTGCAGGGCAGTCAAATCTCTTAAATTCGTCAGTTTTAGTTATTGGAGCTGGTGGTTTGGGATCACCTGCTCTGTTATATCTAGCAGCCTGTGGTGTAGGTGAGATATCTGTTTTTTTTCTTTTTAACTTTATGATAAGTTTTCCAAGTATTCTACTAAAGTTAGTTACTAGTTTTTTTTCACTAAATAATAACCAAGTTTATAACCGTTTAATTTAAACTGAATTAAAGAAAAATAATCAGTAAGCTTGTTTTTTATAAAATGCGCATGAGGCGTGAGACACTCGAGGTGATCAGGAAAACACCTCAGGGCCTTGGCCTTGAGGTGGGTCCTCATGACATTTGGGTCAAAATTAGTCAACATTGGTCAAGACTGGGGTTTGTAGGAGGGTGATACGTAGAAACAACCAAAGGGATGAAGAGATTATGAATGTTGTACATGATAAGAAAGGCCGAGATGTAAAAAAATTGAGAGAGATGCAACTTTTGATCGTACATAATACTTATTTGGTTGTACATAAAGCGACGCCTCTCGCCTCATGCCTCAGACCTCGCGCCTCGGCTTTTGAGGCCTAAAGCTTCGGAGAGCCTCACGTTTTTTAAAACTAAGTCAGTAAGTAAATAGTAACCAATATTCATGTATGTTTCATTTGGCTCATTTAGTTTTAAAAAGTTTTAGCATTTATAAAAAAGGTTATATAAGATTGAAACACATGATGAAAGTTGAGTACAAAAAGACTTAGAGGGACTTTAGTGGGACACTTGGGAAACTTGGTTACTATCTTGTGACGTTAGTCCTTTCTTTTTTTAAATTGTAGCTTCCAATAGTGTCCTTTTGTGTTTTCAATCTTTAAAGTATATTGATACCAATGGCAATGGAAATATGTGTGGGAATGGAAATATTTAAGCCTTTAGATGGTTGGATTAATAGTTTTAGCCAAAACTTGACAGGTAGGTTAGGTATGGTGGATCATGATGTTGTTGAGCTAAACAATCTGCACAGGCAGGTATGTTCATACTGCTTTCTCTATTACAGTTGTTAGTTACCATTGTTTTCTATGAATGGTGTACATCGTTTTCTGGGCGTGCGTTCTTTGAGTTATGCTAGCAAACATAATGTTATTTTTACTAATTTGTCAAATGTTTCAGATTATCCATGGTGAAGCATACATAGGTCGGTCTAAAGTAGAATCTGCTGCTGCAGCTTGCCGTTCGTATGTTATTCTTGCTTCATTTTTTTCATTTTTTCTTATATCTAGCGAATGATACGTTTTTATACTTGTATAAATATTAAGTTGGCACAAGGCTAATCATTAATATTTTGCATGTATTGTATGTTTGTGTATCAGAATTAATTCCACCATTGAAATAGTGGAACACAAAGAGGCTTTACGCACATCGAATGCTTTGGATATTGTGAGCAAGTATCCTTCATACATGGACCCAAACAAAATAAATATATTTACTTTAATATTATTTCTGTTTTTATTAATTTTTCCCTAGCATAACTCTTTCATGAATTCCATAACTTTTAATTTTATAGATACGATATTGTAATAGATGCAACAGATAATGCTCCTAGCCGATATTTGATCAGTGATTGCTGTGTTTTACTGGGAAAGGTGTGTTTCTTTCAAGATACAATATATTTAAAGGTATATAATTTGAAAATGTCAAAGTATTGACTTGTATATTTATATGTATAGCCTCTTGTATCTGGTGCTGCACTGGGTTTGGAAGGACAGGTACAAATTACAAAATAAGATCCGTTTCATTCATGTGAATAGAAGTTGTGTTTTTTTAATATCTTTACTTCTTTTTATGCTTGTGTATAACTGCATTTGTATTTTTTTTAATTGATTTTGTAGCTTGCGGTTTATAATTACAATGGAGGCGCATGTTATCGATGTCTTTTTCCAACCCCACCGCCTACAACAGCATGTCAGAGATGCTCTGACAGTGGCGTTCTAGGTGTAGGTAAGTTAAATTTCTGCTGAGCTACCTATAAATGCGTCAATTTGGATGGGTGTTGTTATAGATTCACCCAAATATGTTATCCGGACACCCTCTATACGACTCGTATAGCACCATACGGTCGTATAGCCCAAAAGTCAAACCGACAACGTTCAGACATGTCACATTAGTCACATCTGGCCACCAGTACGCCGTATTGTGTCCAAAAATATCCCACACGGTCGTATTGTGTCCAAAATTGCCCAATACGATTGTATTGTGTCCCGTATTGTTTCCAGAATAGTCCAATATGGGTCATATTGTGCCTCGTATAACCCCTATATGGGTCGTATTGTGTTGGGTGTCCGGCTAACATTTTTTGGGTGTCCATATATCCTGCCCCATTTGGATTTGTTTAGTTTAAATAGATCAAAACAAAAAGATATAATAGAAATGGGTCAAATGATCGAACGGGCTGAAGTGGCCCACAATCTATTTATCAATGCATACAACCTCCTAAATCATGTTATTGGAATATTTATATTATAAAATTGCAATGTAAGGTAACCAAACTCTGTCAAATTTTCATTTTGGGGTTACATGTTTTATTTTACCCATAAAAAGCTCATACTTTTCCATTGAAACTCTTCAGAATTTCAAAAATTGTGATATGGTTACCTGGTCAACATGATGACTAGGCAGCTCGCAGCTGATGTGTCATTAACTTTGACGATGTTGGCTTTTTTCTGACATGGTGCTGAGGTAGCACCTGAAAACTGGTTAACAAGTAAAAAAATTGCTATCTTCTTCCTATGCAATTTGCCATTAATGTAGCAATACTGCTTTTGTGATCATAACTAAACATTCATTATTTTTAGAAGAATTCCAGTAAATAAATTTGTATTAAATATTTTCCTGTGTTGTTTAACTAAAGCGACTTTAAATGTAATCAAGATTGAAGAGATTTTACGTCCAGTCTGTTTATTTGTTATCTCATTTTCAGATTGCATTCTGTTTTTTTTTAAATATCACTCGATTGGTATCTAATAATATGTTATCGGGCATATCCTTACAGTTCCTGGTGTTATTGGTTGTCTTCAAGCCCTAGAGGCTATCAAGTTGGCAAGCTTAGTTGGCGAGCCACTTTCTGGAAGGATGCTTCTTTTTGATGCACTGTCAGCCAGAATTCGCATTGTAAGTTCTGTTAGCAGTTACAAAATTTTAATTTCTGATTATCTTTTTCAGTATCCCTTAATAAGGGGGTGTTTGGTTTGAGGGTATGTGGTTGATACCTATAAATTTGGGTATCCTCCATACCCACCTAAAGGGTTGGGATTAGAAATCAATACAGTTCCATTCCATTCCATTATGTCATTAAATCCATACCCATAGTGATTCCCAGGTGCAAACCAAACACCACCTAACTTATCTAATTGGTAATTTGTTACATCTTTAGGTGAAGATTAGAGGAAGGTCATTACAGTGTGAAGCTTGTGGAGAAAATGCAACATTAACACAACAACAATTTCAACAGTTTGACTATGAGAAATTCACCCAGTCTCCATTATCTCCGGTTTGTTTCCTTATCCCTTTAATCGTCCAAACTTTTTGGTCCAAAATGTTGGATTTTTTAACTTTATTTTTCTTGCTCAATATTGATCCGAACTATTTTTTATATATATTTTTCTTGCTTAAAATAATATTGTTTTCCTAGCGACGATAGAATTAAACAAAAACTTGTTTGTGGTCAAACCGGCCCGACGTGGTTGGACAAAAACACCCTAACCAGAAGTTCTTATACATTCTGAATAACGTTATATTTTTTGATGAAACTAATGTCTGTTAGCCTACGAAAAACAGATAACTATGCTATAAAGTAGTCAATTTAACTCATTAATTTATGAATGATTTGACTAGGTTATATTTTGTTTTTTCAGATGAGGTCATTTCTTTTGTATAAAGTAAAACAACAGGTTAAAATAAAAAATATTTGGGTTGCCTAATAGCATTTCTGTTATCATACTTGCCACTATTAGTTGTTTATAAAAAAAACATTATTTTATATTAATACGTGTTTTGGGTCAACCCAACTTTACCTTACATGTTTCAGTCTGTAATAATTTTTACTCATTTTGCAACCTCTAATATGTGATTACTTTACTCTTAATTTTTATATAACTCAAATTGTTTTCAGGCTCCTTTGAAGTTAAAATTGCTGACACCAGGTTCTAGAATAAGTAGCAAGGAATACGACGAGTTGATTATAAAGGGCTCACCACATGTGCTAATTGACGTGCGGCCATCTCACCATCACAAGATCGTTTCTCTTCCCAAATCTATAAGCATACCTCTTGCAAGTTTGGAATCTCGGTTACCCGAGATATCATCTAAATTGAAATCTCTGCAAGAAAGCAATGAAACTCTTAACGGGTCAGATGTTGGCTTGTATGTAGTATGCAGGAGAGGTAATGATTCACAAAGGGCTGTTCAGTTGCTTCATACGATGGGGTTTACTTCTGCGAAGGATATTGTTGGTGGGTTGGAATCATGGGCACATGACGTGGATCAGAGGTTTCCGACTTATTAGTATGTTCGTAACATGGTGAGACCAAAATGATACTGTTTTTGGAATTATGATGATGAATTATGTATAAATAATTTATTGTTTCTACTATATGAGCTTACTCGGTTATGCTGGGAACAGAGATTTGATCTGATTTGATTTTTTAAGACAGACATCTAGTAGTTAAATTTGTCGAAGTGCGAAACATGGTGTAGGGGTGATCATTCTACTTATACGTCCCGATATGAAAATAATTAGGGTTTTGTTGGACTAAATGGTTCTGGTTGTAGACAGGTTGACTGTTTAACCTGTTTAATAGACGCGTCTTGTTTGTTTTGTGTCGTAAATAAAATGGTTGATCTGTTGTGTTGAAATTCATTATAACTTTATTACAAGCCTTTATGACTTGTTTACCTATTAACCTGCAAAACTTACTTTGGTTCTCAAGCATGTTTGGATAAACCGGTAATCAGGGGGTCGTGTCCGGTTTAATAAACGTGTTGAGAGTTACTAATAAATATACGAGCCTTGTTTTGGTTCTTCCATTTTAACCCAACCCGACACGATCGTTACTTGAGCTTTGGGGGTTTAAAATAAGTGTAGTTTTTGACTTTTCTCTAACCTTGGTTTTAAAAAGCATGAAGCGTACCGAGGCGGGTCAAGTTCTTATTAGCACCAACAATTAAACCCAAGTAGGTAAGACATTGGAGTTTATCGGCTATCTCTTGTATGTTTTGTGTATCCACATCAACCTCAAACAAACTGTATCTATTTAATTTTTATTCGCAGCCCCGAAGCAAAACATGACCAGATTTAAGACGATCGAGCCGGTCTTTTGAACTTCATAGGTTAAATGCTAACTAAATTACCTCTGATTTAACTAAAACTGCCCCTGATTTAACTTTAAAGTGTAGACGTAAACAGTCAATTGGATGAAAATGACTAGATTTTGAAAAGTCATATACGAAAAAGCTAAAAAAAAAGTTCTTGGATAAAATGGCCAAACCATATGAACGAAAATAACACTTTACTCTAGTTTTTATTTTAAAAACAAATTAAATCCATTTTAGAGCATTCACAACCGATCCTGTATATTTATGTGAGTAAATTTCTTATATTTTAGGGGTGGTTTAAAGTGGTTGTAAGTGAAGAAATATAAAATATATAAAATTTCTGTATATTTGGGGGAAACACTGTTAAGCAACATAATTTTTTTAATATTTATTTAAAGTGATTGTGAGTGGAGGAGAGAGAAAATGTAATGATAAATATATAAAAAAGTATTATTTAATTAAAAATGTAGTATTTTTGTGTAATTATAAAGATTGAGATAAAGATGCTACTGCGAATGCTCTTAGTAAACCTAAAAATAATAATAAAATTAGAGCATTCACATTAGTATCCCTATCCCCACCCTCGTAATTACACTAAAATCACTATATTTTCTTTTTCATTTTCAATTAAATAATTTTTTTTTGTATCTTTATCATTACCTTTTCTCTCTCCTCTACCCACAACTATTTTTTTAAAATATTAAAAAAATTATACAGGTGAACATTGTTTCCCTCAAATATACAGAAAATTTATATTTTTTCTTTTTTTTCCACTTACTACCACTTTAACTCACTCGTTAAAACACTTTAACCCAATCAGTAAAATATGGGAACTCGCTCACATGAGCATGTGAAAACTGATGTGAATGCTCTTAAAACCCATTTATATACCCGATTCCTCAAAATTGTTAAACCTAACTCTCGAAAGAAACCATCGGCAAAGTAGCAGCGAGCGACTAGCGGACCTGAAACGCGACCAGACTGCTGCCGCCCTCCGGCAGAACCATCGACCACCTTCCACCGTCCACACGCACTCCGGCAGCAGAACCATCAACTGAGGTGATTCAGCCCAGAATTTCAGAATTCGGTTAGTTTTTTTTTCTGTTTAACTTCAAAAATCAAAAATATTAAATTAGATGTGTTTAGTGTGTATGTGAAACTTGATGCTGAATGAAACTTGTTTAGACTTGATTGAATATACTTTGTGAAACTTGAAATTTCAATTTTAGGGATTATTGATTTTAGTGATTTTGGTTATTGGAACTTTAGTGATTGGTTATTAGTTTTAGTTGTTCTTGTTGAAACTTGAATATTAGGGATTTTGGAACCATTTTAAAAAAAAAAAGTCATCAAAGGTAATCTTATTTTTTAGTCTTTTATTGATAGTAAACTTCGTTCAGAAAAACAAAATTAGTCTTGCCCAACACACAAAACTAGATATTCCAACTTTAATTCACAAATCAAGTTATCACTTATTTTACACAGCCAAAAACTCCATTAATCTCACCCAATAAGTTGCGTTTACAACACGCAAGTTGACCCGACACAATAACTTATGACCCGACCCGAAACTTCCGTACGCTGAGTTGATAAAAATCTGAGCATAACACAAGTGACCCCAGTGGAAAAAAAAGTTAAAGGTATCTTGCTTATCTACGACTACTAGTTAATTAGTAATATATTCCGTGTTGTTTGCACTTCATAAACCTAAAAAAATCTCGGGCGATACGGATTTATGAGTGAAGAAGATGACTAATATAACTTTTGTGCTTTAGTTTCACTATATTTAAGGGTTTTGTTTGTTCCATAGAGAGGTTGGCTTCATGTTTGTAACAGATTGGATGTAGGGAGGATGATTAGTCACAATTGAATATTTGAATCTCATAGATGTTACAGAATGGTTTGCGTATGATCTTGAAGTATGCAAAGTAGAAAACTGTTACAATTTTTTGTAGTGATTTGAAAGAATTATTTTAGATGGAAATTGATTCAGAGTCAAACTTTAAAGCATCAGAGAAAGCTCCATCAACTATGCCAACCGATTCCACAAATTCATCTGGAAACAATGTAAAAGAATCATCCCTTTTTTTAATTAATTTTAATATACATACATATATATATATATATATATACATATTTAACTTTTATGGTTTATTCTTTTTGAACATGCTGCTAGTCAAACGGTGAAGTGAAAGATGATATTACCGTGTCCATGGAGAAGCTGCAGATAGAAAAATCTTCCTCTGGGGCAACCGGTTTCAAGAAGAAACCGGTTATTATCATTGTTGTAGGAATGGCAGGTATCATGTTACTTGAATCTTTTAACACCAAATTTTGAGTTTTTTTTCCAACTTGTTTTGTTTATTTGATACTTCTTTTTAATACGCAGGAAGTGGGAAAACAACATTCCTTCATCGAACGGTTTGTCATACACAAGCTTCCAACATAAGGGGTTATGTGATGAATCTTGATCCAGCTGTCATGACTCTCCCATTTGGGGCCAATATTGACATAAGAGACACCGTTCGCTACAAAGAAGTCATGAAGCAATTCAATCTTGGACCTAATGGAGGAATATTGACTTCACTCAACCTGTTCGCCACAAAATTTGACGAGGTAGTCAATCATGTAAGTATGCATTTTTTGTTTGTAAAGATGATTTTTAATACAATTGTTGTGATGTTAGGTGATACAAGTAATTGAGAGGCGAGCAGATGAACTTGATTATGTTCTTGTGGATACCCCTGGTCAGATTGAGATATTCACTTGGTCTGCATCTGGAGCAATTATTACTGAGGCTTTTGCTTCGACTTTTCCAACTGTGATTGCATATGTTGTTGATACACCGCGTGCAGAGAGTCCAAATACTTTTATGAGCAACATGCTTTATGCTTGTAGCATCCTTTATAAGACCCGCCTGCCCTTGGTTGTGGTTTTCAACAAGACAGATGTCATTCAGCACCAATTTGCCTTGGAGGTGAAATACACTTCTAAAACTATGTTTCTAGTGTGTGTTTTCCCGTAATTGGATGAGTCAGAACAAGTAACTTTTTGTCAAATAAATAATCTGTGTGCTAAATATGATTAAAAACCGTGTTCTTATAAGAAATCTATCCTCTTTTAAAAAAGAAGATTGATGAGGCATTTGAATACACTTTGGTGCGTGTTCTGCCCATTGACCCGTTTTCTTTTTAGTAAAATTCTTTAGCTTAACCCTCATTTTGACTTGTTAAGTTAAACATAAAACATAACCCAAATAGACCCATTTATGGGTGAACGTGTTGAAATTGCCACCTATTTATCATTTTCTTTTTTTGGTTGTGGTAGTGGATGGAAGATTTTGAGGTGTTCCATGCTGCACTAGAATCTGACGACTCATACCCATCAACTTTGACTCGAAGTCTTTCTCTTGCTCTGGAAGAATTTTATAAGAATTTAAGGGCTGTTGGAGTTTCAGCAGTATCTGGTGCTGGGATGGATGCCTTCTTTAAAGCTATTCAAGCAAGTGCAGATGAATACATGGAAACTTACAAGTATTTCCAAACTCAACTCTCTTTGTTGTCAATTTCACACACACACCACTTAGTTTTATCTGCATTTATATGAATATTTGCTCTAAAATCATTTCACAATGATGATATAACATTAACATGAATGATACAAGTACAAGAGAAGCTTTAATATTGTTTATTCATCTTAAAAGTAGTAGTTTAAATCCTTAAATTTGAATTGGATTGAGGGCTTTTAATTGTGTAGAGCTGAGCTGGACAAAAGACGGGAAGAGAAGGAACGATTGGAGGAAGAGCGCAGGAAAGAAAACATGGAGAAATTGAGAAAGGATATGGAGAAATCAGGGGGTGGAACTGTTGTATTGAGTACTGGTTTAAAAGACAATGATAAAAGCAGGATGGAAGATGATGATGAAGAAGAAGAAGAAGATGAGGAGGAAGAAACTGAAATGTATGATGATGACGACGATGATGATGAAGATGCAATAGATGATGATGATGATGAAGAGATTGCAAGTTTCAAATTCTGAATGTACAAGTGATTTTTTTGTGGGTGCTTGAATTTTGCAATGGTTTGATCCTTTATGTAAGACTGCATAACTTTTGTAGATAAACCGGTCGTAACGGCACTATTTGGTTGATGTTTTGATCCAAAACCTTTTTCAGTTAGTTTTTGTTTATTTATTGATTTTTGCTGTTTAAACAGTTGAAACAAAAAGGTTAAACAGTTCAAAGTATTATCTTTTCATGTAACTAATTTTTAAAGATTTTTATGTGATTAGGAGTTCAGGGTTTGTTTGATCTAGATCTCTCATCTCTGTCTACTTCTTTTGAGGAGTTTGATCACCTTCTTCCTAGTTTCTTCATCTAGTTTCTTCATTTGTTTATTTGAGGTATCTTAATATTTTTCAAATCTATGGAGTTAAAAATACCCTTACGAGTTAAAAAAGATTAAAAGTACCCTTGTGAGCATTGTAAATGGCTAGAGTTAAAGTTCATCCATCAAAAGAAGGAAATGTGTGATAAACATTAAATGAAAAGAATGCTTAGGGTAATTATTAAAATTAAAAGGGTGAAAAGTGTAACTTTGTCTAGATAATACTATTTTTTGAGTAAATTATCGTTTTAGTCACTCGTGGTCAAAATAAAACATTTTAGTCCAAAAGTTTAAAAATGACTTTTTTTATTCAAATAATTTTATTTTTATAACAATTTTCATCCAATCTGTGAACACCGTTTGTGTTGTTTTGTTAAGTAAAAGTCAATTTAAAAGGATTATGGTGCCCCTAACAACATACAATAAAAAAAAATTAAAAACTCTCTAATAAAATGGTATTCCTTTTAAGTTGTTAGCATCAAATAATTGCTCTCTAATACAATGGTATTCCTGATAGATTCATTCAAGCTTTCTAATATTTAAGATGTGATGTTAATTGCACTCAAGCTCTAGATTCATTCGTGTTATGATGTAACCAACTTTTAAAACTCGTAGATTAACTTTAAAAAGTATTTTATTCATGTAACCAATGTTAAAAACATTCTACCTAAAATGCATCAAACTCAAGAATTAATTATATCAAAAGGTAAATTTATTAAAACATCTTACCCAAACTATGGTTCAACTTTCATAGTTGAAAATAAAGTAATAAAAAATCTACCAATTTAAAAAGCAAAATTGGTCCAAAAATTGAAGTAAAAATGAATGCAATTAGCATCCATATTTAAAAAAGCAAATAAACAAGTGTTCATTCATGCATCTTTCTCACCAACATTATTCCTGCAAGTTTGAATCATCACCAACCCACAAGCAAGAGCTTTAACAAAGCCATACGAATATAGAGACCGTTTTTCGCTTGTCTGAAATATGCAGCTCTTGGATCCTCATCTACTTCAACTGTAATCTATATAGCATCAAAAAGGTTAATTCATTATTTGGGGAGAGCATTCACATCAAGTTCTTTATCCTTATTTTTATAATTTAACTAAAACCATCAATCCATAAAAAAATTTGTTAATTTTTTTAAAACTCTCAGAGAATTCACAGCCGATTTGGTATAATTATGTGTGTGAGTTTTGTATATTTTAAGGAGTGGTTTAAAGTAGTTGTGAGTGGAGGAGAGAGAAAAGATATAATTATTTTGTAAATATAAGGATAAAGGTAGTGGTTTTTAGTGTAATTATAAAGATAAGGATAAAGATAAGGAAAAAGAGAGAAAAAAGGTAGAAAAAGTAGTGATTTTTAGTGTAATTATAAGGATAAGGATAAGAAATATAAAGAACCGGCTAGGAATGCTCACATCTCATTCCTTATCCTTATAATTTTACAGAAATGGTTAAGGAATTGGTATATTTAAGATTTTAGTGTTCATTTCCTTATAATTTTAAGGATAAAGATAAGGTTTAAAAAAACATAATGTAAGACCTTTTTAACTTAAATCTTATTTTTTCCCTTATAATTTAAGGATATGGTATATATACCAATCCTGATGTGGATGCTCTTAATTAAGTTATGTCCTTTTAATTTTCATATATACCCTTTTAAAACACGAAAAAGAATTCATATATATCCACTCTAAAGTAATAAAATAAACGAGTTACCTGTTCCACAAAATTAACGAATAGGAAAACAACGTTATTAATATGAATCATCCCTACTCATAAGTTATCTTTGTTTTTCATTTATATTCAGTGAAACAGACTCTTATACGTAAGACGTAACTATATTTGTTTATTTACTATGGAATGAGTAAATATGACATTTTTAGTATTTCAAAAGGATAAATATGATATTATGAAATTAATGGGGAATATATATATGAGATTGCGGGTCGGGCTTACCTCGTCAAGCCTTGGAAGAGGATGCATGACCACTGCATGCTTTTGCATGACACTCAAGACATTACGATCGACAATGTATCTGCCACGGGCTTCATTATAAAGATCAATTCTCTCCCCAAACCGCTCTTTTTGGATTCGAGTTTGATACACAACATCACATTTGGATGCCACTTCCATTAAATCTACGCTTTCTTCCCATTTGATTCCCTTTGATGTTAGGTACTCCTTAATGTCATCCTATGGGCCGATTTTTAATCAAAGCAAACGTATAAATAAACCCATAATTGCAAGAATAACATGTAAATAAACACATAATTGCAAGAGCTTATAAAACAATCGTTGCGGTACAGGTCAAAATGGGTCAGGTTGACTTGAAACACTTTGTGTCCAAATTTTTTAGTTTTTTCATGAATAAATAGTGTGCCAAATATGATTAAAAACAACTATATTATTTCAATAATAATTTTATTAACTGAATACAATTATTAAGAGGTTGTATGCCATAAAAATAGAAATTGAGGGACGGCTTCATACTCATCTGATCCGTTTCCTTCTCAACTATTTTCTTTTTAATTTACCCGTTCGACCCGAGACTAAGATGGTTTGACTTGTTTCCTTTTCAACTATTCTTTTACCCGTTTGACCCATAATAGACGAAACAAGGTTTGGCATGTGTCCTCTTCATCTACCTTTTTTATTTTACTTGTTTGACATAAGAGACGAAACATGACCTGAACATTTATTGTGTACGTGATTATGAACGGGTCGATTCGGTCATGTTTCGTCTCTTATCTTGTATATGGAGCATGATTTGAAGTAAAAGATGGTAATGCTAGTTTGGAAATAGGTAAATTGTTGAATCTTGAAACCATTATTGTGTACGTGATTACTGATCCTAACATTTAAAAAGAAAAAGTTTAACATTTGAGTCATAAGCTCAAACCTTTGGGCTTTGACCTATCTGACAAAAGGCAACTCATTGACTTTCAATAAGTTGGTAATCTATTAAGTGCATACCTTCATTTTAACAACCTCTGGAGAAACAAAGTAGATTTTCACATCGTTGAATTTGGATAAAAGATATGCAAGAGATCGAACTGTTCGCCCATTAGCAAGATCCCCAACTAATCCAACTTTGATTCCATCCAATTTTCCTATTTCCCTTTCAATAGTGTAGACATCAAGAAGAGCCTGTCATATTTAATAATTACAAAATAAAACTGAAATCAGTAACTTATATAGAAAAATCAAATGCATGAAGATTGCGGTAACTAATGAAAATAAACGAATAGTCTAGATATGCGAAGTGCCCAAAAATTAGAAAAACCTTGAAAAATAAATACAAATGAATAACGCTATTATAACTGTTGTGAAAATATTACCCATAAAATATAGGGATAATGTGTGTAGAACCACCCCAGTATTCAACTTCTTTCACTAAGCTAACCCGTATATTGAAACTACTTTACAGGCAACCCAGTATGTGTCTTGGTTTCATTTATAACAATTCTAGCCAAAAACATGTTGGAACATGAAAAGGCCCTTAACTTTTTTGAAAAGACAACAATAACACCTTATTGGTTAATATTGTCTTTTCAAAAGTTTGAAGCATGTTTTTCGTCATTCGACATATTTTTGGCCTGAATTTGTATATTAAATGAATTCAGAAATATATTTGAGAGGCCAATAAAGTAGTTTCATACTTTCAATATATGGTGGGCCTTAATGAAAGAAGTTGAATTTGAAACTACTTTATAGGACACCCAGTATATATTTGGTTTCATATATACTAATACCGGCCAAAGACATGTTGGTTGATGGAAATACCCTTATTTTTTGGTAAGATAAAAATACCCTTGATGAGGTGTCAACATCTTATAGGATACTATTTTTGTCTTCCGAAAAATTTAAGGGCATTTTCATTAGCCGGTGGGTTTTTTGCCGGAATTGGTATAAATAAAACTACATGCACACACTTGGGTGGCCTATGAATTAGCTTCAGTATATGGTTCATTATCCCTAAAATATATAAATTATAATGAATAACAAAGTGGGTATACTTGAGTAGGATGTTCCCCTGGTCCATCCCCAGCATTAATAACCGGAATGTTAGCTGTCATGGCTGCTCGTCTAGCAGCACCACTTTCAAAATGCCTCATTACAATTATGTCCGAGTACCCTTCAACTGTTCTTATTGTATCTGCAAAACAGAATTCAATATAATTTATGATTGGTAAGATATATATGTGGCAATTTCAACTCACTTACTAATCGATTGATTTGGGCTGTGTTTTATCTCAAGCGGGTCAAAAAAAAAGTTTAGCTAGAAAAGGAACAGGTCAAACGGAATGGAAATTGTTCAGTCTAGTTTTAATGCATGCAACCTCCTAACTCCTTTTTTTAAATATTATTATTATTATTTTAGCATTGTTTTTGTAATCACAATTAACACATTACCCAAAATTAACGTCATGCTGAAAGTTGTCCGAAGTCAACCTTTTATACAACCTCCTAACTCGTATTACTCAAAGATTTTGATTCCATTGTAATAATATTGTTTTTGTATTTGTAACAACTACATTAATTATTTAGGGAAGAAATATCTAAAATTTGGACAAAAAAGTGTGTGTCAACCCACACCCCTACTAAAACTCGTCCAACTCCTTTTAATGCGTACAAACTCCCAAATCGTTTTATTCAAAGATACATATTAGGGGGTGTTTGGGTTAGCTTATTTAAAAGAGCTTACGTTTTTTTTTACCAAAAAGCTTTTGAGCTTAATAAGCCCTTTCCAAAAAGCTTCTCCTCAATAGCTTTTAAAAAACAACTTATTAAGCCTAATTAGCTAATAAGCTGATAATAACACAATAAGGTCATAAGCATCTCAAATAAACTTAACCAAACACCCTCTAATTAATCCACTAACTAGTTATAAAAGTTAATAAACATGGAGGGAAAAAGAGTGTGTGGGTCAACCCAACACAAACCCGTTCTTACCCCCACTAGAAAACGACTCATTTCAACCAAAACCTCTTTTGACACGTTATCCAACTTAAGGACCAATAGAAATTACCTTCAAGTGTCTCTCCTTTTGCAGCAGATGAAAACTCTCTCGCGTTTTCAGTCGTCAAAACTTCACCCCCCAATCGTTTCATTGCTGACTCAAATGAAAGCCGGGTCCTTGTTGAAGGCTCATAAAAGAGAGTAGCCATTAAATAACCTTTCAAAAGCTGGTTACCACGTGATGTCTTTTCAATTGTTTCCATTTCATGTGCCACTTCAAAAATAGCACTCAAAATCTCTCTATCAAACTGTTGTGCTTCAATTACATCATCAAGTTGAAACGTGTTCCCTTTCAAGAAACACAAGTTATTTTTACCATTCAGCGCCCCACATTGGAGCCTACTTCCAGTTTGTTGCCATGTCATAGAGTTACGCCAAGTCATCTTCACACGAGACACGTCAGCAGGTACGAAACTTTTCTTCAAATAACTTGGTTTATTGCACATTGATTCATGACTTTTCAGAGTCTTGTGAAATGTGCATGCAGAAAACGCACAAGATGACATTGTCTTGAGTGGATTTCACCTGAATCGTGTTTCACACAAACTTGTGATTACATGTATGTATGCATGTGTGTGTATGTATATAATTTACAGTTGTTGGTTTTCCTTGAAGGTATACAAACAATGAAAAGAATAAAAGAATAAACATTAGGATTTTTTTATGTCAAATCTAGTATTTCCCAACTGTAAATCCATACAAGACATCAACTAAAAATGCCATGAAAGATGCAACAGTTACCATTTTGGCATGTCTTTTAGGGGTGTTTGGATGTGCAGTTAAACCGGTTAAAGTGGTTACATATATGTATTTTGGATTATATAGGCTCAAAATAATTAATAATTATAATTAAAAAACTGATAATTGAAATAAATGTGAATGTGAATTATTGATTATCTGATTCTGAAGATTATTTTTCATTTTTCACATCTCAGGGATAACTTTCTAGGCTCACACATCCAAACACACCTGCTTACTTGACAAATTCCAAATTAGAATTCACCTCAATTCAAGATTTCAAAATACCTAGTTTGACTTTAAAAGTCAAACCCAAACAATTTTTAACTTTTTGAACTCAATAAGAGCCAATTTCCTCACTAAAATAGAAGCATCCTTGATAATCTTCATAAACGCTTGTAATTACCTTTAAATGAAGGAATGTAAAACTTTGGCAATCAATCAACTAAACATCATTGATGAAAATCAGTACTCACCTCCCGTAAATTGACAGCCAGTAACGTATGAAAAACTTGTAATTTACAGAAAACCTAATCGAGAAAGCTTCAATGGAGATTTGAAGGTGTCGAGCGGTTGGCGGCTGCAAAACCCATAAACCTCAATATAGTTTTATTCTAAAACCCAATTTGAATAATAATAATTAAAACAATGAATTATTACTTGGGCTCCCGTCTCGATTTATAACATGACTCGTTAATACAACGTGACTTGACACGAAGATAACATGTTTAGTTAATAACTTTTATGAAAATAACATGTTTATATCTGATTAGTCATTTATCGGATAAGGTGTCAAGCTTTATATTATAAATGCACTTTTATACCCCTGAAGATAGAACAAGTTGAATTAACATGCATAACTTCATAGAAAGACCCAACAAGACCACACAAATCAGATCTAAGATTAATAAGAAAAAGTAAACACACACATCATAAGTTCATGATAACAAATTGCACTAAATTCACACAATCATAACAAAACAAACTCGACAATTAATCCAAACACAATCAACGATGGTAATAGTAGACAAACAAAAATCAGAAGTGAATATAACTAGAAAACTGTAAGAAACTAAAGCAAATAGTAAACAGAACAGAAATAATCATGTATATGCAACTCGGAAGGTCATATCTTCAGGCTTTTTGTCTCTAAAGTTCCCCAAGCAAGTCTTCTTCTCCAAATCAGTGTCTTCAGACTCAAAATTGCGCATTTGGTCTAACTTATAAATCCTAGCTCGTAATGTTCTTTAAATAGACCAAGATTAGGGTTTCTTCCCGGTTCGCGTACGGGCCGAACCGTTATTTAATGGGTCGCGTCATTCTTCCTCGTGTACTACCCGTGCCCTGTAAAGCGGATACGGAGCTCAATGCACATACAAGACGTACCCTTGAGAGCGTACGGGTCGTACCTTCATGGTCTTCTATCTTCCATCCAACACCTTAGTTCATCATCAAATCACTTCTTTTTTCATCAAAACATGCAAATCAAAGCAAAAGCATCAAAACATAACTATTCTTATTAGATTTGCAATTATAATTATTCGAAATGTAAGGATTTTAGCTATAAAAACATGTGTTATTTAGAACATATCAATTACAGTTTACGTCCTTTAAGTAATTTTCAAATTCCAGTTTGAGTCCTTAAATTAAGGAAATTACAGAAACCATCATTTATATTTAAATTTGTTAACAGTTTTCGTTCTTGTCAATCACGACCGTCTATTTTTGGCGTTAAATGTAGCTATGTGTCCCTTACGTGAGGCGGAAATCGTCTTTTTGTCGTTAATAAAAGAACAAGTTATATTTTTTTTGTCCTTTATGTTTATATCTAATTTCATATTTTGTCCTTAAACTAAGGTAATATCATAAATTGTCCTTTATGTTTAAATTTGTTTACACGTTTCGTCTTTTACACTAACGCCTATCTATTTTTGACGTTAATGAATCCATGTGCCCCTCACCGAAGACGTGGAATTGTCGATCAACTTTCCTCTTTTTTGTCTCCGGTCAGATAAAAAGTGGGTATTGATTTGCTCTAATGATTAGAAATAGATAAAGGGGGGTCAATTAAATATTTAAGAAAATTTATTCAGAGTAGATATAGATAGGGTTTTGCTTTACTCTGATAATTGGATTTATAGGTTTTGTGAAGAATACAAGTCTTGTATTTGCTTTCTCTTTGACCATAAACCGTTTATTACCTGGAGGGTAAATCTACCATGACGACGCTCGCCGTACGAACCCCCTCCAGGTAACAGACGATTTATGGTCAAAGAAAAAGTAAACACAAGACCTGTATTCTTAAGAAAATCACAAAGTTGTATTGTTGGAAACATAAGGTATTCAAAACCTCCTTTTTATGTATTTCCAATCGTTGGAGCAAAGCAAACCCCCCTTTTTATCTGAACAGAGACTACGAGGAGAGAGGTTGGCCTGCAATTCCACCTCTTTGGTGAGGGACACATAGTTTCATTTAACGCCAAAAATAGACAAGAGTTGACGAAACGTGCAAACAAATTTAAACATAAAGGACAATTTCTGATATTACCTTAGTTTAAGGGTGAAATCTAAACTTTGATATAAACATAAAGGATGAAAAGTGTAATTTGTTCTTTTATTAACGACAAAAAGATGATTCCGCCCTCACGTGAGAGGCACATGGCTGCATTTAACGCAAAAATAGACGACCGTTAGAGGAAATGACGAAAATTGTTAACAAATTTGAACATAAAGGATGATTTCTGTAATTTTCTTAGTTTAAGGACGTAAACTGTAATTTGATAAACAATTAAATGACGTAAAATGTAATTTACTCTAAAATATCCAAGTAACGAGCCTTTAGCCATTTTTAAAATGGTTATTGGTACCAAATTTTGTTTTAAAATGCGTAAGTGGCTTTGAAAGCCGAGACTAAGACGAAGACGATAACTTCACGTACGTGAGGAAAGTGAAATTTATAAAATACATAGAAACTAATTATAATAACATACAATTCAATAGGCTCGTGAATAGTACTATCTTTTGATTGGGTGTTATTTTTCTTAATTTAATATTCCTTGCATGCTTTCGATTTTTCAAGCAAGGCCAGACATTTTCGTTCTTTTTTTTTTCTTTCCCAATTATTTTTAGGATAGGTGTCATTTTGTCTATAATTTTTTATTACTAAAACAAACATAATTTGCAATAGCATACCAGTATTAGTCCACGTAGTTTTCCTTTTTTTTCTTCTTTTTTTCTATTTCCTAATTTCCGTTTTAGCCCCTTCTATAATATATAATATACAGTTATAACCCGTTTAATTTTCTATTAATATCGTTACATATTGTTCGCTAAATTAAAAAATAACGACAATGCATGTATGTAGTTTTTTTTAAAACGGATTCGTATTAAAAACCGAGTATGTTTTTTTATCCTACGTTGTAGCGAGCAAGGTTGACGCTGTGTAGCCGTTACAAGCGCAACCGCTTACGAGTGAACATTATTGTTGCCGGTATTTTGATATTATCAGAACCGATATTGGTGGTTGCTTTTATGGTTTTCGACGAGCGGAACCGAAAGTGGCGAAACTACTGCCGCGTAATTCGGGAAAAAAACAACACCATCGCCACGAAGCGCGTGTATTATTTCGTTTTCACCCCTTATAATGTATATAATCTAAGATTTTAATTCGTTTCATTTTATATTAATTTTGTTTTTTGTTATAGTTTTCGTTCGTTACCTTATAAATAAAATTAGAATTCGCGGCTGTTTTTGGCTTTTTTTTAACATGCCGGTATAATTTAAAAAAATTGAATTTTTATTCAAATCGAGTGTATTTTTTGTATTGTAAGATATAGAAGCTACGTTACCGTTGCGTTCCCATGACAAACCCAACCGCTAATGAGTGAAGAACATCGTTAGCGTTGTTGATGTTTGATTGTATTCAGTTTCGGTGTTCGCTTTTATGGTTTATGCCGAGACGAAGCGATTATGACAAAACCGTCATCCGTGTAATGCGGAGAAAAACGACCGCGCTCCCCCGCGAAGCGCGGGGTAAAACTACTAGTTATACATAATCAAACAACAAAATAAGATAAACTAGAAATCATGACCCGCGCGCTGCGGCGGGGTCGTACAATGAAATTAACATGATTAGTTAGAAATCATGACCCGCGCGCTGCGGCGAGGTCGTACAGTGAAATTAACATGATTAGTACATAAGTAAGCTCGTGCATTTGTGAATCTTGCTACACGTGTTGCAGTTGTGACACTAACGTCGTTAAGTACGATGACACTAGCACCCCACAATTTGTATCGAGAATCGAATCCTAAACGGTTGAGGCAGTGACAATAACATGGCTAAGCAAAAAAAAGTGATTAAGTACATAAAAACTGTATTAAGTTACGGCGACTCAGTTAGTTCAATAAAAATAAAATACAAAAACCAAAAAAAAAAACCCGAAATAAATTATGGCTCAAAAGATAAGTGACATGTGATGTGACGGTGGGGAAAATATTTAATTTTGAGATTTTACAAAGTTGAGGGGGGGGAGTTGTGGTAGAAACTTGTAAATGAGTATGACAAAGTTTTAAACGGTTGAGGCAGTAACAATAATATGGCTAAGCATAAAAAAACGTGATTAAGTAAATAAAAAAATGTATGAAGTTACGGCGACTCGGTTAGTTCAATAAAAAACCCAAAATAAATTATGGGTCAAAAGATAGTTGACATGTAGCATGACGATGAGGAAATGATCTAATTTTGACATTTGTAAATGAGCATATAACAAAATTTATACCGGGACGTGAATAAAAAATATTAAACATAAAAAAAAAATTAGAAGTATATTTGAATTTTTAGAATGTTAAGAGGTATTATTTGAAAATGTGAGAACTAAAAGGGGCGCGCATGTAAAAATAGAAAAAAGCAAAAAAAAAAATTAAGAAAAGAAAAATTAAAAAATTCTTATTCGTCGCCGACCTTTCAAATTGTGAGAGTTAAGAATTACATAATTTATTTATATAAAAAGCATGAAGCCATATTTATAAGATTTCTTATCTTTTATGCACAAATAAAAGTTTTTATGTACAACAAAAAAACGTTCATTATAATTTAAATACTATAAAATGAAAAGGAAAAATCTAGAAAAAATAGTGCTTAATCCTACAACATTACATAATCAAATAAAGGATTAAACATCAAATCTTTGCACAAATAGAAAACTGTTATACATAACATAGCTCCATGCAACATATGAACCATACATACCTCAATAACAAATTATGTCCATGTGTTTTTATTTAAGGAAGAACATAAACCTTAAGACACAAGGCACTAGTTTGAAAATGCCTAAACTACCCCTAGTGCTGCACTAAGCATTCTTGCTTCCCAGCAACAATGGCTGTCTGGTGAGATCCATTGTTAAGGACATCAACGTCTTCAAGATCGCGCTCATCTTCATCAGGCAAGCTCACATTCTCGGTAACAGCACAAGCGATGGCTTCAAAGATGATGGCTAGCACTTCCTGGAACCGAGCCTCAGAGAGTGATACCTCAGCAAGAAGTCGCCAGGCGTTATCCTCGCTGGCACCGTCATAGTCTTGTTTCCGTTTCAACACCATGTGTCCACTGATCTCCCAAACCGCTGGGTTCACCTGGGTGTCTAGAAGCTCGGGACTTACTTCTCCTAGAGCTTGTTTCTCAGCATAGCACTGTTTTCCATTTTAATTGAACATTAGTAAATTTAGAAACAGACGACAAAAGTTGGCAAGAGTTGGGCAGTTGGGTAATGGGTCCGGGTTGAAACGGGCTGGTTCAACCCACAAACGTTCTTTAGTCATTTTTCTTATTCGTGATAATCATGACCCATTCATCTAAAAATGGGTTGATTTGGGTAAATAAAAGTTGCATATGGGTTCATTTTAGTCTATACAAAGGGTCAATTTTGGTCAACTCAAATTAAATTAGTCAAAATGGGTCAATGTTATAACACATTAACAGTTGCTAACTTAAAACGAGTCTAAGTGGGTGAGCAACCACCACTACCGTCGCCAATGCAAACCCCCTCCATCGTCACCGACGCAACCGCTAACACCCATAACCACTTTCTGCCTTAAAAATAAAAATAAATATAGCAGGTGAACCTAAGTTAGATACTTTTTTCTAAAACGACCCATCTCAACACAATTCCATTTTAGTCTGAACCCTTTTACTTTTTTTCTAAAAGACCCATCTCAACACAATTCCATTTTAGTACGAGCCCGTTTTGACCTGAACCAAAGTGATACTTTTTTTTAAAACGGTCCTTTCGGACCCGAAATCGTTTTCACCAGAACCCACTTTGACCCGGCATCCAACCCGCCCATTTTGTAAGGCTTAACTTTTCTTAAGAAAATTAGATGCCAAGTGTATGTATATCTACCTGAGGTAAGAGAAATACGCGGGAGCCAGAATCTGAGATAAGGACATTATAAGGTATGTTGTTCTCTTGAAGGCAAATGCACGAATCGCTGATGGCATTTGATAGATCTTCAAGTGAATAACCGCCCTCAAAGACGAGGCCTCTAACAGGGTACTTGAGAATCTCAGAAATTACAACACCACCATTGAAGTCGGTAATCTTTCTAGTTGGGGCTTTCTCAATTGGAAAGGGGACAGCAAGATAATAAGCCTGAAATTAAATATAGCATAAATATAAACTGATTCTTGAGATAAATCATAAATGTAAGGTTATGGAACTATCCCTATATTTTTAGGGGCGTTTGGGCTAGCTTGTTTAAACAGTTTATGGCACAAGAAGATGGCTTATTTCACCCTACAGGTAAACTTGTAATGTTGAATCCACCAAACAGTTCGAAATAAGCAATCTCAAACTGATTATTGAAAATAACTTATTTCACCCTAAATTAAGCAGTTTGGCATACACTTTTCTTCAAACACTCAAAAAATGCTTGTCTGCTTTGAAAACTTAAAAGACACGATAATCAGATAAGTTGTTTAAATAAGAAACCTCAAAAAATCAGTCTGATTCTTCAAGTCACATTAATCACTTTGAAAATACACAATCAAACACCCCTTTAACATTCTATGTTTAAAACTACATATGCAAATACACAATAAAATAAAATGGAGATTGAAATCAGATTTGAACCTGAAAATGAAGATGATTGATAGTAGCAAAAGCACCCAGACTATTGTAACCCATACGGAAGTATGGATTCGCAGCTTCTGATGCCATGTGAAGTGCAAGCAAGAGGCTTTCGTGGTCGATTCTTTGAGGCAGACACTCAAGAATCCGAGGAATCAAAAGCACATGTCCATATTCAATTGGACTAACCTATTGGGTTATAAAAAATAAAAAAAAAAGATAGTTACTTAACAAATTACATCAATATGTGGCTTACCATGAATCTACTTTAATGTATAACAAGATCAAGGAAACTTACATTAATGGCAACAACACTAGGGGAACTTTCTGAATCAACAGGAGCATTTGGATAAAACTTGACTTCACCATCTTTGCTTGCTTCAAACTGAAAAAGAATCTCTTCCTGCCCAACTTTAGTGAAGTTGAACTTGCTCCCATCAAATGGCTGAAGAACTTTATCCACTCGAAACTCGGTTGGACGCTTTTTGAGGTGGCGACCCTCGTTTAACTGACCAATAAACCCATAGTCTCCTGGAATCACCTGTTCAATTGCACATTTATCATGTAGTTAGTAACTAATATTAATGCAAGTATGCAACAAATTTGTATGTTTTCATAATATTATTATCAAAGATCCATGAAATGAGAAGAAATTGAGTTATACCTTAGTAGAACAGGCAGTAACATCATAGCGAAACAGGCCCCTCTCCATTCGATCCTCCCACTTCAAATAAAAAAATAAGAAACAAAACAATCTTAGCTTAAAGATATAGTTGATTACACGAACCGGTGAAACAGTAGCGTTTGAATATTACCTCTCCAAGGAGAAGTGAATCCAAGAAAGCAAAAGGTGGATCCTTTTTGTCACTGGATTCAACCTTATCAGATTTTTGGAAAGCATACAGAGGTAGCTTTGCCCCTGTATCAAAACAAACCCCATCAGGACAAAATAGAACAATTTGACAATGAAATTTATAATGAGATGAAGAAAAAAAGACAACTTTACATAATAGCAACCAAGTTTTTCAAGTGACTCCCTAAAGTTACTCAAAGTTTTTATGTTCCTCTAAAATCAATCAACTTTCATTACATGTTCCAATCTTCAATATTGTATATTTTTTTCATAAATAGTTTTTAGTGATTATTTTTTCCAATTTGACTTATATCAAACAATTATGAAAGTTGGTTATTATTTAGTGAATATTTTTTCTTCACACGGTTACCTCTTATTTTAGGTTAATTTTAAAAAAATCACTAAATAATAATCAAGATTCATATATGTTACATTCCTCTCACTTAATTTTATAAACTTTTAACATTTATTAAAAAAATATACAAGACTAGAACAAATATACAAGACTAGAACACCTACGGTAACTTGGTAACTTTAGTGGTACACTTTAAAAACTTGATTATTATCGCGACAAACTTTAAAAAAAAATAAGACTAAATTACAGAAAGCAACCTTTAAGTATATACTAAATTACACCCGCAGACCTTTATCTTCACTAATTACGCTAGACACCCATTATCTAAATGATTTGTATCAAATTATAACCTTTAGACTAACAGAGGTTAGATTTTTCAGTTAGTTTATTATAAACGATCAAAATACCCTTTCTATTATAAAATAAAAAAAATAAAAAATAAATTCAAAAGCATTGTGGGCCCCATCCATTATGCCTTCTTCCTAAACAAAAACCCAAAACCTACAAATCAAATTCTCATACTTCAAAAAACTTACATTCAGTTGGCAAAATTCAAATCCAAAATGATCCGACAGGTGTTTGGCCGGCAGTCCAAATCCAAAATGATCAATAACCCAATTGGTGGGAAAAAATCCAAATCCAGAAATACAGAAGCTTCGACCAAAATACAGAAGCTTACAATCGGCCAATAACCCAAATCGTTTGTAAGCTTCGATCGAAATATAGAAGCTTACAATCGGTGGGCAAAATCCAAATCCAAAATGAAATCGATTCAAATGGAAACCAGATTAGGGTTGGATGTGTTGAGCAGAGAGGAAAGTCGGAGAACAGAGAGGGAGGCAGAGGTGGTTCGGTTGTTCCGGTCGGCCGACGGTGGGAGGGCGATGGTATGTGTCTGTGTAGATGATGGAAAGGATAGGGAGAGAGAGAGAGAGTAAGAGGAGACGAGGGTAGGAAGAGAGGCTAGAAACTTATCGGTGAAGAGGTGAAGGGGTGGGCGGGTAGCGGTTAATTTGTTAATCCCGACCGTCGGTTGGTGACTATGGTGGTGTGGCTTTTACTTGTTACAGAGCTTGAGAGAGTTATATAGATATATACACACACACATATATCTCTCTATATATATATTTGTTAATATAAGAATGAAGGGTAAATTAGTCATTTACATGTCATTTAACTGAAAAATCTAACATTGGTTAGTCTAAAGGTTATAACTTGAAACAAACCGTATAGATAAAGGGTGTCTAGCGTAATTAGTGAAGATAAAGGTCCGCGGGTGTAATTTGGTATATACTGTTTTCTGTAATTTAGTCAAAAAATAATGAAAGAAAAAGGTAAAGCATTTTAACAAACACCTGGTAGGCAACAGTCTCTCATGCAATTCTGACCACACCCACCGGCGGCGGCGGCACCACCATCCTCCACCTCTTCCTTTTGGTAATTGGAAACAACAGTAGGAACCCTTTTGATCCTCAACATCTTCTTCAATTACTCACGATCTTCTTCAATTAATAATACCAATTTCGTATGTATATCTATAAAAACCACAAACCTAAAATTGAGCTAAGCTAACGAAGTCGGAGCAAAACCCACCGCCGGCGAGAAAGAGAAGGTCAGAAGGACACCCGCCTTCCGAGGGCAAAGCTCCACGTCCGCCGTGCGTAGAAGGGTTGCTTTCGATTGTTACAACACCCTTCCCACGTTCTGATCGGACATGTACGAGTGACCGCGATGCTCCGTGTATAGCCGTGATGTCTACAACTTGTTGATCCTGGGTTTTACCCCAATTGAGAAGAAGGAAATTGAGGGCTGTTAGGGTTGAGATTGAGATTGAATTTGTTATATAGGGATGCCGGCGGAGGAGTTTGTATGGCTGAGATTGGGCCGTGACGATGGGGAAGGTATGAGTGGCTTTGAGTGATTTGGGTGTAGAATTGCTTGTTGGCATAAATTTAAGGAGGGGAAAACAACACAAAACACTATCTTCACGTCGTTATCGGAAATATGTATTTGAGATTTTTCAAAAAGTGGTTTTTAGTTAAAATGTAGTTTTCGAATTATTAGATCCACTCGTTTGATTTGTAGACTATTTTGAAAAGAATTTAAGAATTTGAAGCAAATTAAAGCAACTTCATTTTAAAAAATAAACTTAAGAAGATATATGTATATGATTCTTAAAAAAAATGTATATGTTGATTGATTTGTAATTCACGGGATCTCATCAGCTTCTCAATCTCTATTTTTATAATTACATTAAAATCACTAACTTTTTTCTTTTTTTTTAATTAAATAATACTTTTTTTATACATTTATCATTATCTTTTCTCTCTCCTCCACTCATATCTAATTTCAAAAAATATTTAAAAAATTAATAGAGTAACATTTTATTTTTACTCCACTCATAACCACTTTAAACCACTCCCTAAAATATGTAGAAGTCAGTCACATGTGAATGCTCTTAGATTCATTTAGTTTGTATACCATTGTTTAGTAAGAAGTGGAATAACTCATTTAGTATAGACTCGTGTTTTTTAAATAAGAGATTCTGGGTTCAATCTCTAAGACATGTTTGTGGTCCAATTCAAAAGGGTCCTATGGCCCAAAAATTTCCCTTTTGAATTGTCTTGTACATTTGTTTGTGGTCCAATTACATTTTATCCCACGCATATCCCAATTACTTGTCCACCACACGATAGTACAGGTGCACAAAAAAATAGTTTTTTTCTACCCGGTCTAAACCGGTTAGGGGTAAAATGGTTCAGGTTACCCTAAAACTGTCGGTTACAAACCGGTTTAAAGCATTCAGGATGTGATCTGGTTGAGGACCGGGTTGTATAAACCGGTTTTTAAACGGTTTGACCGCCGGGCAAAATATAGCCGTTATAAAACGGCATCATAGCTGTTGGAGAGGCTTTTAGCCGTTTTTTTGTCATTTTTTCACCCATAAATCAATATAAATAGGTGGGGGTGTTTATAGTTGATCACACCTCTCTCTACACTCTCTAATCTCTAAAACCGCTATTTAAACGCTCAAAAATGCTCTCTAAAGTCTCTCTAAACTCTAAAAAAAATATGGCAAGTGTTGTGTCACAACCCGACCAGGGGCTAGGCGTGATGATCGAATACCAAAATAAAACACAGCGGAAATAACGTGACATATAAATTATAAATGTCATTGGTCTAACTAAGTCAAAATATACATTATAAAGGTTCATATCATCTATACACTAACTAAAGATAAATTAAAATAATGTATTTTATCTTCTTATCAAAGTTTTCTCGGGGTGGATTCTATGGGTCGCATAAGCCTTCTAAAGTAATCATCTATCTTCAAGCAAGCTCTTGTCTAAGTTGCTAATTTCCAAACTCGAGAAGGTACCTGAATACATGCTTAAAAATATTGGGTCAACTAAAAAGTTGGTGAGTTCACGAGTTTAGTTAATAGAGAATCCAATTATATATGGTGTAAAATTAAACAAGTTCGCAATCAACCTTGTGCCCACAACCTGTGGACATCTAGAAATAATAATATCCCCTAACACATACCCCTTATTGTTATGGGTCTAATTACTCATGTCTGTCAACATAAGTTCAAAACTGTTAAACGAATATATGTCACAAGATATTTATCATCATTACATGATTATCATCCCATGGGAGGTTGTCCCGGTTACGTCGGGCCCATGGTGTGCGGGAGTTTCACCAGATAGTACTACCCATATATTCGCTGGCTCCAAAGGAGTTAATGATTGTGTGCTAAAGTTCGGGGATTCGTTATGGCATCTAAAAATGGCCTTATTTAATTAATGCACCAAGTATGTAAACAAAATAGAAGCATGTAATCACCCCAAAAAGTTTAAGTAAAAGAGGGGAAAAGCACATGAACTCACAATATGCTAAAGTTGCGAGCTTGCTATTATGTGTGTAGTCAACAAGACAGATCCTAATTATAATTATGACATTAATATATTGTACTAGAGTAATGTCATTAACCGTGTGGTTGAGCTTGACCGATTCGTTAAAGAGTTGGGTCGTTTTGGTAAAAATCTCGGGTTGTAAACCTCTATTTATTATTCTAAATAGTTGTGGCATAAAAGTATTTGCTTCCTATTAGTACTCTTGTATAATAGCGATACTTGTACTTATGCCCTAACGAAAGTAGTAAAATAATGGTTTGACCCGAATCAAAGTAATGCTAAGTATTATAATAATTGTTCGATTCAAACAAAGTAACACTAAATATTATTTACTTACGTGATGTATTTATATATGTATAAATAACTAAATATATATACAAGTAGTTATATTTGTTTCGAAGATAATAATCAGTCTATAGTTATGCATATACATATGTTCAAAATATACTCGTATAATATAAATTATAAGGGTTGACGAAACTATTTATGTTCGTCTAATACTAAAACATAATTATAGTGTTTGGTTTACAACTGTTGGTGATGCCTAAGTTTGTACTTACATGAAACTACATAAATCGTATTTATAACAATAAATATATTTGAGTAATTGTAGTTGTTTCAAAAGTAATAATCAAGTTTTATAAATATACGGTTGTGTGATAATAAGTATAGGTGCGACTATCATAATTTTATATGTATCAAGAGTAAAGTATTGTATGTTGGTGATATAGTTACTATTTATAATGAAACTAATGGTATCTTTAATAACTATAATAACTAGTAGAGGCAAAAATAATACTTATGGTGTCTCTATACTAACTATACGAATAATAGATAATATTAACAATGTTAAGAATTGTGTAACGAGTAAAGTTAGTATTCATAGTATTTTAAAATAATGTTAACGATAACACTCATATATAAGTTATAACATGTTAACAAATAGTGTAGTGTTTAAAAAAAATTATTAAAAATAATAATATTAGTATTAATATTATCATAAAATATATTACGAGTTTAATAGTTGAAAATAATATTAATAATACCAATAATGGTACTAATAAATTTATAATTAAAGTTAGTAGTTATAATATTATGTTTAAAAAAAATGAATAATAATAATGTTAGTGATAATAATAATAATACTTAATATAGTAATTAATAAAGTAATGATAATAAATATATACTTTAATAATTATAAAGATACTAATGTTAATAAAAAGTGTAACGGTTTTGATCAAGAAAACGTAGGTTTATAAAGTTTTACATAAATATATTTTTAGTAATAATAACAAAAATAATAAACATAACATTTTTAATAATAGTCATGATTTTTATAATGTAAGTATAACTTACTTTTAAATGTATAATTATGTTATTTAATCTAACAAAACCAATAATAATAACTACTATAAAAATAATGTAGCTCTTTTAATATTACTAACAATTTGTACAACATTAATATTAATTACTTTTAGATTAATTATTGCTATTTTCATATTAGATAAAACTATAATGATAACAATTGTATAATAATAAAAATAATAATTATTATTCTATTGAAGTACTAATATTTATAAATATAGTTATATAAAGTTAACGTTGTTATGTTTATAAATATAACTATATATATATATAACTTTCACGGATCGCATAAATACCTGACTTCAACTTATATTTATTATATTTGTGTTCATATATGCTTAGTTGTAGTAGTTTTATGAATCTAGTTTCAAAATAATATAACTTATAATTACATACTTGTGTATATATATACATTTTATATTTCTAAATAAAATATGTTATCTTTATGACTAAATGCATATACATGTATACATATTTTTATAAATTCTTTAGTTCCAAACAATTATATAAGTGCATATTTATATTTCTAAATACTATATTTTAGATTTATAATTACATGTATATATTATGGGTGTATGTATATAGCTTTCATATTTTCCTTTTAGTATGGGCGCAGACCTGATTATTACAAATATACAAACGAGGTTTGGTTTTACATCTAAATCTCGAGTGGTCTGGATCGAGTCAGTTTAGCTCAACTAACTATTACACACGTTTACAACTTTACAAATTACAAAAATAAATATAACTTAACGTGTGTTTGTACCTATCCTCACGTAGTCGATTCTGCCGTTGACCTCCTTTGACCCGCGTTGACCAGGTCTGACTTTTGTTGACTGAAACCCGTGACCGCCGGGACGACTCGAATGGTGCAGAATATCCTGGTGACTTTCGTCCGCCGCCATAACCTGTCAATGTACTCGTTTAACACCCGCGAATGGAACCCGGCCATAAATCAGTCGGACTAGCCAGAAAATAAATTAAAAGAAAACTAACGCAGAATGTGTAAGGTATACACCCGGATTTAAACACGAACGCACGAACAAGGCTCACCAGAACGACAGGTTTGCCGGAAAAACGGGTTTGAAAACCCTAGCCGCCGTTACCATCTTCACCAGAATCCACCGTCATCGCTACCGCCTGACTAGCAGAACCCTAGTCGCGAGGGACAGCTGCTACTGCCATCGTCTTCATCACACCGCGACCACCACCTCCGTCATCGTCTTCTCTTTTCCCCACGGCCATCGCCAGCCGTCTACCACTTGCGTCGCCTGGAACCCTAGATCGTTGCCGACGGAACACCATCCACCCACACGGCCGTCGTTTCCCAAGATGAGCCCGCCGACTAGAGCGAAGCCGTGCGCCGATGCTCGCCGTCGTGGATCGGTCGGCTCTGGCGATGGAGGCTCTCCTCCATCTCTCACTCCCGTAAGTCTCCCTCTCTCTCTGATGTTTGTTTTGAGTTTTTCATGTAAGTGTTTGTGTGGTTTTTGTTTGAAAGAGGGATAATGAGAATAAGTGAGATGAAATCAGATAAGTAATCTGGTGGAAAAGAGAAAAATAAAATAAGGGGATTACTAATGACACACGGGAATTACTATTTGGACTTGGCCATATACGCATCGTATAGGGCAATACGATGCGTATAGCCCTTCACAATTTCCCATGCCCGACATCCCCATACAACCTGGTCATTCCAACCCTATACGCATCGTATAGTGCAATACGATGCAGTTTAGGGTATGAGGTACCTTCTGCTACTAGGCATCCATCACATCGCTATACGTCCCGTATAGATCTATACGCAGCGTATAGCGATGTAATGGATGACTAGTTGCAGAAAGTACCTCGTACCCTATACGCATCTTATTGCACTATACGATGCGTATACGAGGTTTGACAAGGTTTGACCCAAATCATATACGCACCGTATTGCCCTATACGATGTGTATAGGGCCGAATTTTTGTGTATTTAACCATGCAGAATTCTCATTCGAACGTATTGTTCAAAAAAATTTCAAACAATCTCTCAAAAATTATAAACATGTCTTGGTGGTGGGATGGTAACTATGGTTTTCAGGTATATTCTAACGAGTCGCTGGAAAAAAAACCCGCAAAGTTCTGGCGTTCAAGAGGTGAATCGGGAGGAGGTCTCGTCTAACGTTTATTCTAATCAACGGGTAAGGCTTCCAGATTTGAACGAGCCACTGAGCAATCTCGAGTTCGTATATGGTGAATTGTCTTACCTTACACAACCCACGAACGACTACGTATATGGTGAAGTCTCTTACCTGACACAACAAACTGACGACTTCGTGTGCGGTGAAGTCTCTTACCCGACACAACAAACCGACAACGAGGAACAAAACCATCAAAATGTGTCGTATAAAACTGACCAGAATTTTCAGTCTCGTGAACAGTTGGTGGATTGGGCTGTCCTGAGAGGACGTGAGAATGGTTACGTCCTTGTCACCCGACGATCGAGGAGAAAAGGTGACGATCCGACGGAACCGTTTATCAAGGTGTGACTTGTGTGTGACCGTCACAGTGAACGTGCGTCTACTGCCACAATTAGACGTGCCGGTAGCAAGAAAATAGGTTGTCCCTTTAAATTGGAAGGAGAGTACCAAGAAAATACTGGTGATTTGAAATTAACGGCGAAGGATGACAGTCATAACCACGATCCTAGTCAGCATCATGAGGCGCACTCGTTTGCCAGGAGACTGTCTCAGTCGGAAAAACTTTTGTTAGCGAAGTTGTATTCGCAAAACATGTTGCCACGAAACATTCTGGCAACTATAAGGGAACAAAACCCAGAGAGTAGTTGCATTAAAAAGGACATTTATAATGCGATACAAAAGATAAAAAAACGAAACAAGAGTCGGTGAAACTCCAATGCAGGTTCTGGAAAACATGCTTTCTTCTAAAAAAACACATCTACTATACTCGGGAAGATCCCGTCACAAATATCGTGGAGGAGATATTTTTTGTTCATCCGAAATCGTACGAGATGTGGCGTGCGTTCCCGCACGTGTTGATGATCAACACGACGTACAAAACAAACATGTATAGACTTCCATTTGTCCAAGTAGTCGGTGTGACCTCCACACACCAGTCGTTTTACGTCGCTCATGCATTTATATCAAAAGAATGGGAGGAAAACTTTGTCTGGGTGCTACTGCAAATAAAAGCAATGTTGCAAAAGTGTATGGAGCCGCGTGTGATAGTAACAGACAGGGACAAAGCTCTTATGAACGCGTGTGATAAAATATTTTCGGACTGTTCCAAGAACCTATGTCAGTGACATATACACGAGAATATCGCAAAACATTGCAGGGCATCATTTACAGACGAAGACGGGGCAAATTTCAAGTATTCATGGTCGGTATTGTGTGAGTCTCCCACGCCAGATATATACCAGTACAACTTCAACCGGCTTTACAAACGATTGTATGCAGCGAAACGAGGAAGTAAGTTTTGAATATTTAATATTTTCAGTATTGAATATTTATTAAATCTTTAAATATTTGTTCAATATTTAATATTTTTCCAGGAGTTATAGATTATGTGACTAAAATTGGTTGGACCCGTATAAAGAAAAGTTTGTATCCACCTAGTCCAGCAGACACCTCAATTTTGGTCAACATACAACGAACCGAGTCGAGAACCAACATTCGCTCCTAAAGAGCTATCTTAGAAATGCTAACAGCTCGCTAGATAGACTTGTTGGGTTTGTTGACGAAATTGTAACAAATCAATATTATCAATTACAGTTAGGGTTTGGAACAAGCCTCATAAGGAAAATGGACAGCCACATAGCTATTGAATTGTTTGATAACCTGCACGGTAAAGTTTCACATAAAGCTCTAAATTTGTTAGAAAACGAGTGGTACAAGTTATCACATATATGGAAACAAAATGCAACGTGTGGTTGTCAACTTTTCAGTAGTTGTGGGTTGCCGTGTGCTTGTCGTCCGTCAAATATCGAAGCTACAGGTAAACTGTTCTAACTATTTATCTTTTTTTTTCAAACTTTTCTGACTATTTCGTTTTAATACAGGTGATAGAATCCCGCTATATGTGATGGACGTCTTCTGGGAGAAACTTGATTTAAAACCGTCGTTTGTCGATGATGAAAATGTAGATGTGGATAAAGTACTTGGTTAAGTGAGAAACAAAATTATGTCACAACCCGATCAGGTCAAAAAAAGTATGTTGTCGAGAATCGCAGGGCTGGTCTTTCCGAGCAAAAGTAACAAGAAAGCGTCTGTGGTACAAGAAGATACCCGCGGTAGTCCAACTTTGAAAAGGCAACAACAAAGGAAACATGATGTCGTGAGAAATAGCTCATTCACAGGATCCCAACAAAGCAAATGTGACCCTGCGAGACACAGCTCGTACATTGCGTCACAAGACTCTAGACAAGCGAGTTCGGTTATTCAACACCGTCGTTCAACGAAGGGTAAAGGAAAGCAACCACAAGATGATAACGCTTATCTTGGGTTTCCATTGATTATAGGGAAAGATGCAATGTATGTAAAACATTTTATTTGTATTTAGTTTCTTTCGTTGTTATGTATGTAAAACATTTTGATGTATATATTTAATTTTTTGATGTAATGTATATAATGTTTAGTTTATTTGTTTGGTTGTAATGTTTAATATTTTGTTTGGTTGTAATTTAAAAGTATAATAAATGTTTAAAAAAATATAAAATATATAAAATTTATAAATAGATAACAAACTTATATTAACAAAATTATATAAATTAAAATAAAAAGATAATTAAATAAAAAAAAATATAAATTAAATTAAAAAATAATTAAATAAAAAATACCTATACGTGGCGTATAGGGCAATACGGCCACGTATATGATTCATAAATTCCCAAATCTTCCAACTTTTGAAGCAAAAATATAACACGTGCCTCATACGCTGCGTATAGCTCAATACGCCACGTATTGGACCAGCCGCCAGACAGAGAATGACACGTGACATTATGTTGTCAGTGACTGAACCCTACACGCCAACGCATTGCCCTATACGAGGGCGTATAGGGTGGCGACGTGTCCAATTAACAATATTCAGTGTGTGGTTATAATTCCCCTAAAATAAATAATAAATAATCAATGTCTTGGTTTTTGAAAGATTTTGTATAAGGAAACACGGGAAAGATATTATGGTCATATATTGTGAATTCCAAGATAGTATCTTTAAAGATTTTTATAAAGTCAAATATAAAGTTTAAATAATTTAATAATAAATAAATCACTTTTATAAAGTTTGTAGAAAGAGCAGGCAAAAAGCAGTATAAATTGGACTGGGTTTGACATATCGCGTATTTTTTTGAGTATTCGTCATGCCCGATAAGTTCGTATCTTAATTCTATTATCCTTATAATACTAGGACACGGTAATAAATTCAATTTAAATATATATTTCGTAAAGTTTCCATTCCGACTGCTATCCAAGCCGGTATACGCAAATACCGCGTGTCTCATACGCATTTGCCTAAATAATCGTTCCCACGCTTTGTTTAAAGAATATTATTAATAATAACTAATAAATATAAATAAGTATTTAATTTATTTACACAGTCGCACAGCTCTAGAATAGACTGATAACGCTCCTGTACCGCGTGTCTAACCTCGCTAGCTCAAACTAATGATCCGCGCTCCGATAATTTCTACTATTTATTAATACTAATATTATAAACTATAATAATAGCTAGTTATATATTTTATTATGTTATTTCTAAAATAACCGGTATCGATCTTGTATTGTGTGTTCATAAGCGTCTGCTCCGAGTAAAATGTGTCGCGTTCCACAACTAGTTATTAATTCTTAAATAGTAATAACATTAGTAATTTAATAAGATGGATATAGAATAAATACTTATTTATATTACTTAGTTATACCGGATCTAGCAAGACCCGCTGATGTCCACACCGGTGTTTGTCGCAGTTGCGCATCCAACGCCACATATCTCGCGCATAAATTCCTAATCAGTCGCCCGAATAAATACTAATACTTATTAGTTTTATTTATCTGAGGTTTGACGTCTAAATATTTTATCGCGTCGGATAACCGGTATTAACCCGTACGAGCGCGTTAGTCGTTCTAACAGTTCTCCGTGTACACAGTTTAGTTCGTAACTATTACAAATTATATCGAATCGTGTAACGATCTGTCAAACAAAAGTCTATTAGTTTCTTTTGGATTTAACTCGTATATTGGGCCTTTAGTTGAGTCGTTAATACTTAATGGGCCTAGTTCATTTGTGTAAGCACAATATGTTTATTGGGTTCTAAATGGCAGCCCAACAGGCGGCTCCTCCGTTGTGGGTAAACGGGAAACCCGACTCTACGAACCGGCTGCACATCAGTAGTAGGGGCGTTAAGACCGGAGCTTTTTGTAGTGCTAGCAGGAATGCAAGTGAATGAATCCCATCCCCTAGCGAGTAAAGTGCTTACGCCCCTTTAGAGAGAGGGGCGCGCTAGCGCTTGACTAATAGAATAGGAGGCTGAGATTTCTCCGACGAGCTCGATGACCACGAAAAAGAGATGAGGGCTTTCCTAGGCCTTGCCGGGAGGTTTCTTTCTGGGAACAAAGGACGAAATAGAATCGAGTTGGTTATTAACCTTGAGGGCTTCTTTGTTAAAGCGGTTCATGTATTCACGAAGGATTCAATCCAGCCACAGTTCCTGCGACTTCGTCTTCCGCTCATAAGTAAGCTCTTCTCCGCGGCATATTTTGACTCTGATCTTCGACGTTCGACTTTGCTATCCAGTAGTTCAAGTTTTCAAATACATAGCACGTAAATAATAAAAAAAAATCATGCCCTAAATTTGGGGTTGTTCCATGTTGGTGTTGGTGGTTTCTCAAACGAAGTTACCGTTAAGGAAATTATAACAAAAAACGAGAAATCCGACAATTTGGTGCAATTACGATCTATGTTTGTTGTCAAACGGGAAGGAACGTGCTCGGTGCAAGATGTGTGGTGCGTTTTTTGGGAAAAGAATCAAACACTAGTTTGAGAATTCATATGGAAAAATATTGCCCATCCTTGAAGAGAAATCCAAGTGAAGGTCAAGCCTCGATGACACCCGAAGAAGGAATTTGGAACTTTGATCCAAATATTGTTCGAGATCGAATGGCGAAGTTAGTGATCTAAGAAGGATTGCCGTTCAACCACTTTGACAATCTGCGCTTGACAATGATGATTCAAGAGACACTTCAACAACGTTATCAAGTCGAAGATAGGATACAAGCCGTTCAACCACGTTATCAATTTGGATGCAATGAATAGAATACAAGACCAAACTTCTCTCGAAGACGAAATTCAAGTCGAAGAAACCATACACAACAACGAGGTTGATCTTGGAATATCCGAACCAGTCACTGATGAAGAACTAGCCGAAGATGCAAGGCTACGAAGCTCCGGTTCAGAAGATAACGTACAAGAATAATCAATCAATATTCCAAAAAATAAAAAAATATATTGTCATTTGTAATGTTTTCACACTTTATAATTTTATCTTGTAATGTTTTGTAATTTCTGAACTTTTCGAATATCAATAAACGTTGAACTTTATGTTTTTATATTTGTTATATATTTTTTTATTAAATATACGGAATTTTAATGATTTTTTTTATTTTTTAATATAAACCGGTTTAACACACAAACCGGGTACAACCCGACCCTAACCGGTTTAATAGGTTAGGGGTTTCCTTGCCTCCAAACCGGGTTAACCCGAACCGGTTTATGGGCAAACCGATTTTGACCAAACCGGTTCGGGTTGGTTTAAACCGGTTCGGTAGAAAAAACCGATTTGTGCACCTCTACACGATAGTATGTCAAATATTACATTTTTTTAACAACAATGAGAGTCAAATATTACATGATATTTATTTTAGTTTTATAAATTAGAATTCTGTCCCACAAATACAGAAAGATTTTATTTTTCTATATCTATACCATATAATAAATAAATGTTTTTACATGTTACGTATCGCCTCCATATTCGTTCTCACAATTTTTCCCCGTCTCTCTTTTATTAAATGCACCATTTTTTCCTCGTCTCTCTCTCTCTTTTATTAAATACTAATTACACTAATAAAACACATTTATTTTAAATTATCTCCTATAATAAGAAGCTCCCTCTCTCACACACACAAACACACAAATCAATGGTTTCCAGATCTATTCAACAATGGTTTGAGCTGTGGTGATGGATGGTCATGAGAGATGGAGGAAAGAGGGTCGGGTTCTGGTAGGCGGCCACCATCGTTGGTTTTGGTCGGTTTGTTGTTCCTAATTACCCACAGCCGGACGATGGTCATAGTGCAACTGGTCAATACGGGGAAAACAACCGTCGCTGGTTTTTGAAAATACGTTAATTACTATCGAATGTAATTTGACTTTTATTTACTATTTGATTGAAAATAAAAGTTATATAATTATATTTGAAAAGTTTTTTATTATATGAAATAATTTAAAATAAACGTGTTTTATTAGTGTAATTAGTATTTAATAAGAGTGAGACGGAGGAAAAAAATGATGTAATTAGTATTTAATGGGAGGGAGTGAGGGAGGTGGGTTTTTTTAATATAAGGGTAGTTAATTAAAATATAATTGGCACACTGAAAAAAATGAATCTACACTTGTTTGTATATTGAATTTGATGGATTACACAAGCCCTAATTTGATGGATTACACAAGCCCTATTTATAAGCCTACCAATCCAATTAATGTATTCTACAAAAGGACTTTAATATTCAAAACTAAACGGCTTTTTCATGCTAAACAAGAAAACATGTTAGTTCTTTATAGTATTAACTAACCCTACTGGATAACTTGAGAATCCTTTTTGAGTATTTTCAAAAACATTAATCCTTTTAAGGTTTTTGATGTCTCGTGAAAAAAAAATGCCAACCTAATGGCTATGACTGTAGCAGCTGAAATATTGTTCAGGAGACTTTAGAAGAAATCAAGGTTCTTTGATATATCAAAGGTAGTCTATTTTAACAAAATCTCAATAAAGAACATGACCACAGACAAAACCGCAACACCAAATCCTTAAATTTGTATAATAGAAACATTAAGATTTAAGCGATTTAGTTTCGTATACACATGACACTAACTGCAGAACCCGTCCTCTAGGTTACAGACCTTAGACCCGCTAGAATATAAACAAGTTAACACATAACTGAACAAGTTTTAAAAACAAACCCGAGTTTAATAATAATGATAGAAATAAGAGCATGTATCGATTACCATATATTTCTTTTGGTTAAACCATTTGTTGGGGACTCGATATTCAGTTGACCAGCATGTGGTCAAATCCTCCACCTCCCTGAAGAGCAACCCGAGGTCCTTGAACATTATGAACCAGCTGTTGAAGCCACCTTCTTGTTGTGGGGTCCTCCTAAAGATTTAAACCAGATAAATTAGAAATCAACAGCTAAAAAGTACACACTTAAAGGTGGCATTTTTATCCCATTTATCTAAAATGGGTAGATATGAATTCCAAAAAAAAAAATCAAATGTATAAAGCTTAAAACTTTTCGAAAAATGTGACGGGTCAAATATGTCAAAAGTCGCCCAAAGTGTATAACAACCTTCTAAATGGTTCTATTAGAAAAAAAACACGATTCATTAGAAAAAAAACTTGATTCGATAGTATAGTTTCCTATTGTATTTAGGGCTTATTTATAGAATAGCACAATGTACTAAGGTTGGTGGTTAGTTATGGTAATTATCATTTTTAAATGAGCTAGTCTGATAATTTAGTAAATAAGCAAGTAGTATAGCCGGCGGTAAAAGGTAAAAGCAATGATTAAGCTCAACAGAAAATGGGTTGGTTTGGTATAATACTTTTTGAAAAGGGCTAGTTTGGTAATTTATATTTCTCATAAATGGTGTGGTTTAGTAATTTTTTATGAGCCGCCTCATCGGAAAAACAGAAGGCACAAGCAAGAACTAAGCCATTAGGTAATCAAATTACTAAACTAGCCATTTTTATAAGAAAAAGTATAATCACCAGACTAGGATATTATTAAGTATAATTACTATAAAATGGACCACCAACCTAAGTATGTTGCAATTCTATGACATTGCCCTTGTACAACATGATTAATAAAATAAAAAATAAGGACAAAAACAGAGCTGGTGGGTTAACCAGCCCGACACTTTTTGACCCATTACCCACCCCGCTCCATTTGGCCACCCGTAAGTCCGTAACTAGTACAGAATGCTTACACGAAGGCAACTGCTAAAAGTAGCATCTCGCAGCATATCAGGAAGACAACTCCTCAAAGCATCACAAGCCCTGTAATATTCAAATGTTAACAAGTTTATATCATATAATATACAACCGTATGTAACATCAGATGCGTGTTGTTTTTTGTAGGTAATGGTAAATGTGTCAACTAACCTAGGATTATCAGACAAACGAAGGTAACATCTGATAATGTGTTTCAAAAGCCGCGAAGATGGTTGTTCAGCAAGTGCAGCAACCATATTCCCTAAAACCCTACCCACTGCAAAAAACCGTTCAGCGGTTGTGCAAATGTAGTCCAATCCAACATCGTCCAACAAGATCTTTTGAACTATAAATGTGGCAACCTAGGAAAAATCAAAGCTTTTGATTAAACTTCTAAAAAATGGAAGAGGTCGCGATTTCAGTCTATTTACTTATGAATGGGTCGATTTCAGTCGAGTATCGGTAAAATGACAAAATTTAGCTAAGAGAGAAATAAGTCAAATCCTCAAATCGATCAAACGGGTTGAAAGTTGCTGAAAAACTTTGTTTATTCATATCTACTAAATCGGGGTATTTAAACATTTAGATTATTATTGTTATAATATTGTTTATGTAATCAGAAATAACACACTAACTATTTATGAAAAGATGGACACATAGTTTTGTTGATCAACCCAGCTTGTTTAGTTTGACCCATATAGAAAATACTTGTTTAAACCCGAGCTAGTTTTGACCCGTTACCGAACCCACCCGACCCACAAACTCATCTTGCCACCTCCGAGTAGATGGTTAAGCAAAGAAGATATAGTATCAGGTCAATATTCCAGTATAAGAAAAAAGTAAAAGCTAAAACTAACTGTTTTTGACAATTCACTGCCCATTTCCATTGTGCGCAGGCACAGAGGGATTATTTCTGTTGACAGCAGAAAACTGATAACTTCAGTGTCATCAACCTGATAAATAAAAAAACAAAGTTTCATGTTAAAACGCTTGCATAAATTTAATTTGGTACCACTGAAATGAGAAAAAAAGAAGAAGCATGTTGACATGAAAAATAATAGTAAAAAACGACAAACTACCTTCACCAGGGCACCAATGACACCTAAGCTAGTAAGCCTCAGATATTCGAATGGCCTTGATTTGCTTGTTGTGTTGAGAAAAGGGTATAAATATAACGGAATATGAGCTGCAAACAAGTTTTTCGTATATGTTAGAAATACAGTAAATTCGGAGCCATTTACGTTTCTATTCTGTAAAGGGTGAGAGTACAGACTGCTCTAGCAATTAAAACCGGGGTAACAAAAGAAGGTACTCATACCTTGTGAATGAAAATATAAATAAATAAAGCCAGATTTTAATATGAAACTAATTTCTTTAAATTTCACTTGCAACTGGTATGGTTCTTTTTATTGGGTGATCATGATAAAATAAGTTATAAGTTATTTTGTTAGCAATGAAATAGTACAAGATAACTTATACCCAATTCTATATTATGACTAAATTAGGCGGTAACCATGGTTGTAAAAATCGCTAGGCGCTAGTCGGGCGGTGAGGTAGGACCTAGGCGGGATTAATCGGGGCCTAGGCGGGATTAATCGGATTGGAATTTTTATATGTAATTTTCAGTTTTTTATATATACACACACATTTTTATATGTAATTTTTATAAAAATGTTCATTTTTAAACCACACCAAAGGTTTTCGCCGGAAAATGGCCGGATATTTCAGGTTTTCGCCGGAATTTGGCAGGAAATTTCAGGTTTTCGCCGGAATGTTCGCCGGAATCTGGCCGCCTAGGACCGCCTAGGCGCGATTTGGAACGCCTAGCGATTTTTGGACCGACTAGGCCAAAATTAGTCGTTAACGAGCCGCCTAGCGACTAATCGGCGCCTAGGCGCGATTTTTACAACACTGGCGGTAACAAGATAATGTATTAAAAGATAAAAGGGGAGAAACTGAAGAAAGTTTTGCATTCTATTATCCTTGCATATATGTATTCTTCTCAACCGTCTTCATAAAGCCCTAAATTTTAGAGATTCAGAATCTGATTCACATATTATAAGAACTTGGAATTACCATTTAAGAACAGCATCCGTGTGTCCGGATGTGAAGCTACACACTGCAAAAGAAGAATAATTAAACAACTTTACTGAATCATTCAATGATCAGATCAAATAAAAGAAGACTAGAATTTAAAAATAAGGTCAAACTAGACATGGCAGTTGAGACAAAAACAAATGTAAAAGTTATTTTAAAAAATGATCTCGAGTCATTAGCTTTCCGATTGCATTTCCACAAAAAAAATGCTCTCTAGAAACAAACAAATGAGAATGAAAAGACCAAGTAAAGAAGGTGTATTCCATTATCTAAGTTATAACAAGAAAGTGCATAAATAAGTTATGTGTGCTTGATGAAAGTGCATAAATAGGAATGATTCATCAAATGAGTATGATAATAACTGGATAGCCAAACGGTGAAAGAATATTATCACATAATAAAATGACTTTTACCATGATACAGAAAAATGCACATCTATAGCATTTATCATTCAATCAAGATGATCAAAGTATAAAAGTCTGAAAACGCAATAAAAAGGTACTGGAAGTGATTTCAGAAGGTGAACCTGAAGAAGAGCAAGTGCATTGCAAACTCTGTTCGATTGAGCTGGTGTCAAATTGGGCGGTGACAGAAAGGGGTATATTGAAACTATTTCCTGCGAGTATGCATTACTTGGAATCAGTCGTGTTGTAAATCACGATAAAATGAATTATGTAAACTACAAAAGCAACAACAAGATACAAAACAAAAAGAAAAAAGAAAAGAAACCATGTGTCAAGGCAATGGCAATAGAACTTTAGATGACTATATATCAAAGAAAAACTATTGTGAAACGAACACATGGCAAATCCATAGATATCTACACTGCACGAAAAGTACAAGTAAATCTTCTTATCGGTTAGTAAAGCATACCTGTAATAGAGCTGCAATAGTACCAAAGGAATTCCACAGTAATGGAGCCAAATCTTGAAACAGTTCTCTCTTCTAAAGAAGAAACAATTACACAAAAAAAAATCAATCAGCCAAAGGCGAAAACATTAAAATAAATTCCTTGTTAAAATAGATACAAAAAAATCAGAAAATCACTTTAATAATCATAAAACCTAATCGTTAAGAAAACAAAACTATCCAGTTCTTTGATATTTATTCCAATTAAAGAGTCTCTGATGTGATATTAATATACTACATATGATTACGTTACAGTTCAACATCAATATATTTTGCCCTCGTTTCCGTGCACAATTACCTAACGGAAACCGAAATTGATCAAATCGGAGTACAAATGACCAGAAAACTCACAAATTAAATCACGATTCACGTTTCTAAGTTGTAAATTTACATAATATTACCCTGAATAATCGATATGATTCCTAAAAGATTGAACAAAACGATCAACTATCCACCGCAACGGAAGTGAACAAAGTAGGAATACCTTGGAGAGTTCAAGAAGTGCGTTTTCGCGAAGATCGGGACTGCTGAGATCGAGTACCAATTGCTCGGCGGACTGCATTTTCCGATTGTTCTTCTGATTTCTCGCTGACGGCGTTTGGGAACAGAAACGGAGACCGGTATTTTGACAGGATAGCCTACGATATTAATACCACGTGTGTTAATCATGTCGGGTTAACAGATTGGCGGGTTGAATTCTAACTCTAACCCAACTCATATATTTATTCGTGTCGTGTCGTGTTGCGTTGACCCACTTAAAATCGGGTTGTGTTTCAAGCCGACCAATTTTGTTTTCATTCATTGTTGGTCTTCATCAACTCCGACGAAGATGCTCCGGTTCCGACGAACTTGTTTAGTTCGCTTATAGTTTAAGTTCGCTTCACATTTAAGTTCGCGTCACATGTCTACACATCAGTTTTGTTACTAGAGTTTGTTACAGAAAAGTTTATTAGTTTTCTTTGTTTGTTAGGTTTCAACTTTCACCTTAATTTATATCCTTCTTTGTAGTTCATTTACCTTGAATAAGAATCAAGCTTTCACTTTCATATAATTCTACATGGTATCAGAGCACAAAGGCTCTTCGATCTTCATCATCCTCATCGTTCCGATATTCATCTTCTTCATTCCGATTCATCATCTACATTCCGCATCACCGGTTCTCATTCCATTTGATCACATAAATGAATTCCTATATCTAATCCATGGCTTTGTGATCATCTTATCATCTTCTTCATCATTTCGTCAATTGTTATCGCAATTGATTTCATTTGATTCAATTGAATCGAATTTCACCTAATTCGGTCCTAATCGGATCGAATTTCACCTCATTCGGTCCTAATCGGATTGAATTTCATCATTATCGATCTTCATTGATTGATTTCACTCAGAATTGCAAGTTTTTTTTTATTCTGTTTCTTCAAAATTTTTGGTCTCAGTTTTTTTTTCAATTTTCCGGCGAGATATCCGGCAGAGCTTCTTCGTGTTCTTCACCTTTGATTTGAACCTCTTGCAATCGAAGAGATTATTCAATCGAAGAATTGTGTTTTTTGTTCATCATCCTTCATTGTTTGCAGATTCTGATATGATTTTGGTTCCCACGAGTTTGTTACCTTTCCGGTGACAAGTTTGTTACATCTCCGGCCACCAGCTCCGTTGTGTTTCCGGTTATGCCAACTTCTTCACATTTATCATTTTTTGCAACTCATGTTTCATCGTTTTCAAGCTCAAGTTCACTGCTTCAATGCTTCATTTTTGTTAGATGTCCAGCTCCAGCGACTTCCATTCATGTGATTATGCTCGAGTTCTTCATTTATCGTTCACATTTTCATCAATTTGTTACTGCTTCTTCATGCTCTGTTCCGGCAAAGTTGATTCCGTCCTCCACCTGTTCAAGTTCATTTTCCGACGATGTTTCACAGTTCACGTTTCTTTTCCGGCTGATCATGTTCTCAAGTTGGAGCCTCAACCGCCTCCAACTTGTTTAGTTCGCTTATAGTTTAAGTTCGCTTCACATGTCTACACATCAGTTTTGTTACTAAAGTTTGCTAGTTTCTTTGTTTGTTAGGTTTCAACTTTCACTTGTATTTATATCCTTCTTTGTAGTTCATTTACCTTGAATGAGAATCAAGCTTTCACTTTCATATAATTCTACATTCATGAATATGAATAATAATACCTAACGACTTAGTAAGTAGTAATAATTTAAACAATTAATACTAGAACTCAAATGAAACATTTTTGTAATTGATTTCCTTTTTATTATTTTTGTTTCTTTATCTTTCATTGAATAAACTTTTGTTTAAACATTTAGCGTGAGATTAAAAGAAATAAATGAGAAAATTGAAGAATTGATAGTTAAAACTAAAAAAATAAAATTGTTGGAATTGAAGAGTTGATGAAAATATTAAAAGAGAAAAGTAGTTTCACCCAAGTTAATAGTTAGAAGAAAAATTAAAATATTGAACTTTAAATATTAACACTTTTCATTTATAAAATATAAATACTAACTTTTTAAAAAACCCTTAAACGGGTTAACATGTCAACTCACTTATTAAGCGGGTCGTGTTCGGGTTGACCCGCTTTTTAAACGGGTCATATCAACTTACCCAAAACCTGTATTTTTTTGTGTCGGGTTCCGGTCGTGTCAGGAATTGTCGCCCCTAATTAATACTTTCACAATTCATTCTTTATAATAATTTAACTAAAAAACACATTTACCTTAGAATTTAAATGTTTTAAAAAACCCTCACATCAGATTCCTTATATTTATCTTTATTCAATTAAATAATACTCTTTTAACTATTTTTTATCATTATTTCTCTCTTCCACTCACAAAAAAATTAGGCTAAGGGGAGTAACGCCGTAGAGAGGAGTGTGATAATGAGGTGGATGGCGTAGGACTGTGGAACACTGTATTTTGAATGATGTTCAAATGGAGACTTTTTCGACAACCATTTAGAGGTCGTTCGAAATAACCAAGACCAATGATCATTACAGTCACGACCCGTAGCTAAACCGCTGTGGATCAAGGTGTGACAATTTCTACACTAGAAATGCAATCTTTTTTATTTATGGATTCTGAAAAATCAACGGTCGATAATTGCAAAAAAAAATCAATAGCCAAGATCAACCAATACAACAACTAAATCAACAATTGATACAACAACTGTTTCAATACCAATATTATCCGTATTCTCAAATGCCAACCATGCCTACTCAAATTACACCCAGTCAATACACCTACCTTAAAGAATCAACTTATGTTTGACCATTTTACACCCGCTACAAAACCTATCATACTGTAACCCAACCTGTAATGAAGAACGACCACTCCAGATTTGTTATGACGAAATTGATGAAGAAAATGAACACGTTGAAGAAGTAGATGTTGAAGAAAAAAAAAAAGAAGAACAAGATGTGGAAGAACAACCCGGAAAAAAAGAAAAATTCCACACATGTGCACACGTCAACAGTGGACAGATAAATAAACTCTCGCTTTGTGTAAGGCTTGGGTTCATATTTCTAAAGACCCGATAATCGAAAATCAACAAAAGAAAGACGGTTTTTGTTATCAAGTGCTTAAGCATTACAATAAACATGTTGGTGGAAGCAACCGAACTATTCACCAACTAGATTCAAAATGGACGGCTTTAAATACCCAAATGTGTTGGTTCATCGGTTTGTATTCAAGCGGTATATTTCTATTACTTTTTATTTATATTAAAGTCTATATTACTAGGTTTTTTATTTATTTATTATAACTATATAGGACCGTCTACGTACGAGTGGATCCGTCGACTTTGATGTAATGAAGAAAGCGCTGAAGGACTACCAAATAAACACAAAAAAAAAACTTTTGGCCACATTGAGTGGTGGGAGCTTGTACGAAATCATGATAAACGGAACACAGTGTCGTTGATGGGTGAGGAGTTTTCAGGTCAATCCGAAAATAAAATAAAATCTTTGGATTCTGGCAACCACTCAAATGAAGACCCCTTTAGTAATTGGGCACCCGAACTTAACGAGGAGTCGAGGATGCAACCTCGACAAGACCAACACGAAAAGCAAAGAAATCGACGATTCGTCAAGCAAAGGTAGTTTAGCAGAAGCGGTTACACAATACATAACGATGAAGGAGTAACGAGAGGATACTTTGAAAGAGCTAATCGAATCAAGAAAGAAAAAAGATGAACAAATTATTAACTTGGTGGAGGAACAATGAGATGCTATTCAGGAGGATCGTATGGACCGAGATTTAAAGATGTTTACGGATTCTCACGACCATGTGACCGAACCGATGTAGTTAGCTTTAATAAAGAATTACTTAAAAAAATGAAGGAAAAAAAAGGCTAAGGGTACTGAAGGTAGTGCCTCCACCACTTAACTTTGAGGTTTAATTTGTGTAAAAATAAGGTGTCACTTCTTTATTGGATAAAACCATTAGGGTAGTTAGGGTTGTTCCCCTTACTTTTTTTTTTGACAGGTAACTTTCATTTTTAAGTGGCAGTTAGTTGTCCCCCTTACTTGGTAACAATATGATAGAATATAATGTTTATTTGGTTAAGATGTAGATTTGAAAATTAAATTTTCCGCACCAAAAACTTCAATTTTTTATTTGTTCAAATCATTTTTTTTAAGCGCGGTTGGACTATGAATCAACTACGTTACTAAAGAAAAAAGTTTTATAAATAGAAGAAATATTCAACACCGCAAATCAACTTTATAGAATAAATACATGTAACATTTGGCTAGTCAATATCATCAGTCATATATTTAAAGTGCAAAATGTGAAAGAAGAAGATACTAACTACCAAAACGGTGACGAACTGGCGATGGATCCTAAAGATCACAACCACAGGTTAGCTCATCATTCTTATCTATATCTATACTATATAATAAATAAAAGTTTTTTCATGCCACGTGTCGGCTCCACATTCATTCTCATCGTTTTTTCCCGCCTCTCTTCTTATTAAATGCACATTCTGAATTTTTAACAACAATATATATTTAAAGAAATTATTAATTATACTAATAAAACACATTTATTTTAAATTATCCCTTATAAACTTTGAAAATATAATTATTTAACTTTTATTTTCAATCAAATAATAAATGAAAAACAAATTACATTAAATAGTATTTAATTTATTTTTAAAACTCAACTATATATTAGTTTTTGCATATTTTGAGTTTTGTTTTCTATCTTTAGTATATGATACATTTTTACACATATAAAATATACACATAAAGATTTAAAAAATTTATTTATTGATATTTTTCACCCGTGTGTGTATACACGGGATCTAAACTAGTTCATAATAATACAGTACTCTTCTACAACAGTAACACACACACTTGCCTCACTTTCATCCTCCTGGTCATCATCACTCGCTAGTCAAATGATGCATGATTTTATTTTTGTATGGATTATGTTTTTATAACTTCATAAATATTATACTGGAGCAAGGAAATGTTCAAAAGACTAAAACCCTGTTGAAGAAACTTATTAAGGTTGTCATCATATTTAGTATCTTGCAACTATTTCCATTTTCAGGGATCCCACAATGAAATGACCTTGCTAAATAATCAGTTAAAACATAATCTTCACAACAGCATTAGTTCCTTTACTTTGTATTCAATCAATAACACAGAACATCAAAAATCTAATAAAATAGAGACATTACCCTCCATCTTTTAAGGCGGTCAACTGGAGCACTCTTGGTACTAACAATGTCAAAAGAATCGAACCTGGGTCACAAGGAACACCATGTCTCTTCCTTATCACTCCACCACCGATTAATAAAAATGATACAAGAAAAAAAAAGTAAACTTTAGCATTTACAAGATTTGTCCTTTATGGTTAAAAAGGCATCAATGTCTTTGACTTTTTTTTTAAGATCTATTCTACTCCTACTTATAAATAACAACAAATAATTTATGAGACAAGTGTCTCTACCAAGTGGGCTAGTTTCACATTGACTGTCTTTAACTTAACAGAAATATTTAACTCCAATTAGTCAAAATGACAATAAATGAGATAACTTTTCAAATAAAGGACACTAAGTGAAAGTTAAAATTTTAAAGAACTCATTCCACAATTAAAATAATTATTTATAAATGACCAAAATTGTAATTTAGCCTAATTTTAAACACATGCGGTCGATAATTAGAAGTAATGAAAATGGAATATGAGGAAAAGTAAAACTATTTTAAACTTTATAAACCTAAAAATATTTAGTAAATAGAAATACCCTCTTTTAGTATATATAGATGCTTTCAATAGATATATACACATTTCATTAAATCTTCGGTTCATTTTGATATAAATGTCATGACTTAATTGTTTTAGGTCGTTTAACATGGCAATGTATGGCATTTTTGTGGCGATTGAGGCAATACTAATGGGGGCAGTTGTTGAGATGACCGAACGTAGTCAAGAAAACAGGATACAAATGGGAATATGCTTAGCAACATTAGTCATAAATTATGTTGCAGCGCTATGGTTGTTCTCTCAGACGACGACTGTTATACCGCATATAGAAGCTCATAAAATCATCTTCTTCAAAGTCATCTTCATATTTACAGGAATCCTTTCTCCGTATTTAGCATTCTCCGTGCTTTTACCGGAATGGTTCAATTGTCTTGGTTTGTGACCATCATTGAAGGTCATAATATCCTGAAATCCATATTCACCTGGCTTTATCTAAACTTTGACCCTTCCATAATGGGAATGTTCTTCAAAGATCACCAGTTGTCCAGAAATTCATACTTTGTTGTTTAGTAGGAGTGTAGTTAGCAGTTATTCTTCATCATGAGCAGTTAATCGTGATCTGTCATTTCATGTTCTTTAACGTTTTAAGCAATCATATATGTAGTCATATGAGTGGACATTGGTCAGCTTTATGTATTTGACGCAATTGTATTATTCTTTTTATTAACAAAATTAAAATCCGAAATTAAAACTTTGCGTCGCAAATTCGAGAATTTTCGAAACATTTTTTACGCAACTTATATTATTATTTTTGTTGATGTATTAAGAGAAATAAAATACATAAAATTAAATGTTTGTGTCAGAAATGCGTCGCCAATTACGACACGTCTCCGACTTTTTCGGTAAGAAATTAGGGTTTATTTTTCATCGCAATTTGGGTAGCAAATCCATCCATTTTCTCTAGTAGTTGTTGAACATATAAGAAAGAATATATACAGAAACAAATACATAATACTTGTACTCTTTATTTTAGTGTATTATTTACCATTTTCATAGTATCAGAGCTTTGAGCTTAAGATTGCATCTTTCATCAATGAAGATCTGGTAATTCATCTCAAACTCAAAATGAAAAAAAGGGTACTCTTCGATCGATGGTGTGTGTCGAGCCGAGGATAATCCTCTTTTCGTGATTTCGTCTCCGTCACCAAGGTTTGAAAAACTGATGAGAAGGTCACACATGAAGTCTTTGTATTAATGATTATTATATTTCTTTCCCACCCTATCTATCTACATCTCATCATAGCCACACATTTATACACCCTCATAAAATATGGCACGCGTAAAGTGTCGGATTTCACCGTGTCTATTTTCGAGAGCGTAATTTAACCCGAACTTTCTTAAACACTGATTATATTTGAGTATTATTATTATTATTATTATTATAACTATGTAATATTTAGTAATTATATACTTAAGCATATAAATAATTATAAATCCAATATTTTAGCTTCATTTTATTTCCGTAATAACTGAAGATCTACAGTTTCAACTTCAGTTTATGGCTCGATTAAAGCCGTAAAACCTTAACTGTTATTTCCCGTTTGGTCGGCCGGTCGTTCCGACCAATCTCTGTCGGGTTTGGTGTGAGGGTTTTTAAAACGGTAGTTATCGATTTGTCTATAAAACTTTACATTTAAAATTATTATACACTTTATTAAAAATGGATGACAATGAACAGTAAACCCAACTAATGGGGTGCTGTCAGGTGAAAACTTTTATTTATCGATGTACGTGTATGTGTATATATATGAAATTGATTGAGAGCAAGAGTGAGCGTTAGCGCGATTGGTTCTTACCTAAATTATATTACGCTATGATATGTACACTTGCATATTGTGTGTTTTTAAGTTTAAATATTTATCATTTTATAAATTTAAAACATCATCTTGTGAAAACCATTTTCAATGTATAATAAAAATTATTATACATAATGACACGCATAAAAAAAAGGGTTTTGGTTTGAATAATACAACCCATTTTAAAAACGGTTCGGGTTGACCCAACTTTAAGTGTATCCAGGTTAGAGTTGTACTTTTTGACACGAATAAAAATATGAGTCGTGTTCGGGTTGCATAATTCAACTCGTCAACCGCAACCCGCTAACCCGACACGATTGACACCCCTTGTAATATCTTGGATTTCCCGACCATTTCATTGATATTTATTTAATAAAACATTTATATACTTTGAGAACCTACACATATTTAAATAAATATATGAGACACCTTGAAATATGTATATTTATATATATACATATATATATAAAATACCTTTGGAACTTTATGAGTTTAAACTCACTATTAATATATATATATATATATATATATATATAACAATAAAACGAATAAATACATGAAGTCTCGAAAGTACGGGAATTATTTTAACAAGTTAAAAACATTAAAGCTATAAAGGGTTTTATAAAAAAAAAACATATATAATTGTTTTTATAAAATCAAGGGACCAAACTGTCATTATGGGAAACTTGTTTTAAACTAACTTTTCACACAAAATGCTAACTGAGGGAAACCTCAGGGACCTGTCTTGCCAACTGCCCAAACTCCCAATCCCAGAAATCGGTTCCAGGTTCGATACCCGCTAGCCCCGTTTTTGAACCCGATTTATCCAAAACGCGAAATTGTCCAGATTCGGATGAACCTCGAACTCGCCTAAGGCGTGCGACCAACATCCGAGGCCATTCAACGCTCGGACACGGCCCGAGGCACGCGCAAATTCGAATTTGATCCGCCATTACTCAACCGAAATCTCCCCAAGCAACTGAGCATTTATGACGAAATCACCTATAAATACCGACTTCGGCCCCTCAACAACAACACCCCAACACTCCATCACTCACCAATTTCACGAATCGTGCTCACGTTTCCCCGTTTGGGAGCTGCGACCGCCGACGGAAATCTTAAACCCGATCTCCCTCGATTCAGCATCGTTTCAGGTAATCTCGATGGCCAAAAGGCTCGAAATCTTACATAGATCAAAAGCCCTCCGTTTAATTTCATTAACAGAGGGCTAATCGATGTGTATTTGGTGGATCCGAATTCTAGGGTTCATATGGGATTTGGGGCGATTTTGAGAAACTGTTTAAGTTGTTCTTTTCCGAGTATATACACCAGCGAACCCGTAGCCGGGATGGTTGGTGTGTGTGTGCATGCTCGACCCGGTCCGTGACCCGGGTTCGAGCCGGTTTCGCCCCAGTTTTGATATTTTCATTTTTTTTGCCACTTGTGATCAAAGTTTATTTTTCTAAAAATTGTTATAAAATCTATTAAAACTTTATAAACTTAATTTCAATTTTTATTTTTATTTTTGCTTCAGATAACATTTAAACTAAAAATCAAATAAAAAATTATGATATAAGCATATTATTTGTTTTTTTTTTAACATTAAATTAATTTATAAACTTTAGTTTAACATTTAATGCAAGATTTATTTATTCAAAACAATAAAAATAAAAACTTTTTTTTATGCAAGATTAGAAAATCATAAAGATATAAACCTATAAACTTTATAAAAATGAAAAACTTTAAACAAATTTTAAACTTATAAACCTTATTTAAATACTTTAACTTTATTTAAAATATTTATAGACTTATAAACTTTAAAACTCATAGATTAAAATATAAATCTTTATGAGAAATGCTATTTGACACTTTATTAAACTATAACTGTATTTCATTTATTTAAACTTGTGAAAGCATTTTTAACATTATAATAAATACTAATTGCTTAAATGCTTGAATAAATCATAAATGGTTTATTTTTATTACTTTCAATTAGATAATTATCTATCCTTAATAATTATGCAAATCTTGAAATGATTATTATAAAACCTTAATTATTATTCAAAATAATAATTATCATTATATATCCTTTAAATAATTATTATAAATCTTTAATAATTATTTGTTTCTTAAATAATTATGGTTAAACTTTAATAATTATTTTGTCTTTCATTTAACAAATACTTCAACTCCATTTACGGGTACTTATAATACTATTTTGATTATTACTTAACATGTGTAATTAATAGTAGTAAACTTTTGAATAATTATTTTAATCATTCTAAACTATAAACTTATTAAACTTCGATATTCAAGTCTTGCGTCATTCATTTGAAACCTTTACTTTAAACTTGATCTTATGAACACAAATCGTTCCCATCTTTCGTTCGGAACCCTAGTTAATCTTGAGCCCTAGATCCTTGTCTTAGACTTATAGAAATAAACTTGAAACTTTAGACTTATATTCTTAGGCTTATTGTGAGGATATTCTCCCTCAAAGTCTTGCAAACTTACTCTCGTCGGATATTCTTCGTCCAATCCATGTGAGTATACTTAGCCCCTTTTTTCTTTCTATGCTTTTGGGGTGAAACATGTTCAAAATTCTTAAACTTATACAATTCTTGTACAACTATGACTACGTGTTTATTCTTATGTTAAACTTGAGAATTGTATGCTTAGATTAAACTTAAAACAAGCATATTCATTAACTTTGATCAAACCTATAGTAACAATGATAGATCTATTGTATTTGACCAATCCACCTTAATTGATTGACCCCTTCGGGGGGGGGGGGGGGGAGCCCTTGGTGATTGTTACTGAATTAAACTTTAAACTTGAGACTTATAAGGGTAACCTGCGGGTTATGCCTAAACTTGGTTGGAGGGTTGATATGCACAATATCTAACATGCTTGTTTTCTCATACTTACATTATAGAACGCATGAATCATAGTGAATTGTAATACTTTTCAAATACTTGTTAAACTGTGTCAAAACCTTTGTATCTCACCAACTATTTTGTAGTTGACAGATTCTTTCACATGTTTCAGGTACTACAACATGAGACTTATTTGTGATCACATAGGATGCTTTTGACCTAAAATACTTATCAAATAAGCGTTGTATTCTTGTTATTTTCCTTTGTATTGAACTTTGAAATTATTTATTAATGAAATATTGAAACTCTAATAGTCAACCTTGTGCTATTGAACAACCGCGTCCGCCCCGACGTATAATCCGCCGTCGATTGGGGTGTGACACCCCTAATCCCTCTAGGTTTCTACACGAGTTTTAAGACATTTTATTAATCTTGTGGAGAAGTGTTGGATGCTTTTGCCAGCGACCACTTCGCCCCCCTCAACTTTGGTCAATTCTCAAAACTCATGCAAAATTTTTAGTTTGATCCCCTCAAATTTATAAAGTTTCAAAATTTTCCATGTAATATATATAATCTATTTTTTTTCTTAATAACTTTCGTGTTTGCTTATTTTTTTTCTTGACATTTCGGTATATATTTTTTTTAAATGGAGTCGTATTCAAGATAGTGTATTTTTCAGGTATCGTGAGTTATACTGACTGACGATGACGTGTTGGTACCATGAATAATGAGACTAACACCGACTGAAAAACATCGATACAATTATCTAGCTGTCTTTTATCTATGTATCGATCTCCACAATTGACTCTCCGTAACTTCATACGTTTCTTTTATGTATTTAATTACGATTCTTTTTGTGTTTAACAACGTTAATGTCGCCACCTCATCCGTTTAAGATGGGTCAAAACTTATTTAACCATGTTTCTTTATTTACTTAGCCACGTTAATATCACCGTGTCAACTGTTTAAGGTCCGTTTCCCGTCATGAAGCGCGGGGCAAAATTTCTAGTTATTAACTTATGTATCATAATCAAATTTACACACTAAAACAATTTTTTTTGTCCAAATACAATTAGATGGTTATGATGAAAAATTAATAAAAATACAAATCATAAAATATCATACAACAAAAATGCATATACAAAAATGTTACAAAATGATTCTAGAAGGGTAGATGTGAAAATATTTTCCCTAAAATAGAACTGGCAAGATTCACCCCCAACATAAACCTCCGTTTCAGCAGATATGTGACTTCGTCTTCGAGCAAAGGTTTTTGAGTCATTTCTTCAATTTCCCCATCTGGTAAGCTTCATTGTCTGATTTCTTTATGTTTTTGATGTTTATCGACGAGTTCTTGTAAACCCTTTCAATACTATTACACTACTATATGTAAAACTGCAGTGGGCTGCATATAGTGAATCCACACTCTAGATTAAACCCTTGTTTGATGATTATTGTTTACGTTAATGACGAGCATCAACTGTTATATGTGATTACAACATCGATTTCACTGACGATTTATGCGATTTTCACCCTTTTGTTATATGAGCACCAAGTGTTCGATGAAATTCCTCAATGAACACACAAAGTATTTTCATTCCTTGTGCTTTTTTTTATCATATTTTACATGGCAATTGTAGGGGAAATGAGTTGGTTTGGGTAAGTGTTTTTTGTATTTTGGGTTGAATTGGACAACACCACAACACATGATGGGTTGAAATGGGTAAGTGGGTAACACATTAACACATTTTGGGTCAAGATGGGTCGCCTAAAAACTATGTAAATTTAGAACGGGTTTAAATGGGTAACAAACAGGTTTAAATGGGTAAGCAAATTGATACTTGTTTTAAAAACGATCCGTTTTGGTCATAACCCGTCGTCCCGTCCTGACCCGAACCCATCCTGACCCAAACCCATTACCCAACCCAACCTGCCCGTTTTGCCAGGCTTATTGGCAATAATTCATATTTTATTTCTGTCAAATATTAATAGCTACAAATGTTTAGTGTTTGATTTCTTGGTTATCTGATGTTCTTGCCCCCACCCCCACAAAATTTCCCGCGTTTAAGTTCGAGGTTAATGTGGTGCATATGAAATTTTGTGATCCAGATGGCTTAACCCAGGTACATGGCAGCATGAAATACACAACTCATTATCAGATCCATATCCATTTTAGCCAAAACAGTTATAAAAAATGAGATTGTGCATGACAAGGCTATTATATCTTATAGTTTTTCTTTCCGTAACATAACGCTAAATGCATCTCTATGAAGTCTTAATTTAGATTCGATTCATACGGACGCTAATTCACACCAAGAGCTAGTTTTGAATCATTTATAGGACATGTGTGTAATTTGTAGTTTTTGATCATTTGTAGGTCAGGGTTTAGTTCCCTGGCCTTCTTCTTTCTTGGTTATCTTATTATTTGTCTTTTCTATTAATGATTGTATGTAATTTATCCTAGGTGATGAATTTCAGTTTATGCAAGGCTTGGTTTTACATTGCGCGCATTATGCGCGCAAAATGCGTATTGCGACGTTGCGATGGGTTTAGCGCATCGCTGCACATGATGTGTTGCGTTTCCGTCTTGGAGCTCATGTTGATTCTGCAGTGAGGGCTGAAATGTTTTCCCAGCAACCATCGTCCTTTCCGCCAGCCGTACCAACCAGTTCAAGTGAACCTTCTGGATTTACTTCTTCGAGATCTGTAGAATATGGGCATGAAACATACACAAACCCTCAAGGTTCTCAATTGAACCAACCGTACCAAACTGGCAATGTACTATTGCCTCCAAGAACATTTCAAACTCCCATGCTGAATCAGACTGCTTCTAGTCAGTTTCATTATCCTAATCCTGCAATGATGCAGCATTCATACCCTCCTATGTATGGATTAGCAAAACCACCTGACGGCCCAAGGCGTTATGGTGGTGATGAACAATGGAGGCCACCTTCAAATGAGTTCAGCACTGATAGTCAGCGTGGTGCATGGATGAGTAATGGGCGGACTTTACTATCCGCAGCTTCTTTTGCTCAGGAAGGTATGGACTTCACTTTTAATAGTGGCTTTGGAAATTAGGTATTTCAGATGCATGAATTTGTTTTCTAGTTGGTGCATAATTGATGTTTAATAATTTCTGCATTTACTTTGACCATGTTTTTTGATGTTTAGCATTACATATGCTTAATGTCTTGGACGTGCTTTTGGTATATGCTGTTCATATCTATGCTGCTTGCAAAAGAATGTGCAAACCTTGCAAGGGTTAATGCTTTATGTTTTTTTTTTGGAGTTAAAAATCTAATGTGTGAAGGGGATGGTTAAGTGACTTACCCTTTCTGATGCAGATGTGTAAAGAGGTCGTAGCTAGCAGTTATTTAGGGCATCATACATCTGTTCAATAATTTTGCCATTTTTTGTCTTTCTCACCATTTATGTGTTTATGAGAAGAAAAGCAATCAGTTGTGTAGTTATCTAGAAGTTATGGAATGTTTGTTTCAGGAATTATCATGTTTAGGGTTAATTACTCCGAATGTTACTTATAAGCTTTATGAATGATTAATTATCATATGTTAGTTTCACGACCATTGTGATACATGATACGTTTCTTGACTAATTTAAGATTGTGATTTTTTTGCTTTAGCAATTCGAGAATCATGATATTTTGGTATATGAGCCGTGTTTCTATTTAGCATTTTTTCTGTAAAACTGCTGTTAATTTCGTTTCTTGAAATTGTTCCAGAATTTGCAACTTAACCATGAGATGGAGCTTGGGAAAGCTTTCACACCCTGCTATTGGACACACTAGCAGAAAAGCCCTTGTCTTGTCCTCACCATTTGATTTTTCTACGCATGCTGGAAATGATGATGGCGGTGGAGGTAGAGGACGGGCCGAGGCTCTAATTTCCCCAAATTCAGTTTCGTAGGCTCTGGACCTAGCAAGAGTGAGGCAACAAGTCCTGATGATGAGTCATCCTTTCGGGCCCCACTCGGTCATGGTCGAGGGAAACCCCTCCCGCCCCCTCCAAATGTTCCCAGATTTTCTTCTTCTGAGCCGCCAAGTAGTGGTAGAGGTACTGTTGCGGGCCGTGGTCGTGCATTGACACTGTAACTTCACCTCCTCAATTTGAGGAAAGTTCAAAACCTAGGACACCGATATTCTTTCGTAAGGAAGGAGAAGTAGTTTTACCACCAAAAGCACCAGCCCAAGATCAACCTGGGAACCAAGAAAAGAGTAATCTCCCTACAAGCATTTTGTCAGTTCTATCTGGTGCGGGCCGTGGACGACCCACATCAGCAACAACACATGAAGCTAGTGAGAAGGTTGCCATATCAGACCTAGACAGCCCGTGGGACAAGATTCTCGGCATGCAGAGCCCTTGGTTTTAAAAATCGCGCTTACTCGCGCTTAACTCGCAACTCGACCTAGGGCGATGACCCTAGCGAGTCATGTAACCCAACTCGAGCAACGTACAAAACTCGCAAAAAAATCGCATTTTTTTGAAAAAAACTCGCACTGAGTGGCTCGATTCTTGTACAGGTGCTGTTTTTGTGCTTCAAAGTGTTATACATTTAGCTATAAAGGTTATACATGTAAGTAGTTTATACATTAAATCATATATAAACCTTATTTATGGCTATATTTTGGGTAGGGGATGCTAAAAACCAATGGGGTATATAAAAAAATTTCTATAAGCACCTTGCGCTTTGCGTACGAAAATCGGTCCGCTTTTGCGATTTGCGCTTCGGATTTAGACCTTGTCGCTTCGATGCGCTTCTCGCTTTTTAAAACCAAGGCAGAGCCTCGGTCCACATCCCCTAAGATGAGTAGAGAGGAGGCAGTAAACAAGGCAAAGAATGTTCTTTCAAGGGATGAGGATGGCGTTGGTGATAGGACTCAAGGAGGATCAAGAGGAGTGGCGGCAAGAGGTGACGGTGGCGGCAGAGGGCAACGAGGCCGTTGGAGTGATAGGGGCGGGGGCGGGGGCGAGGTAGGGGTAGGGGTAGTCGGATGTCAAATTGTGATGATGAAGATGACAATGAAGAATACGAGGAAGAATAGGGGTAGTCGGATGTCAAATCGTGATGATGAAGATGACAATGAAGAATACGAGGAAGAAACTGAGGTTGATAAAGCTAATGACGAGAAGCTGAAAAACTATCTTCGGCCCGAGAAAATGGACCTTTTGGTTCAAGCATTTGAAGAAGCTAGTGGAAACGTTTTACCTTCACCTGAAGAAGATGCTTTTGTTGACGCAATGCATTCCAATCTTCTGGTATTATTGACTTCCTTATGATCCTCATAGTGGTCAGACAAGTGTGATGTGTCAAAATGGGTCCGCGTCATAACTGTTTTTTGGTAAGGTTCAAAAGGGAGAGGGTTGACCAGAGGTACTTTTTGGTCAACTTTTTTCCATAAATAATTAATGTGTCAAATATGATTTACAAGTTATATAATTTTTAGTAAGGGTATTTTTGCATAAATACCAGCATGCTTCTTTCAGGTGTTTTAGTCATTGCAATGTTTTTTTGTACATTGTGTGTCCAGTTTCTCTCATTTTGTATACAAAAAAAGCAGCTGTCCAAAAATAATAACTTTTTCTATAAAGATATTAAGTTTGTGTATGTTGGATTATATAAAATGTCAAATTCTACATGGAAAGGTTAAGTTTACAGGTTACAAAATGACCCGAACAGTACATAAAACCATCCTGTAATGACTCAGATGTAGATCAACTAAAACGGGTGACTGCTTATGGAAAAAACTCTTAAATAATTCGAATCTGACTTTTAATTAAAACGACATTAATCAGTTTTTTTAGCTAACTTTTTTTTGTTTTACCCGTTGTACATGTTAGAGATAAAACATAATTCGAATCAGCCATTTATAAGTAAATGAGTTGAGTTTGCCACACCTGTTCAATATTGTTTGGTACAGGTTTAACAGTTTAACTAATTTGTTATTTGATTATGCCTGCAGTTGGAATGTGAACCAGAATACTTGATGGCTGAGTTTGATTCTAATCCTGACATTGATGAGAAACCTCCCATATAAAATGAAGCCATTTTTAATGGCTTATGAAAATATTCAAACTGAAAAGGAATGGCAGGTTAGTGTTAGTCAACATCCTAAACAACTTGAAAACAAGCCTTTATCTTCTAGTTTTTATCTAATATTGGTTTAATTATGGTTTATCTCTATATTTTTGGGCAAGAGTTGCAGAATGTTAACTTAGAGGTGGTAGTATCAGGTCAAATTGGACTCGGTCCGGGTTCGCCCTTGACCGCTTTTTTCATTTTAAAGATTTTTATAAATAAATATTGTGTTAAATATGTTTACAAAAACCATATTACGATAAACGTACAAATTTACTAATAAAGAGATCTAGGTGGTTTTGCATTAAAGGTACACTTTTGGGTGACTTTGGCGTTACCGTTTTTAGTAAACCTTTTGATTTGACCCGTTTAAGATAAATGTTAGTGTAAACCGCATGACATAGAAGAAAAAACTTGTACACCTTTTTTTTTTCTGAGTTTAACATCTAACTTTAATTTAGGCATAAAATAGAAACTAAGTTGCAGTTTATTGCTAATTTTAGCAACCAAGTATCATTTCATTTACCTATTCTACTAACCAGCAAAGAGTTGCATGTTCAACCGGTAACAGTTCAATTTTTTGCTGATATTTTAAAAATTACCTGACATGACATACTTGTTCATTTTCGTGTATATGTATCTGCCACGTGACATCTGATTTGACATTAAATAATTATTTTTAGTATAAATATTTAATACAAATATCATTTTTCAAAATTGTGATTTTTTTTTTCACATAAGCACTTTTTGCATATGTATCATCCGACTTCCACATCAGCATTTTACAAGTAAATCTGTTAAAATGATGAGGTTGGTTGCTAACATCAACACTAATAAATTGGAAGTTCGTTTTGCGCCTATGTTAAAGTTGGTTACTAAAATCAAGAACAAAAATGTAAAGCACATTTCTGTTTCGTGTGGCTTGGTCTAAAAGTAACCCAGATCGACCGATTTATAAGCAAGTAGATCGAAGTTCTCACTTCTAGTAGTTATGGTCAATTTTCAGCTGGTAGAACTACTGTATAAGTCTATATTAACTCAAATTACAACTCTAGTGATTGAAAAATTAACAGTGTTCTTTGTTTTATTGCATTCAGCTACTTGTATAAACGATGAAATTTGTAACTTTTTTTTAATAATTGGTGAGTCCACCATTTTTTCAGGATGCCGTGGAAGAGACAATGAAGCATGTCACTTTGACGAAAGAACTTCTGGATTTTTATAGTGGACCAAACAGGTCAACTGCTAAAAAACAAGGGGAGGAGCTTGAAGGAGTTGCAAAAACTTTGCCTGCAAGTGCACCTCAGTCTATAAAACGTTTTGCTGACCGAGCTGTTCTTTCACTACAGGTCTGGCTTTTTTCTATATATTGACTGAATTTTACCATGATGACCATGGTTGGAATTATAGGTGGCAAAATATGGGCAGGTTGGGTATCGGGCCAAAACGGGTTGAGTTGACCCCGTCAATACTTTCATTTGGCTTTTTAAATAGAGTTATTTACATATTTCCCCTTCTTAAGCCTCTTAATAACATATATACCCAACCATAAAAATCAATTACATATTTACCCAATCCCTATACAATTACCTAATTACCCTTTTATATTTTAAAACCTAATAATGATGTATACCCCACAAGAGCAAAAATCTCCAACACCAGAGCAAAAATCGCCACCCCCACCGCCTAAGCCCGACCACCAACCACCACAGCCGCCTAAGCCCCGCCACCAACCACCGCAGCCGCCATAACCCTCATCAAACCCCTCCTCATTCTGGCCGCCATCTCCGACTGCATCCTCTACCTCCTCCGCCCAACATTCCGTGAAACCATCTCCGGCTGCATCCTCTACCTCCAGCCGCCATTACCCCTCCTCATCAAACCCCTCCCGGGCCACCGTAGCTCCAACCACCGCGGCCACCGTAGCCGTCGCTCCTAATCACCTCCTCCATCACTTCCGTGAAACCACCGCCGATGGACCATAACACTTCAATCGAACAAATCTTCGCCCGGATTGACTGGAATGATGGCGGCGGCGGCTTTAGCTTTAGATCTGCACCCGTCTCTCTATCTAACTACCCTAGAATTTGGCGGTGACAATCCCTCTCTCGATCTACCCTAGAACTCGCCGGAGATGGCGCAGGTGGGATGTCCGGTGGTGTGGGGGTGTTTGAGGATGGAAATGGGGCAGGTGGGGTATTCACATGGGTGTTCATAAGTGTGTGACTTAATTTAGTTCAAATATTCATTTTTGAGCAAACCACATGGACTCAAAACGAAATTTACTCATTATTTTATATGGTTTATTAAGGGTAAAATAGTAATTCAATAAGTTATTTTAAATGAATTGGGTAAATATGTAATATGTATGTTTTAGAAAGGGGAAATATGTAATTAAAATTAGGAGTTGGGTAAATATGTAATAAATGAAGTTAGGAAGGGGATATATGTAAATGACCCTTTTAAATATATATTAAGTAGGGCAAGTATCATAGAATAGCAACTTACTTTGCAAAATGAACCAACTTGGTAGTTATACGTTTTTAGAATGAACTAATATGATAATTTATAGTGTAAAAAATAATTACCAGATAGGGGTACAAACACTTAAATTACCAAATTAGCCAATTGCCATAGCTTTAATTACCATGTTGGGACATAAAAGAATTATAATTACCAAATTGGACTATTTTGCAACTTATATGCTATTCATTATGATCACAAAACCTAGATATTACATAATAAAAACAATTTAGGACTTAGGAGGTTGTAGACACTTCAGTATCCTTTGGGTGATTTTAAACCGTCAACCTGTTCTCTTGTAGCCAATTTTTAATTTTCATCCCTTCTCAATGAGATATAACCCAAATCGACCCTTTTCTAACAAGCTAGTTTGACCTATTTACGTCAAAACAAGTCTGATTTAATAAGTGGGTTTTATCAGATGACTAATGGGCCTGATGTGTAAAACTAAAAGATATAACAATATGTTTACAATGCAGAGCAACCCTGGATGGGGATTCAACAGAAAATGCCAGTTTATGGATAAGCTAGTTTGGGAGGTTTCACAGAGTTATAAATGTGGAGATTATTGCTCCAAATATGCTACATTTACAAGCAAAGGAACAAGAAATTGTTTCAGTTTGTTCACTTTTGGGTAGGTGAACCGAGAGAATCCGAATGAATAAATGGTATTTTATTTCATCATAAACTTTTGTATTCTGTAACAATGCACGTTAGACTTTTGCTTGATTCAAGAGCAGCGGCAATGGGTCTTGTAACACCTCCAGTCTCCCAATATGAAGTGTCAAAATGGGTGAGTTTCGCGTGGGCGCCTAATGACAAGTTCAAAACGGGTCTTGTTTGGTTGGTCATTTGACTGATTAACTTTTATGAATAATCATGTGTGGAGTGTGGAACATGGTTAAAAAAAATCGACTTTTGTTCTACCCATTAGACTCTTTACTTATTTTAGATAGAAGTTCTGATGTGACCCTTTTTAGTTGAAACATAATCCTTCTGATGACTAATCTTTTATTTTTATTTTTTTAACCATGAGAAACTATTGTCGAAAAACTCGTATAGTCTTTTTAATACCTTGTTAACTAATTAGATCAGGTAAAACGAAACTTGTATGAGCACATGGTCTTGAAGGGGGGCAAGGGGCTCAAACGTTGACCAATGAATTTTCTTTTTTAGCCTGTGGTTATTTACAGTCCCTTGTAATGTTTTTAAACCCGGACCGGCCGGTTGGACTAAGAACCGGTATCTTCAGCGGTCTGGTTGTATGTTATGAGACCATTTTACAAAAAAACATACATTTCCAAACCTTTCAAGATTTCATCAATTTTGATTTTGACAAAAGGGGGAGAAAAAATTGGGTAAGTATATGTCCATTGTTAATATGGTTAAATTTCTATTGGTAAAACTACCACAAGTTAAAATATTTTTGTTATCATAAAAAATGGGAGATTGTTAATGCAATATTGATTACTAATTATAAATCCTCTTTTTTATGATGATAAAAGTAATTATCATGTGATAACATTTGCAAATAATTATTTCCCATATGCTACATACAACAACTTACAATACCTACGTAACTATGTTATTTCCCGACATTGCAATAATGAAAATCTGAAGACTCTATATGAAGAACGGAATGAAATATATGGTGAATAAATAAGAACAGTTGAATGTGTTTTATAAAATTAGGGCAATATTTATAAAAATATTAATTTTATAAAACAATAATTATTTCCTTAGGAATTTTTATAAAACCTAAAGAAGTTTATAAAATTTACAAAAGATTTTACAAAATTGTTTTATTTAGAAATTTGAATTGGTAAAATGATTTTGACAAGTATTAGAATAGTTTAACAAAGTGTGTGCTCATATATACATTTTTGCATATACAACAATCATAATATATGACAATCATATCCTTAATTTTATACTAGAAACACGTCTCGAATGGAAGAAAAGTAGTACATGTAATTTGTCGGACAAATTAACATGAAACCCAACATCTAATCATTAAATTATCCAAGTATGCCAACGCTTTTGGGGGTTATGCCTACAGAAAGCAAACCAACATGACCTCAAAAGCTTTTACCATTTTATTACGTGTAAATAAGTTCATTTAACTTATAATTTGTATTTCATTATTTTATGTAATTATACTTGAAAAGTAAATCTTTTTAAGTTCTAAAAAAGAAAAAAAATGTTACTTGAAATGACTTGATGTGTTTTTACACAGATATTATAATTTATTTATTCTAGGTTGAATTATCGGAAATGTTTTTTGTATACATTGTGCGACTAGGGTTACAAAAGAGGTGTTTATATAGAGCACATTTTTACATTCTAGTCCCTAAACTATCACTAAACATTCTGGTATAATATTTCCTCACAAACTAAGCACGAGAGCGATTTAGATTGAAATGTAAAAAAACAAGAAGCTGAATAAATAAATAAAAAGTCTTCGTCTTCTCCTGTCCGACGAAACTTTCTGCCACCACAAACTTTCGCCCGCCACTGTAAACTTTCTCCTGCCGGCCGAACATAATCTTTCGCCTGCGGTGATGCCATAAACTTTCGCCAGTTGTATGGCAGAGCTGCTGTTGTATAGCGACAACGATGGTGGAGTATCACGTTGTATGCGATGACAACTAGGGTTCCAAGAGCAAGTTATTTATGCACAACCTAGCTTGTTACAAGTGACGACATCGTCAGATCTAGGGTTTTGACGGGTTTGGTGGATGAGAGATGACAGTGGTGTTTGTTGTGGCGATGATGGCGGTGTTGTGGTTGGTGTTGGTGTGTCGGTGGTGTGGTGAAGAAGAAGAAGAAGAAGACAACATTGTGGTGAAGATGTGTAGGGCGGCAGCGGGCGACCGTACCTCCTAGGGTTTTCACGGTTTTGTGCTTTAGCTCTGATATTAAATTGAATCACCAAAAATGTTGTTTGTATATAGAATATAGATTGTGTGATTAGGGTACAATGTATGTACTTATCTAGAGCACATTGTTACATTCTAGTCCCTATACTGTCACTAAACATTCTGGTTTAATAATTCTGACTCGGAAATGTTTTAACTAATTGGTAATATGATCGGTTAGTTTTTCATACATACTAAGTTTAATTAGTTTTTGACTTTATCCGAAGCATACTTTTTAATAACATACTTATATATACTCTATAAAACACGTATTTTAATTATTTTATTTTGATATTTCATGAAGAATTACAATCTTTGTTTAAACAATTATTGGCACATGAGAAGTTAAGTTGCCTATAAAAAAAACTTGCACTATCCGTTAGGAACACGAAATTCGATTAGGTACATATTTTAGTTAAAAAAAATAATTAATAGTAAAATACATAAAACGCCTCAAAATAAACAAGATTGAGAAACTTGTGGAATAAATCAACCTTCTCAATATTTGATGATACGTGTTAGCGACCAAATAGATATACTTGTGAGCAAATAAATAAACTAATTTGTAAATAAGTATTTAAAAGAAGTAAACTAGAATTTGTATTTCAAGTATTGATCAAGTAATTGACTTCATTTTATTCAGATAACTAGGTTAGAATCCCGTGTATTACACGAGATTGTATATTAAAAAACGATAAAACTTAAAATTTATAAATATGTCCTAACTTGTCAGAATATTATGTTAGTCTCGAGATATATCAAGTGGAAATGTGTGTATATAACAAATTAGTATTTTTCTTCAATTAGTTATATTTTGAATTCTTATTATATGTTCTTATTTAATACAATTATTATTCTTCTTTAATAATATATTTATAATATCATTATTATTTAATAAGATAGTGGTGCATTTATTAGGAGAGAGAGGCGGAAAAACCAATATGAGAAGGCATGAGGGAGTGACATATAACACCCCAAACCTTTATTTATTAGTATGTATAGATTATAACGGTGAAAATTGTTCTGTCTTATTTAATTTTGACTTTAAACCAAAACCAAACATCCATAGATTGGTTTTCGGCCCCGAAAATATGTTTGATTTATGTGAGATTTAACTTTGAGTTTTGATTTGTTCTTGTCTTTACGAGATTGGAACACACCATTTCACTTTTAAGTTTTAAATCATAAAAAACAATCTAGATTGAAAAAATATGTTTTCCAAAAAAAATTAAAGCATCGGCTTTTCAAAATGTTTAAGTTAATCGGGTTTTTTTTTTTATTTAAATGTTTTTTGGTTTTCAGCACCCTGCTAGCTATTTAATGGATGGTGTCACACTACTACTTTACGAGTCATCTTGAAAAACACAAACAAATATCAAGACTTGATCAACAATATATAAAGATTTTACTAAGTTTTCTAAACCAAGGGAGGCTTTATTAAACGAGGTTATCTGATCATTTTGTTTTTTTAACGACAATCTAATCTACTCTTAATTGTACACCATTGTCCATTGCGGGACTCGAACCCTCGACCTCAAGGGGAGGAGCACCATTTTATACTCTACTAATCTAGTAATCTAATTACAAAAATATACACAAGATTTTTAATCTAATCTTTTATGTCTTATACTATCGCTAGGCCAAAAGGCCCTTTGATGATTAATTGGTCATTTAACCACACCAACACAAAACCTCAAATCCTGGTCTTTTTGTCCTTGTCTAGTGCATGGTGGTTATGGTCCATATGGACCATGCTAAAGTGGGTCCAAACCAAGAGACAAGAAAGAGGTTGGAAGAGTGTAAAGGGTGAATGATGATGTGGGTGTGGTGTGCCATTTGCTTGCCGTTAAACATTCCATTTCATAAAAGATGAAAGAATGGGAATCCAAACTTACCTACACTTTGACTTTATTGCAATATGCTTTCATTTCTTTTTGTTCAAAATTTGATAATTGTTCTTAAAAAATCAAATAAATTAAAAACAAAACAAACATTTTAAACGTATAAAAATGATTATTAAGAGTTGAAGTTTTGTTAAACAATTTTTTTATAATTATTTTGAGTTCACTCACATCCTTGCAGTTGGGGTGGCTTGGCTTGCAATGTATGGTTTGTTGTTGCATTCTTGATGGTAGATTAAGGGGTGCTTTTGACCAAGACATCGAATAGACATATGTAGTTGATGTTTTGTGTGTTTGAAATTCAAAATTATGTTATAAATACTTAAAAAATATGCTAAAAAATATTTAATTTGAGTAGACTATACAAGACTCGGTTATCGTTTATTTTTAGACTATTATTATGTTTTGAGCTTATATAAAATACACTCACTCGGAATTCATTTATTATTATTTATCTATTTACTAGGTTAAAATCACGTGTATTACACGGGTTGTATAAATAAAATGTTATACACTTAGTAATAAAAAATTTACATTTTTAAAAAACTTAGTAATAAAACTTTTACATTTTTAAAAACCCGTGTAATACACGGGTTGAATAAACCGGTATATTACATCAGTTGAATAAAATATAATGTAATTTGTTAACAAACACGCTCGTCAAAATATGTATTTAAAAAATGTAATTTGTCGTGACATTTATAAGGACTGTTAAGTTAGTTTTTAAAATATTTTTTTCAACTGAGTTTTAATTTTTTAATTTAATTGATAAATGTTAGTTCATATTAAGTTCATTTGATTGATGATATAATAACTATTTATAATTAAATAATAAGTATTCGTAATTAGATTTATATTAAAAATCTAAAAATAAATCATTTTAATATAATTATTCAAATATGAGAGAGATGCGAGTAAAAATGATACAAATGAACCAAAAAGTGACACGTGTTCATAAAATTTTATTTATTAATATAAAGATTATTATTTAATATTATTATTTAAAAAGAGAGAAAACAAAAAAATTAATATTTAATAGGAGAGAGAGACGAGAAATATAGGTGATGAGTAACTAGAGACTGACACGTGTCCTCCACGGTTTTTCTTTTATTATATAGTATAGATATATAGATATAGATTATACAATCCATACTGACAACATGATTTTAATAATCAAAACTATGAGTTATTAATAATCGTCAATACTGACAATTTGACAAATAAAACTATTTAACTTTTACTTTTGTTTTTAAGGAGAATCTCACTCGCATATGTTATGATAATGAGAGTGAAAAGTGAAACGAGAGAGAAATTGTGGGAAATTTTGAATGATTTGATTGATAATTCAATAATGATTACAAAATAAGCGAACTTGTCATAAGTTCGCCAACAGCATAATCATCATAAATTTACACTTGATTTTATTTACGAGAAAAGTATGTTTCCCCGTATCACTCATAATCATCCCTGTGAAGTGAAATCTAGTTGAAATTAACCTATGATAATTATGTGAATGAGATTTTCTTTGGCACCAATGGTAAAAGTTATAAGTGTCATCGATCTAGTTACTCGCATTGATATTAATCAGTCAATAAGTTATGGTTTAGACTATTAAAAAATAATTAATTACACATAACTTGTATATCAAAACATTGGCTTAATTTGATTTAAGGGATTGTGTCATGTTTATTCTATAATTCATTTTCTAAAGTCCAGGTAGATTGGGTCGGGTTTTATTGGACCAATTCTTTAGTCTTTACTGTGGTCTTTGACCACACCAAGGCTCAAAACCTAGTTTTTTTGTGCATTTTTAGTATGAGGCGGTTATGGACCATGATTAAGTGGGTCCGGGCCAAGAGAAAAGAAAAAGGTTGGAAGAGTGTAAAGGGTTAATGATGATGTGGGTGTGGTGTGCCTTTACTTTTCTAGACGATTGGCATTTGCTTGCCGGTTAAACATTCCATTTTTTAAAGACAAAGGGGATAAGATTCCTAACCTACACCATCATTCACCACCTCCACCACCATCAACAACGTTGCTACCGCCCCTCCACCACCACTATCAACTCCACCCATAGGCGGACCTATGTTGAGCGGACGAGGCAGCCGCTCTCCATGAAAAGAAATATTGCCCATCCAAACCACTAGTTGGTGCCCGAGATGCTTCAAGTAAGTAGTGGGTCGAAAAGAAAGTCAGTAGACAGGAAAGGGACACCAACTAGTGGTTTGGATGGACGGTATTTCGTGGATCTCAACAAAGAAACCGAGGAGTTTTGCGGATGAACCATAACACCCAATCAGGAGAAACAAGGCAAAGAATAAAGGAAAGATGAAAGCTACAACATTCGCGGTAACAGACGAAAAGTTGGAAAAAGTGTGAAAAAGTTGAAGAATTTTAGCATTATATACGACGAGATTGAAAGCAAAAAAAAACTCAAACTTAGGGAGCATGCAAACGACTGGGAGAACTGAAATTTCTTTGTTTTTACATAATTATGTTGGCGTTGAACACTGACCACGTTTTTAGTGAAAATCTTGAAAATATCCTACAACTAAAAGCGAAGATTTGACGTCTTAGGAAGAACTGAAATTTCTTTGTTTTTACATAATTATGCAATGTTTTTAATTACTAATGAATTTGAAGTTTATAATTTTACAGTTTTTTATTAACAAATTCTTTGTTTTTAAATTTTATAAACAAGTTGTTAAAAAAATAACTATTAAGCGTAACTAAATATAAATACGACGTGACAATGTGGAAATATGAAACCACGCCCCTGAATGTATAAAATTAGTGAAAATTGATATTTCGCCGATGTACCAATGTGAAATGTGGAACTATAACCTCATGGTCTAATCTCAAGGCAACTATGTTAAACAAGATAGTTAATACAATTTATTATTTTTCTCGACTTCCAATGCAAAAATAAAGTCTATGTATTGCTTAATAAGTTACAAATTAAGCCAGGTTTGGTTTTTCTAGTAAACATATCAAATTTGAAGGATAACTTATTTTAGAGTAAATTTTGTTTTTGGCCCATGGGGTTTGGCCTGTTTAACCACTTTAGCCTAAAAAGGATTTTTTAACATTTCAGCCTCTGAGGTTGTATTTTTGTAACCATTTCAGTCCATGACACTAACCTTGTTAACGTTTTCAGTTAAGTATAGGACATTTTAGTCATTTTATTTCTAAGTGAACTATTTTAATATTTTCAGTCCAATAAAAAAAATTTTAGGTTTTTTCATAAAAATAAATTTTCTACTTTTTTAAAAATGTTTTTTTTTTACCTTTTTAAAATCATTTTTTTAGTTTTCTTTCCCGTAAAAACATCTTTTTGAACCTTTTTAAAAACGATCTTTAACTTTTATAAAAAAAAATTCATAAAAAAACGTTTTAATTCACTATTTTAAAAAACCAGTTCACTTAAAATGTAAAAAAAACATTTTTAAAACAGTTAAAAAATATTTTACGAAAAAGCTAAAAAAGTTTTTATAAAAAAAAATCTAAAAAAATAATTTTAGAAACGTTTTTTATGAAAAAAATAAAAAAATATATTTTTAGAAAAGTTAAAAAACGTTTTTAAAAAGGTTAAAAACCGTTTTTACAGAAAAAAAAAACTAAAAAAAAATGATTTTAAAAAAGTAAAAGAAAAACGCTTTTTAAAAAGTAGAAAAAAGTTTTTATGAAAAAGCCTAAAAACGTTTTTATTGGACTGAAAAGGTTAAACTAATTCACTTAGAAATAAAATGACTAAAATGTGTTATACTTAACTGAAAATGTTAACAGGGTTGGTGGCATGGACTAAAATGGTTACAAAAATACAAACTCAAGAGCTGAAATGTTAAAAGATTCTCTTTAAGACTAAAATTGTTAAACAGACCAAAGAACATGATGCTAAAGAGAAATTTACTCTTTATAATCACGTGAAGAAAAGAAGAAAATAAAATAGATCATGTTACATATGGAAAGTTAAGGAAAGGTGCCGCCATGTATAACTTGAAATGAGTGCAAAACAAGAAATGGAGCCACAAAGAAGGATTCCCCATCGTTGTCACGTGTCCTCACGTGATTGGCTTTATTTGAAGCCAAGCATCCGCCGCCCAGCGTCGTCTATCGGACCTCCAGCTCCTCCCTCATGTTTCTCACGTGATCCACTCTCAACTCACCAATACATGAGTACGCCAGTTTTCTTGGCGATTATAATATAAAGCTATCTTTAAATAAATAAAAAACTATAAGAACCGGACAATATTGAGAGAGAAAAAAAAGCGGTGTAGATAGTTACATAGCTGTCTTTTATACTACAGTTAAAATAAAATGTATAATTGTTTATGTAGTTATCTTAAATTACGAGGGTGTTTGGGATTGCTTATTTAACTCTAAAAGTGTGTTTTTGTTAAAAATGTTTATTAACTTATTACTTTTTCAATTGGAGTTTTTAAAAAAGTGTTTGGATTAGTTTTTATGGTGGGAAAAGTCAATAAGTCAATAAGTTGTTATTTAAAAAGTGTTTGTCTTAGCTTATAATTATTGTAGGGTAGATTGGTAATTTTATATTCAAAAAGTCATAAGCAGTTTTGAAAATCCGGGATTTGTGATTTTTGAAAAACAACTTTTTAACACTTGTCAAAAAGTCAAAATAAAAATCACTTTTGTCCATGCCAAACACTTTTTTAACTTATTGGCGTTTTGAAAAAGAGAATAAGTCATTTTTAAACTCAATCTCAAACACCCTCTACATATTATATCAAAAAGCTTGTAATCTAGTAGTATCAAGGTGTGGAGTAAACGTATTTCTCCCAAAATGGGTGAGGATTATAGTATCATGATAAACATCGGTGTAGATATAGGAGTAAGTCTAAAGGATGTATGATTTAGGCAGTAAAAAAAATTACATGTGAATTTGATTATAGTATTGTATTATGAAAGTTCTGGTAATAAGACTACAATCGTAGGCAAACCATGTATATTTTTTTTATTAAATAAATAAATATACTCCTTTTATATATAGAGGATAATATAGTACGGTACTGTTTACAAAACATATTACTATAACTATAAAATACATATTAAGAAAACGTAAAAAAAATTAAATCATTATTTTTAACAATATCTTCAACTACAAGAATCGAAATCGAACCGATCAGAAGATGTTACTATCGGTTGAGGTCTTGTTTGATATCGTCCCGTTGTTAAACTTTAGTAATAGTAATTATACAAATTGTATTAGAAAATTTTAATAATTAAGTTGTTAAATCTAATTACTAAAATGATAGTAAATAAAACTATATGTTATAACTTCTAAATTAAAATAAAAACCAACTTTAAGAAAACCATAATAACAATAAAACAATTATATGCCAAAGAGGTTATGGTATAGTGGTTGAGGTGAGGCCTGAAGTCTCAAGGGACCCGGGTTCAATCCCTGCTACCACCATTAATTTATGCGGCATCGCAAATGAGGCCTTTTAGGCTGATGCACCAGGGTTTTACCCACGCCGATCCAGGGTTCGAGCCTCGGCTCTCCTTCAAGTCCGGAAGGGGCCGTATTGGGTGGGGTTTTTCCTTGAAAGCTCTCCAACTCTGACGCCAAGTGGGCCCGGTTAAGACAATATATTGGCCGGGGTTGGACGAGGCTCTCCCATATGACGGGGGTGCGACGTCACAAGATTCAATGTTCGCCTTTAAAAAAAATAAAAATAAAAAATAAAATAAAACAAATATATTATATAAAATAAAATATATAAAACACATAAAGTAATTTGTACACATATATATATATATACACACACTTCTCATTATCCCAACTCAGCTGAAACATCAAACACCCTGCAATTTCTCATCTACATGGAGTGGACAAGGGGTCCCGTTATTGGCCGGGGCTCCTACGCCACCGTCTACCTGGCCACCACCGCCGCCGGAGACCCATTCGCCGTCAAGTCCAGCAAGCTTTCCACCTCTGTTTCCTTGCAAAACGAACAACAAATTCTTTCCCAATTGAACTCTCCAAACATAATTTCATACAAGGGTTACGACATTAGTTACAACAACAACACACCCATGTATAATCTGCACATGGAGTATGCTCCCGGCGGCACAATTTCCGACACGATCAAGAAACACGGAGGATCTCTTGACGAATCGTTGATCCGATCTTACACTCACCAAATTCTGCTGGGATTGGATCATCTTCACTCGAATAATTTGGTGCATTGTGATATTAAATGTCGAAACATTTTGGTGGGTGAAAATGGGGTTAAAATTGGGGATTTGGGGTGTGCTAGATTGGTGGAAAACAGGGGAGGAGCTGCCGGAACGGCATTTTCCGGTACACCGGTTTTTATGGCGCCGGAGGTGGTGAGGGGGGAAGAGCAAGGGTTTGCGGCTGATGTGTGGGCTGTTGGGTGTGTGGTGATTGAAATGGCAACCGGGTGTAACCCGTGGCCGGAGGTGGATGATCCGATTTCTGGATTGTACCGGATTGGGTATTCCGGTGACGTGCTGGAGTTGCCGGGGTGGTTGTCACCGGAAGGTAAAGATTTCTTGGCTGTTTGTTTGAGAAGAGATGCTGGAGAAAGGTTTACGGTTAAAGAACTGTTACGACATCCGTTTGTCGTTAAAGTTGAAGAATTTGAGAAGAATTCGCCGACTAGTGTGTTGAATCAAGATTTTTGGGGATCTTTGGAGGTGCCGGAGAGTTCACCGGCGACAACGCAGATTGCTGACTTTTCCGGTGAATCTCCGTTGGAGAGGATGAGGCAGTTGGTTAAAGATAGTCCTTCATGTTTGCCCAATTGGATAGATGAAGAAGATTGGATCACAATTAGAAGTGGTCTCATTGAAGAAAGTTTGAAGATTTCCTAGGAGATGCATTCAACCGATGTTACAGTGATAAGCGCTTAAGTCTTTTTGGCGGATGTCTCAGGTTGGAATTCAGTTTTTACTGATTTTCTGGCTTTAACCCTTTTGAAGGTGATCTGGCACGCGTAATTGCGTTTTACCTTGATCTCGTTGGTTAGCAGGAGATTGGAGGGGTCCCGTAAGTTTTCTGATAATGGGTTTCCGACAGTTAAAAGAAAAGATGGCACGATGTCAGCTTGTAACGGGTCAACTCACGCGGACTCACCTATTTTCAATTTTTCATGTTGAAAGAGAGAGGGTTTTGATCTTTTGATGTTGGAAAATCATAATGTTGATCAATGTGGCAATCAAAGTGTCACAATCGGGTTTGGATCAAGATTTCTTGATTTTGAGGAAATATTTGATGATAATAATTATTTGCTCTTGGGTTAAGAAAAAGTTATTTTTGATGTTTTTAATGATCATGTTTTTATTATATTTGCTAATGTTAATCATGTCAAATACAAGAAATGGCTTAAAGCATGCTGCATGCGAAGAGAAACAACGTTGGTTTGATTATGACTTGAGGTATTAAACAAAGCGTTGACTTTATTTTGTGGCATACAAGAACACAAATCATTTAAATTCGGTTGGTGATATGTTAAAGCAAATAACATTTTAATATATGTTCAAACTAGCTTAGAATCTATCTATTACACAGGGTTAAAAAATATTAATACATAAAATTTCCTAAATCCTTATATATATCTTACTATGTTAGAATCTCGTATATTACACCGGTTGAATAAAATATAACGTATATTTAGTAATAAGGATTTATATTACATATATTTGACATATTACATAGTTTTTAATAAAAACTCTATAAACATTATATAGTAATTTTTTAAAATATTTAATAAAAAGAATTAACGAAATGTTCAATTTATAAAATTGTTTTATGAAGAAACCTAACTTTTTTTTAAATAAAAAACATTTTATAAAAAAGATTTTATATACATCATAATTATTTAATAAGAGAGAGGCGGGAAAAAAAACTATGAAAACAATTAAATAAATTTATATATTTAATAGGAGAGAGAGACGGGAAAACACAAATTGAGGAGGCATAGAATCATGACATGTGTCCACTAACATTTTTATTTATTAGATAGTATCAGTGGGGAACCCGCGCGCTGCGACGGAGTGTATAATCTACGTGATTGTACTCAGCGTTCGTTAGTTTATCAATTGGTTTGTAGTCAAGGGAATGAAGGTTTACAAAATATGACTGAATGCTTACAAAATATGACTGAATATTTTTCTGCACTGAACCTCTCATCATCTCACGTCTATTTTTTCTCAACTTTTTTTGAGGGTTTCTGACAAAAAATTATATCTTTTTCTAGTTGTTTTGGAGTCAATAAACTCCAATAAGTGCACAAGTAAATATATCATAATTACAATCACATATCTATCCCTACAAGTGGCAATTTCCACACATTAAAACAGACCCATTTTGAAAAGGTTAAATAGCTAAAAAAATGTGAAGGATTTTGGTATATGGATGCGAAGGCATACCGGTTTGACCTCTCCATCCCATAGGCAATGAGCAACTAAGAATCCAATAACCCCTAGCCTTAAAAGAGCTAAGAGAGAGCATTTTGATTCCTTGAAAAAAAAAATGAAAAGCTTATTTTGTGAACATATATTCAGAATTTGTAATATTATTTATTTTTTCTTTTTTTAATTTTAAACAACAAACCTGAATGCAGAATGAGAGAAAACCCGGGCGATGCGACGGCAACGACAATTTACAACAGGGTATTTGTCTTCATTTAGTTTATCAATCATCTCGTGATAAATTGACGACAAAAGGAGCCTCAAAGCTAACCATACACATTAAGTGAGCTATGTATTTAGTAGAAAAGGCTTCATCATTAAAATTACAAATAGTAGGAAATTAAAAACACTTGTATAGGTTGAGTATTTCAAATAAAAAAACTCGTTCTAAAATTTCTAATTTAAGATTACCAGCTTTCACACAGTTAAGGTAAGTAATTGGTCAAAATATATTGTAGTGTGTCTGTAACTTTTGACCATGTTAACTTCTTTCACACTTCTAGAACTGATTCCATAGGTAATTATCTTATAACAAAAAATTTCAAACTTAAATGGTATTTCTAGCCTAAAATAAGTTGGACTGTCCTAAAAAAACCCATCAAAAGATCTCAAAACAATCAACGGAAAGAAGATACCGAGTTCAGTGTGAAAATTAAAATTAATGCAAAATGTAAAAAAAACATATATAAATTTGGGTTGTCTAAACTTTATGGGTACCTTAAGGCTTTCCCTAAAACGTAACAATAGCACAGCAAAAATTCCTGTTGCATACTGGCAAAGATAGAAAAAATATATGTTATAAGCAAGAAATACAATCATTTCCAAAATTTGTGCAAGAGAATTTCCTGATGAACTAAACAAAAAAAAACATTAATGAAAGATATTGCAATTTTATCATGATAAACTTATCTGGTTCAAATTTAAAACCCGTGTGCTCCTCGAGCCTGGTCTACAAGTACTTAACCATACCCCGACCCTCCACACTAAGCTTAGTAACTTGAAGCTGCTTCTTTTTAGATGCCTTTAACTGTTGCAGCCTCTTGTTCATCTGTCATCACATGGAAAACAGAGGGTATATAGAGAATTTGATCATATGTCATCGTGCCTTCCTTGCAATTGGTAATAATGTGAAGAAAATAAAAGAAAAAAAAACAGACCTTCAGACAACGCTGATCAGGCACAACTTGTTTACCTCGGGCTCTGATTTCACCCGGGTCAATTTTAGATTGGGGACGCACGACAAAATCCAGTGGCATTGCCTCAGGCCTTGATGCATGTAGTCTAGAAGATGAATTTCTAGACTTTGGTTCTCTACAGTAACCTCCAAATCATCAAACAGAAAACAAGTGCAACCATGAAGTAACTATTGTATTCAGCAATGAAATTAACTTACTAAGAGTTATCAGCCAAATCCAGGTCATCATCTCTAGAATGCATCCCTGAAGCTTTATTCATTGGCCTGTTAGGGGAGTAGCAAAAAAGATCATAAGACTTGAAGAACGAAAATATATTTAATTTAATGTCGTTGCAATATTTTATGCAGTTAAATGCAAAATTGCAATATACTTTTTCATTGATGGCCGACTCCTTGTCGTCTTCAAAGCAACTAATGATGCAGAAGCAATTACAAGGCCAGTAACTGCAGCACCATCCTGCAAGTTCATTTACTTTTAGAAGCATACCAAAAGACAATATAAACTTGGATGATGGTTATTAATTAACTTCACTTTATTCTTGCCTTAATATCGTTTTCAGCATGTTTCATAATACTCAAAATTTGCTAGATTAATGATAACTAAAAGCAAGAAGCCTTGACCTCAGTCATGACTGCAACAGATGTTGGATCATGTACGCGCCACACATAGTCTCCTTTTGTCATGCCTTCTGCAGCTGCATCTTTTCTGATAGCATGCACCGCCACAACAAGAGCAGCACCTACAACAACAAGACCCTTGTTTTTGAGGATTGATTTACATTATATATGCAAAATACTTGCATCAACCAATTAGTCAAAGGTATAAGTGTCACCTTTAATAATGAATGAGCCACCAATCATTAAAGCTGCATACATTATATTTTCAGGGGGCTGAAAAGCATTCACATTAATCCAGAGACAAACAGTTCTTAATCTTAACGAAAAATAACTTGAAACAAATTGTGGCACCTGAACTAAGACAAAAGATTCCAACACAAATCTTTCTTTGGAATAGCCATACATGACGATAAAACAAAATTCAAAAAACACATATATGAACCATCATCTTCAATGAACAAAGCGTGATAAATATTATAACTGCCAGAGTGAAACTGGTAATATTAATACAAACTGAACAGAAGTGTCACTTGTAAGTTGCAAACTTATAACATGATGAGGAAATACCAATGATAGATGAAATACTCACGGATGAAGAGAATCTGGAGCACGTTTTGAACTGTTTAAACCGTATAAAAGGAGCGCATACAACATCGATATTTGTTAATTTCATCCACTTTATTAAAGCAAAAACATAGTAAAGAAACCAGCTGCAAAGGTAGATTGCTTAATGAATTTTTCACCTGATTTGCACAATCTGCAACCGAATGCACAACTTCAGCTAGCATGACATGGCTTGAGGTGACAATCAGACCCCAAAGTTGAGTGAAAACACAAGAAAGTTGCGCCATAGAGCGGTCGTAACGGCTCGCTGGCTAGTAGGAAAATTTTCACCAGAACAACCAATTGAATAGCTAACAAAAATGTTTGTTGAATGTGTAACAAATTTGCAATCAAAGCTTCTTGTTATATTACAAGCAATAACAGATTAAATGTAATAATAGACTTATAGATACCTATGATCATCGACTTCAATATTTTACCTCTTGCTGCTCCAAATCAACAACCCTACTGAGAAGATGATGATAATAAAGATATGTAATGCCAATATTATAAAGTAATTTAACATGAAAATATCAAACCTAATCCAGAGGTGGAGCTGGGAATCACACTTGCATTCACTGAAATGGCAATTGTGTCTTCCACCGCCATCACCACCATCACCGCCTGAATCTGCCATCACCATCAGCATCGTCGCCTGAACACGCCATCGCCGTTGCCTGAACACGCCATCGCCGTCGCAGCCTGAGTCAAGGGTGGTTAGGAGAGGAGATCTACGCATTTGAAAGGGGGTTTTAGGGATTAAGGGCGTTGAATGGGGCCGGGAGTAGAGATGAAGCGTCTCTAACGCGCTGTTCAGACGAAAGAATTCTTTTCCCTTATTTTTTATTTATTTTTTCTATACAAATCTCTTTAATTTGAAAGGATAGAAATAACCCTTGTTTTTCCAATCTTTTCTTCTATTTTCCTCCTTAAAAAAATCTCTGAAACATCCTTCCTCTTATTTTCTTTCTTTTCCTCCCTTAAAAAAACTCTAGAACAAAGAATTATTCCCCTTCCTTTCTTTTCCCTTCTTTTCTCTCCTTAAATGAGACTCGGGAACACAGCGTAACGTCAGTTACGAACACAAACGCCCAATGGTAAGAGCAAAGCCTCTTAACACCAAGGTCCTTGGTTCAAGTCCCGGGAAGCCCAAGAAATTTGTCTTTCAAAAAAAAAAGTTACGAACACAAACATTCGTCGGCGTCTTAAAACCGGGAAGAACATTTAATTATTTGGGTTAGAAGGTAATTATATCCATTTGAGGCTTATGAATGTGTAAATCATATAATAAGAATGGTATAAGGTGTCTTAATATTTTTATAAAATTACATTGTTATCCTCCTAATCTCTAGTATATAGTAGTATAGATATAGATAGATATAGATGAGTTGGGTTAAAGTGACCAATTTTTTTTTAACGGCGTGGGCTCAACTGACACGTCCCACCAGGGGAAGCTCGTACATCAGTCTACCCGAACATCCTCCAAGGAATTCGAAATTTGCAGAGGTTGTTCCTAGTTTTTATGAAGTGCATCTTGCAAGATTCGAACTCATGACTTTCACAGATGAGAAATCCTTTGAAAAAACCCCCCTGACCACCAAGGCAGAACCTTGATGGCGGTTGAAGTGACCAATTAACTTTTTTCCCTTCATAACATTTATTACGATACTGTATTTTATAGGATCTAAATTGTAATTTAAATAATATGTATATCAGATCGCGAGCAGCTGTCGGTAAAAAAAACAATTTTGGGTAAATTCTCTTCGCAATTAAAAATGTACATCACAATAGTTATTTGCAAGGACGAAGGTTACAAGGGGTCGGGGCCGCCGTTTTTTCCGTTAGTGGTGTAAATTTTCGCGGTTTCGTCTGAAAAATTTTATACATATTGAGCCGGCCCGGGCTGATTTTTTTCTCTAAGGCCCCTACGATTTTTTTTTATCCCTAAAAATTTCAGTTCAATACTCTCTGATTGATTCGATAATTTATGGGTACGAAATTAAAAAATAAAAAAATAGATTGTGCATTTTAAAAATAAAAATGTAAGCTTAGGGGGGAAATAAAAAATTCAAATTAATTACCCTAACAATCTAACATCATTTACCTCCTGAGTCAAATTAATTGACCAGTCCCGTATTCCCCATCCCTAAATCGCTGAAGCTGAACTGCTCTGCTCCTTTGTCATCGCCGCCTTTGCTCGCCACCTCCTCTCCTACAGCAGTGGTGTTCCTTGTTCAGTTGTTCGCCTGTTGAACAGGGGAGAAAGTTATAATCCACTCAATTAAGCAATTCTTGATTTCTTGATAGTTTGTTAGTTGTTACTACGATTATTATATATTATTGATGAATGATTTCTTAAATATTATTGTAATTTTTTGTCTTATGATGTTGATGTTTGGGTTCGGTTGATATTTGAGGTCATGATATATGTATCATAAGTGGTGACTGGTGAGAACTAGTTTTGCAAATATTGCATTTATATGTTCTAATTGATTTTGAGGTTTAATATTGAAGTTATATGTAGCGATAAATATTTTGGTTTTGCCCTTGCTATTTAGGCTACATTGGAGCTTCTAGAGCATATGGGAGCTGCAACACGAACAAGAGTCCATAACGTGTATGACATATGGATGAAGAAGGATCCAGCAGTTACAACACAGAGATGATTTTTCTTTCAGGTACTTACCATTTCTCTCGCATCATCATAGATATTTGGAGTTATTTATTATTGATTTGTTTAACCCGACCCGAATTGAATCGCCGACCCAAACATATAACCCGAAACATAGCGATAGTAAAAAAAAATTTGGGTCTCGTAACTTTCGGCCCCCGATACTTATTTTTTCAAACTCCGCCACTGGTTATTTGTTCGATGAATTTTTTACATCGAAACAGCTTTGACTATAAAAAAAGAGTATAAAGGAAATATTGTCAAACAGGGTTAGAAAAAGAAAATAAAGAATCCATATATTACATGAGTTAAATAAAGACAATTTGTTGTAAATTAGTAGTTTATATAAAGATTTGATGTTGGATGTCAGAGTGATTGATGAATGAGAAATAATGAAGGTTTAATAATTACAATAAAACAATAATGAAGATTTAATAGCTATAAAATTAAATTTCAATATAAGATACAATTGAAATCTTTTTTATAATTTATTAAGTTTTAATAAAGTATTAGAATAAACTTTAGATATTTAATTATTTAAAATAATTATTATTTAATAAAAGATAGAGTTATTTAACAGGAGAGAGATAGTCGAAAAATAAAAATCTAAGCTTTATGAGAAGTCGACACGTGACATATAAACTTATTAATTTATTATAATAAATATATGGATTTTGATAAACAGTCGAATTATGTTACTAATTTAAAAAATAGAAAAATGCCGTTGCAAATGGGTTGATGACAATAAAATGGCAATAAAAATGTTGAAATACTTGTTAGTTATGCAGAAAACTAACCCAAGCTCTGATGAGTGATTATGAAAACGATTGTAAAAGCAACGAACTTTAATCAAGTAGGAAGTTATTAAAAGAAAAGGGATCACTCCCGGGTTCAGATTACACACGTTAGTGATAGACTTAGTAGATACTTGTTGAACTTCACATAGACATGAATCGTAAGACATCAGTAATTGATAAATAGATAAAAATCTGGGAATTTAATTGTGTTGATTTACGATTAAACAACCGAATAATTGATACAAGATAAATCCCTAGTTAATTATCTACCAATTCCGAAACACAAGACTTAATGAGTTTAATGGTTTATGATTAGAAAATCAAATAACTAATTAAAACACAAAACCCCAAGAACTAGACCGTTTAATTAATAAAGGAAAACTATATAATGTTGCCAATGCTTTGATATTGTATTTTTATCGAGGTCATACTCTTTTATTTAATATTGAGTTAGTTACACAGATGACATCTGTTGTATGCTATGATTTAACTTTTGACCTATAAAATTTGAGAAATTACATGATTGGATCATAAGTTTGTAACTTGTAACATAATTGGCCCCTATATAATTTGACCGTTAAATTTTTTAAAATTACTAAAATACCATTCGAACTCAATTACACAGATGGCCCATGTGGTATGCTCATATTTCACTTTTAGCCCCTAACTTTGAGACATTACAGAGCTGGCCCATAACTTTACAACTTCTAACACGATTGGCCCCTAAAATGGATGGATGTTAACTTTGATTATTAAGTGTATGTGGAATGACCAAATTACAATCGTTATTAGCCGGTACTTGACCTGCTTGATTCCATTAGGGATAAGATTATGGTACAACTGGACAAGAAAATGAGGCTTCTTAAAAAATGGAAGGGTACCTTAGTACTTGATACTAAGAGTTTTCTCAATAAAATCTCTAAGGTTAGTGTAATATTTTTTACCTAGCATTTGATGACCACGCTTCGCGGTGGGGTCACGGGCTGAAAGTAAAATATAAGCGATGACACGTCTAAACCAAATAAAAGAACCTGGGAAAAAAACTAAACAAAAATTTCTAATGTTAAAATGAGATAAAAATAAAGTTTACTTATTCTTATATTCTAAACCCTAAACAAATAAAAAGAAACAAAAAGAAAGAAATTAGAAAAAGAAAACCGGACAAAAAAAGTGAAAAGGAAACAAAACTAAATAAATTGGAAAAAAATGAATAACGTTGAATGGTTTGAACCAGGATGAGCAGGGGATGTAATACTGCCTACCAATGGGCTAAGTAGTACTTTTAATTTGTATGTTGCTTAATATTTTAAAAACACTCAAAAGTAATCGTTCAAAGAAAAAAAAAGTTGGTCAATGGTGAAATGCCACGTGGCACTGCAAAAAAACCAACCAATAAAAGATAAGAACTATTCATGTCCTTGCTAAATTGTATATAGTGTTTAATATTTTTTTGTTCAACTTTTTTATATTTTTTAATTTGTATGTACAATTTGGGTGAGTATGAAATTTGTAGAAGTGGTGAAAACCGAGCGGAAGTGAAACACATGGACAAGGTTGGGAGGTTTCACTTGATGAAAGAAAATATACTTGTTAGCGTTGGCAGGCTAAAGATATTTCATGTGTGCATGCATCAGCTTTTATCATTTTTTCAAGAGATGCAAATTGAGACAAATATGTTGATTCATATTTTATTATTGAGAAATATAAAGTAGCTTATGATTTAGAAGTTGCTCCAATGCCTACAAATAATCAATGTGTGCATATAGACACCAAGGAGAAGATACACCCACCTAAATTCAAACGTCCACCCTCGAAGACCAAGAAATAACATAATTAAACCAAATGACGAGACTAAAAAGAGACAAAAATGTAAGTGTTATCGTGAGTATGGACATTGTCAAATGACATGCAAAAATGCAGTATCTCAAGATCAAGTCTCACCAAGTAAAAGGAAACGAGTAAAAAATGCATATTTTTCTTGTGATTGTGTTGTTTGACCATTTTGGAGTATTTGGAAATAATGTTGGTTTGACTATGTAACATCCCAAAATGTCGAGAAATAAAGTTAACGAGTTCAAGCGGGCCGAAGTCGGGCCGGGTCAGTCGCGAACCGGGCTTGGGGAGGTCTCCCCTATAAATAGCCAGGGTCACCACATGTTTCTCTCATTTGCAATTCTAGAGAGAGAAAACCGTAGAGAGAGAAAGTGTCGGAATCGCACAAGATTGCACCCGCTCGTGTCTCTTGCACTCGTGAGAAGAACCTCCGGATCAGAAGCTCGATTCAGGTAACGATCCGACCTAAATCTGAGTTTTTAGTTCGTTTTTGGGTTTTTCGAGTTTTTGGTGAAAAGACAAGGTTTGAACGGATGAATCTGATAAATAATCATAGATTTGAGATCCCTAAGGGAAAACGAACATTTTGAATGCAAAGGGGTTCGGGATCGTGACATGATCAGACCGAATGCGAAAGTTAGGGTTTTTCGTGAAGAACAGGTCGTGCGCACTTGCTAAGTGCGCACGGAGCAGGTCCTGCGCACTTGCTAAGTGCGCAGGAGGAGGAACCTGCGCACTTGCTAAGTGGGGATTACACGCAGGAGGCAGGGTCTGCGCACTTGCTAAGTGCGCAGACATCAGACTGGTTAAGTAAAGTTAGTATGTTTAGAAGGGTTAAACCGTTAGAGTCGGTAATGGTCTGATGTGTATGTAACTACACAATTCAGATCGTACGTGAAGTCGTTGGACCTTCGTTTAGGACAACCGAGACTAGCTTATCAGGTGAGTTCTAGAAGCCCTCTTTTAAATGTTTTTATATAATGTTTTCGGGCTGGTGTGTACACGTATGAAATGTTGTTTTATAAAATGATGTTTATGAAACTACGTTTACGAAAGGAAATGATTTGGAACGAAGGGTTTATGGAAAGAAAGTTTATGAACGGAATGTTTACGAACGAATGTTATAAAGAAATGGTTTAATGAAAAAGTAAAGGGTTTTGAAAGTGAAAGAAAGGTTTTATGAAAAGAAAACAAAAAGGGGGCAAAGGTTTTAAAGAAGTCATTACAAATCTAATCTGTCGAATGAATGGAATTGACGAATGAAGTCTGGGAATGTGATTCCCAGCCTTGTGGTAGATTATGGACAGCAAGCCATAGTTACCACAAGAACAACATGGGCAATGTCTCTGTGGCATGTCAATGGTTTTGATGTTGTACAACTGGTAAGGGAGTAACGACGGTTACTCGGGTGATGACGATCATCCTAAGTGAACGAGGTAATGGGAAATCAATGACGGCGATACGTAACGGTTGATTCCCAAAGGAAAGATGCGTGTTGGGCAATGACGGCGATACGTAACGGTTGACCCCACGTAGTGTATGGTTGTGGCAATGACGGCGATACGTAACGGTTGCCCACAACATTAAAGGTTCCTACGGGGACATAGAGACGCGTAACGATACAAATTTAGATAATAATGTATGACTTAAATGAATGTTAATGTTTTAAACAAATGATTGTGTTTAAATATGCGAAGGTTTACGAATGAAAGGCCTTGTTTTCTTATACGAATGTTAAACCCTATTGAATGTTTGAATAATGAACCATTTCTTAAAACGAACGAAAACTAGAACTCACCAGCGTAGCTGACGTTTTTAAGTGTACACATTCAGGTTAAGGCAGGTTCTGAGGATGGACGGTGATGCTTGGCTAGAGATGAAGAGTTACCCGACTGCTTTTGAAGTCTGGCATCCCGTTATATTTAGTTATGATGTAAATATGTTTTAAACTATGTTTACGCTTCCGCATGTATGAATAACGATTAAGTTATGTTTAAATGAAAATTTCCGCTGCGTTATCTGATATTCATGTTTAAGAACTGCTTGTGAATGAGTAAATCCAATAAGTGAGGCCTCCCGGGTTTGGGGCCTTACAAGTTGGTATCAGAGCAATAGTTTGAGAGATTCGGACACTCCCAGTGTTTGAACTTAAACTTTGAATGGGACCGAAAGCGGATGCCAGTACGGGTAACTCGAGCCACAGCATCAGGTATAAAGGTAGTATATATTTACGTATATAGTATGCCTTAGAAAGGGTTAGGTAAGGACTTGTGTTCTGATGGAATCACAAAGGTGGTCAAATAGAAATCGAAAGGTAGTGTAATGGTTAATTACAGATGGCCAGTGTATATTAACATCTTACAGTACTTATTGAATTTTATTTGTTAACTAGCGTGATGACATTAGATTCCTTGTCTTTTAAGAACGAAATGGAGGGTAGAATAGGCGGAAGGCGTGGTGAGGGTCGTACCGGATGACACGGTAGGATTCCCGCCCACCAAGTTTATAGTAAAAAGACAAGAGTTCTTGCGGAACCGGAAGGTAGTGTGCATGAGACCGTACGAGTGTGATGCGAGATGTCCTCTGTTGTGTTGACTTAGCGCGAAAGTGGTAAGAGGTGTCGAGGAGAATACAGGGACAAAATCTCAACTTTGAAGAGACGCGAGTATTATGAAGTGTTATAAGAGGAACTAGAATGCTCGAGTAAGGTAAATTGGCAATTTCGTTTGGATCCGCGAAATTGTGAATTTACAGCTGCACGTGCATGATAGCGAATTTTATGGTATTGATTAATGCTTACGTATCAGAGTTGATCCAATTACTCAACCACGACTACGAGATGTTAGTCACCCGAGTAGCGATTTAAAGAGATCGATGAACATCATTAGTAATAGTAACGATGTCAGAGATGGTATACCTTACAGAGGTGAATGATGTCAGCAAGTACGAGCCACAGACAAGATGAGGAGGAATGAAACTTCGGTTTACCTAAGTCAGACGAGCATACGTATGAAGGATGCCAAGGAGCTAGGATGGGCTACGCTTAGCGCAAACACGTTCTGATGAATAAGAATCGGTCTACTGTTGAAGTATGCATGAGCATGAAAGAAATAACCACACTAGTGTATGTCCAAAGAATATGTGAGTGCACGAATGCACAAAGTGCATCTTTCCATGTAGAAGACAGTCCAAGACAACTAATAAGGGTATCTGCTGAAATGAGAAAATAGATATACCAACAACAACAAGAGACGGAAACTGCGATGTTAATTAGGGCGTGCAGACTAAACCAAACCAAACCAGATCCGACCCAAGGATTGTTTGTCTAGAATGAATGTGAAGGACAAGTTTTGACTAACAATGTGAAGCAAGGCATGGGCACTAAGAAGAAATTCAAGGCGACTCAGAGAACGCTCTACTATGTCTAAGTCTAATCAATAGCTGCGAGTATTGCTAGAATTGGAAAGCCGTTGAGGGACTCACTGAAACTAGAAAGGAAATGAAAGTACAAGTGTCACCGTACGTGTCATCTATCCATAGTAAGACCAACGAATGTGACTTTAGAAGAAATGCATGCAGAAAAGGCTAACGGAAACGAGTAGCTAGAGAATATATATTGTCGGTCAGATGGGGTGCCAATCCTTAAGACCATCCAGTGATATGTAGGAAGAAGGGTGTTCAATGAACCAACGATGTGAAACGTAAAACCTGACAAGTACGCTTGAAAGAAAGACTAGAAGGAGATTGTGTATGAAAATATGAATGAAAAGTTCGAGTGACTAGTGTTCCATCTGAATGAATACCTACTCGACAAGTTGAGTGTGATAAGGGATACCTCATATGTTTGGGGGATACCTAATACGGTTCCTACGGGAACGAAGCGATACGGTTCCTACGGGAACAAAGCGATACGGTTCCTACGGGAACGAAGCGATAAGGTTCCTTCTGGAATGAAGCATATGGTTCCTTAGGGAACGAGACGATGTGGTTCCTTCGGGAATGAGATGGTACGGTACCTTAGGAAACTTGATAGTAGGAATCATTCGGGAACGGGATATTATGATTCATTCGAGAACTGCATGGTATGGTCCTTCGAGGACGAGTGCACCATGGACAGCCTATGAGGTATACACAATGATCCAAATAGTCGAGAGACGATCGATAGTAACCATCCAGATGGCAAGGTAGATAACCTTAACGAGGAGTTGAAATTATGGCCATGGAGTCTTCTGTGGACGACTCCGAGTTTGATAAGACATTTCACATAGAAGGACGAGATAAGAACCCTAACGGTTAGATGTGAAAGACCGACTAGGGATGTACGATGCTGAAAAAGATAACGTCTATAAAAAAACGAGAGAGGTATAGTCAAGACTACACAAGAATCTACCAACGGGAGAGTGATTGCATATACTTCGCGGCAGTTGAAAGTCCACGAAGTCAACTATCCAGCTCATGATTTGGAGCTTGCTGCTGTCGTGTTCGCATTGAAAATCTGGAGGCACTACCTTTACGGGGTGAAGTTTACTATTTACTCCGACCACAAAAGTTTGAAGTACTTCTTCGAACAAAAGGAGCTTAATATGAGGCAGAGGAGATGGTTGGAACTCCTGAAGGACTATGATTGTGAAATAATGTACCACCCTGGAAAGGCAAACGTAGTGGCTGACGCTCTAAGCCGAAAGGATGTGCCTACTCCTATTAGAGTGAAAGCTTGCCAGTTGGTGGTAACATCAGATGTGATGAGCGAAATCGAAAGAGCTCAAGATGAGGCAATTAAAGAAGAAAACATAAAGAAGGAAAGGATGGTTGGCCAACAAGACAAATTGGAATATAACACCCTTGGTGTTAGGACACGTTATGGACGGATATGGATACCTATGGGTGGCGAACTTAGGAGCAAAATCTTGGATGAGGCTCATAAGTCTCGTTACTCTATCCATCCCGGTACCAATAAAATGTACCAAGATCTGAGGAGGGAATACTGGTGGCCTGGAATGAAACGTGACGTGACGAAGTATGTAAGCAAGTGTTTGACTTGCTCACAAGTAAAGGCCGAGCACCAGAAACCGTATGAAAAGATTCAACCACTTGATATACCGGAATGGAAGTGGGAACACATTACCATTGACTTCATAACTAAGCTACCTCGCACAGCTAAAGGTCATGACACCATTTGGGTAATTGTGGACCGATTAACGAAGAGTGCTCATTTCCTACCTATTCGCGAGACGTTCTCGTCGGAAAGGTTAGCAGAAGTGTTTATCAACGAAGTAGTAGCACGGAATGGGATGCCTTTGACGATCGTATCTGACCGGGACACACGATTCACATCGAGGTTCTGGAAAAGATTTCATGAGGCGATGGGCACAAGGCTTAATATCAGCACAGCATACCACCCGCAAACGGATGGTCAGTCCGAAAGGACCATTCAGACATTGGAAGATATGCTCCGTGCTTGTATTATCGACTTCGGTGGCAGTTGGGACAGTCATCTGCCGTTAGCCGAATTCTCCTACAACAATAGTCATCACACGACTATAGGCATGCCGCCTTACGAAATGTTGTATGGTAGAAGATGCAGGACCCCGGTTTGTTGGGGTGAGATTGGACAGAAGGAATTAGGAAGTCTCGAAGTCGAAAGAGAGACGTCGGAAAGGTTTGATCAGATCAAAGCGCGAATGAAGGCCGCACAAGATCGTCAGAAATCCTATGCGGATAGACGACGAAGGCCTATCGAGTTTGATGTTGGGGGCAGAGTAATGTTGAAAGTGTCGCCCTGGAAGGGAATCATTCGATTCAGAAAGAGAGGAAAGTTAAGTCCGAGGTTTGTCGGACCTCTTAGGATAGCGGCACGGTTTGGTGAAGTCGCTTATCGGTTGGAGTTGCCTGATGAGTTAAGTGGGATTCATCCTACCTTCCATGTATCACACTTGCGAAAGTGTTTGGCGGATGAATCGGCTCACGTACCACTTACTGACATCGAGGTCGACAACAGCCTTAATTACATCGAAGAACCCGTGGCTATCCTGGACCGAAAGGATAAGCGTTTGCGTAACAAAGTGATCCAATTGGTTAAAGTCCAATGGAGGCACCGAAAGGGATCGGAGGCTACATGGGAAACGGAGGCGGAGATGAGGGAGTCGTACCCTCAATTATTTGACTTGTGATAGGTTTCGGGGACGAAACCTATTATAAGGGGGGTAGACTTGTAACATCCCAAAATGTCGAGAAATAAAGTTAACGAGTTCAAGCGGGCCGAAGTCGGGCCGGGTCAGTCGCGAACCGGGCTTGGGGAGGTCTCCCCTATAAATAGCCAGGGTCACCACATGTTTCTCTCATTTGCAATTCTAGAGAGAGAAAACCGTAGAGAGAGAAAGTGTCGGAATCGCACAAGATTGCACCCGCTCGTGTCTCTTGCACTCGTGAGAAGAACCTCCGGATCAGAAGCTCGATTCAGGTAACGATCCGACCTAAATCTGAGTTTTTAGTTCGTTTTTGGGTTTTTCGGGTTTTGGGTGAAAAGACAAGGTTTGAACGGATGAATCTGATAAATAATCATAGATTTGAGATCCCTAAGGGAAAACGAATGTTTTGAATGCAAAGGGGTTCGGGATCGTGACATGATCAGACCGAATGCGAAAGTTAGGGTTTTTCACGAAGAATAGGTCGTGCGCAGCGCACTTGCTAAGTGCGCAGGAGGAGGAACCTGCGCACTTGCTAAGTGGGGATTACACGCAGGAGGCAGGGTCTGCGCACTTGCTAAGTGCGCAGACATCAGACTGGTTAAGTAAAGTTAGTATGTTTAGAAGGGTTAAACCGTTAGAGTCGGTAATGGTCTGATGTGTATGTAACTACACAATTCAGATCGTACGTGAAGTCGTTGGACCTTCGTTTAGGACAACCGAGACTAGCTTATCAAGTGAGTTCTAGAAGCCCTCTTTTAAATGTTTTTATATAATGTTTTCGGGCTGGTGTGTACACGTATGAAATGTTGTTTTATAAAATGATGTTTATGAAACTACGTTTACGAAAGGAAATGATTTGGAACGAAGGGTTTATGGAAAGAAAGTTTATGAACGGAATGTTTACGAACGAATGTTATAAAGAAATGGTTTAATGAAAAAGTAAAGGGTTTTGAAAGTGAAGGAAAGGATTTATGAAAAGAAAACAAAAAGGGGCAAAGGTTTTAAAGAAGTCATTACAAATCTAATCTGTCGAATGAATGGAATTGACGAATGAAGTCTGGGAATGTGATTCCCAGCCTTGTGGTAGATTATGGACAGCAAGCCATAGTTACCACAAGAACAACATGGGCAATGTCTCTGTGGCATGTCAATGGTTTTGATGTTGTACAACTGGTAAGGGAGTAACGACGGTTACTCGGGTGATGACGATCATCCTAAGTGAACGAGGTAATGGGAAATCAATGACGGCGATACGTAACGGTTGATTCCCAAAGGAAAGATGCGTGTTGGGCAATGACGGTGATACATAACGGTTGACCCCACGTAGTGTATGGTTGTGGCAATGACGGCGATACGTAACGGTTGCCCACAACATTAAAGGTTTCTACGGGGACATAGAGACGCGTAACGATACAGATTTAGATAATAATGTATGACTTAAATGAATGTTAATGTTTTAAACAAATGATTGTGTTTAAATATGCGAAGGTTTACGAATGAAAGGCCCTGTTTTCTTATACGAATGTTAAACCCTATTGAATGTTTGAATGATGAACCATTTCTTAAAACGAACGAAAACTAGAACTCACCAGCGTAGCTGACGTTTTTAAGTGTACACATTCAGGTTAAGGCAGGTTCTGAGGATGGACGGTGATGCTTGGCTAGAGATGAAGAGTTACCCGACTTCTTTTGAAGTCTGGCATCCCGTTATGTTTAGTTATGATGTAAATATGTTTTAAGCTATGTTTACGCTTCCGCATGTATGAATAACGATTAAGTTATGTTTAAATGAAAATTTCCGCTGCGTTATCTGATATTCATGTTTAAGAACTGCTTGTGAATGAGTAAATCCAATAAGTGAGGCCTCCCGGGTTTGGGGCCTTACAGACTATTTTAGATTTATGGTTCATAATGTTTCTATATTTTTTGGAAGCTATGTATTGCCTTTTTGATGAAATTTTTTAAAAATCTATTGTTTCTAAAACTTTATAGAGTGATTTTTTTGAAAGCTACATGATTAAATAGTGATTAATTCATTAATCTTGTGTTAATGATTAAAATTTCGACTCCAATTGGATTTATAAGTGTTCGATATGTTCGTGTTAACATCGACTTACTTTGGGTTGAAATTGGGGATATATGTAATTGATATATTTAGGAAGGAGATATATGTAAATAATATTTTAATTGATTTATTAAGAATCCTTATTCTAATAAATGATTCCAATAAATGTCATGTGTCATCACCATATTTTTTCTCATTAAAATCTTTTAATTCCTATTTTAAGTAAGTTTGAATTTTGAAATTTAATTATCGTAATGTTTTTATTTTTCAGAAAAAAATATATAAGACTTGAATTCTAATTATTACTTAATTAAGAAAACAAAGAATTTTATTTTTTGTTTTACATATTATTTTAAATTTTGTTTACATGTTATTGTATTTTTATTATTCTATTAAACAACCCCATGTAATACATGGATATATAACCTATTAAATAGTAATAAAATAAGATATTTTTAAAAAATTGGATCAATATGTAATATATAGGTTTTAAAAATAGGAAATATGTAATTAAATTTTAGGGGTTAAGTAAATCTATATCTATATCTATATCTATACTACATAATAAACAAGTAAAATATAAGGACACTTGTCACGATTGTAACCCTCCTCATTCTCATTTTCTCGTATCTCTCTCTCCTATTAATAACTAACTTCATTATTTTAGTCAACTAAATTTATTATTTGTTTCAATTTTTATCTACACATTTTTTAATTTAAAATTGTGTTTATCATCAATTAATTTGTTCACTCATATTTTTATGAACTCTACAAACTCAAAGCAATTTTACAGCCAGCTACGATTCAAAAAACAAACTTTTAATCATATATTTACATATTCATATTGTTCCATTTTGACGAGTGTATTTGTGTTAATAGATTACATTATATTTTATTCAACCAGTGTAATACACGGGTTTTATAAACATAAACTTTTTATTACTACGTATATAACATTACATTTTATCAACCCGTGTAATACACATGTTTTTTAAAATACATTACTTTTATTACTAAGTATATAATATTATATTTTATCAACCCGTGTAATGCACGTGATTCTAAACTAGTTGTATAATAAATAAAGATATTTTCATGTCACGTGTCGTCTTTATATTCATTTTCATCATTTTTTTCCGCCTCTATTTCCTATTAAATGCATATCTATTTTTTTAATAATAATATATTTTTAAAGAAAAAAATACTAATCTTCTATACTAATAAATAAAAATCCTAGGGGACACATGTCAAATTAACTGGTTCTTCCTCAACAATTTCTTTCCCGCCTCTATGACTTATTAAATAATGAAAAAATAATTTAATATGAATTAACATTTATCAGTTAGATAAAAAAATTAATACACAGTTAAAATAATGTTTTAAAAATTAACTTAATTTATTATAATTGTTACGTCAAAGTATTTTAACGAGTTAATAGATTACGTTATATTTTTTACACGGGTTTTTAAAAACATAATTTTTTTATTAATTAATATATTACATTAAATTTATTCAATTCGTGTAATATACGAGTTTCTAAGCCAGTATCTTTTTATATGTAACTAGTTTAGATCCCGTCTCTACACACGGGGTGAAAAATATCAGTATTTAAAATTTTTAGATCTTTATGTATATATTTTAGAGATGTAAAAATATATTACATATACTACGGATATAAACAAACTCAAAATATGTAAAAATTAATATATAATTGGATTTCAAAAATACGTTAATTACTTTTTAATATAATTTGACTTTCAATTACTATTTGATTGAAATAAAAGTTACATAATTAAATTTTAAAGTTTCTTATAAAAAAATGATAATTTAAAATAAATGTGTTTTATTATTTGATTGAAATAAAAGTTACATAATTAAATTTTAAAGTTTCTTATAAGAAGGGATAATTTAAAATAAATGTGTTTTATTAGTATAATTAATATTTTCTTAAAATATATATTATTATTTAAAGATAAAAGTGCATTAAATAAGAGAGTTGGAAAAAAAATGATGAGAATTAATACGGAGGCGACATGCATGTGACACTAAAAAATCCTTTATTTATAATAACGATGTAGATGCACAACAAAGCTGATGGACTTGGGCTGAAAGATGAGCCCATCGGTTGTTAAAAAAAACCTAAACCTAGTACATCGCAGAGCCGCCGATCATCCACTGGAGTTTCAACCTTGAAATCGCAGTTCTTGTTTGCTCTGTCCCTTTGAAATCGCAGGTGCAATCTCTCTCTTTTTTTCTTCTTTTTGTTTTCACTTTATGAGCATCATACTGGTATTCGGTGGTGGGTGGTTCAGTTGTTTATGGACCACCGAATAGAGATGATGTGGTTTTCAAATGTTTATGATTGAGAAATCGATGGATGATGAACATGTTAAAGCTCATCCGGTGAAAGAAAAGATTCTCGAAAAGTTCTGTTCCTGACTACTTGATACAAGAATTGAAATATCTATTTATACACAATCTGACTAGAGCTGACTTCTAACTTCTTAACCACAAACTAACTAACCACACTACCCAAAACTAGTATTGACCTAACACTAACTAATTATTTAAGTACATATTAAATGATTAGGTCCATGAAGTGGCATATGCCCTTCTACAATCCTAGATTTCATGTTTCAAGTAGCTTGAAGCAAATCACCCATTCGAGGCTGGCAAATTGAATTTCATGTTTCATGCGTGCCTAAAAAGGTTAGCAAATCGAATTCTTTCTTCTTGTCCATTTGCTAACTACACATGTTTTGGATGAGTTAGCTTTATCGTTGTTGGTTGCGATTTGTTTTAGCATATTTAATTTATTTAATGATAGGCCATCGTTATCCAAGACATGGTTCTAAACGAGCTTAACTTGAGCTTGAAAACTCAAAGTTAAACTTAAGTCTTATTTAACAACTCGACAAACTTAATCTAAAAGCTCAACGACCCTTTATGATGAGCTTGAGAAAGAACCAAGCTTGATTTCATAGCTTGAATATCACGAAAATACTCTATATCAACAAGATTAATTTGAGCTCTTGTTCGAATAATTGAACCTTCATCTCTAATAACTTGTAAAAAAAAATACCCAACCTTTTAACAATATTATATATATATATATATATATATAAATATTAAGATTTGCATATTAATACAACTCTAAAAGCCACATATAAGAATTTGAGCCTAATACTTAGGGTATGTGTAGTGTTTAACGAGTGTGAACAAGAAGGTGGTGCCACGTAGATGGTGGTGAATACTCACACTCAGTGTAGTGGTTAGTGAGTATGATCAACTTTAAATATTGTATTAAAAAAGAAGAAATGGACACATGTTTTAATTCCATATCTTGAAGAATAAACCATTGAGCCCTAACGTCCGTGAGCCCAACCATTATCACCCTCACACGCCCCCTCTCACTAAGGGGCGGCGCGGTGTGCCACATCTCTCACCAACCACACCCTCTCTTCATGGTGGCATTACACATAACCTTACAACCTTGAACTTTACTCATCACATCTTGAGGCTGATAAAGTTTGAATTAAACCATATTGAGTAACCTTATAAAACCAAGACTCGGTTATGGATGTAAATTTAAGTAGGGGTGTTAAATGGGTTGTGTTTGCGGGTTGGCATGTCGAACCTGAACATGACACGAATTCAAAAATCGTATCTGACATATGAACCACACGAGTTTTCACGGGATGCCACGAACACGAGCTATTTAACTCAAAAATGTATTTTATTTTATTTACATATTAATACTTTAAAATTACAAATTCACAACCATAACTACAAATACATATAATATAATTGGGTTTAAATTATAAAAACTAATGTTTGGTATTTTATCTATTAAATTTTGTCACGAAATACTCGATCATTGTAAGTTATGATATAAACATATTTAAAAAATTAAGTATAAAATTAGACATGTTAAATGAATCAACCAGTGAACCCGTCAGGTTGACCTGAACATGATTTGTTTAGTTACACATGTCTGTCCCCTCCTAAAACCGGTTTGGGCCCGAACCTGTTTGTTTGACCAATTTTGACCATGTTTGACCAAAAAGCAGCCGCGGCGGAGAAATGGAGGCGTCGAAGCTAAATTCTTTGCAGTTTACCACCGTCCACAATTGGCTACTTTCACGGAGTTCGCCACGGAAGTTACACAACAATAGCATTAACTTCAAATCTCCGATAAAGTTACATTTGTTGCACTTCGGGTACTTGCCAACATAAGAACCCTGATTCTGCTGAGAAGAGTTAGACTGACTGTTATTCTTTGACGGTTCAAACTTACGGTGTTGCTGTTGCTGAGAAGGTGGGTTTGACTGGAAGGTTTTGGGGAATGAACTGTCAAACTTCCGCTTGTTTTCAATTGTCTTTGATAACGCACCTCTAGGGGGTAGAGTGCCCTGAGCGACTGCATGATCGGTTAGCCTGTGAGCCAACCTGATTGCCTGCTGGATTGTAGTGGGATTAGAAGATGTCACCATGCTCTGAATTTGCGGGACCAAACCATCATTGAATTTCTCGATCCTCTTATAGGGAGGTGTTACCATTTGCGGACACAAGTTCGCCAGTTCATGCGAACGAGTAGTGTAGGCTTCAATTTCAGATCCCTCCATCTTGAGGTTCCAGAACTTGCCCTCAAGTTTCTGTACTTCATCGCGGGGACAATACTCCTCCCGCAGCATAGTCTTAAATTCATCCCATGACAATGCATTTGCCATCTCAAGAGTTAGCATTTGCATCTGAGAGTTCCACCAAGTATGGGCCGGACCCTCAAGTGTGCCAGATGCATATTTCACCTGATTATTCGGTGGACAATTGCACATCGCGAATGCGGATTCAGATTTCTCCATCCAGCGGAGTAAGCCAACAGCCCCTTTGGCTCCACTGAGTGAGCGAGGCTTGCAATCCATGTACGCCTTGAAAGTACAAACCTGCTGGTGGTTATGCTGACCTGAATTGTAAACAAGAATGCGCTTTAAGAATACCATATTCGAATTTGAGTTTAGGATGAAAGATGACTCACTAGAGTCGATAATATGTTGCTTTACCTCCAGCATTAATAGCGGCGTGAGGAGCTGCTACTACTTCAGCCACACGCTCATTTATGAGTGCCGTGAGCTCGGCTGCAGTCATGTTAATGTTTCCGCGACCACCGCGTCCTCCGGCGCGTCCACCACGTCCATTTCCTCTTCCAGACATTACCTTTACATTCACAACATACAATAATGAGAAAAATACATCGCATTTTATCATCATACAAGTACCAGTAAATAAAGAAATTCAAACCACAACATCTAACATTTCAATAATAGTAATCCTTGATAAAATAAATTGTAACGATTACAACTAAATTCAACCAAACATCAAAATTCTAGAAACATCTGTTGGATGAGAACAACCCTGCCCATCTAGGTTCAAAAGAAAAGACGTAAATAAGTAATGAAGATAGATGATCAAATGTCACTGCCAACTGATGTAACATCGGATGCTGCATTATCAACCTCATCCTGGTCTCCTGCAGGTGCATCCTCTGGTGCAACTCCTGCTGCTTCAGCAGCTGCAAGTCGTGCCTCCACTTGCTCAATCCTAGTGTGAAGTATATCTAGGTTCCACTATGCAGTGTTCAGCCAGTCCTCCATATCCACACATCCATTTGCCAAATTCTCATGAGCTGTATCAGTTGCTGCTAAATCTGCAGTCAGTTTCGTGATCCTCTGATTCATCAACATCTCTCGCTGAAGTATGCTAGTAATCTCTCCCGCTGCGTCCCTCATGTTCCGGATCTCCCGGTCCATCCTAGCCACAAAGGCAGCTATCACCTTCTCATAGGGGTACTGCAATGGTGGCAAAGCTCGTATAGAAGATGATGATGAAGAAGAAGCAATGTCAGTAGTGAGTGGAGGTGGGACTTCCTCCTCGCGGATCCAGTTCCTGATCCTATCGGGATACCAATCCCAGTCCTGCGTGTTACCTCTGACACGCACATGAATAGGCTCGTCATACCCTACAGCGGTATTGATCGGGTTGAGTCGACGTCTCCTCGGCTCTGGCAAAGGTACGGTAGGAACATCGTGCTCCTGAACGACTGGGGATGCGGGTGAATTAGGCGGGGTCGACATTTCCTGTAACGGGATGCATTTCCTAGTTCTCTATAACCAATGTCTCTGATACCAATCTGTCACACCCCCAAAATCGACTAACGGAGTTTTACCGTTAGGAGCGTGACATACCAGGATCTCAGTTGTTAGTTACTTGAATGACTCTATATGAGTTTAAGAAAACCACCAGTATTGCTCATAGTCATGATGCAACACTAGTAATGAAAACACTGATTTAATGTAAGACTGAGGAAGCGAAAAGTTAAACGAAAAGCATGCGCCAAAACAGTCGCGCCAAAAATAAATAATTCAACAATAAGTAAAATAAATAATTCTTGCGTTTGAAAATGATGGACTTCGAATGCATGCATGCCTTAGCTTGTGCTTGTACCTTAATGACATGAGAAAACATGCTAAAACGTGTCAACACTAGGTTGGTGAGTTCACAGGTTTCAATGTTTGTAAAGTTTACTAGATAATACCATTTACAATTTATATCATAGGTAGCTAACCTAGTTCATGTTACTAAAGCGTTTCGACACCGAAGCTGATTGTTTATGTTTGTACTGCTTCCCACCATGACTATCATAATCAATGGTGAATGTTTAGGTCAATGTTACACCCGTTCGACTTCCCGTCGTGTTAGCGTGACTAACGCGGGTAGGGCTTGTCAATGCCCAGTAGTACTACTCAAGATTACCTCGCTAACCCATATACTAACGGTTCGATAAGTAAGGACTTTCATGATATGTTTGCGCTTAGTACACAAGTAATATAAAAGAAATGTAAGATCTAAATGCTCGTACCCATGTTTTCTCCCCCAAGTTTAAACCATAAGAAAAGGGGCCGTGAAACTCACCTTAGAGTATGTGAGAAAGAAAACGAACTTAGAATGCTTGACGACTAACTGCCACCTATAAACACCGGTTTATAAGTGTGTGTTTGTGCAAGATGATAGAAACCCTTATTATCCAAACAATACTATTGTTTAAGTGTTTAGAAAAGGTTTGCAAGTTTGACCAAGTTTGACTAAATTTGACTAAGTTTGGCTAAGTTTGACCCGACGACCCGTTGGTGACCCATTTAGTGATTGAATGTTTGTTCAGTATAACACTTCTATATTATACACAATGATCATGTTGTAGCACTTAGCAACAAATCCTATTTGTTCTTACAAGATAGCAAGTTTCCATAAATAGCAGGTTTCTATAAATAGAAAGTTTCCAAAAATAGCAGGTTTCTATAAATAGAAAGTTTTCAAAAATAGCAGGTTTGTTCGGGACTCATGTTTCCTGGAAACTATCATCATTGATATATTCATAGGATCACTCTAACATGTTCTAGTTCATCACAGCACATAACAATTGTCTAGAACCTAAACATGCAAATCATAATTCAAGACAAAGTTGCTATCTTTAGTAACCTATGACTAGCATGCGTGATTTCAAACACCTAACACGTTACAACAAGTTATTGTGTCCTATCTAACATAGAGCTATCATCAAACCATATCATGCATATCTAAATAGCAAGTTATAACCACTTTTAACAATTAAAGTTTCCTTATTTGGAAAGTTCACAAAACCGATCTAGGTATTCAAAATCTGATTTCACAAATCATGTAAACATGCATCAAGTAACACATAACCATCATCACCTCATCCTAATCATGTCTAGCATGCAGAATAGAAATCATAAAAAGTTTCCTCTTTTAGTAACTCATCTATTACACGTTTTATTCACGCAATTAACACGTCTAATCAATCTCAAATCTTTCAACTAATATAACTACAACTATATTAATCATAATCCACGTCTAGCATGCGATTTCTACACATCACATAATCAACAATATTTAATTTTCACATCGTATGCCAACTAGGGTTTCATATATGTTCATAAAATCATCAATACGATGCCACAATATCAAATAATTAACCAATTCATTATCATATTTCAAAATCATTAAGTTTGGATAATCTAGGGTTTCGATCTCAAAAATAAAATTGAAAAAGTGACGGAATCAGATGAAACGACTTACGTAGAGACGTTAGAAACGCCTAGACTAGCACGTATCTACTTCCGGATTCACGATCGGGGCTCGAATGAAGGTTCTATGGTTGCTTGAAGGTTCGGCCGAGTGAGGGTGAGGGGATTGAAGTCGCGACGGCTATGGGGTGTTAGGGTTTATGTTTTTTTTTTAAAGTTTATATATATCCTTAATTGTATTCATGGGTTTTAAGTTGGGCTACGGGCTTTTTAAAGGTCCATAAACTCTAATTAATTAAATAACACTTATTTAATACTTAAAATTTTTGATTTTTATTTTTATAAAAACACTACCTTTTATAAAAATACTAAATACACTTAACACACGATAAACACATACGAAAACAATAACATTCACATAATTCACGTAGATTTACGTAATTACATAAAGTTCACATAATTTATATTAAATATAAATTATCAAATATTCTTAATAATTATCTTGATTAATCACCAACGTTCCGGGTTAGGCTCGAGTGTGATCCGTTGTGTGTGAACTGACAGACACATTTAATTAACCTAATTAAATGCAACATACGCGTGACTAACTGAGATAACTGAGTTTGTAACAAATAATATTTGAACTAACGAGGTTTGAGTTAACGGGGTTAACCTGAAATTGCCGGATGTCACAATTATTGCGGCTTAAAGTCTTAATACTTCGAGCTTACATGCATCTAAAAGCTCCCAAAATGCGTGAACAAACTACATAACCATGCTACTACTCGTATAGAATATCATAATAAATAAAAAGTATTGAATTGTATTTTAATTGAAGTATTTTAATAGTCAATACCACTTTACATAGATCTAACATCATCAATTTATTTAATGATAGGTCATCATTATCCAAGACATGGTTTTAAACGAGCTTAACTTGAGCTTGAAAACTCAAAGTTAAACTTAAATCTTATTTAACAACTCGACAAACTTAATCTAAAAGCTCAACGACCCTTTATGATGAGCTTGAGAAAGAACCAAGCTTGAATATCACGAAAATACTCTATATCAACAAGATTAATTTAAGCTCTTTTTCGAATAATTGAACCTTCAGCTTTAATAACTTGTAAAAAAAAATACCCAACCTTTTAACAATATTATATATACATAAATATTAAGATTTGCATATTAATACAACTCTAAAAGCCACATATAAGAATTTGAGCCTAATACTTAGGGTATGTGTAGTGTTTAGCGAGTGTGAACGATAAGGTGGTGCCACGTAGATGGTGGTGAATACTCACACTCAGTGTAGTGGTTAGTGAGTATGATCAACTTTAAATATTGTATTAAAAAAGAAGAAATGAACACATGTTTTAATTCCATATCTTGAAGAATAAACCATTGAGCCCTAACGTCCGTGAGCCCAACCACTATCACCCTCACACGCCTCCTCTCACTAATGGGCGGCGCGGTGTGCCACGTCTCTCACCAGCCACACCCTCTCTTCATGGTGCCATTACACATAACCTTACGACCTTGAACTTTACTCATCACATCTTGAGGCTGATAAAGTTTGAATTAAACCATATTGAGTAACCTTATAAAACCAAGACTCGGTTATGGATGTAAATTTAAGTAGGGGTGTTAAATGGGTTGTGTTTGCGGGTTGGCATGTCGAACCTGAACATGACACGAATTCAAAAATCGTATCTGACATATGAACCACACGAGTTTTCACGGGATGCCACGAACACGAGCTATTTAACTCGAAAATGTATTTTATTTTATTTACATATTATTACTTTAAAATTACAAATTCACTACCATAACTACAAATACATATAACATAATTGGGTTTAAATTATAAAAACTAATGTTTGTTATTTTATCTATTAAATTTTGTCACGAAATACTCGATCATTGTAAGTTATGATATAAACATATTTAAAAAATTAAGTATAAAATTAAACATGTTAAATGAATCAACCAGTGAACCCGTCAGGTTGACCTGAACATGATCTGTTTAGTTACACATGTCTGTCCCCTCCTAAAACCGGTTTGGCCCGAACCTGTTTGTTTGACCAATTTTGACCATGTTTGACCAAAACGCAGCCGCGGCGGAGAAATGGAGGCGTCGAAGCTCAATTCTTCGCAGTTTACCACCGTCCACAATTCGCTACTTTCACGGAGTTCGCCACTGAAGTTGCACAACAATAGCATTAACTTCAAATCTCCGATAAAGTTCTCCGTCCGTGCTTTCGCTGTTGGAGGCGGCGATTCTGGTAATCTCTAGTTATTTCAGTTTTAGTACTAATTTGTTAATTTCTGCACATATCAAATTTCAATCGTTGTTTATTTTTATTTGCAGCCGTAACTCTGCTTAATTACGGCGCCGGCAATGTTCAGAGTATCCGAAATGCAGTTCGTTATCTTGGCCTCGATATCAAAGAGGTAAGTTATTAGCCAATGTATGTCTTCTGCAGTTTTAAAGTACATAAACTTACATTTTTGTACTGCTAATCAATGGCGGTTTGATTTTACATTATTCATTTAAAAACAAATTATATTATGCAGATTAGTTAAATCGTAAGGTGTTTTTATTATTGATCGATTGAATAAGAGATTACATAGGAATCATATATATAGGCAGAGATAATACACTTAGATACCATCTAGATATACCAAACCAAACCAAACCAAACGTACCCAGTATAATCCCAGGGTCTGGGGAGGGTGTGATGAGGGCAAACCTTACCCCTATCCCAAGGGATAGAGAGGCTGCTCCCGTTTAGACCCCCGGCTCCATGGGAAAGAAAAAGATAAAAATATAAATAAAATTAATGAGTAATAAAGTAAAATAAATCTAACAGTAATCTAACAATTAGCAGTGTATGACTAGAGTATATTAGTCACAAGAAACACAACACACCTACAAGAAACAAGACATACGCAAAATCTTTGCTAAACAACTCTACTCTCCCACACAACGGGTCACTCATCCTAAAACCCTAATACGACGTCTCCATGAAATCCTATCATTGATCATGTCCTCTGAGAGGTGTAAATCTAGCAAATCAAGCCTAATCCTCTCATCCCACGTTAATTTCGGTCTCCCCCTGCTCCTTTTCCCCTCTACAACGAGAGTTTCCATCGTTCTCACTGGATCTGTGCTCTGTCTCCTCTTGACATGTCCAAACCATCTCAATCTTCCTTCTCTTATCTTATCTGAGATACATGTGACTCCCAATCTCTTCCGAACAACTTCATTTCTTATTCGGTCCTTTCTTGTGTGTCCACACATCCACCTCAACATCCTCATCTCAGCTACATCCATTTTTCGAGCTTGTGTCTTCTTGATGGCCCAACAATTGGTTCCATATAGCATCGCTGGGCGAACTGCTACCCTATAAAATTTACCCTAGATACCATCTAGATATAATAATTATAAATGCTAACTAAACTTGTCTAATATTCTCTCGCAAGTTGAGGGTGGGGAACGACCTGCAACTTGGACCACAGCAGCAGAAACAGTTGTGTTTGTAGAGGTTTGGTAAAGATATCAGCAATTTGATCATTGGTGCTGATAAACTGAACTTTTAATTTTCCTTGAGCAACTTTCTCCCTGATGAAGTGAAAAACAACTTCAACATGTTTGGTACGAGCATGGAACACTGGATTGGCCGAGAGATATGTGTCACCTAAGTTATCACACCAGAGTGTAGATGAGGACTTGGTGCATATTCCGAGTTCATTCAACAATGCTTCCAACAAGGTTAGTTCAGCCACAGTGTCTGCAAGAGCCTTGTATTCTGATTCAATTGAGGACCAAGAGACTATACGCTGCTTTCGTGCATTTCAGGAGATAAGATTGGATCCAAGACATATAGCAAATCCCCCCGTGGATCGACGATCATCAGGACACCCAACCCAATCAACATCAGAGTAGGTCTTAAGGGTGGTTTGCCGGTTAACATTAGTGAAGGCTTGAAGAGAAGATCCAGAGGCATGCTGAATAAAGAGACCAAAGTGAGAGGTGCCTTTGAGATACCGCAGAATACGTTTAACAACAGACCAATGATTTTCCGTCGGAGCATGCATGAATTGGCAGACTTTATTCGCAGCAAAGGTAATATCTGGTCTCGAGAGGGACACATATTGTAGGGCCCCAACAGTTTGGAGATCCTTAATAGGATCCGAAAGAGCAGGATTGTCACCAAGATGCAAGAGTTGAGAAGTGCTCATTGGAGATGAAACTGATTTACATTCAGAAAGCCCAACTTTAGCAATGAGTTCAGAAATATACTTGTGTTGTGTTAGTATAATGTTTTTGCCATGATCTCATTCCCCAAAAAATAATGTAGATCTCCCAAATCTTTAACCGTAAAGGAGTCACTCAACTGTGAGATAACATCGGTAATCGTTTTGTTATTATTCCCGGTGACATCTATGTCATCAACATAAATGAGAACATATACTAGAGTTCCCCGAGACTTCAAAATAAACAAAGAGGGATCTGTTTTAGATCCAGTGAAGCCAAGCTGATATAGGGCAGTAGATAAACGTTGGAACCATGCCCGCGGTGTTTGAGCCCATATAAAGGCTTGTGGAGAAGACAAACATGATCAGGCCGAGTTTTGTCAATGAAACCCGCCGGTTGTCTAAGATACACCGTTCCTTGCAAGTCACCATGGAGAAAAGCATTCTGGATATCAAGTTGTCTAAGAGACCACTGGTTGGTAACTGCAAGAGACAGAACAACACGAATTGTGGAAGCCTTGATGACAGGACTAAAGGTTTCTTGAAAATCAACCCCCTGCCTTTGATTGAAGCCTTTTGCAACTAAGCGGGCTTTGTGGTGAATTGCCTTGCCATTTTGATATGTTTTCAACCTGTAAACCCACTATGAATCAATAATGTTAGTGTTTTTGACATAAGGAACAAAAGACCATGTTCCATTCTTAACAAGAGCATCAAACTCTTCAGCCATGGCTTGACGCCACTCCAGTAATTTGTTAGCAACGGTAAATGAGGTGGGTTCAAGGCAAGGAGTTGTACCAGTGGAAGTGTGATAAGAGGAAGGAGTGTAGCCAGAGGGAGGTTGAGGATTTTGGTGAAGGTTAGCAGGACGAGATCGGTTTGGTGGAGCCGGTTGGGCTGTTTCGGCTTGTTGGGTGCCGGTGTTTCCGACTGCCTGTATATATGATTTGGGAGATCTACATTATCTATATATGATTGCATGATTGTTCTTTGTATGCATTGGGTATTGATTAGATTCTACATTTCAGACCAAAGTTTCATATTAGAAATTACAAGTTGTATGCCTTATTTTAGCTTGCTCATGAATTAAATGAATTGATATATTTGTCTGTATACATATTGATCATCAAGAATTATATGTGGCAACTGGCAAAAAGGTAGGGTGTAAAGTGTCAAGCTGGTGAAGCTTTTAGGATTCATCAAAACGGGTTGGGTCTCGACTCAGGTTGAACCATCAACATATCTTTTGTTCTTTCTTTGAATTTCGTAAGTAGTTATTGTTTTGAGAGTTATGGTACACTTGCAAAGGTTTTTTCTACAACATTTGGGATACAAACTTGCAGGGATCAATCATATTATCTTGCTTTAAGATATGCAATTCGATGAAATATATACTCAAGAGTGAGTAATCAATTTGCCAGCGCACTAGGAATTAGGAAATGGAAATTTTGGTACAAAAAGTATTTCACAGTACGTTGTAGTTTTGTAATTCCTTTGTTTGTAGTGAACACTAAACACACACACATATACGTCTATATCTTTTAATTACTAGCTTTTTTTTATCCAGGTTCAGACACCAGAAGACATTTTAAATGCCAAACGCCTTATAGTTCCTGGGGTTGGAGCATTTGCTGCAATGATGGATGTTTTGAACCGAAATGGGTCATTTTCAAATGCAGCATGCTTTTTTTCCCCTCCACTTTACATTTGCAATATATGCATTTTGGTGTACACCAAATGTATTGTGATTCCAAAGTAAATACATCTTATTTTTTTGTTCAATTTGATTGTTTTAGGATGGCTGAAGCACTTCACACCTATGTCGAGAATGATCGCCCATTTTTAGGCATTTGTCTTGGTCTGCAACTACTCTTTGAGTCAAGTGAAGAAAATGGGTCTGGTAGGTATTTAATATTTATATCTAACATGTTTTTGTGAGATATATTTTAAAATTATACATACGGCTCTTTAGTTGGCCTGTTTCTTAATGGATTTGCATAATTCTCCTTTTAACGTATGAACACTTTTCATTCATGCAATTAGATCACGATATTGATCTATAATGTACCCATAACACTGGTAGCATTTTTTTGTTCAAAACTGGATGCCATGTCATCATTGGCAACTGGTTTGACCCGTTGAAGGTAAAGAATATCTATGTTTACCATATAAGTCAATGGCCTTTTTACAATGAAAAAGACTTTAGGGACTTGCATGATAAAAATGGGACAGCATGGTGGGTAGTAGTGTAGTACTGAATACTGATATAAACCCTATTTGTGATTATGATGTATTAGTAAACCACTGTTCTCATATTTATTTTAACTGAATTGATTAGTTTTTGTTTTCAGTGAAAGGTCGTGGTTTGATTCCTGGGGTGGTTGGATGTTTTGATTCCTCTGGTGGTTGCAGAGTGCCTCATATTGGGTGGAATGCTTTAAAAATTAAGAAAGATTCAGTTATTTTAGATGATATTGCAAATTGCCATGTTTATTTTGTTCATTCTTACCGTGCTGTCCCGGTATGTTTGTCTTTCTTATTCATCTTCTAACTTTTCCTTTTTCCACCGATTAATTAAATTGTTGACCTTACTTTTATAAATATATACAGTCAGAAGAAAATGAAGAGTGGGTTTCATCCACTTGCAATTATGGGATTGATTTCATATCATCTATTAGAAGGGGAAATGTACATGCAGTTTAATTTCACCCGGAGAAAAGTGGAGGCAAGTTTAATTTTTCAGTTTTTATATTTTACTTGTTAGAAATAATAATATGTGCTCACGAGTTTAAATTCAATGATCCGATAAAAATTAATTACACATGACAATTTTAACCCATTTACGCGCTGATTTGTGCTTTCTTTAAACTCAAAGAGGTCAAATGGATCAACTCAAAACAATTACAGGGGAACAGTTCAAAGGGGTAAACAGGTCAAATGGGTTGAAAGTGTCATAAAGTCTTTTTTTAATGTGTACAGCTTTCATAGTTGTTTTATTCAATGATTTAGATTAACGTTGTAATAATTATGTTTCTGTATGCCAATTTTTTAATAAGTGAACAAAAAGTGATCCAGGTCAACTCAAAGTGTCCCTTTTGACCCGAATAGGCTGTGTTTTACCTGTAAATCTTTTTTCTAAATGGACAAACTAGTGTTCGATGTCATCCCAACCCCGATCCTTCTGACATGAACTGATGAACAAAAGTGGTTCGTTTCAGTCCGCACCCAAATTGTGCTAAGCGTTAGAAGCTCAGAACCTTCTCTGTTTAAAGGGTAAAATTCACTTTTTTACACTTGTATGTAAGTTAACCATTTTGAAAATTCTCAGATGTTGGTCTTTCAATACTGCGGAAGTTCTTGTTACCGAATTCTTCCATAACTAAGGTAGTTTTTAAGCTTTTAATATTATGATTTTTTATAATTACACATTTATTTTTGACAACCTAACACCGTAATGTGAAGACAGAAGCCATTTGAAAGGAAGGCTACAAAGCTTGCAAAGAGGGTAAGTTGTAGGGTACTAGGGTTTATTAACCAAAATTACTTCGACTGAAATTCTGATTATGCATATTTGAAATGATTTTCTTCATATTTGATACTTAATTTGTAATTAATAGCATGCTTTGATTAAATTATTGTACTAACTGACATCAACTAATTGCAGGTTATTGCTTGTCTTGATGTGAGAACAAATGATAATGGTGATCTTGTTGTTACCAAAGGAGATCAGTATGATGTGAGAGAGCAGACCAAAGAGAATGAGGTATATTAAACACATTTTATTTTTATAAAAATATACATACCATGTTTTGTTAGCTCTCTATATTTTTAAGAGCTATCTTAAATAAATATAATTAATAGTTTTAATCTCTTTAATAGGTCAGGAACCTGGGTAAGCCAGTGGAACTTGCTGGACAGTATTACATAGATGGGGCTGACGAGGTACTCTTTTTTAACGTATTACTTTTAAATTATGTGTGGGTTTTAATAAACAACTATTATTTGCAGGTTAGCTTTTTAAATATTACTGGGTTTCGAGATTTCCCTCTGGGTGATTTGCCATTGTTGCAGGTATGGTTAACTAATTAATCTGCTATCAGTTATTACAAAAAGAAAATATTATTACAATAATAACATAAACATTTAGATAAAACGATTTTGGAGGTTGTATGCATTAAAAATAGATTTTGGTTGACCCGTTCCCCATTTAGCCGAGTCGTTTGATGTGAACTATTTGACTCATTTAAGATAAAGCACCACCCAAATCTACCTGTTCGTACATAAGTAAATGTTTATGTTTTTGTGAGAAACCCAACATTTATAAATATTTGTATTTCTCATAGGTACTATTCTAGTTTGGAAGTCGCTTCAGAATATTTCAGATCTGGTGCAGATTAGATTTCTATTGGAAGTGATGCTGTTTATGCTGCAGAAGAGTATATAAAAACAGGAGTAGGAACTAATTTTTATTGAACAGATTCAAAATTCATAACCTTTATTCAGTTTATTACACCAAATTCATCTTGGTATCACCTTTTTGTCTAGTGTAAGAAAATCTTGCGTGAAACATAGATTTTTTACAATTGTGTAATGGTGTTGTGGCACACCCCTCGCCATCAAAAAACTGGTGCAACGTGGCCCACATCACGTCTTAACTGCTATAAAAGGTTACGTATACAATGGTAAAAAGGTTGTGATATGTCGCAAACAATGGAAAAAAAGACATTTTCTTGCATAAAATGACAAATATAAAAATTAATTACATCTTAGTTTAATCAACCCATTTTCGTTATGAAATTTCGTTATATATTTTGTTTATTTTATTTTATTTTCCTATCATGTTCTACAGATAAAAACTGGAAAGAGCAGCTTAGAACAAATATCTAGAGTTTATGGGAATCAGGTTTTTGTTTTTCTTTTTTTTTTATGCATTTCTTACACTAATAATTAAAAAAAAGGGCCAATTACATATATCCTCCTAAAAACTCCATTAATTACATATTAACCAGCTCATCTTTATTTACGTATATCCCCTTCATAATTACCAATATACCTAACTGGATGATGGAATCGATCCGAAGCGGGAATCAAAAGGTTAGGGTTGGGATCAATGGAATAAGAATAGTCGTATTTCTTGTAAGGTTTAAATGCCAAATTTATAAAAGAGGGGGATATATGTAATTTAAGTTTTGGGTTTGGTATATATAATGTAATTAGGGTTGAAAATAGGGGGATGTATGTAATTCCACCTTAAAAAAATTGTAATGTATTAGACAAATAATAACTTAGTCTATAGTAGATGGGTTCATTATGTAATTATGTATTCTATTTATACTCCCTTGTAATCATTATATCATTACACAGTAATACAATACAATTACCAAGTTAATCTTGGTATCAGAGCTAGGCTCTCAACCCTAATTGCCGCCCCTATTTTCACCCCAACCCTAATCGCCGACAACCCTTTTCCGACTTCATCACAGTTGTAGGGGCTGTTCCGACCCGCTCTCTCTTAATAACTCAACCTTAAACAAATGGTGTTACTTGCTGTTTTCTAAACGATCGAGAAAACATCTCACTTTTGGGAATACACCCTCAAAAGTCATCTTTTGAAGATTCAGATGCATGGCGACGAAACCTCTTCCGGGTACCTTAACCGAGCCAAAGCCTAGGCGGATGCTCTTGCCATCATTAATGAACTGTTTAAGGAAAAGGATCTTGTCATGATTGCTATTTCTAGCCTTCGCTACGAGTACAATGGATTAAAATCCACCCTCCTTGCAAGACAGACTCCCACAACTTTCACCGAGCTGTTTGATCTTCTTGCTGACCATGATTACATGGTCAAACAGTTGGCTCGAGTGGTCCCATCCTAACAAGCCTTTGGTTTTCAGCTTGCTGACCATGACCATGATTGAGCTTGCGTCACAACTTGGCTTTCATCTTCAGCCCACAACTCAGTAGTCCCAGGCCTTTTTTACATCTCAGAACCGTGGGCGTGGCCGTACTTCAACGTATCGTGGTTGTGGTCGTGGGTCCAACAACAGGTACAACGGGGGAAATATAAGTCAATTCAGCTGGGCTTCAAACCAAAACACAGTTTATGGTACGTGTAATAGGTGTGGTATTGGACATGTACCGTTCGCTCGAGACAACAGCCTTCGGGCAATCATGATGATTATCGCTCCCAAGCATCTTCATGGCTTCCTGACACCGGCTCTAATAGCCATGTAATTCCGGACCTGTCTTGCCTTGGCATTGCTGAACCCTACTTTGATGAGGATGTTTTTCATGTTGGCAATGGTAAGGGTTTACCTATTCTACATATTGGTTTAACTCGTTTTTCTTCACCTAACAAAACCTTTTCCTTATCCAATATTCTTCTTGTTTCACAAATAAAAAAAATCTCCTTTCCGTACAAAAGTTGTCATTATAATCATGTCATTTTGATGTTAATGCTACTTTCTTTTCTTTGAAGGACCAGTTTACACGCACTTCACGTGTCCAACTAAACACGGGCTCTACTCCATTCGTCTTTCTCAGATTCTGCCCGTTCCAAGACTTGCTTTCACAGTTGTTCGTGCTCCTATCCACACATGACATCAACGGCTTGGACATCCTCATCCACAACTTTTAAATTCCGTGTTATCTAAATATTCTCTTCTTTTTTTAAATAATAGTTTGGATTCTCCTTGTAATGCTTTTCATATAGGGAAATGATCGAAACTACATTTGGCTTGTTCTAATTTTAAAAGTACATGTGTTTTGGATTTAATTTTTTGCGATGTTTGGGTATTGTTATATGATAGACACAATTACTTCTTACTTTGTGTTGATCACTTTACCCTATACATGTGGATTTTTCCTTTAAAACAAAAATCCGATGTCCCCTAGGCAGTATTCACCATCGCTCCTGTCCACATACTAGTGGGCAAAACGGATTTGTTGAGCTCCGCCATAGACATGTGGTGGAAACGGGTCTCACCTTACTTTCCCTATCCGGTGTTCCAACTCGGTTTTGGCAGTTTGCTTATGATACAACAGTTTACCTAATCAACCGAATGTCGTCTCGTACCTCATTCATATATCTCACCTTTTGAGCATATTTTTTCTTCAAACCCAATTTCTCCTTTTTGCATGTTTTTAGCTGTCTATGTTACCCACACATTCGCCCGTACAATAAACATAAATTGGATTTTCGATCTCTTCCCTGTGTCTTTCTCGCGTACATCCCCATTCACCATGGTTATCGTTGTCTTGAGACGACAACTGATCGCATCTTTACCGCTCGTCATGTTCGGTTTACCAAACAAATTTTTGCCGTTCCTAACACCCTCTCCTCGGTTCTAGTCACCCCTCCTTCCGACCCTTATGTTTCTTCTTATCCTTCCTTCGCCCCTTCTCTAGATAACAACACATCAACCCTTACCCCACCTACCAGCCTTTACCATTCAGCACCACCTGACCCACCTACCACCCTTACACGCACACCTGCTGCTGCTCCACTCGAACAACCCTCTACTCCTTTTCAAACCTTCAGTCGCCGTCCCAAATAAACTCAGCAACCACTGCCCACAGCACCCGTCATCGATGCTGATTCTCACACACCTTCTCGCACCAAACATCGACCTGCCCATCTCCGCCCTAATCTCAAACAGCGTGTTCGCTTTGATCCGTCATCCTACACTACCACCACCTCCTCTTCCAATACTGAACCCACCACTTCTGTTGTTGCCAACAAATCTCCAAAGTGGCATGCTGCAGAATATGCAACACTTATTAGAAATAATACTTGTCTCTGGTTCCACCGGTTCCTAATGCAAATGTGGCTAAAGGTTTCAAACAACAGCCCGAAGTTGACTACCACGAAACCTTCAGCCCCGTGGTCAAATAATCAACTACCATACGAACTGTTCTTTCCATCGCTGTCACCAAACGATGGTCTTCTAGACAATTGGACTTTTAAAACGCGTTCTTACTCGGTGACTTGACTGAGACAGTGTAATTAAAGCAACCACATGGATTCATTGATCCACAAAGACCGGATCATGTATGTTTGCTTCAGAAGTCGTTATATGGTCTGAAACAGGCTCCACAGGCCTGCAAGATCCGAACCCATAACCTCCACAGAGGGAAAATCCTTTGGAAAACCCCCTGACCACCAAGGCAGAACCTTGATGGCGGTTGAAGTGACCAATTAACTTTTTTCCTTTCATAACATTTATTAAGATACTATATTTTATAAGATCTAAATTGTAATTTAAATAATCTGTATATCAGATCGCGAACAGCTGTCGGTAAAAAAAAACAATTTTGGGTAAATTCTCTTCGCAATTAAAAATGTACATCACAACAGTTATTTGCAAGGGCGAATGTTACAAGGGGCCGGGGCCGTCGTTTTCTCCGTTAGTAGTGTAAATTTTTGCGGTTTCGTCCGAAAAATTTTATACATATTGAGTCGACTCGCCCTGATTTTTTTCTCTAAGGAATTCTTGGCCCCTGTGATTTTTTTATCCCTAAAAATTTCAGTTCAAAGCTCTCTGATTGATTAGATAAGTTATGGGTACGAAATAAAAAAAATAAAAAAATAGATTGTGCATTTTAAAAATAAAAGTGTAAGCTTAGGGGGGAAATGAAAAATTCAAATTAATTACCCTAACAATCTAACATCATTTGCCTCCTGAGTCAAATTAATCGACCAGTCCCGTATTTAATCGACCAGTCCCGTATTCCCCATCCCTAAATCGCTGAAGTTGAACTGCTCTGCTCCTTTGTCATCGCCGCCTCTGCTTGCCACCTCCTCTCCTACCGCAGTGGTGTTCCTTGTTCAGTTGTTCGGCTGTTGAACATAGGAGAAAGTTATAATCCACTCAATTAAGCAATTCTTGATTTCTTGATAGTTTGTTAACTGTTACTACGATTATTGTATATTATTGATGAATGATTTCTTGATTTCTTAAATATTATTGTAATTTTTTGTCTTATGATGTTGGTGTTTGGGTTCGGTTGATATTTGAGGTCGTGATATATATATCATAAGTGGTGACTGGTGAGAAATAGTTTTGCAAATATTGCATTTATATGTTCTAATTGATTTTAAGGTTTAATGTTGAAGTTATATGTAGTGATAAATATTTTGGTTTTGCCCTTGCTATTTAGGCTACATTGGAGCTTCTAGAGCATATGAGAGCTGCAACACGAACAAGAGTCCAGAATGTGTATGACATATGGATGAAGAAGGATCTAAGAGTTACAACACAGAGATGATTTTTCTTCCAGGTACTTACCATATCTCTCGCATCATCATAGATAATTAGATATTTAGAGTTATTTATTATTGATTTGTTTAACCCGACCCGAACATATAACCCGAAACATAGCGATAGTAAAAAAAATTGGGTCTCGTGACTTTCGGCCCACGATATTTATTTTTTCAAACTCCACCACTAGTTATTTGTTCGATGAATTTTTTACATCGAAACAGCTTTGACTATAAAAAAAGAGTATAAAGGAAATATTGTTAAACAGGGTTAGAAAAAAAAAATAAAGAATCCATATATTACATGAGTTAAATAAAGACAATTTATTGTAAATTAGTAGTTTATATAAAGACTAGTGTTAGAACCCGTGTATTACACGGGGTTATAAATAAAATAAATTTAAAACAAAATACAATTTGAGACTAAAAAATGATGAATACAATTCATATTTCATAAATCAGTAAATATTTCTTTGTATATAACGTTGGATGTTTTGTTTAAAATTTTTCCATCCTTGTCTAAGGCTACATTTTTTTAACCTATTTCTGCTTTTAACTCTTGAAAGTGCAACATATAATTGACCATAAGTGAAAACCGCCTGCCTCAAGAACAATCCAACCCTTGATAAGGACTGGCCCTGGCTCTTATTTATTGTCATGGCGAAACAAACCGATGGTGGAAACTGTCTTCTTTGTAGCTTGAAAGGGACTCTTTTGTCTGAATTAGTCAAATTTATTCTTGGAATAAAAGTGTGAGTTCCAATATTGTTTTCAGAAATGATCTCCGACTCGATAACACGATTACCAAGAGATTTGACTTGTAATATAGTTTCATTACATAACCCATTTTTCTGATCAATATTTCTCAGCAACATTACAGACACACCTACCTTCAAAACTAAACTATGATTTGGTAATCCTGAAAGTTTAAGAACATTAAGAACATCTTACGAGTATAAACTTTGTTGGAAATTATCGTTTAACCGTTCTGACTGGCATATGCTATCTGAACTTAGATACTCTTTTTGTTCACCGAGGAACATTAACAACAAATGATCATTAGTCTCCTGCATTACTTCATTTGTCAGAACAAGTATTGCTCTTTCTTGAAAGAATTGAGGATTTTTGTAGTGTTGAAGAATATATGGATAGACAAAGTCAATTAAACTTCCAATAAGATCGACGGAATCAGTAATAAGTATATCATCAGGTATATCAATCACCGCATCGCCATCATTAATACCACCAACATTTCCCTCTCCCAGGTCCAAAAGCCATTTTGCAAAGTTTTGTGTCTTTTCTAGATCAGCTGTGTCATTCCCAATGGCTAGTCTCATGTTTTTTGTTAACTTTAACAACTTGCATTTTCTCCAAGTGTATTATGAACATAAAGCAACATTGACAATGTCTTGTCTGCTTCCGTTTGGCACAACATGTATGACTTGTCTAAAATCTCCTCCAAATACAATAACTTTACCTCCAAATGGTATATTACTTTTGTTTGAAGAATTTGGGGTCAATATGGCATTCAAAGATCTATCCAAAGCTTCAAATGCATGCTTATGAACCATCAGAGCTTCATCCCATATAATCAATTGTGTTTGTCTTATTAAATGCGCAACTTCGCTGCCTGACTTAATACGACAAAGATAATCTTCATTAAGATTGAGAGGAATGAGAAATCTAGAATGTGATGATCTACCTCCTGTCAATAACAACGATGCAATACCACTTAACGCAACATTTAAAACGATTTCACCTTTACATCTAATTACTGTTGATAATGTTTTCCATATAAAGGTTTTACCAGTTCCACCATAGCTCAATATGGTTTAATCTGTTCTAGCAACCAATTTGCATTCATCAATTGCTGCATTTTAATTAAGCTTGAGTATAATTTTGTTTATGGATCTTTAATTTAACTTCATTTTGTACACTTTCACCCTGTTTAGTATCCCTTTCTTTAGTAGTTTAGCAAATTTAAAAAATGTGATTCATTTCAGATCACTCTGGTTTCAAGGTCATTGTGTATGGTGCTACGTTTTGTGCATTTCAAAATAACATAGTTGGATGTTTTTTTAGTATTGAAAGGATTGGTTTTAAGTTTTGGTTGGATATACTTTTGTGTTTTAGTTGCGTAACTCTAAACTTGAAATTTGGTTTGACCAAATACTAATATCATTTGGTTTTGATGTGATTGTGTCATTATTTACACATTTTGTTATATTTATGATATACAATATACTTTTGCATTTATTTTATAAATAGTCTAAACTTTTTTATAATCGCTATTTAAAAGTCGTTACATAGTTTGACCATTATTTTAAGTTTTTATTATTTAATACTAAATTCTAATTACTTCATTATGAATAATATTTAAAATGAAAACAAAAATCAATTATGATAACTTTAATTTAATTTATTTAAAATTGTTTTAAAAAATAACTCTATATTATGCTTTTCATTATTTACCAAAAATACAATTATTCTTTTCATTATATTTCATATTTTTGTTCCCTTATTTTTAGTAACTGATATTGATTTTAAATTATATGTGGTGTTTTTAATATATTTGACTTAAAAAATAAGATTTTTACCTTAAATGAAATTTATATTATTAACTTTTAAAATGATATTAGAATTTAATATGTTTGACTTTTGTATTAAATAAAATTTATATCATTAACTTTTTCCAAAAATAAATGATTATGAATTATAAACCGTTTTTTATTTCTTGATATTTTTTTTCAATTTTTCGTATCATTAATTTTCATATTTTAATGTCATTCATTTTAGCAACTGATATTGTTTAAAAATTATTTATGGTAAATTTTAATTACTTCATTTTGATTAATTTGAAATCAAAACATCCTAGTGCTATTGATTTTTAATTATCTAGTGTTAGAACTCGTGTATTTAAAATGAAAACAAAAATCAATTATGATGACTTTAATTTAATTTATTTAAAATTGTTTTAGATAATAACTCTATATTATGTGTTTCATTATTTAACAAAAATGCAATTATTCTTTTCATTATATTCCATATTTTTGTTCTCTTATTTTTAGTAACTGATATTGATTTTAAATTATATATGGTGTTTTTAATATATTTGACTTAAAAAATGAGATTTTTTATCTTAAATGAAATTTATATTATTAACTTTTAAAATGAGATTAGAATTTAATATGTTTGACTTTTGTATTAAATGAAATTTATATGATTAACTTTTTTCAAAAATAAATGATTACGAATTACAAACTGTTTTATTTATTGATCTTTTTTTCAATTTTTCGTATCATTAATTTTCATATTTTAATGTCATTCATTTTAGCAACTGATATTGTTTAAAAATTATTTATGGTAAATTTTAATTACTTCATTCTGATTAATTTGAAATCAAAACATCTCACTGCTATTGATTTTTAATTATCTAGTGTTAGAACTCATGTATTTAAAATGAAAATAAAAATCAATCATGATGACTTTAATTTAATTTATTTAAAACCGTTTTAGATAATAACTCTCCATTATGCGTTTCATTATTTACCAAAAATATAATTATTCTTTTCATTATATTCCATATTTTTGTTCTCTTATTTTTAGTAACTGATATTGATTTAAAATTATATATGGTTTTTTAATATATTTGACTTAAAAAATGAGATTTTTTTTATCTTAAATGAAATTTATATTATTAACTTTTAAAATTAGATTAGAATTTAATATGTTTGACTTTTGTATTAAATGAAAATTATATCATTAACTTTTTCCAAAAATAAATGATTATGGATTACAAACCGTTTTTTATTTCTTGATATTTTCTTGTCTTTCGCGCCAAGAATCAAATCCGAACATACTGTGATTTATAACAAATAAAGAAAACAATCAAATATCTAAAAACAATATTAACATCAGAGAAGAATGAGCTACATTGTATAATTTCTAGAACCCATACTCTATCATCCTTCTATCCATCCAGATAATAGTAATCAACATTTTAACATAAATAAACAATAAAATCTCATTCTTTCTGTAACTAATTCTTTTATATTTGACATTTTGACTACTATAATCTGAGGTAGCCAATCTCTCCACCTTATCCTTATTCAACTTTAACATAAATTAATCTATAACTGTAACTTTAAAAGGTGTAGGGTAGTCAAAATACACTAATTCCAGGGGATGCAAGTTCAAAATACAATAAGAATATAAGATCGATTCAACATGATTATCATCAAAAACTTATATTTTCTAAAGATTTACTACCTAACAAATTTGAGAATAGATTCAAAAAAATCTCCAGATTCAATGAGATTAAATATAATTATTAGAAACAAAAAACAGATGAATTCGTAAAGGTATCTGCTGGACGGAGCATAAAAGGTGATCGATGGCTTCAATCGATTGTCCTCTGTTTGCTTTAAAGAATAAGTTGAAAAGAGATTCATAAAATATCCAGATTCAATGAGATTATACATAATAATTTCATAAAAAGTGATCGATGCATAAAGGTAAGATCGATGAAGAGTAACGATAACATACCGATTCTTGATTTGATTTTGAAGTTCGGTTGTTGAAGATGAAAGAGAGAGAGCTTCGATCAGGAAGACGATTAGGGTTTTGTTTTGAAAGGGAATGATGTGATAAAGGTCTCACCGAGTTTAAATGGTTTATATATGGTTTTAATCGGGTTGTTTTTAAACCCGCTTCTCGATCCGCGCGTAAACCGGTTTTATGTCCGGTGGATCCAAAAGGTGAGGTGAAACGTGGTGCTGACAAGTGGCACCAAGTTTTACTTGTTTATTATATAGGATAGATTTGATGTTGGATGTCAGAGTGATTGATGAATGAGAAATAATGAAGATTTAATAATTACAATAAAACAATAATGAAGATTTAATAGCTATAAAATTAAATTTCAATATAAGATACAATTGAAATCTTTTTATAATTTATTAAGTTTTAATAAAATATTAGAATAAACTTTAGATATTTAATTATTTAAAATAATTATTATTTAATAAGAGATAGAGTTATTTAATAGGAGAGAGATAGTCGGGAAAACACAAATCTAAATTTTATTAGAAGTCGACACGTGACAGATAAAGTTATTAATTTATTATAATAAATATATGGATTTTGATAAACAGTCGAATTATGTTACTAATTTAAAAAATAGAAAAATGTCGTTGCAAATGGGTTGATGACAATAAAATGGCAATAAAAATGTTGAAATACTTGTTAGTTATGCAGAAAACTAACTCAAGCTCTGATGAGTGATTATGAAAACGATTGTAAAAGCAACGAATTTTAATCAAGTAGGAAGTTATTAAAAGGAAAGGGATCACTCCCGGGTTCAGATTACACAGTAATAGACTTAGTAGATACTTGTTGAACTTCACATAGACATGAATCGTAAGACATCAGTAATTGATAAATTACTCATTAAATAAGTTTGAGTAAGTTTGAATTTTGAAATTTAATTATCGTTTGAAATCTTTTAATTCCTATTTTAAGTATGTTTGAATTTTGAAATTTAATTAGCGTAATGTTTTTATTTTTAAGAAAAAAATATATAAGACTTGAATTCTAATTATTACTTAATTAAGGAAACAAATAATTTTATTTTTTGTTTTACACATTATTTTAAATTTTGTTTACATATTATTATATTTTTAATTTTTTATTAAACAACCTCATGTAATACATGGGTATATAACCTATTAAATAGTAATAAAATAAGTTATTTTAAAAAAATTGGATCAATATGTAATATATAGGTTTTAGAAAAAGTAAATATGTAATTAAATTTTAGGGTTAGGTAAATCTATATCTATATCTATATCTATAGTACATAATAAACAAGTAAAATATAAGAACACTTGTCACAATTCTAGCCCTCCTCATTCTCATTTTTCCGTCTCTCTCTCTCCTATTAATAACCAACCCCATTCTTTTAGGCAACTAAATTTATTATTTGTTTCAATTTTTATTGTCACACCCCCAAAATCCACTAACGGAGTTTTACCGTTATGAGCGTGACATAACAGGATCTCAGTCATTAGTTACGTTGAATGACTCTATATGAGTTTAATAAAAACACTAGTATTGCTCATAGTCACGATACAACACTAGTAAATGAAAATACTGAGTTAATGCGAAAGCGTAAAGATTGAAGGAAAAGCATGCGCCAAAAACAATTGCGCCCAAAACATGCAATTCGAAAATAAATAAATAAGTAAGTCCTGCGTTTGATAAATAATGAAACTCCAATGCATGCATGCCCTATCTCGTGCTCGTACCTTAACGACATGAGAAAACATGCTAAAACGTGTCAACACTAGGTTGGTGAGTTCACAGGTTTCAAATGTAAGTAAAGTTTATTTGATAAAACAATTTACAATTATATCAATATGTAGCTAACCTAATAACGTGTTACTAAAGCGTTTCGACACCGAAGATGACTGTTTATGTTTGATCTGCCTCCTACCATGTCTATCTTGAACAATGGTAAACTGTTTAGGTTAATGTTACACCCGTTCGACTTCCTGTCGTGTTAGCGCGACTAACGTGGGTGCGGCTTGTCAATGCCCAGTAGTACTACTCAAGATTACCTCGTTATCCCATATATTAAACGGTTCGATAAGTAAGGACTTACATGATATGTTTGCGCTTAGTACAACACGTGATATAAATGAAATGTAAGATCTAAATGTTTGTACCCATGTTTTCTCCCCCAAGTTTAAACCATGAGAAAGGAGCTGTGAAACTCACCTTATAGTATGTGCTAGAATGACAAGTGAAAGACAGGTGACCCGCTAACGGCTACCTATATTTCATAAGTTTATGAGTGTGTGTTCGTGTTGGTTCGTAAGACCCTTGCATCCAAACAATCCCATTGTTTATGTGTTTGAAAAGAGTTTACAAGTTTGACTCATGTTTGACCAAGTTTGACCCGACGACCCGTTGGTGACTCAATGTATGAAATAGTGTTTGATTAATATAATACTTCCATATTACACACATAAGATCACGCAGGTAACACTTAGCAACAATTCCTTATTGTTCTAGTATGCTAGCACAGTTACCACATATAGTAAGTTTCTATATTTAGCAGGTTTCCATAAATAGTAAGTTTCTATAAATGGCAGTTATGTTCGAGACTCGTGTTTTCTAGAAACTATCGTTACTAATTATGTTCATAATATGAATCTAATACGTCTTAGATGGTTAAACATGTAACACACACCTTGATCTTTAACATGTTGATCACATTTCAGTTTAGGGTTTCCTTTTATAGTCGGCTAAAGATAGCATGCATGGTTTCTGAGATTTAACACATTATAACACGTTATTTCATCATTGTTAACATATAACTATCATAATATACTAACATGCATATCAAACTAGCAAGTTATGACTACTTTAGTCGATTAAAGTTTCCTTATTTAGCAAGTTTGTAAAACCGGACTAGGTATTCAAAATCTAACTTCACAATTCACTTAAACATGCATCAAGTAACGTATAAATATCATCATATCATCCTAATCATGTCTAACATGCAATATAGAAAACACAAAAAGTTTCCTTATATAGTAACTCTCGGTTCTAGACATCTAGCGTTTCACCAAATCAACAAAACTAACAACTATCATCATAATACACAATTAATTATCAAAGTTTGCATCTTTATTCAATGGATTCTTGTTTGGATGAAAACTAGGGTTTATCAAAACCATATTTTCGAAAATATATATAAATAAACATGAAAAATCTTACTTGATCCGATAGAAACGAAAGTTGATGCTATAATTGCTCAAGAACACCAACAATTGCAAGAAAGTGATCGATCTAAGAACGGTTTGAAGATGGATAGAGGGTTTGCGACTTAGAGAGGGTGTGGGGGTGAATTATTTTCGAAATTTAGAGGAATGGGAGTTAGGGTTTTATAATTTCTTTATATATGCACTCCATTGGCCCCTCCATGGATTTAAAAATTGATTTACGTGGCTCATGGACTAATTAAATGAATTTAAAACACATTTAATTAAATGTAACTAATTAAAATAGTTTCTAATAAATATTTTTATAAAACTTATTTATAAAAATCACTAAACCAGTAAAAGTCACAACGTTCCGCGTAAACGTACGCGATTTCACGAAAGTCTACATTTTGCGAATAAAATCACATAACACGTAAAATCACATAATTTATATCAATTATAAATTATTTATTGTTCGAAATATTATTTTTAATCATCACCAATGTTCGGGGATCGACTCGTGCGATTCGGTAATTCTCTGAATTACCGTTACGTGAGTGTTTGTGCAATAACTGACACAATTAATTAACCCTAATTAAATGTAATGCATGAGTGAATGTTTGAGATAACTGAGTTTGTATAAACAATGTTTGAACTAACGATGTTTGTGTTAACGGAGTTAACCTGAATTTGCCGGATGTCACATCATCCCCTTGTTGAAAGAATTTTCGTTCCGAAAATTAAACGAAGTCAGTAACGTCTGAAACAAAAAGTTTGGGTTGTCACATTTATCTACACATTTTTTAATTTAAAATTGTGTTTATTATCAATTAATTTGTTCACTCATATTTTTATGAACTCTACAAACTCAAAACAATTTTACAGCCAGCTACGATTCAAATAAAAAACTTTTAATCATATATTTACATATTCACATTGTTCCATTTTGACGAATGTATGTGTTAATAGATTACATTATATTTTATTCAACAAGTTACACGGGTTTTAGAAACATAAACTTTTTATTACTACGTATATAACATTACATTTTATCAACCCGCGTAATACACAGGTTTTTTAAAATACAATACTTTTATTACTAAGTATATAATATTATATTTTATCAACTTGTGTAATGCACGTGATTCTAAACTAGTTGTATAGTAAATAAAGATATTTTCATGACACGTGTCGTCTCCATATTCATTTTCATCATTTTTTTCCGCCTCTATTTCCTATTAAATGCATCTCTATTTTTTAATAATAATATATATTTAAAGAAAAAAATACTAATCTTCTATACTAATAAATAAAAATATTAGGGGACACGTGTCAAATTAACTGGTTCTTCCTCAACAATTTCTTTCCCGCCTCTATGACTTATTAAATAATGAAAAATTAATTTAATATGAATTAACATTTATCAGTTACATAAAAAAATTAATACACAGTTAAAATAATGTTTTAAAAATTAACTTAATTTATTATAATTGTTACGTCAAAGTATTTTAACGAGTTAACATATTACATTATATTTTTTACACGGGTTTTTAAAAACATAAATTTTTTATTACTTAATATATAACATTAAATTTATTCAATTCGTGTAATATACGAGTTTCTAAGCCAATATCTTTTTATATGTAACTAGTTTAGATCCCATGTCTACACACGGGGTGAAAAATATTAATATTTAAAATTTTTAGATCTTTATATATATATTTTACAGATGTAAAAATATATTACATATACTACGGATATAAACAAACTCAAAATATGTAAAAATTAATATATAATTGGATTTCGAAAATACGTTAATTACTTTTTAATGTAATTTGACTTTCAATTACTATTTGATTGAAATAAAAGTTACATAATTAAATTTTAAAGTTTCTTATAAGAAGGGATAATTTAAAATAAATGTGTTTTATTATTTGATTGAAATAAAAGTTACCTAATTAAATTTTAAAGTTTCTTATAAGAAGTGATAATTTAAAATAAATGTGTTTTATTAGTATAATTGTAGAACCAACGACTGATTGCAACAAAATTCTTCTAAGTACAAATGTTGCTGATAGGCTTATCAGCAGCGCTCAACATATCAGTCTTGATGCTGATCCTCATCCTTGCTGCTGACAGCCTTGTGCCTTGAAGATAAATCGTTGCAGCTGACTATCCATGCCAAGCGTCACTGGCAACTTTCTACAAAAGCTACTGACACACTCAAAGCAGAAGGAACCTCAATGGTGCAACCAATGACGGACAACAATGCTCTTCTCCAAACATGCAAATAATGATGCATAAAGAAGACGCTTCAATAAAGTTAGCTAGTTTAGACTAAACTTGTATTATTAGCTTTGTACAAAAGATCAACGGTCTGTGTTAGATCTGATCCTTAGAATCAAGGGTCTGTCATGATTCTAAGTTAGTATAAATACTGTGTAAACACTTCATTGTAAGTGTGCTTCTTGATAGAGTTTTCATTTGTAATCGTTTATTCACAAAAGCTTAATACAACAGTGTTCTTATTAGTATTCTTTCTGTTTACTCGATTATACTTGTGTAGTTGCTATTGTTTCCGCCAATTTCAACTAAGAACATAACCATTTTGTACTTTCACGATCCTATAAGTGGTATCAGAGCTTTGGCTCAGATTAAACAAACTCACACTTGTTTAATCACTTCTGGTTCTATTCTAAACTTTCTCTTTGATCAAGTCACCCAAAATCACAAAACAAAGATGGCACAGAGCAATGGATTTGAAGACATCGGCAATATCAACCGACCACCAAGGTTGGTATCTGGGGAAGACTACGACATGTGGAAGAATCGCATGGAAAGCTTCTTCTGTTATCAGGAGTACGGAATGCGGAAATCCATCAGGGATGGACCCTACACTCCCATGGTGGCCTCTGCTGATTCTAGAGGACCACTAGTCCCGAAGGAGCCCTACAAGTACTGTGATGAAGATATCAAGAAAGTGGAGGTAGACTTCAAATCCTTGGGAGCCATTCAAATGTGCTTACCAAATGAAGTTTTTCACAACTTCAGAGGTTACAAAACTGCTAAGGAGCTATGGGAGGCTCTTGAGAAGATGTTTGCTGGCTCAGAGGAAGTCAAGAAAACAGAAGGGACATCCTGAAGCAGCAGTATGAAAACTTCGTCCGGAAGGAAGGTGAGTCCCTAACTGTTTTATTTAACATATTTACTTATCTTGTAGGTGAGTTGCAGTGCTCAAAGGTGAAGCTGGAGAATGAAGATATTCTAAAAAAATTCATCAGGTCTTTACCTAGCTGCGGGACACTCTACACAGTGTCTATTAGAAGAACTGAAAATCTGAAGACTCTCCAAATGACTGAGCTCTTTGGTATGCTGAAAACCTATGAGCTAGAGATGATTCAGGCAAAATAACGAAGCTCAAGCTATCAAAATGCCTCAACATCCACCACTACCTCTGCCCTCCACTCTGACCACTCAGGTCCCGGTTCCAGCAACTACTATCCTCCCATTGTCACCCATCCATAAACTCCAACCTCTCAAACAAACACCTCCCATTGTCACCCATCCACAAACCCAGACAACAACAGCAACAAGCTACTCCTCTAGTTCAAACTGCAACCTGTGCAACTGTTGGAGCTTCTGACTTCGACTGGAGCTTCCGGTATGAAGAGCTGCCTGCCAACAACCAAGCGCTTATGACAGACACAACTGAGATACCGCCTCAGGTATATGAACATCTCTGTTCCCAAGCTTGTATTGATAAGGTGTTAGGCTACAGAAAGCAAAATCAAAACCTTATAGATCAAAATGAAGAGTTTCATCAAATGAAATCTGAATTCATAAAGGTAGAAAACAGTTATAAAGAAAAAATTAACTGCCTAAAGAAAGAGATTTCATTACTAAAACATGAACAAAGCAACCAAGTTCGCTGCTGATGGGTAAATTTAAGTCCAAATTAACTTTTACCCGCTGTAAAAATTAACGTCGGTCTTTACCATGACTGCCTCGGTGTATTACAACTGTAACAGTAAAAAGTGAATAAGGTTGTACTGTACAAGTCATTTTGCTTTTTCCCTTCTCTGCCGTTATAAGAACAAATCAAATTTCCTTACCACCTCTTCACATTAAATTTCACCCTAAACCCACATCACCTTCTCTCAAGTCCCCACCACATTCAAAGCCTTCCATCCTTAAAACATTCAAAGCCTTCTACACTCTTAACCTTCAAACCTTCCCTCCAAAATCAAACAACAATGGCAGACATCAATAACCCTGACGATAAGTTCTCCCCGTACCATAACCTTATAGCATACTTAACCAAGGGAAAGAAATCCGAAGGATTCGATAATATGATCGACTTCCTATGCCGATCAAAGATCCATTTTTCCCTCACAACCAACCCTACCATATATATCCCTCATATGGAGGATTTCTGGAAAACCGCCGTCTACTCTACCGAACAGGGGATTCCCCAAATTAAAGCCAAGGTAGACGGCAAGGACATCACCATCTCGGAAGCCACACTCCGGAAACATCTTAAGCTTCAAGATGAGGGAGCAGCCATCTCATACTCAAAGGACGAGTACATGAGGACCTTTGTATCCATAGGGTACACTGGAAATCAAAATGAGTATGCAATAGAGAAGGCGCTGATGTGCCCTCCATGGAAGTATCTCTGCCACACTCTTCTCCAATGCATATCTCAGAAGAAAAGTGGATGGCATCAAGTGAGCTCCGCACTTGCCTCTGCTTTCCATGGTATGATTACTGGCCTAGGTTTTAACTTTGCACACCTCATCTTTGAGGGTTTGAGATATAACCTCCAAGAGGGTGCAAAGCAACAATTTTTTATGTACCCAAGATTCTTGCAGGAGGTTTTCAACCAGGAACTAAAAGAACTTTCAAAACCTACAAGAATCTACATCATGTTGGGACATAAAAATAACATTTTTCAAAGCATGAGAACTGTTTCCAAAAGGTTCTCAGGGTCAATGTTCCATTGTTATCTACAATGATGAACATGCAAAGCACCCCAGGGTGACAATTCAGCAAACCCAGCTGATACTGATCCCACACCCTCCACATCACTTCCTGAATCACAAACAACTGCTTCCCTTGATCGAATCCCTGTGCATTCTACTGAAGATGCACATGCACATACACTTCTAACGCCCAGTTTGATTGCTCAACCGGAACACAGGGCCCCCGTTGCAGCCAAGTATACCAGAAAAAGGGGTAAGAGAACTCCTTCTTCTCTTGCCTCCAAGGCCCAAACCCAACCTAACAGCCCTCACTCAGAATCACAACATTCTGGTGAGAATATTATAAGGGACAACCACATTGTTTGGGAGACTCCTTCGGATGTCTCTCTATTAGGATCAGGATCACTTCCCAGATCCATAGAACAGCCCCTTGAGCCACTCCTCTCTCTTCTGAACTTAAGTGTTGAAGAACCTGATCAAGATGATGTACCTTCTCCAACTGCCACTATCTCGGAGGTACTGATTGATCTTGCTTCCAACACACCCAACCCAAGTTCTACTCTCCCGAAGGTCCACTCTAGGAGTTATGACAGAGTGGATGTGGAAGAGGCTGTCACTACTGCTGGTCCATCAAATGACCAGGAGGACAGTGACAACATTGCTAAGACCTCAACCACGGCAACTCACAGTGAGGATGTTTCCTTGGAAACTCCCCTCACTGAGAGGAATCCCAGGCGCCAAGAAACCATGGGTGATGGGGATGTTGAGGCTAGGCCTACAGCCCCATCTGCGTCCAAGGATTCCACAAATATGGATGAGGACAATATGCAACTTAAAAATCAGGAATTGACGGCCAGGGTGGCTATGCTTGAGGCTGAGGTGTCAAAACTACAACACCAGATCCTTCTGCATGAAGCCCATCAATGCCCCTCCATGGCTTCTCCCTCCCTTGTCTCAGTGGGCACCCAAACTGATGCTTATCTGTCCACTGATGCAACCAAAAAGGGGCAGATAGTCCCAATGGAAGAAGACTCAGACAGTCTTGACGACTGGATTCAAGAGCAGGCTGCATTTCAAAGTACACTATTCAAGCCAGCTTTTGTACAGGTTCATGACTTGCCAGCTTCAGATGACGAAGAAGAAGAGACTTTTGAAGACTAGAAGTTAGTCGTCAGGGTTGTTGATGAGGTGCTGACTGATGTTGAAGACAAAGAACAAACATATACATCTTTCAGCATCATCCCTGAAGCAGCAGCCATCATAAGTCAATCCACTGCCCCCCCCAATTTCCACTGACTTCAACACAGCTAGAGTTTGACACAATACTAGCTTGGGGGTATGATGGAAAGTCTGAGAGGTTCTGGATTGGTTGGGAGTTTAGCGGAGTAGAAGAGCTAAACTGGGACTTTCTCAACAGCATCCAAGTCCTTCACCTATACCATCTACAATGCATCAACGACTCTACAGACCTCTCAGCAGAACTTGCTATTGGCAGGTTCTATGACTTGATGGAGGATAATCCACCCAAGTTCGAAAGACAAATACAAGTAGCAAAAAGGGTAGCCTATCCTGAATCTTCAGCAGCAGCAGAAAGAAGACTGACTCCTAGAAGACTTGAAATAATAAGGAGCAGTCTTCTCACTGAAGAAGAAGTTCTGTGCTTAAGAAGATTTCTGTACAACTCCATTATCAAGGACTTATATGTGCTAGGATGGGTAAGCACTAAGTCTCTTGACCACACCTTACTACTAAGCAACGGCTCCTCTCTCACCATCAACACCAGGAACATCCTGCTACTGCCTACAGACTTTCTTTACAAGATCTTTCAACTTTGGGCAAATATCTGCAATGTCAACTCCCTCGAAAGCTAGGCAATGATAGCTACTGCTAGAGCCCATCTTGAACAAGAAGGAAGGATTGCTGATGCAGTATATGTGTCAAATTCTGACACTGATTCTGACTCAGCTTCCCCTCGAGTAGACATCTTTGCTGCAACATATGAATCAAGATCCACTGTCCAAGAAATGCTGATAGAATTTACAAGTCCTGAGTGCAAATCAGATGAAGCTAATGACCTTCCCTTATCAACCTCTCAACTTGCCAATGAAGCTGAGGCTGAGATCCCAACAACAGCACAATCATCTGCTGTTGTGATCAGTGAATCCGAAGCAGAGGCATCCAGTGTAAACAAAGGGAAGGGAATTATGACCAAAGAAGATGAAGAGAGGTTGCTCATAGAGAAGAGAGAGAAGGAAGAAATAAGAAGGAACTTGCTAGACAGCTGCAAGAACAACTAAACAAGGAAGAAGAGGAGGAGGAAGAAAAGAAAAGAAAGGAAGATGCTAAATTTAGAATCTCTAATTCTAAATTAGCAAAAGAAATGAGGGAGGAGTGGATTGAATCTCTGATCTCTCAAGGTGAGGATGTTGACTACCTTGAAAAACTTTCAAACAAAGAGATCTATAGAGCCGTCATGGGTCAGCAGGGGCAATTGGCAAAGAAGAAGAGAGCTGAAGAGGAAGAAAAGGCTCGTCAAAAATCCAAGAAGGCCATTGCACTTAACCAGAGAACCCATGAAGAAAGGAAGGTCATGACTGACTTCATAAAGGCAAATGGGGAAAGTGGAAGGAGGCTAGGTCCCATGGCATTCATGAACCTACAAGCCTTGTACAGACAAGTCAAGAAGGAAGAAGAAGAAAGACTAGGAAAGAAAGTTTTCAAGACAAGGGTCACAGAAAAGGAAGACAAGAGACCAGTCAAGAAACAAAAGACTTCTGCCCTAGACACTACTTCCACTATCCAAAAACCTTCCACAAATATCCCAAACCTTCCTCTCCTCCACCCAAAAAGTCCAAACCATCTCACCCAGTTCCCTCTCATCAACAACCTCTCCTGAAGAATCCAAACCCACACCTAAACCAGAAGACTCTAGAGATATAGTTGATTGGTTCTACAGTTCACAGGATCAGTGGTTTGAAATCTTCAGGGGGAGAACTGAAAGAAGGAGATCTGTTTATAAATCAGTTGATGAAGTTCTACAATTACCAGATTCAGATCTCAGTAGAATTCTGGAGATGGGTGAAGCTCATGAGCCTGCAAATGAGGGTGAGAAACGTCTTATGCTAGCAATCAAACACCATTTCAACCCTAGCAAAGATGTGATCATAGATATCAAACCACTTCAGTCCCACTCTCCATTTGTAAGTTGGTCCTACAATGCTGATCTGGATGAGTTCACCTTAACTGATGTTAAGAAGCAGTAGATGAGATGTTCAAGCAAGACAATTTTCAAAATGCCAAGTAAAGACATCAAGACTCTGTCTGAGCTTCCACTGAACAATCCCAGCAAGGATCCAAGAGGCTATGAGGTTGCAAGGATAGTCTGCCACATGCAAAAGCTTCAGCAACAAAGAGATTAGAAGAATTTTGGTAGCATCAGTCTAGAGGGAGTTTGTAGAACCAAAGACTGATTGCAACAAAATTCTTCTAAGTACAAATGCTGCTGATAGGCTTATCAGCAGCGTTCAACACTTGTTGCTGCTGATAGGCTTATCAGCAGCGCTCAACATATCAGTCTTGATGCTGATCCTCATCCTTGCTGCTGACAGCCTTGTGCCTTGAAGATAAATCGTTGCAGCTGACTATCCATGCCAAGCGTCACTGGCAACTTTCTGCAAAAGCTACTGACACACTCAAAGCAGAAGGAACCTCAATGGTGCAACCAATGACGGACAACAATGCTCTTCTCCAAACATGCAAATAATGATGCATAAAGAAGACGCTTCAATAAAGTTAGCTAGTTTAGACTAAACTTGTATTATTAGCTTTGTACAAAAGATCAACGGTCTGTGTTAGATCTGATCCTTAGAATCAAGGGTCTGTCATGATTCTAGGTTAGTATAAATACTGTGTAAACACTTCATTGTAAGTGTGCTTCTTGATAGAGTTTTCATTTGTAATCGTTTATTCACAAAAGCTTAATACAACAGTGTTCTTATTAGTATTCTTTCTGTTTACTCGATTATACTTGTGTAGTTGCTATTGTTTCCGCCAATTTCAACTAAGAACAGAACCATCTTGTACTTTCACGATCCTACAATAATTAATATTTTCTTAAAATATATATTATTATTTAAAAATAGAAGTGCATTAAATAAGAGAGAGACGAAAAAAAATGATTAAAATTAATATGGAGTCGAGATGCATGTGACACTAAAAAATCTTTATTTATATATAGCATAGATATAGATGCAATAACAAGTATCAGCTAAAAGAACAACAAACGAAACAAGTGGACAATTTCTTCAGGTGAATTATGCATCACTTTTCATTAATATTCCATTATGCATATTGCATTCATTTGTAATTTGGCTATGTATTAAAATGTTAATTTGGTCTGAATATCCCACAACTATGTTGTTCTATTCTCTAATCTATATTAGTGTTTGCCATTTGTTGTTGCAAAATAAAGTTGTGTGATGTGTTTGAATGAAAAACAATGATAGTGTTGTGGGCCAACCACAAAATAAGAATAGAAGCATTTTACAAATGAGCACCCATCGGTTGTTAAAAAAAACCTAAACCTAGCACATCGCAGAGCCGCCGATCATCCACTGGAGTTTCAACCTTGAAATCGCAGTTCTTGTTTTGCTCTGTCCCTTTGAAATCGCAGGTGCAATCTCTCTCTTTTTTTCTTCTTTTTGTTTTCACTTTATGAGCATCATACTGGTATTCGGTGGTGGGTGGTTCAGTTGTTTATGGACCACCGAATAGAGATGATGTGGTTTTCAAATGTTTATGATTGAGAAATCGATGGATGATGAACATGTTAAAGCTCATCCGGTGAAAGAAAAGATTCTCGAAAAGTTCTGTTCCTGACTACTTGATACAAGAATTGAAATATCTATTTATACACAATCTGACTAGGGCTGACTTCTAACTTCTTAACCACAACTAACTAACTAACTAACTAACTAACCACACTACCCAAAACTAGTATTGACCTAACACTAACTAATTATTAAGTACATATGAAGAGACCACTTCAAAACTCCTTATATGTTTCTTAGTGAGCATCAAGCGTTTATTTTGGTTCTATTTGGCAACCCTCATCTTAAAGTTTAGAAATAGATAATACGTTCATGGTTAGTAGTTAATACCGCTTACCAACTATATTGATTGATGATTTGTAAACCATTTCTTATCTATTTTTTTTAATTGAGGGACTTAGGGTTTAAAAATAATATATTCATGCCTAATTTTGTTTATATCATTCTTTGATTTCAGTTGTTACCTAAAAATAAATAATACATTTTAAGTTATTGAAATATATCATGTCTTTATGCAATGTAAGATGGAATGGAAAAATATAAAATTGGCATATGAAAAATAAGTCGAAAGTGAGAAACTATCTCCAAATAGAACATTTGCGTATTCAAAGAATTTATTAAATGCTTAGGTCCATGAACTGGCATATGCCCTTCTACAATCCTAGATTTCGTGTTTCAAGTAACTTGAAGCAAATCACCCATTCGAGGCCAGCAAATCGAATTTCATGTTTCATGCGTGCCTAAAAAGGTTAGCAAATCGAATTCTTTCTTCTTGTCCATTTGCTAACTATTAGACAATATTTGTATTAGTTAATATTAGAGGGATTAGAGTGTAATTATGTTTCTTATATATACATCATGTAATCATCATTATTAAATACAACAATACAATACTGATTACCAAGTTTATCTTGGTATCAGAGCCAAACCCTAATTCCCACAACAGCCGCCACAAACAGCAGCCTTCTCCTTTTTTTTTTTCCGATCGCTAACCCTTAGCAGGCCACAGCCTCTCTCTTTTTTTTTTCCGATCGCAACATACAATGGCTCTCCTAACAGCTTTCTCTCAAGTTGAAAAGACAGCACACAATTCCCACAAGTTTGGATTCACCTTGTCTCCAACCAATTATGGTTATTGGAAGGTTATGCTCCAGCCGTTTCTTGTTACAAACAGTTTATTTGGCTATGTTGATGGCACGATTCCGTGTCCTCCAACAACCATTGACGCGGTCTCTGGTAAAGAAAAAGAAGGATCAGCCGTCTCCTCTATCCCAAACCCTAATCATGCCATCTGGGTTTCTAATGATGCTCACGTTCGCATGTTAATCATGTCCACTGTTTCTGAAGCATCGTTTCAGCATGTCCAGGGCACTACATCCAGAGATCTTTGGCTATCCCTCGAGCGTGCCTATGCTCCTCATACCTCCTCACGGGAATACATTCTTCGTACTCAGCTTTTGAAGATTGCAATGAAAGGTGACGAGTCTGCTTCTGCTTACCTAACTCGGGCTCAGGAATACTCTGATGCACTTGCCAACATAGGAGAACCGGTCAAAGAAAAAGATCTTATATTAACACTCTCTGGCCTACGGGCAGAATACAACAGCCTGAAGTCTACTATACTTGCTCGCCAATTCCCAACAGCTTTTGTCGAACTTCATGGTCTCTTGGCTGATCATGACTTCCTGATCAACAAACCCTCCACAGAGGGAACCACAACACAGGCTTACACGGCTGCTACTACCAACCGTGTTGTACCCGGTCAGTCTCTGTCTCAACCGGAAGCTCTTCAAGCTATTCAACAACTTGCCACTCAACTTGGTTTACAACTTCAACCGGTTAGTTCCCCACCAGCACAAGCCTACTACACAAACCGGTATGGAAATGATCGTTCTCGTGGCTCAAACTTTCGGTCTGGGAGTACTCGTGGACGAGGGAACTACAACAACCGCAATCAAGGAGGAGGTAATCGTAATCAATTTAGTTGGGCTTCTAATCAGAATACTGTTTTTGGTTCATGCAACAGGTGCGGTATTGGTCATGTTCCCTCTCAATGTCCCAACCGTGATCCTAATACATTAAGGACGAGATCACAGCCATCCGCAAACTTTACTGATTACCGCTCACAAGCATCAACCTCTTGGCTTCCGGACACTGGAGCTAATCAGCATGTTGCTCCTGATCTCTCTAGCCTTGACAACTCTGAGGCCTACTATGGTGAGGATACTCTCCACGTTGGCAACGGTAAGGGTTTACCCATTCTCCACATTGGATCCTCCACATTTTATTCCCCAAACAAAACCTTTTCTCTTCAAAATATACTTCATGTTCCTGAAATCAAACGTAATCTTCTTTCTATCCAAAAATTTTGCCATGACAATAATGTCTTTTTTGAATTTCACTCTACTTTCTTTTGTGTGAAGGACAAGCCTACACGCAGTATCCTCCTCACGGGTCCAAGTACTGATGGTCTCTACTCCTTCCAGCTCCCGAGGATACAACCAGTTTCTAAAGTCGTTTTCTCCGCCACTCGTGCCTCCTCCACAACATGGCATCAAAGACTTGGACATCCACATCCACAGCTTTTGAAGTCTGTTATCTAAATATCATTTACCTTTGCTTAACAGTTGTACTACTACGTTCTGTGATTCTTGTTCTATTGGAAAATCTACAAAACTTCATTTATTGCCATCTCCATATAAAAGTTTGAATGTTTTGGATTTAGTTTTCTGTGATGTATGGGGCCCCGCCCCCATTACTTCTTTTGATGGCCATCGTTATTTTCTTTTGTGTGTTGACCATTATTCCAGATTTATGTGGATTTTCCCCTTGAAATTGAAATCTGATGTTTGTGATATTTTTAAACAATTTCTTTTAATGGTTGAACGTCAATTTAAAACTAACTTAAAATCTGTTCAAACTAATTGGGGAGGTGAATTTCGGAGTCTCTCTCCGTTCCTCTCCTCTCGTGGCATCATTCACCGTCTCTCGTGCCCACATACGAGTGAACAAAACGGCTTTGTTGAGCGTCGACACCGTCACGTTGTAGAAACCGGTCTTACCCTGCTAGCCCAATCTCACGTTCCACAACGGTTTTGGCACTTTGCCTTTGACACAGCAGTTTACCTCATAAACCGGATGCCCACTCGAACAAACTCCAACATCTCACCTCTTGAACAAGTCTTTGGACACCACCCTGATTTCTCCTTTCTTCGTGTCTTCGGTTGCCGTTGTTACCCTCACATTCGTCCATATAACAAACATAAAATGGACTTTCGGTCAGTCCCATGTGTATTCCTTGGGTATAGCACCTCCCACCACGGCTACCGGTGTTTTGACCCTATTTCTGAACGTATTTATATCGCTCGACACGTTCGTTTTGATGAACAATCCTTTCCTTTTCATCAACCACTTACCAACCCCTCTCCCACACCATCTCCCAACCCTTATTTCTCATCCTATCCCATCCCTCCTCCACCTACTTCACCCCCCTCTCCTTTACAAAACCCATCACTAACAAACAACCTGCCACCTCCACCTACACCTTCCCCACCACCCATCCCCACCACACCAGCCTCGGCTCACACACCTACGCTAACACCTACCTCTCCCCAACCTGCCTCACCACAACCACATTCCACATCCCAACCCTCGGCCCAACCACAACACCTGCCTGACTATCCACCTCTCCTTCATACATACCACCGTCGCTCCACCACCACCTCAGCCCAACCACCACCCCGTTCTAGACCAGCGAACCTTCGTCCCACTCCCAAACAAACTAAAATCCACAATGCCACCTCCTTTCATACTTATACTCCTCTTGAAACTGAACCTGCCACCTTTACTGTTGCTAACAAACACGATCAGTGGCGTACCGCCATGGCTGAAGAGTATTCGGCGCTTATGAGAAATGGTACATGGTCCTTAGTTCCACGTGTTCCGAATTCCAACGTTGTTGATTGCAAGTGGGTATATAAATTAAAAAGGGATCAAACAGGGGCCATCACACGTTATAAAGCGCGCCTGGTCGCTAAGGGGTTTCGACAACAACCGGGCATTGATTATCAAGAGACGTTTAGTCCGGTGGTCAAATCCACCACTATACGTGTTGTTCTCTCTTTAGCCGTTGCACAAAAATGGCCCTTAAGACAACTAGACGTGCAGAATGCCTTTCTTCATGGAAATTTAACTGAGACAGTTTACTTGCAACAACCTCAGGGCTTTGTGGATCCGAACAAACCGGATCACGTATGTCTTCTTCACAAATCCTTGTATGGATTAAAACAGGCACCGCGGGCGTGGTTTCAACGCCTATCCACGGTTCTTCATACACTTGGCTTCCAGGGTTCCAAGACCGATCCCTCACTTTTTATTTATTCGTCTCAGGGAACCCTACTATACATGCTTGTCTATGTTGATGATATTATTTTGACAGGGAATAACTCACAGGAGATCGATCGAATGGTCAACCGTCTTAGCCGCTCTTTTGCGGTGCAGGATATGGGCCCTTTGTCCTATTTTTTGGGTATTGAAATAACCACTCAAGGTCTTGACATGATTCTTTCACAGCAAAAGTATATCCGTGAATTGATTGAACGGGCTGGCCTTTCCAACGCTAAAGCGGTGCCTTCACCGATTACTACTACAACTAATCTTCATCTTGGTGACAGTTCACCTCTTGCTGATCCGGTTAAATACCGTCAGATAGTGGGTGCCCTACAGTATGTTACATTGTCCCGCCCAGACATTACTTTTGCAGTCAACAAGGTCTGCCAGTTTATGCATTCTCCAACTGATAATCACTGGTCGGCGGTTAAGAGGATCCTACGATACTTGCAAGGCACAGCTGCTCATGGTCTTCTCATAAAACATGACTCCGGTACCCTCTTACATGCTTATACCGACTCGGCTTTTAACTCTATCAGTGCATTCTCTGATGCTGACTGGGCTGGCTGCCCGGATGACCGACGATCCACCGGGGGATATGCTATATATCTTGGATCTAATCTTGTGTCTTGGTCTGCTCGAAAACAAAGAACTGTCTCTCGGTCCTCCACGGAGTCGGAATACAAGGCCTTGGCTGACACAGTTGCTGAACTCACATGGCTTCAAACACTTTTGCGTGAACTTCGGGTTCCTGTTAAGTCGGTACCTACATTATGGTGTGATAACCTAGGTGCTACGTACTTATCAACAAATCCGGTCTTTCATGCACGTACAAAACACGTGGAAGTGGATTTTCACTTCGTCAGAGAGAAGGTTGCTCAAGGACAACTCTCTGTTCAGTTTATTTCCACAAATGATCAGATTGCCGATGTCTTCACAAAGCCATTACCCTCACAACGGTTTCTCTTCTTACGGTCCAAGCTACAGGTCGCTCCCCGGCCTTAGCTTGCGGGGGAATATTAGACAATATTTGTATTAGTTAATATTAGAGGGATTAGAGTGTAATTATGTTTCTTATATATACATCATGTAATCATCATTATTAAATACAACAATACAATACTGTAATCATCTTTTTTTCTCCGATCACAGCAGCAGGCCACAGCCTCTCTCCTTTTTTTTTTTCCGATCGCTAACCCTTACAGCAGGCCACAGCCTCTCTTTTTTTTTTTTCCGATCGCAACATACAATGGCTCTCCTAACAGCTTTCTCTCAAGTTGAAAAGACAGCACACAATTCCCACAAGTTTGGATTCACCTTGTCTCCAACCAATTATGGTTATTGGAAGGTTATGCTCCAGCCGTTTCTTGACCGAATGGTCAACCGTCTTAGCCGCTCAAAAGGTGACGAGTCTGCTTCTGCTTACCTAACTCGGGCTCAGGAATACTCTGATGCACTTGCCAACATAGGAGAACCGGTCAAAGAAAAAGATCTTATATTAACACTCTCTGGCCTACGGGCAGAATACAACAGCCTGAAGTCTACTATACTTGCTCGCCAATTCCCAACAACTTTTGTCGAACTTCATGGTCTCTTGGCTGATCATGACTTCCTGATCAACAAACCCTCCACAGAGGGAACCACAACACAGGCTTACACGGCTGCTACTACCACCAACCGTGTTGTACCCGGTCAGTCTCTGTCTCAACCGGAAGCTCTTCAAGCTATTCAACAACTTGCCACTCAACTTGGTTTACAACTTCAACCGGTTAGTTCCTGTTTTGGATGAGTTAGCTTTATCGTTGTAGGCTTGGTTTAAAAAAGCGCTGTGAGGCGCTGCCTTAAGCGCGAGGCGCTGGACAAAACGCCTCGCTTCGGTTGAGGCGCCGGAGATGCAAGAAGCGGTCCGAGGTGGTGTTTCAGGCTTGGAGTGCTAGGTGCTGTGAGGCAGCGCTTCATGTATGGTGGTCAGTTTCCGGTGATAATTTCCGGTGATTCTCGAGAGAGAGGAGTTCTCTGAGGCTTTTTTTTCAAGTATAAGTGAGCTTTTGTGTGAAATCGAAGAAGTAGATGAGATGATGTTGAAATGAAAGTGCAGTGAGAGGTGAGATTAGACTTACCAGGAGATTATGATGGAGATTTTGATGAAGAACTGCTAGATGAAGAAGAAGAACTGCCAGATGAAGAAGATCGATGCTGCCAGGAGAAAAAGAAGCGGCTGCTTTTTAGGTTTAGGGTTAACCCTATTTATTAAGTTATTTTATTTTTACTAAATTACATTTTTCATCCTTAAAGTTATAATTTTTATTAAAGTTTACCCTATACTTTTTTAATTTGTTTATTTGTTGTCTTTTCTTTGTTCTTAAGTTGTAGTTCTTGTACAAAAAGCTTGGTTTCTTGTACATTAGGTGTAACAATTGATTTTGTGCTTCTTTAGGTTGTATTTATAGTTTTTTAGGTTGTACATAACCAAACCAAACCAAACGTACCCAGTATAATCCCACACATAGCTAACGCTATTAGTAGGGTCTGGGGAGGGTGTGATGAGGGCAAACCTTACCCCTATCCCAAGGGATAAAGAGGCTGCTCCCGTTTAGACCCCCGGCTCCATGGGAAAGAAAAAGATAAAAATATAAATAAAATTAATGAGTACTAAAGTAAAATAAATCTAACAGTAATCTAACAATTAGCAGTGTATGACTAGAGTATATTAGTCACAAGAAACACAACACACCTACAAGAAACAAGACATACGCAAAATCTTTGCTAAACAACTCTACTCTCCCACACAACGGGTCACTCATCCTAAAACCCTAATACGACGTCTCCATGAAATCCTATCATTGATCATGTCCTCTGAGAGGTGTAAATCTAGCAAATCAAGCCTAATCCTCTCATCCCACGTTAATTTCGGTCTCCCCCTGCTCCTTTTCCCCTCTACAACGAGAGTTTCCACCGTTCTCACTGGATCTGTGCTCTGTCTCCTCTTGACATGTCCAAACCATCTCAATCTTCCTTCTCTTATCTTATCTGAGATACATGTGACTCCCAATCTCTTTCGAACAACTTCATTTCTTATTCGGTCCTTTCTTGTGTGTCCACACATCCACCTCAACATCCTCATCTCAGCTACATCCATTTTTCGAGCTTGTGTCTTCTTGATGGCCCAACAATCGGTTCCATATAGCATCGCTGGGCGAATTGCTACCCTATAAAATTTACCCTTTAACCCTATTGGGAACCTCTTGTCGCACAAAACACCTGAGGCCGCTCTCCATTTACACCAACCAGCCTGCACCCGATGGACTACATCATTGTCGATGTCCCCGTTACTCTGGATGACAGATCCTAGATACTTGAACTTCAGTGTCTTAGGGACAACCCCACCTTCAATAGAAATCTGGGTCTCCTCGTCGACCCAGATTTTAGCTTTATATATTTTTTATATATACTTGAAATTAGGTTGTACATAGATATTATTTATATATTTTTTTTTTAGCTTTAGCGCCTCGCGTACGTGAAGCCCTCGCCTCGCGCTTGAGACGTAGCGCCTCGGATTTTGGTACCGAAACGCCTCGCCTCGCCTCGCGCTTTTTTAAACCAAGGTTGTAGGTTGCGATTGTTTTAACATATTTAGTCTATCATTATTTGACTTGTTTGCACAATTCTTTTTTGGCATACTTGACATGTTTTGGCCCGTCCATATTTTGCACCCACTGAGAAAAAATCCTGGATCCGCCACTGCTTGTGTAGATCCTAAGATTAAAGCTAAGATGTATATGTTGTTAAATATATGTCATTACTTATTTTTTTTATCACTTGAATACGATTATTATTGCGGCTTAAAGTCTTAATACTTCGAGCTTACATGCATCTAAAAGCTCCCAAAATGCGTGAACAAACTACATAACCATGCTACTACTTGTATAGAATATCATAATAAATAAAAAGTATTGAATTGTATTTTAATTGAAAAAATTCTTGATCCGCCACTGCTTGCGTAGATCCTAAGATTAAAGCTAATATGTATATGTTAAATTTATGTCATTACTTATTTTTTTTATCACTTGAATACGATTATTATTGCGGCTTAAAGTCTCAATACTTCGAGCTTACATGCATTTAATGCGTGAACAAACTACATAACCATGCTACTACTCGTATAGAATATCATAATAAATAAAAAGTATTGAATTGTATTTTAATTGAAAAAATCCTGGATCCGCCACTGCTTGCGTAGATCCTAAGATTAAAGCTAATATGTATATGTTGTTAAATTTATGTCATTGCTTGTTTTTTTTATCACTTGAATACGATTATTATTGCGGCTTAAAGTCTCAATACTTCAAGCTTACATGCATCTAAAAGCTCCTAAAATGCGTGAACAAACTACATAACCATGCTACTACTCGTATAGAATATCATAATAAATAAAAAGTATTGAATTGTATTTTAATTGAAATATTTTAATAGTCAATACCACTTTACATAGTTCTAACATCATCAATTTATTTAATGATAGGTCATCGTTATCCAAGACATGGTTCTAAACGAGCTTAACTTAAGCTTGAAAACTCAAAGTTAAACTTAAATCTTATTTAACAACTCGAAAAACTTAATCTAAAAGCTCAACGACCCTTTATGATGAGCTTGAGAAAGAACCAAGCTTGATTTCATAGCTTGAATATCACGAAAATACTATATATCAACAAGATTAATTTGAGCTCTTGTTCGAATAATTGAACCTTCAGCTCTAATAACTTGTAAAACAAAATACCCAACCTTTTAACAATATTATATATACATAAATATTAAGATTTGCATATTAATACAACTCTAAAAGCCACATATAAGAATTTGAGCCTAATACTTAGGGTATGTGTAGTGTTTAGTGAGTGTGAACAAGAAGGTGGTGCCACGTAGATGGTGGTGAATACTCACACTCAGTGTAGTGGTTAGTGAGTATGATCAACTTTAAGTATTGTATTAAAAAAGAAGAAATGGACACATGTTTTAATTCCATATCTTGAAGAATAAACCATTGAGCCCTAACGTCCGTGAGCCCAACCATTATCACCCTCACACGCCCCCTCTCACTAAGGGGCGGCGCGGTGTGCCACATCTCTCACCAACCACACCCTCTCTTCATGGTGCCATTACACATAACCTTACAACCTTGAACTTTACTCATCACATCTTGAGGCTGATAAAGTTTGAATTAAACCATATTGAGTAACCTTATAAAACCAAGACTCGGTTATGGATGTAAATTTAAGTAGGGGTGTTAAATGGGTTGTGTTTGCGGGTTGGCATGTCGAACCTGAACATGACATGAATTCAAAAATCGTATCTGACATATGAACCACACGAGTTTTCACGGGATGCCACGAACACGAGCTATTTAACTCGAAAATGTATTTTATTTTATTTACATATTAATACTTTAAAATTACAAATTCACAACCATAACTACAAATACATATAATATAATTGGGTTTAAATTATAAAAACTAATGTTCGGTATTTTATCTATTAAATTTTGTCACGAAATACTCAATCATTGTAAGTTATGATATAAACATATTTAAAAAATTAAGTATAAAATTAGACATGTTAAATGAATCAACCAGTGAACCCGTCAGGTTGACCTGAACATGATCTGTTTAGTTACACATGTCTGTCCCCTCCTAAAACCGGTTTGGGCCTGAACCTGTTTGTCTGACCAATTTTGACCATGTTTGACCAAAAAGCAGCCGCGGCGGAGAAATGGAGGCGTCGAAGCTAAATTCTTTGCAGTTTACCACCGTCCACAATTCGCTACTTTCACGGAGTTCGCCACGGAAGTTACACAACAATAGCATTAACTTCAAATCTCCGATAAAGTTCTCCGTCCGTGCTTCCGCTGTTGGAGGCGGCGACTCTGGTAATCTCTAGTTATTTCAGTTTCAGTACTAATTTGTTAATTTCTGCACATATCAAATTTCAATCGTTGTTTATTTTTATTTGCAGCCGTAACTCTGCTTGATTACGGCGCCGGCAATGTTCAGAGTATCCGAAATGCAATTCGTTATCTTGGCCTCGATATCAAAGAGGTAAGTTATTAGCCAATGTATGTCTTCTGCAGTTTTAAAGTACATAAACTTACATTTTTGTACTGCTAATCAATGGCGGTTTGATTTTACATTATTCATTTAAAAACAAATTATATTATGCAGATTAGTTAAATCGTAAGGTGTTTTTATTATTGATCGATTGAATAAGAGATTACATAGGAATCATATATATAGGCAGAGATATTACACTTAGATACCATCTAGATATAATAATTATAAATGCTAACTAAACTTGTCTAATATATAAGCGGGCTTTGTGGCGAATTGCCTTGCCATTTTGATATGTTTTCAACATGTAAACCCACTTTGAATCAATAATGTTAGTGTTTTTGACATAAGGAACAAAAGACCATGTTCCATTCTTAACAAGAGCATCAAACTCTTCAGCCATGGCTTGACGCCACTCCGGTAATTTTTTAGCAACGGTAAATGAGGTGGGTTCAAGGCAAGGAGTTGTACCAGTGGAAGTGTGATAAGAGGAAGGAGTGTAGCGAGAGAGAGGTTGAGGATTTTGGTGAAGGTTAGCAGGACGAGATCGGGTTGGTGGAGCCGGTTGGGCTGTTTCGGCTTGTTGGGTGCCAGTGTTTCCGACTGCCTGTATATATGATTTGGGAGATCTACTTTATCTATATATGATTGCATGTTTGTTCTTTGTATGCATTGGGTATTGATTAGATGCTACATTTCAGACCAAAGTTTCATATTAGAAATTACAAGTTGTATGCCTTATTTTAGCTTGCTCATGAATTAAATGAATTGATATATTTGTCTGTATACATATTGATCATCAAGAATTATATGTGGCAACTGGCAAAAAGGTTGGGTGTAAAGTGTCAAGCTGGTGAAGCTTTTAGGATTCATCAAAACGGGTTGGGTCTCGACTCAGGTTGAACCATCAACATATTTTTTGTTCGTTCTTTGAATTTCGTAAGTAGTTATTGTTTTGAGAGTTATGGTACACTTGCAAAGGTTTTTTCTACAACATTTGGGATACAAACTTGCAGGGATCAATCATATTATCTTGCTTTAAGATATGCAATTCGATGAAATATATACTCAAGAGTGAGTAATCAATTTGCCAGCGCACTAGGAATTAGGAAATGGAAATTTTGGTACAAAAAGTATTTCACATTACGTTGTAGTTTTGTAATTCCTTTGTTTGTAGTGAACACTAAACACACACACATATACGTCTATATCTTTTAATTACTAGCTTTTTTTTATCCAGGTTCAGACACCAGAAGACATTTTAAATGCCAAACGCCTTATAGTTCCCGGGGTTGGAGCATTTGCTGCAATGATGGATGTTTTGAACCGAAATGGGTCATTTTCAAACGCAGCATGCTTTTTCCCCCTCCACTTTACATTTGCAATATATGCATTTTGGTGTACACCAAATGTATTGTGATTCCAAAGTAAATACATCTTATTTTTTTGTTCAATTTGATTGTTTTAGGATGGCTGAAGCACTTCACACCTATGTCGAGAATGATCGCCCATTTTTAGGCATTTGTCTTGGTCTGCAACTACTCTTTGAGTCAAGTGAAGAAAATGGGTCTGGTAGGTATTTAATATTTATATCTAACATGTTTTTGTGAGATATATTTTAAAATTATACATACGGCTCTTTAGTTGGCCTGTTTCTTTATGGATTTGCATAATTCTCCTTTTAACATATGAACTCTTTTCATTCATGCAATTAGATCACGATATTGATCTATAATGTACCCATAACACTGGTAACATTTTTTTGTTCAAAACTGGATGCCATGTCATCATTGGCAACTGGTTTGACCCGTTGAAGGTAAGAAATATCTATGTTTATCATATAAGTCAATGGCCTTTTTACAATGAAAAAGACTTTAGGGACTTGCATGATAAAAATGGGAAAGCATGGTGGGTAGTAGTGTAGTACTGAATACTGATATATTGTGATTATGATATATTAGTAAACCACTGTTCTCATATTTATTTTAACTGAATTGATTAGTTTTTGTTTTCAGTGAAAGGTCTTGGTTTGATTCCTGGGGTGGTTGGACGTTTTGATTCCTCTGGTGGTTGCAGAGTGCCTCATATTGGGTGGAATGCTTTAAAAATTAAGAAAGATTCAGTTATTTTAGATGATATTGCAAATTGCCATGTTTATTTTGTTCATTCTTACCGTGCTGTCCCGGTATGTTTGTCTTTCTTATTCATCTTCTAACTCTTCCTTTTTCTACCGATTAATTAAATTGTTGACCTTACTTTTATAAATATATACAGTCAGAAGAAAATGAAGAGTGGGTTTCATCCACTTGCAATTATGGGATTGATTTCATATCATCTATTAGAAGGGGAAATGTACATGCGGTTCAATTTCACCCGGAGAAAAGTGGAGGCAAGTTTAATTTTTCAGTTTTTATATTTTACTTGTTAGAAATAATAATATGTGCTCACGAATTTAAATTCAATGATCCGATAAAAATTAATTACACATGACAATTTTAACCCATTTACGGCTGAATAGGCTGATTTGTGCTTTCTTTAAACTCAAAGAGGTCAAATGGATCAACTCAAAACAATTACAGGGGAACAGTTCAAAGGGGTAAACAGGTCAAATGGGTTGAAAGTGTCAAAGTCTTTTTTTAATGTGTACAGCTTTCATAGTTGTTTTATTCAATGATTTAGATTAACGTTGTAATAATTATGTTTCTGTATGCCAATTTTTTAATAATTGAACAAAAAGTGATCCAGGTCAACTCAAAGTGTCCCTTTTGACCCGAATAGGCTGTGTTTTACCTGTAAATCTTTTTTCTAAATGGACAAACTAGTGTTCGATGTCATCCCAACCCCGATCCTTCTGACATGAACTGATGAACAAAAGTGGTTCGTTTCAGTCCGCACCCAAATTGTGCTAAGCGTTAGAAGCTCAGAACCTTCTCTGTTTAAAGGGTAAAATTAACTTTTTTACACTTGTATGTAAGTTAACCATTTTGAAAATTCTCAGATGTTGGTCTTTCAATACTGCGGAAGTTCTTGTTACCGAATTCTTCCATAACTAAGGTAGTTTTTAAGCTTTTAATATTATGATTTTTTATAATTACACATTTATTTTTGACAACCTAACACCGTAATGTGAAGACAGAAGCCATTTGAAAGGAAGGCTACAAAGCTTGCAAAGAGGGTAAGTTGTAGGGTACTAGGGTTTATTAACCAAAATTACTTCGACTGAAATTCTGATTATGCATATTTGAAATGACTTTCTTCATATTTGATACTTAATTTGTAATTAATAGCATGCTTTGATTAAATTATTGTACTAACTGACATCAACTAATTGCAGGTTATTGCTTGTCTTGATGTGAGAACAAATGATAATGGTGATCTTGTTGTTACCAAAGGAGATCAGTATGATGTGAGAGAGCAGACCAAAGAGAATGAGGTATATTAAACACATTTTATTTTTATAAAAATATACATACCATGTTTTGTTAGCTCTCTATATTTTTAAGAGCTATCTTAAATAAATATAATTAACAGTTTTAATCTCTTTAATAGGTCAGGAACCTGGGTAAGCCAGTGGAACTTGCTGGACAGTATTACATAGATGGGGCTGACGAGGTACTCTTTTTTAACGTATTACTTTTAAATTATGTGTGGGTTTTAATAAACAACTATTATTTGCAGGTTAGCTTTTTAAATATTACTGGGTTTCGAGATTTCCCTCTGGGTGATTTGCCAATGTTGCAGGTATGGTTAACTAATTAATCTGCTATCAGTTATTACAAAAAGAAAATATTATTACAATAATAACATAAACATTTAGATAAAACGATTTTGGAGGTTGTATGCATTAAAAATAGATTTTGGTTGACCCGTTCCCCATTTAGCCGAGTCGTTTGATGTGAACTATTTGACTCATTTAAGATAAAGCACCACCCAAATCTACCTGTTCGTACACTTGGTTTAAAAAAGCGCCATGAGGCGCTGCTTAAGGCGTGAGGCGCTGAACAAAACGCCTCAAATGGGTGAGGCGCCCCATATACATGAAGCGCCCTGAGGCGCCGCCTCAGGCTTGAGGGGCGAGGCGAGGTGAGGCGCGCTTCATGTATTTTTGCCTTTTTTCACTGTTTTTTTATGTATTTTTGCCTTTTTTTCACCGTCTTTTTTGCAAGTTTTGTGAAAATCACATGTATCTTTACTTAAATCAGTTTTTAAGTTGTTTTTCTTGCAAGTTTTGTGAAAATTACTCAAAAGGAGGAGTTTTTAAGAATGTTACTAAATTTTTTATTACTTTTTTAGCTTAGCGCCTCGCATACGTGAAGCCCTCGCCTCGCGCTTGAGGTGTGGCGCCTCGGATTTTGGGACCGAAACGCTTCGCCTCGCCTAGCGCTTTTTTAAACCAAGTTCGCACATAAGTAAATGGGTTGAAATTGCCACCTGTAATTTCAATTAATATTTTCTAATACTTTGATATTTTTCTTGACAGATCTTGAGGTACACATCAGAGAATGTTTTTGTACCATTAACAGTTGGTGGTGGTATTCGAGATTTCACTGATGCAAATGGCAGGTTATAATTTTGTCGCCTTTTATTTGTTTATGTTTTTGTGAGAAACCCAACATTTATAAATATTTGTATTTCTCATAGGTACTATTCTAGTTTGGAAGTCGCTTCAGAATATTTCAGATCTGGTGCAGATAAGATTTCTATTGGAAGTGATGCTGTTTATGCTGCAGAAGAGTATATAAAAACAGGAGTAGGAACTAATTTTTATCTAACAGATTCAAAATTCATAACCTTTATTCAGTTTATTACACCAAATTCATTTTGGTATCACCTTTTTGTCTAGTGTAAGAAAATCTTGCGTGAAACATAGATTTTTTACAATTGTGTAATGGTGTCGTGGCACGCCACTCGCCATCAAAAAACTGGTGCAACGTGGCCCACATCACGTCTTAATTGCTATAAAAGGTTACGTATACAATGGTAAAAAGGTTGTGATATGTCGCAAACAATGGAAAAAAAGACATTTTCTTGCATAAAATGACAAATATAAAAATTAATTACATCTTAGTGTAATCAACCCATTTTCGTTCTGAATATTCGTTATATATTTTGTTTATTTTTATTTATTTTCCTATCATGTTCTACAGATAAAAACTGGAAAGAGCAGCTTAGAACAAATATCTAGAGTTTATGGGAATCAGGTTTTTGTTTTTCTTTTTTTTATACATTTCTTACACTCATAATTAAAAAAAGGACCAATTACATATATCCTCCTAAAAACTCCATTAATTACATATTACCTAGCTCAATTTTATTTACGTATATCCCCTTCATAATTACCAATATACCTAACTGGATGATGGAATTGATCCGAAGCGGGAATCAAAAGGTTAGGGTTGGGATCAATGGAATAAGAGTAATCGTATTTCTTGTAAGGTTTAAATGCCAAATTTATAAAAGAGGGGGATATATGTAATTTAAGTTTTGGGTTTGGTATATATAATGTAATTAGGGTTGAAAATAGGGGGATGTATGTAATTCCACCTGAAAAAAATTGTAATGTATTAGACAAATAATTACTTAGTCTATAGTAGATGGGTTCATTATGTAATTATGTATTCTATTTATACTCCCTTGTAATCATCATATCATTACACAATAATACAATGCAATTACCAAGTTAACCTTGGTATCAGAGCTAGGCTCTCAACCCTAATTGCCGCCCCTATTTTCACCCCAACCCTAATCGCCGACAACCCTTTTCCGGCTTCATCACAGCTGTAGGGGCTGTTCCGACCCACTCTCTCTTAATAACTCAACCTTAAACAAATGGTGTTACTTGCTGTTTTCTAAACGATCGAGAAAACATCTCACAGTTCCCATAAACTAGGATTTACTTTGTCTCCAACTAACTACAATTTTTGGAAAACAATGATTCATCCTTTTCTTCTCACCAACAATCTAATTGGCTATGTTGATGGTACCATTCCTTGTCCTCCACCATTGATCGAACGGGCTGCCTCATCAGACAAGGATGCTCCTCCTCCGGTACCACAACCTAACCCTAACTATATGATATGGGTTGCTAATGATGCTCATGTCCGTATGTTGATCATCTCCACCATCTCGGAAGCATCATTCCCACATGTCCAAGGTGCAGCATCTAGAGAACTATGGCCGTCTTTAGAACGTGCGTATGCTCCTCATACGTCCTCTTGGGAATACACCCTCAAAAGTCAGCTTTTGAAGATTCAGATGCATGGCAACGAAACCTCTTCCGGGTACCTTAACCGAGCCAAAGCCTAAGCGGATGCTCTTGCCATCATTAATGAACTGTTTAAGGAAAAGGATCTTGTCATGATTGCTATTTCTGGCCTTCGCTACGAGTACAATGGATTAAAATCCACCCTCCTTGCAAGACAGACTCCCACAACCTTCACCGAGCTGTTTGATCTTCTTGCTGACCATGGTTACATGGTTAAACAGTTGGCTCGAGTGGTCCCATCCTAACAAGCCTTTGGTTTTCAGCTTGTTGACCATGACCATGATTCAGCTTGCGTCACAACTTGGCTTTCATCTTCAGCCCACAACTCAGTAGTCCCAGGCCTTTTTTACATCTCAGAACCGTGGGCGTGGCCGTAATTCAACGTATCGTGGTTGTGGTCGTGGGTCCAACAACAGGTACAACGGGGGAAATAGAAGTCAATTCAGCTGGGCTTCAAACCAAAACACGGTTTATGGTACGTGTAATAGGTGTGGTATTGGACATGTACCATTCGCTCGAGACAACAGCCTTCGGGCAATCATGATGATTATCGCTCCCAAGCATCTTCATGGCTTCCTGACACTGGCTCTAATAGCCATGTAATTTCGGACCTGTCTAGCCTTGGCACTGCTGAACCCTACTTTGATGAGGATGCTCTTCATGTTGGCAATGGTAAGGGTTTACCTATTCTACATATTGGTTTAACTTGTTTTTCTTCACCTAACAAAACCTTTTCCTTATCCAATATTCTTCTTGTTCCACAAATAAAAAAAATCTCCTTTCCGTACAAAAGTTGTCATTATAATCATGTCTTTTTTGAATTTAATGCTACTTTCTTTTCTTTGAAGGACCAGTTTACACGCACTACCCTTCTCACGTGTCCAACTAAGCACAGGCTCTACTCCATTCGTCTTCCTCAGATTCTGCCCGTTCCAAGACTTGCTTTCACAGTTGTTCGTGCTCCTATCCACACATGACATCAACGGCTTGGACATCCTCATCCACAACTTTTAAATTCTGTGTTATCTCAATATTCTCTTCTTGTTTTAAATAATAGTTCGGATTCTCCTTGTAATGCTTTTCATATAGGGAAATCATCGAAACTACATTTGGCTTGTTCTAATTTTAAAAGTACATATGTTTTGGATTTAATTTTTTGTGATGTTTGGGTACTTTTACCTTATATGATAGTCACAATTACTTCTTACTTTGTGTTGATCACTTTACGCTATACATGTGGATTTTTCCTTTAAAACAAAAATCCAATGTTTTTATTATTAAACAGTTCCTTGTCATGGTTGAACGCCAATTTGACATCAAATTAAAATCTGTCCAAACAGATTGGGGTGGAGAATTCAGGAATCTCTCCAATTTTTTCTCTCCCCTAGGCAGTATTCACCGTTGCTCCTGTCCACATACTAGTGAGCAAAACGGATTTGTTGAGCTCCGCCATAGACATGTGGTGGAAACGGGTCTCACCTTACTTGCCCTATCCAGTGTTCCAACTCGGTTTTGGCATTTTGCTTATGATACAACAGTTTACCTAATCAACCGAATGCCGTCTCGTACCTCATTCATATATCTAACCTTTTGAGCATATTTTTTCTCACAAACCCAATTTCTCCTTTTTGCATGTTTTTGGCTGTCTATGTTACCCACACATTCGCCCGTACAATAAACATAAATTGGATTTTTGATCTCTTCCTTGTGTCTTTCTCGCGTACATCCCCATTCACCATGGTTATCGTTGTCTTAACACGACAACTGATCGCATCTTTACCGCTCGTCATGTTCGGTTTACCGAACAAATTTTTGCTGTTCCTAACACCCTCTCCTCGGTTCTAGTCACCCCTCCTTCCGACCCTTATGTTTTTTCTTATCCTTCCTTCGCCCCTTCTCTAGATAACAACACATCAACCCTTACCCCACCTACCAGCCCTTACCATTCAGCACCACCTGACCCACCTACCACCCTTACACGCACACCTGCTGCTGCTCCACCCGAACAACCCTCTCCTTTTCAAACCTTCAATCGCCGTCCCAAATAAACTCAGCAGCCACTGCCCACAGCACCCGTCACCGAGGCTGATTCTCACACACCTTCTCGCACCAAACACCGACCTGCCCATCTCCGCCCTAATCTCAAACAGTGTGTTTGCTTTGATCTGTCATCCTACACTACCACCACCTCCTCTTCCAATACTGAACCCACCACTTCTGTTGTTGCCAACAAATCTCCAAAGTGGCATGCTGCAGAATATGCAACACTGCCTAGAAATAATACTTGGTCTCTGGTCCCACCGGTTCCTAATGCAAATGTGGCTAAAGGTTTCAAACAACAGCCCGAAGTTGACTACCACGAAACCTTCAGCCCCGTGGTCAAATAATCAACTACCATACGAACTGTTCTTTCCATCGTTGTCACCAAACGATGGTCTTCTAGACAATTGGACGTACAAAACGCGTTCTTACTCTGTGACTTAACTGAGACAATGTAATTAAAGCAACCACATGGCTTCATTGATCCACAAAGACCGGATCATGTATGTTTGCTTCAGAAGTCGTTATATGGTCTGAAACAAGCTCCACATGCCTGGTTTAATAGGTTGTCTGTGGCCTTGACTACTCTCGGCTTCAGGGGGTCCAAAACCGACCCGTCGTTCGTCTATTCTTCTCAGGGCACAATCCTTTACATGATAGTTTATGTTGATGATATAATTCTGAGTGGTAATGATTCTCGGGTCATTGAGCATGTTATTAATAGTCTAAGTACCACATTTTCTATTCAAGATTTGGGCCCTCTATCGTATTTCTTGGGTATCGAGGTGATTTCAAAAGGATCGGATGTGCTTTTGTCTCAACAAAATTATATCATGGAACTCTTACATCGAGCCGGTCTCTCACAAGCTAAGCTGGTTCCTTCACCCATGTCTACAACAACAAACTTATCCTCTCATGACCCCCGTTATATAACGATCCAGTTCGATACCGTCAGCTTGTTGGTGCTCTCCAATATGCCACTCTGTCTCGCCCTGACATCGCCTATGCAGTTAACAAGGTCTGTTAGTTTATGCATTCACCAATTGAAAACCATTGGGCCTCTGTTAAGCGGATTCTACGGTACCTGAATGGCACATAAGCATTTGGTCTTTTGATTACGCAGAAGACTGGCTCTACCTTACATGCCTATAACGATGCCTACACCTCCTCATAGCATGCCTTCTCGTACGCTGATTGGGGATGACCGTCGATCCACCGGGGATACGCCATCTATCTTGGTTCCAATATGATCTCATGGTTTGCAGGAAAGCAAAAAACTGTCTTTCGGTCATCCACAGAATCAGAATACAAAGCCTTAGCTGACACGGTTGCTGAACTCACTTGGCTTGAAGCTCTTCTACATGAACTTAATGTTCCGATGACATCGGTTCCTATTTTGGGGTGTGATAACTTAGAAGCAACATACTTATCAGCCAATCCCGTATATCATGCTTGCACAAAACATGTTTAAGTGGATTTCCACTTTGTTAGAGAAAAGGTTGCTGCAAGAAAACTAACCAGATTGCTGATACATTCACCGAGCGTTGCCCTCTGAACGTTTTGTCCATATACGGTCCAAGCTACTAGTCGCTACCCGCCTTTAGCTTGCGGGGGAATATTAGTCAAATAATAACTGAGTCTATAGTAGATGGGTTCATTTTGTAATTATGTATTCTATTTATACTTCCTTGTAATCATCATATCATTACACAATAATACAATACAATTACCAAGTTTATCTTTCTGATTATAAAGCACATATACTTGATATGATTTTGCAGGCGGTGGTTGTAAGCATTGACCCTCGTAGACAATATTTAACCAGTCCTTATGAGGTTGGATTCAAATCCGTTAAAGTAAGAAACTTAGGTAAGTCAATTTATGTTAGATTTCCAGTTTCATGATATTAGTCTTTACTTTCTTATAACCATGAAAATAAATGCTTTTGAAAAAAACTTCATGCATCCAACTTACTAAATATTGATTTCAGGACCCAACGGTGAAGAGTATGCCTGGTACCAGTGCACAGTAAGTTTACCTTCATTCACTATCGACGCATTTTGTTTTTGTAATTGTCATAAAATAGCAGTTTACTTTTTTCAGCACTTCATTAACTACTTGCACTTTTCTGTGCCATCTTGGTCACTGAAGTTTGTTAAATTGGTCTTGTTTAGTCATTCTGTTTCCTCATAACCTCTTAAACCAGTTACTATGCTGACTTGGCTGTCCACGTGGCAGTCATCATGTTCTTTTTAAAGAAACATTGCTGATGTGCCAATCATGTTCTTTTTATTTTTAATAGTTTATTGACTTGTTATTAATGTTTTCAAATGAATATCCATTGGGACAGTGAGGTCATTAAAGAAACCGGTTTGACTAGCTACCAGATAACTAAATGACTAAACTGGCATCGTATAACTCGAATGGCTAAAACCTAGAAAAAGTACATTGCTATTTTGTGAAGGAAAAAATCTGTCTTTTTAATGTGATACGGAAAAATGTTATTTGAGAAATAATTTTTTTAAATTTTAATAGGTGAATGGTGGACGAGAGGGGCGTCCAATTGGAGCTTATGAGCTGGCAAAAGCTGTTGAAGAATTGGGGGCTGGGGAGATATTGCTCAACTGTATTGACTGTGATGGTAAAACATAATCTCTTACTATAAAACTTATTATTAAGAACTTTATAATAAACCAACTTTTTTTGCTATGGTTGACTTTTTAGGTCAAGGAAAGGGATTTGATATCGATCTGGTAAAGCTAATATCTGATGCTGTGAGCATTCCTGTAATTGCAAGTAGTGGTGCTGGAAAAGTTGAACATTTTTCTGAGGTTTTTTCCCAAACAAATGCTTCTGCAGCCCTTGCTGCTGGCATTTTCCATAGGAAAGAGGTATCATTCTAACCCACCCTCAAAACATTTCATTTTGTCGATTTTGTTACATGTCAAAATGACTGATCTTTTCTTGGGTTAAAATGGGCTGGGTCGGTCAACACTACTTCTCAAAAATATTTTTAAGTTTCATTTTAACTCTTCGAATACCATCTTTATATTGTAACCTTATCATGTATTTATTAACTTATGCAATTGTTAATCATTCAAATTATAAAATGAAAATTAGTTTCGACATAGTATATTAAAAATAAAAATATACCTTGCTAACGCTATACGAAGTATAAATTAGTCATTTTTTTGTTGGTTTGCAGGTACCGATTCAATCGGTAAAAGATCATCTGTTAAAGAAAGGAATTGAAGTAAGGATATAACCTGCTTCCCATCCAGAAATAAAACCAAGTCAACGTCTCGAATTCAGTTCTTTTTAAAAAAAACTATCATCGTAATTGTGATCATGTATCAGATTTCCCTTCTGGAACCAAAAACTTGAAACTTGATTTCTTTAAGTTATTGAAGCGAATTCAAACCTTTATCGAGTTCTTGAGCAAATAATTCTGAGACTAGTGTTGATATCAAATCTAATTTGTTGTTGATAAGAGGTAATGATAGTAGGCTGTTCATGGGCCGAGCAAGCCCTGGCTCAGGTTTGAGGTTGAAACTATATGATCCAGCTCGGCTTGGCTCGAAATAATATACCAACACGCGATTCTACTGGTGGCTCCCAGAACCAAAGTCAAAACATGATTTGTTTTGGAACCAACATTTGCACTTATCTGCAGGGTTGAAGATTGAGATTCTACTGGTGGCTCCCAGAACCAAAGTCAAAACATGATTGTTTTTGGAACCAACATTTGCACTTATCTGCAGGGTTGAAGATTGTGACGTTTAAAGAAGTATATTGGTATAAAGGGAGAGTGGATACCAATATTGAGTATAACGTTGACATTATCCTTATTGGCCTCATGGGCTGGAGGAACCTACCAGAAGATAGTTGACTTTGCACCAAACGTCATTGAGACAAACTTGGTAAACCGGGTTGAGGCCCAAACCGGTTCGGGTCGGGATCGGTTTGAGGATACGGTGAAACCGACCCTATCCGATGCGAAGTGGGTCGGGCGGCTTGGATCGACTTTGGTCGGGTTCAAACCGGTTACGATAAAAAAATACGTTACGATAAAAAAATGTCTATTTTTTATATAAAATATAAACTATAATACGTTACGATAAAAAAATACATAATACACTTTCGATACGTTATTTTTAGTTTCGGTGGAGGTCGGTAAAAAAATGTAAAAAAAAAACAAAAAAACGGTCATAAACAAGTCCAACGGCTATATTAACGGATCTTTTTTTTGCCGGCCGGAGGTCGGTGTGAAACCGGTTTGGGTGTGAAGGACTGACTCCGGTCCGAGAGTCGGGTTGGGTAGATGGACCGACTCGGTTCGGGTTTGAAGTCAGGGGGTTTTGAGGGGAAAGGAAGCATCTTGAGCCAAAGGTTGGAGCTTTATTGATCGGGTTGGTTAGATCTTACTCATTTGGTTTATGGCTTTCCATCTCTTGTTTCAAATTGGTTTGATTAAGATATGTTTCTTGGCTAGACTATAGTAGCTATATAGGTTTTGATGAATGTTTGATTGAATCTTGGATTTCTTTTGGTTTATGTTTAGTGTTGATGGATTTATGATAAAGTAAGGAACTTGATTTCAATTGGTATGATGCATATGCATATTTAGCACTGATTTGCAATTGGTTTGTGGTTCACATGCGGTTTATTGAATGTCTTTCAGTTATAGGATGCATGTTAGGTTACTTATTATGTGTTTGTAACTAGTTTATGGATTGTTGATATTATCTTCCATAGAAACACGGATTGAGAGTATCTTAGGGTTAGGTATTCTTCCTATTTTAATAGCTAAGAGACGAGAGATAGTCGGTCATTCCTTGGTGTTAAGGTTTTAGGTCAATTGCTCTAAAAGGATATTTTCCTAGTGTTTCTTAGCATTATTGATATTCCGTGTCTTACCGAGAGTTTTCAGGTTTCCCCGTATGTTCTAGGGCGTATAGAGATATTGAGACTGAGAGGTAATATATTTTTAGGGTACTTTAGCATTGTCGGAAATAACGGAAAGGTGATCCGACCAACCGGTGAGTTTACACGTCCCTTAGGGTTTCCTATTAGGTCACACCCGAAAAATGATCTGGGATCCTTAGGTTGTCTTAGGGTTTCGTATTCAAAGATCCTGGTTTCATCATAGTTTCCATAGCCGAGAGAAGTCCACGTTTAGCAAACATGTTTCTAACCTAGGTAGTGCTTTCTTCATTCTTGATTTCATCCGATTCGTCTTCTTGAGTTGTCGTTAGTGAGACTTTAGTTCTTCTGATTTCATTAGTTTAATCTTAGTTCATAGAACCCCCCCCCCAAACCAAATATCTTAGTTCTAGTCAGAGTCTAGTTTTAGTTAGTGTCTGTGTCTTGTGCGTTCGATATCCAGACTTCCATTGAGCTGTATTACAATTGATAGGTACACTTGCCTGTCATTATGGTCTAGAGTATTACTAGAGTGTCTAGGGTAGGTTTTTATAGACCGTCTAAACGACATCAAGTATATATACTCACATAATTCACCTAATTAATATCTATGGTAGGTACGGGTACATTGTACTTATTTTATCCTCAGGTAGTTTCCTAAGTTCGTTTTTTCGCTTAAAACGTCTCTCCGATCTTTGCTCGTAACTTTAACGCTCCTTTTCTCGTAACTATCGCGCTCGTAACCGTCGTTCTGGCCTCCTCGGTGTGCGTGTTAGTGTGTGGGATAATGGTGGTGATGTTGTGTTGTTGTTTCCATTTGAACGGCTAAACTCATATATTTATAGACAGCTCCTGGGTCTGTGACGGACCGTTACCAGCTCGTGACGGTCCATCACTGTTTTCTTTGTAACTACGCACTTGGCGACCACGTAACGGACCTTTATCCTTCTATGACGGTCTGTCATGACCAATAACGGACCGTTACCCATCATGACGGTCCGTCATATGGTTCACACACGTCATTTCACCATGATGAGTCAGTGGACACGTGTCATTCTTCAGATCAAACCCTTGCTCAGCCCGTAACGGCCCGTTACCGTCCTGTGATGATCCGTCACGAGCGTAGCGGACCGTTACCGCCTTGTGACGGTCCGTTACAGATGAATTTTTCATATTTTTCACTTTTGACTTTGAACTTTGATTTATTTGTTGTTTCCATTCTTCAAGCTTTGAAACTTTTTTTTTGGGATGTTACAGTTGGCTCAAACCGGTCTGGACACCAGGTCGGGTCGGGTTTGAACCCAGTTCACCGGGCCCAAACCGGTTTTTTTGAACACCTCTATGAGCTATGGCGATATGGCTGACGTTTCTAAATCAGGGGCGATCTCATTGGCACCGATGGCTTTGAGTGTGGCTTCTAAAGATGCTTCTATAGTTGTATGCTTCCAGGCATGTCGTTTGGATTTAGAGTTAAGAAGGTAAGATTAACAGTGAGTCGATAGAGAAGAGATAGAGAGTAGTAAATGTTGTGTAGTTAGTGAGAATTCAATGTTAGGGCTTAATTTTATAAATATTTGCTCATGATCAAATTGCATGCATCTTAACATTATAACTTATTACAAACGTTACTCTAGCTACCTAGATAACATCCATTACAACATATGCATGCAAAAGACACTCATCGGATGAACTCAAGGCAAATCTCCGCTCCCCGCGGGCCCACCCATATCTTCGCCACCAACACCACCGCTACCAAACCCAAGGCGGCCACCAATCCCTCCACCAATTCCTGCATTACCCATCCCAGTGTTACCTGTTCCAATTCCGCCACCCATTCCAATGCTCCGTCCCATCCCCCCACCACCAAACCCTTGATCTCCGCTACCATCCACACCTCCACTTCCAAACCCTTGACCGCCTCTCGCCCCGCCACCTCCATACACTCCATCACCACCAAATCCTTGACCAAGCCCACCCAATCCACCACCATTACCGCCATCTCCGCCAAACCCACCAAGTCCACTACCGATATTCCCGCCAATGCCACCGGATATTCCAGTATTCATCCCCGGAATTGCTCCACCAAGAAGCCCACCCTGACCCACGTTGGCTCCTGCTCCGACACCAAAGCTTCCGGATAGAGCATTTGCTTCCACCTCCTTGTCCGTAACCGCCATTAGCTCCCTGCCGGAGCTTACAGAAAGAAGAGCGCCGGCGATCAGAAAATAGAAAAAATTAACAGTAAAAGATGACATTTTGATGATTATGGAAAAGAGGTGAGATGGTTTTATAGAGGGTTTTGGTATTGCATGCATGAACATTAAATGTTGGTTCATATATAACGTCGTTGTCACGATATTTAATTAACACTGTTTTACCATATTGTCATAGTTCAATAAACAATATTATAAAATACTACTGTTGTTAATAAAAATCATATACAGAAGTTTTTAATGTACTCCTCTTTCCGTCCTTGCATCTAGATTATTTGTATTTAAATCCCATTACACATGAAGTAATATATTGTAAAAAAAACATTGGTGTATATGCACATCTTTATTCTTTTCATAAATACATACATAGATACATACACACGTGTATATACAAAATCACTAAGTTAGATTAGACTCATAAGCTTACACGAGCCCATTACTTATATATAAATATAATAATATTTAATATACAGTTGCGTAATAAATGTGTGAGTTTCAAGCTCAAACTCTCTTATGTTGAGTAAATCGAGCTTGAGCTTGGTAGCCAAGTAGGCTCAAGCTCTGTTCAAGTCGTTTACGCACCTATACATCATGTATAAAAGTTTATGCTTCTAAAATAATCAAGCCTGTTTTAAGAAAATTATATTATATGATAGGATTGTTAAATTAAAAATAAATTTTGTATGATATATGTTGATTATTATTTGTATGATATTAATAGATAATTAAATTATTAAATAATTTCTTTAATAACCAAATAACACACTAAAATATATAAAAATATTTTTTTTAAGATTATATGTAGCGGTTTACTTAAAGGTGAAAAACTTCATGTCACATCACTGCCACGTAGGCAGTGAGGTTTTAACTAAGAAACGCTCAAAAGTGTGTAGTGGTTTAAATAAACCTAACTAATTTTTTTTATAAAGTTTCCAACGGGTCATTCCTCATTCACGCCCATTAACAAGGCAACACCCTCTCTCTTGTCGCCCCACCTTACTTTTGGTGTAATGGTGTTTTATACATGTTATTTAAATACATGTTAGGAGATTTATAACCTTCTTTTCATTTTTAACTAAGTTTATAAACTTTAAATAGTTATAAAATATCTCAAGTATTTTATACATTTGATATAGAATAAACACGGATCCAACTACTATGAGGTAAAAAATGTATCACCTTTAAATGCAATCTTTACTAAGAGAGTTGAATGCCATGAGCCATGTGTTGGCACATCTTTTGCATGTCAGTCTTGATTTTACTACTTCCATTATCAACAGTTTGTGTGTGTTCATGAATGGTGAGCTTGTGAGGCTACATAAATGACCCTAAACTCATTTATTTGAGGCAAAACTACGGGAATAAACATTTTATTTATGTATTTTATTAAAATAAACATTGAATAAAAATATTTAAATACTAAGTTGTGACTAAGAAATGATATATCTAAAAACTTTACCCAATCAAAACATGACATCTGGCATGAGAAAAAAATTTAGTGTTATATACGTGATAAAATTCAGATCGCCTTTCATAAAATTTTACAATAGCTCCTTGATTGGTCTCATGAATTTTTTTTAGTGTTATATACGCGTTATATATGTTAGTCAACCGACCCCAAAAATTTTCGACCCTCATCTAAACGTAATCTAGGTCCGCCAGTGAATACAGTGGAATGAAAATACAGCGAAAAGTCTCATATAAACATATTCACGAAAAAAGTCTAATCTTATGAAAATTTTGTTAGTTAATCAAATTGGGCCACGTGGATAATAAATCTTAGTTAAAGTTTATTTTAAATATGAATAATTTGTTTTTTTTAAAAGGCTGATTTAATGGGCATGAAAAGTGGATTGTCACAAGAGCATCTCCAATGGGGTGTTTTGGGAGAATCCGGTTCTGATGTGGCGAAACCGGACGGAGATGCAAACACATTATAAATAAGTTTAATTTTTTCTTTTAATACATATAACGTGATAACGATTAAGGACATTACAATAACACAAAATTTTAATGCTATAAAAGTCTAGGAATCTAAATGTATATATTCATTAGGAATTTGTATCCCAAGAGAATTCAGTTTGTTGGGATACACATCATTATTGGATTTTAATAATCACACCTTTTACCAATTGGTCAATAATAATCACAACTGAGAATATTCTTACCACCGGTCCCTACTCTCAAACTATTTTTTTACATTGGACCCCCCGTTAAAAAAACTTAACGCCGTTAGAGTTTATATGACGTGGACATCTACAAACTGTCGGAAACTCGAGCCAAGCTAGCAGTGGTCTCGTGGTGACTTTTGAAATTGGCTCTGGTGGTGTTTAACTGGTCTCGTGGGTCCGGAACGTCCAAACAAAGACAACGGTAGTGTTTAACGAGACCAGTTAAACACCACCAAAGCCAACACGAGACCACTGCTACCTTGGCTCGACTTTCCGACGGTTGGCAAATGTCCACGTCATAAAACTCTAACGGCGTTAAGTTTTTTTAACGGGGGTCTAATGTAAAAAAATAGTTTGAAAGTAGGGACCGATGGTAAGAATATTCTCAGTAGGGATTATTATTGGCCAATTGGTAAAAAGGTGGGATTATTAAAATTTAATAATCCTTATATCTACATGCAGATTGAGTGGAATCAGATCTGTTGCTATATCTATAAATGGTAAGTTTTGTGTAACATATGTTCAATGTGATTCCTACATTCAATTAAAAAGTATAGAACAAAGTTGCTGCAACTGAGGCCGGCCCAATGGGCTTACAGGATAAAGCAAACGCAAAAAAAAAAATAGGACCCTAATTTAGAGGTGAACAAAACGGTTTTTTTACCTGAACCGGTTCGAACCCGACCCGAACCGGTTTGAAGGCAAGGAAATCCCTAACCTATTAAACCGGTTAGGGTTGGGTTGAAACCGGTTTTTCTGTTAAACCGGTTTTAAATAAAAAAAATCAAATAAATTTAATATTTTTAATTAAAAAAAATAAAAAAATAACAAATATAAAACATAAAGTGCAACGTTTATTAATATTTGGAAAGTTCGGAAATTAAAAAACATGAGAAGATAAAATTATAAAATTGTAAAACATTACAAATGACAATATATTTTTTTATTTTTTTGAATATTAATTGATTATTCTTGAGCGTTGTCTTCGGAACTGGAGCTTCGTAGCCTAGCATCTTCGGCTAGTTCTTCATCGGTGACTGGTTCGGATATTCCAAGATCAACCTCGTTGTTGTGTATGATTTCTTCGGCTTGAATTTCGTCTTCGAGAGAAGTTTGGTTTTGTATCCTATCCATTGCATCCAAATGGTCCTTCAAGCAAATGCACATTTCCATCGCTAGGGGGTGAGTCTAGTCCTTCGTATCGATAAGACCCTACCACTAAAAGAAAACGCAAATTCTGAAGCTACCGTGGAAGCTTGGACGGTTAGTACATCACAGGCCATGGCGAAAAGAATCGGAAACAAAGCTTCGTTTTTTTTCACCAAGCCAAAATATCAAACTTCTCAAAAACGGTAGGAGGCATAAACACTAAAAAGTTTGTGCCAATATACCTTCCTAGTTCGCTACTCGGGGTGGTACCTCGAGCGCGTTTACTAAATTCATTTAACATTTCGTTATATAAATTCAAATTAACATCTCTCGAGCTACCACTTGATGATGTACCCATTGTATCATGTGGAGTCGGAGTTGTACCATATTTATGTAAATAAACATCAAATAAATCTTGTAAACATTTTTTAAAATATGTTTTTGTGCCTTATGCAAAATGGATGTCTTCACTATCCAAATTCAAAGCGTAAGTAATTCTATCAATCAACGTTTCAACCCCGAAAACATTTATGGTAGGGTTTAACGCGGCGACACAAGTTATAACTGGAGACATTTCTTTAAAATATTTTACCAATTTTTCTTTCATCGGTTCTATCATATTTGTAAAAAGAGTGCTTTTATTTTCAAGTTCATACAACTTGTTAGTCATTAAATATATTTGTTTTAGAGTTAATGGACTTGTGGGATAATAAACACCGGATAAAAAAGTGGTGGCGGTTTTGAAAACTTTAAGCAATTCGGTTACGTCTTTTAAAATGTCCCAACTCGTAGACGGAAACTTTAGAATTTTACGACGAGGTTTTGAGGCAAGCATTTCATGAAATAGTTCTAAAGTTTCTCTTTGTCGTAAAGCGCTATAAACATATTATAAGTCGAGTTCCATCTTTTCTCGACGTCCCAATTCGGACCTAAGCAAAGATTATTCGTTTCACGACAAAATCTAATATAATCATGATATCTTTTTTTGTTACTAAAAATATCTTTAAGCATTAGTCGAAAAGCATATGTTAAGTTTGAAACCTCTTCAATTGCAAGCCCGGCTTGCACCGCCAAGTTAATGATGTGTGCGACACATCGACTATGAAAAAAAACGCCGTTGCAAACCGGTTTATATTTAATTTTTAGTTTTTGAACCGCATTTGTATTATTAGATGCATTATCAAAAGATATTGAAAAAATTTTATTTTGTAATTTAAATTCGGTTATAACACCATCTAATATATAATTTAAATTTTCGCCGGTGTGTGGATATTCAAACAAGTCAAACGCGATTGTACGCTTCATCATTTGCCACGTTTTGGGATCAACCCAATGCGCGGTAACGCAAAGGTACAAATCTGGTATGCCATGTGGAGCCGACCAAACATCGGTGGTTAAGTTTACACCGGTTTCCAAATTTTCAAAACCCAAAATTAATTCTTTTTTTCACATTTTTATACAATCTCGTCTAAGGGTGGTGCGACTTACTTGATGATAACGTGGTTGGAGTGTCTCTTGAATCATCATTGTCAAGCGCGGATTGTCAAAGTGGTTGAACGACAATCCTTCTTGAATCACTAACCTCGCCATTCGATCTCGAACAGTATTTGGATCAAAGTTCCAAATTCTTCTTTCGCTTGTCATCGAGGCTTGACCTTCACTTGAAATTCCCTTCAAGGACGAGTAAGATTTTTCTTTATGCGTTTTCAAACTAGTGTTTGAATCTTTCCCCAAAAACGCACCACACATCTTGCACTGAGCATGTTCCTTCCCGTTTGACAACAAACATAAATCGTAATTGCACCAAATTGCCGGATTTCTCGTTGTTGGTCGAATTTTCACAACGATAATTTCGTTTGAGAAACCACCAACACTTAACATGGTTATTTTCTTTGAGAGAGTTTAGAGAGCGTTTTTGAGCATTTAAAGAGCGGTTTTAGAGATTAGAGAGTGTAGAAAGAGGTGTGATTAAACCTAAACACCCCCCACCTATTTATAGTGAATTATAGGTGAAAAAAGGCCAAAAAAACTGTCAAATTCGACCCTAACGGCTATAAAACCGTTGAATAACGGCTATAAAACCGTTGAATAACGGCTAGATTTTTCAGCGAAAAAACCGGTTTTTCGAACCAGTTCACACAAACCGGTCCTCAACCCGGTCGACTTCAGAATGCTTTAAACCGGTTCATAACCGGCGGTTTTAGGTTAACCCGAACCGGTTTGCCCAGAACCGGTTTGCCGGTTTGGACCTGGTAGACAAAAAAACCGGTTTTTTTGTACACCTCTACTCTAATTTATAAAAAAAATTGTTAAATTTATATTGAAAAACGTACTTTTATTAGTAGATAAAATAATATACAGATTAATACAAGTCTGAAAAAGTTCACCTTTCAGATATCTTCAATGCTCCAAGTTTTGATACAACATTATTAGGACCAACAAAAACAATAATCTTTTGATGCAATTGATCTCTATGGTGAGATTTGTTAAAGAAAGATATTGATTAAAGGCTATAATAATTTAGAGACTTCTAAAGAAATTAATCTTTTATTAGGTAGATGACTTCTAAAGACATTAGCCAAGTGTATATTGAATAATTTAGAGAATAATTAACCTAATTAGATTGTAACTGTTGTAACTTGTAAGACACACTAATCAGATTGTAACTGTTATAACTTGAAAGCCATCACAAATAGAGGCAAATTAGCTTACTTTTTTGGTTTTCCGAATTTATAGACCACAATTTATGATCAAAAGCATTTTTTTCTATTTTACGAAAAGGCCCCAATTTTATCGTCTGCTTTAAGCCTCCAAAAAACTTGAGCCGCCCCTGCTACAAAGAATCCTTCGAGTCAGGTCTTGTTGTCAGATTAGACTGTATTTAACATTCTCGAGTCCAACAATAGACTACAACATGTAAAGAACCCGTTTGAAAAACAACCAAGTAATATAACATACATGTGTGAAACATCATTTCTTTGTCTAGATGTGTTTGTTCTAATAAAATAATGTAAAATTGAGACACAAAAATTCTCAAACAAAAACCAGAGTTTTATGTATACATTTTTTTCATTTTATTCTACTAGTTCTATATTCATTAGTGATCATGTTAGTATACTAATTAATATGCAACTTGGTGAATAGTGACACCTCCACTGTTTTTACCACCTCACGATTAGAGGAACTATATTATATAATTAATTGCAAGATTAACAATAAATTAGATCTAAAACAAACTAAATTTCTTTTGATGATTTATTAGTATTAATATTATTCATATTACTATTAATATTGTTAATAATTATTATCATCATCATCATCATTTTTTTTCTTCCTTTAATGAAAGACACAATAATCTAAAACAAGCCCACCTGATTCTTTTGTCAGCTACAAGCCCAACCACCAAGCTTTAGCCCAAAACTCGAGTCATAAGCCCATGAAACACATAAACAAATATGGACTATAAAATTGACAAATAACACTTATCCTTTTAACAAAACACAAGTTAAATCTACACACACATGTTGCTTTTGAATTGATCATATCATATATTTTTTTTTTCACGACATCACGCGGATGAAAACCTACTAGTTTGATTTAAAATAAATCGTAAGGAAGAAAAAGTGATTTGATTACATTAATTTCTCATCTAAAAACCGTTTTCTAATATTTAAGGCAAACCCCACTATGACATTTGACATTTTGTACAAATCATTTTAGTTATAATCATAATGACAAGAACTAATAAGAAGTAACCCTAAATATCCATCTCATAAATATATGCTAGCAAAAATTAAAATTTAATTTATGTATTAAAAAATAACATTTACCTTTCCAAAATAACATTTTTATGATAACCATATATTTTATTTCCAGAAAAGAAATGATGTCCTACTCTGGTTAGTCTTGTTAAAAGCTCAAATCAAGTTATATTAAAACGAGATCCACTCCGAGCTTTATATATCGCACTTGATAATTTGCTTGTAACGTAAGACCAAACAAGTCTTATATCATATATTACATAATTAATATTTTTGTATATAACTATAATCAGAAAACAACATAATACATAGTATGTTATATACAACTATAATTATATATATACACGCACTAGAGGGGTGCATGGACGAAGAGACGGGGAATAAAACACACTCACATAGACACATGTAAAACGCTTAAAAAATTATTTAGTAAAGTATCATATAGATATGAAGGTTTAATAAAAGTTTATAAAATAAAGTTAATATGAAATCATATAAATAAAAACGATTTTGAGAATTTAGTTAAACAGGAAACTGATTGTTTACATAACTAGATTTCTAAAATTATTTCGTTATTAATTGTAATAATTACAAAAAAATTGAGTTGTAGTCTAAGAGGGTGTTTGAGATTTCTTATTTAACTACAAAGGTGTTTTTTGTCGAAAGTGCTTAAAAAATGGATTTATTTTCTTGGTCCCGAAGAACCGAGTTAACATCATCCTGAAGCATGTTGTTAATTGTGTATAATGGGTAGTAATATATATCTGAGGGGGAGTGTTATAAATTCAGATATATCTCTAATATTCTCTCCTATTTTATCTAGAGTTTGTTTCTTATTGATAGAATCATTATGTATATATAAACCTATGATATCAATAAGAAAGATACAATCTTCCATACATCCAATTGTTTATTTCACAAAGGTGTTTTTTGTCGAAAGTGCTTAAAAAAATGGATTTATGACTTTTTCAAAAAACTAAAATAAAAAGGATTTTTATAAATGCAAAACAATTTTTTGTCTTATTGGTTTTTTTTTTAAAAGTCAATAAGTCGTTTTCAACCATAATTGATGCCGATTAGGGATAACGGATCGATCTTTTTTCTAGGACTTCAAAGTTGTTACATTTTGGAAGTTTGTTCGAAGGCTTAAACTTAAAAGGATAATTGACTTATATCATACATGTTTGTGTTTTCGACTAGTCGGATGGTCTATGCATATACATGATGTATATCAGTATATGTATGTATGTATATGTATATGTACGGGCCTACTCCAGTTGTCCGGGTGGATGGAGTCTCGACAAACTCGTGGATTTTGTCAAAGAGACGGTTAGGGGAATGCAACTGCAAAGAACCCCATTTATTTTCCTCACATTTTGATAGAAACCTTTGCATTTATTAATATGTATCTTCATTACTTGTTTACTTGTACTGTACAAGTGTTTGTTGCATGCATGTCTACGACAACTTTCCCTATATAAACGCAGCATCAAGCATCCATCAACATCTGAATTGATCAATATGGCTTCTTCTCCTAAATTCTTTCTCCTTCTTCTTCTTCTTGGTGTTCTTGTTTGTACTTCCACTGCCCGGAAACTGTCTCCCACCGTCTCGGAACCGTCTTTTCGAGATGAAAAGACGTTCTATGGTGGCGGGCTTGGTGGTGGAGGTGGAGGTGGTGGTGGATTCGGTGGAGGTGGTGGTGGTGGATTAGGAGGTGGTAGTGGTGGTGGATTGGGAGGTGGTTCTGGATTTGGAGGAGGGGCTGGTGGTGGGTCTGGGATTGGAGGGGGGGCTGGTGGTGGAGGAGGTGGAGGGTTTGGTGGTGGAGGTGGACTTGGTGGTGGGTATGGAGGAGGATTTGGTGGTGGTTCTGGTGGGTTTGGTGGTGGGCTGCCTTGAGGGCATGCATGTCATAAGTATGGTTACAATATTGTGCATGGCTTGTTTGTGAGTTGATTGCTTCTGAATTCTATGTTTTTCTATTAATTTAAAATTTAAAACCATAGATAAAGATGGTTTTAGTTATGTTGTAATAATGAAGAAACAAAGTTGTTACTTATATTTTTATTTTACTTGTTTATGATTCATGTATTACATGTCTTCTATAAAAGAACCAATAAGTGGTAGTTTAGTTTCTTTCTTTTCCCACTAAATTAGCACTTAATCATGTAACCAAACCAAACAAAACAAACACCGACTGTTTACTCGCTTGATTTTAAGTGAACAAATGAATAAACACGAAATCCTAAACGAAATGATTTTCTTTTTCATGTCCATTCGCTAATAAAATAATTTTGCTCATGCTCATTTAAATAGTTTCATGTTCGTTTGTTAGTCGAGTACCTAAGGCTTGGTTGTAAAATCTAATTTGATTGATGGTCGGGTTGATGCATGATGGGCCAGTTAGGATTACTAATAACCAATAAATAAATTTAAATGAAGATGTAAACGAACGAAAGTAAATGAACACCATAAACGGACAAAGAACGTTCACGAAAGTAAGTGAATAAACCCAACGTGTTTTTATGTTCGCTCGTTTAATTAAGTAATCAAAAATATTTTATTCATGCTCGTTCATTTAAAAAAACTTCGAATCAGTCAGTTACTAATGTTCAGTTCAATTATATGATTGAAAGTATCGCTATATATTGGGCGTAAATTATATACTTATATATGAACATTTTTTTTATGAGTTAAGTGTTTTTTTTCATCTTGTAGTTTGCTAAAAATTGTAATTTAAATCCAAAAGTTTAAATCTTGTCATTTGGATCCAAAGGTTTTATAAAAATTGTCATTTGAATCCATTTTAATACACCTAATTAAAATCGTTAAAAGTTTCCGTTAAACCTTCCTCACTTTAGGGGTATTTTAGTCAAAACAATTTTTATTACAAAATAAAGAATCAGCCCCACGTGAAGTGTTTTGTACGTTCAATCTCTTTAACGATACATATTGGGACCACATATCTTTAACATTTATAGGATCAATTGTATGCTTATATAGCTTCTTCCAAGTGTCCAGCCAACAAACATGAGAGATCTAACTTTCAAGAATGTCAACCTCGATACCGTGGACTACCATGTTCTATTTGATCATCACTACATGCTTACATAGCATGTCAGTCATGTAAACAGTACACAAACTCCTGAACTTGATGAAAATAACGATAACATGACATCTAATAGCATCAGTAATGATCTATATGAGCAGATTATATTAGCAACAAAAGACTACAATATCAGTTGATAATATCAACACCAAGATCACTGAGCGATTCTTCATAGTTACATAATTTTTTCCCAAATAGTAGCGCAAAACCACAAAGTCTTTATAGTTTTTTTTAATGTGAGTTTTAAATTGTAAAAACTATTATTTGTAAAGTATTTGAATATAAAATATTTAATGATGATGATATTCATAATGAAATCTTCATCATCATCCATATGATTTACATCGGGGTTGGTGGCCCAATGGTAAAGGAAAATCCTCTAAGAAACACCAAGGTTTGAAGAGGTCATGAGTTCAAATCCCACTCTCAACAGAAATTAAGAAATTTGCCTTTCAAAACAAAAATCCATATGATTTAACAAAAATACATATTTATCCTTAAAATTTGTTCACTTTTTAAAAACCCTCTACATCCGTTTCTCCATATATATCTAAAATTAACTAAATAATATATTTTTATTATTTTATTTTATTGTTTCACTCACAACCACAAAAAGATAGAATATGGGGTGAATAGTGACACCCAAATATGAGTGTTTACTTCAATTTTCCACATAATACGTGGTAAGTGTCATCTGGTGGTAAGGGGTGGTAAGTGTCATCGGGTGGTAAGGGGTTTTTCAGTAAAAGGTTTTTTCTTATAGAGGTTATGGGTTTAAATCTGGTCTTGACTAGTAAACTTTTGCCTGTATCCTAGGTGTTTGCCGTCCAAAAAAATATATTGAAGACCAAAAAAAGTTCACGTGGATGGTCACGCGACAAAGTGTGAATTCCCAAACATAACCTCAACCCCAAAAACATTATCCACATAGGACTAGTCTAAAGGCGTATGTATGCATTGTGGGGATCAAACTGAAATTTGAAAAATGAGGTCCATCGGCATCCACCACCACACACCACCACTATCCACCGTCTCAAATAAGCTCCATCGGTTCTCTAGACATGCACCACAATCGGCCGGAGTTTTACAAAGACACTTTCCTAACCATGTGAGGACTAAACCCATGGCTGTCACCTCTTCTCATTTGGTGGTTCTTGCTGTCAATTCACCTGCCGCCGCCGCCGGAGATATCTCAGTCTTGATTCCCACAAGGTTTCATCAATACCCTATTAAGTTATACCTTGTAGAAAAACCGAATATTCAAGCCATAACCAAAAAACTGAACAGATTAAGAAACTGATGATTCGGCTACGGTTTCTTATAACCAACTTTGATGGTTCAGTTACGGTTATATGGGTATAAATAACCGAATTAGCCGAACACGTTTAAATCAACTTTTGTATTTTTTTAATTTTCTTATAAATAATATTATACGCCGGAAAAGATTTATTTTAATTTTTAAAAGTAACTTATCCGTTGTATAAATTAAAAAGATTGTTAATATTTTATTTTATCCTTGTATAATTGAAATTAGCTTAAATCCATTTAAAGTTATGAAAATCTAAAACCCGAAACATCAGTTAAGTTATACGTTTTTACCTTGACACAGTAGTTTGTGTAATATAAAAACTGAAACCAAAAATTTGCCCGATTCACCTTCAAAAGTTTAAATATAGGCTATTTTGGGTCGGGTTGGGTCACAATAGCTATGATTAGAACATAGAAGACATTGATATTATTACTATAATAATTTAAACTTTTAAATTAAACAATTTAAAAATTTTATATATTAATAATCGACTTTGGATGACTTTCAAATTGATCTTTATTGTGTTTGATTGACAGTGTCGCGTTCATCTTTCTTTACTGGATCGCCAACTTCGTAGTCCCAGGAATCATCATGAAAGATCTCGAATCCGACGATGCAAATAAAGATAAAAAACCCTAATCGATTCAACGACTCCACGATTTCATTCATGTAACAGTCTTTTAACAATAATTTACAGTTAGTTGGTTTCTTTTGAATATGGAAAACAGCATCTCTTCAGTCTTCATCTCCAAAACCAAAAAAATAAATTTAGCTCATTATTTCAAGATAAATTTACAATTGAATGTAGATGTAACAAGAATGATTATACATCTATCCAATCATTTTGAATTGAACTGACTGGTTTCTCAGCTGGAGATGCATTCCCGGCTTTTGGCGGTTTCTTTGAAAACATTGAAGTTAAGGATTGGCGTAACGGGTTTTCTTCAACGTGTTTCGGGTCTTTCGGTGGTGTTTTCCCATGGTTCTTATCCTTGTTACCAAACACAAAACCTAACCTTCTAAACCGACTCTTTTGTTCACCTGTTGTAGGTGTATCATCATGCTTTGTGAGCCTAATGAGCTCATCTGGATTCAGTACCATCATCACCACCGTGTCGTATACCTACCACCACAAAATATGTATATATATAAATATATATATAGCAAATATACACAGACACACGCCTCTGAAATATTTAGATACCTGACATATATCATCAACTTTTTCAAACCAACTTTTTCCTTGACAAGTCGCAACGATGTAGTCTTTGCATTCAAGAAACAGCTTGTACAGATATTCATTAGTTGCGGTTTTTGTCTCTGCAATCGCACATCCTGAGCACAGCTGAAAGTAGAACAATTTACATTATTTAACACTTAAATAATCATATAAATGTTAATGAAAAATGTGAGATTGTAGAGCAGTGAGTTACAAGAGATATGTATAGTTGTTCAAAGAAATCAGAAGGCGGGAAATCCTCCAAGCCCTGAAGAATGTATTCCCTACAGACATGATTTTTTTTATCAGATAAAGGAAATTAAAATACAATGACAGATTTTTTGTAACAAAAACTAAAATTGTCTCGCTTACACTGACAAATCTTCATCGTATAATGGAGACTGTTTGACAGCTGGTACCGGTTTTGCGGTTTCCCAAATCTCTCTCCACAAATTTCCTAAACACCAACACAGAAACAAGATATCTTAAAACAAGATTTGCAGGTCTGTTTGGTTGTCCAGAATTGGAATGGAATGAACAAGGTAATAGAATAAGCAAAGTAATGGAATGGATTGTTACATTTCACTATTATGTTTGGTTGTTCAATAGAAAAGGAATGTGTTTTCATATAAATTTCTTAGATTTTACATGCGCGACACACACATATAGGGACGTGTTTAATGCAGAACCAATTTAAGAAGAAAACCATATGTACTGTTGATCAGATGTAGTGGAAGAGAGAAGATAGGTTATTGTGCAGGTATATAACCACCTTATATATACAGGTGTTTATGCGGTTCTTGCAGCTCTCTACTTAAAAATTGGTTTTGTATGAAATCAAGTAAATAGAAGGAATCACATTCCTTTAGTAATGGTCAATCCCATTTTGGCAAACTTAGCAGCTTTTCTTAATTCAAAGGAGTGGACCATTCCATTCCTTCTCTAATTCCAGCATACCAAACAGTACTAAAGATACTATTTGTATATATATATATATACCTTCCTTCTGCATGCGCATACTTAGGTGACCTCTAGATGACGCATTATCACCATCGGAAGATTCTTTGCTTACATCATCTGTTGTGGGCTCCATCCAATCAGGGGGTGAATGCCACCTAACAAAATCCTCTAATATGCACCCAGGATTAGCAGCCTAAAACACAATGACCAAAAGCACCATAGATTTAATCCCTCTTTCAATTTATATTTATTATACAACTGCACTTTGTAGCCTATAATTCACCTTGAAAGCTTGCATGTCCGAAAGAAGTTGAGAACACCCGGCTCCAACACTAACCACATGAAAATAAAGAGTCAATTTGTTGATAATGACATAACATAACTGTTAGAGACTCAACATAAAAGGTACAATACAAATTTAAAAAAAAAAAAGACTTTTATGTTGTGTATTTTAATAATGATATAAATTAGTTAATGTATGAAGATTATACTGCATAATAAGATACTATTCAAATTTGTTAAAATGAAATTATGTGTAGGAGATGGTGTTGTATCAAATTTGTTGGATAATAGCCAAATAAATTCCATGGATTGGTTGAAGATTATCTTTTAGGTTTAGGGATGACTTCCATTTTCATAAGTAACAAATCAAATACGAATCATTTTACTGTATTGCAATTCTATTTGCTTCGTGTATTTCAGTCTTCCAATCAATTCACCGATTATACTATTCAGATCAATTAAGACGCATATGAGTAACCACAAGTTCCTCGCGAATACAATACTTACACCATTTAATTAGAGTGATTAAGGTTCTTTTTATCAAGACTTTGATATCAATCAAAATGAACATGAGTTAACCTTCCTTGTTCAAAAGGAAAATAGGAAATGGGACAAAGAGAACTTGTGGAATGATATAGAATGGTAACTAATTCCTATTTTCTTTTTGAATAAGGTAAACTCACATTCATTTTGATTGATATCGTATGGATTAAAAAAACCAACCTTAATCACTCTAATTATATAGTGTATGTATCGTATCCACGAGGAACATGTGGTTATATACTTCTTAAATGATTTAAAAGTAGAGTCGGTGAATTAATGGAAGACTCAAATACATGAACCAAATAGAATTGCAACAAATAAAATGATTTCGTGTTTGATTTGTAACTTATGAAAATGGAAGTTACCCAATACATGGAATTTATTTGGCTATTATTCGACAAATTTGATACTACGCCATCTCCAACATGAAATTTCATTTTAACCATTTTGAATAGTATCTTATTGATTTGCATAATCCTCGTACAAAATATAATATTAAAGAAATTCATTGAGACTTATAAAATGAGTAATTTTTAATATGACTATAATTTATTTATATTATTCATTTATTATTTATATTGTATCTACAGTGTTCTATACTTGATAACTTTTTAAATAATTAGGTAAACATAAATTAGAAGTGCATAAATGTAAAGCCAAAATAAGTTGATATACTACAATATTGATCCTACGAAATATAATCTGATAATTTAAATTTTTAATCAACTGACCTCCCTGTTCGTAATATGAATTCCTCTGTCTCCTTAACAAGATCTTCTGTGAGCAAAGGCTCTTCCTGTAAACGCACAAATGAAGATGCTTTTGTATTAAAAAAAACATCTTGACAATACCATAACTAAAATAAATTTAAATTATAATCAAACCTGCATAACGGGGGCATAGACCGGTTCACCTGTTTCCAACAGCGTTAAATTCTCACACTGTTTAGCAGCTCCTAATCTAAGCACAAGCTCTCCAGAGCTAACTCTAGCATACATGAGATCTTTGTCTCCATTTGAAGGTGCCGTGTCATCATTAAAACTGGCTTGTTTTAAGACAGAATCTAGTGATTCTGTGGCAATTGCATGGCGATTTTTCCTTGAAATACAGCAATTGATAACTTGTAACTGTTGATACAACAGACAGCAATTTAAATCTGGAATTTCATCAGCAGGGATCCCAGGAATATGTTGTCCTTCAGACCATAGTCTCCTTAACTGCACACCAGAAGTTCAGAGAACATTATTACTGAATTAAATATATAAATTAAAGTAATAAATCCAGAAAAATAATAAGTGAACTACATAAAAGAAAATTAAAAAAATAGCATACTCTAGCTAGTCAAATAAAAAATAGCTGAAAGAGGAACCAGCAAACGAGTTGACAGTCACCGATACTTTATTTTTATTGCATACAACCACCTAAATCATTTTACTCAAAATATTAGTTTAATATGGCAACAATATTTTTTGTAATCATAATTTCGGCATTAATTATTTCTAAAACATTTTTAAAGATGAACAAAAAAGTGTTTGACGGTCAACCAAAACCGAGCTGGTCCATTTCATACCGTGCTAAAAGAACACATGTTTCAACCCGACCAGTTTTTGACCCGTTACTCAACCCATCTAACCAGCCCATGTTATCACCTCTAAGTACTGTAATGAAACACGTTATCATTAAAGGGGTTATAGAACGACACACAAAAATCTAAGAAACATAACATGTAGAACCATAATAACAGGCTCAAATGCTCAATTGCGTCCCAAGCAACTATGTCTCAAAGGTCAAACGGCCAAATGGGTTGAAAGCATAGTTGTCAATAGCGAATAGCGGCAAATAGCGACAAGCCACCTATACGCTACGTAGCGAATAGCGGTAAATAGCGGGCGCTATTTCACGTTTAGCGATACACTAGTAGAAAGTTTTAGAAATATTTTATATTCAACTATTGTAGGATATGTAGCAACTATAATCAATAATCATCTAAATCTTCATATATTAGGGTTATTAGCAACCCTATTTATATTAATCAAGTAAAAAACTGGTTAAAAACATAAAAAAAAAATAAAAAAAAGGAATATTCGCTATTGGGTCGCTATTCACCATATAGCGACCATAGGCCGCTTCGCTACATAGCGCGCTATAGCAAGCGCTATGGTCGCTATTGACAACTGTGGTTGAAAGTCGCCCAAAGTTTAAATTTAATGTATACAACCTCCTATATCGTTTTATTCAAAGAATTAATTATAATGGTAACTATATATTCTTTGTAATCATAACCAACACATTAATTTTTTAGAAGATTTTAAAGAAATGGACAAATAAAGTGATTGTGAGGCAACCAAACCCGGCCCAGTCCACTTCACCCATACTAAAAGATCACCGGTTTCAACGCAAACCCGTTTTGACTCGTTATCCAACTCTCTCATCTTGCCACCTCTAAGTATAAATGTATGTAAATGAAACATTTTATAGTTAAAGGATCTACATAATGGCATACAAAGGTGAAAGAAACGTATAATAATATAACATATAGACATGCCAGATTCTAAATGTGCTTTTTCTATTATTTGTTCTGTTCGAAGTATTAGTAGTAATAAAAAATTAGAGCAACTCACTTACTTCAGCAACAACCCTAAGCCAAAATGATGCCATTCTCCTTAAAGTTTTCAAACATCCAATGGCTTCTGCAAGCTCTACAATAAAGCTGTCAGGTGGAGCACCATGAAGGTCTTTGAGTAAAGATGCAACTGTTGTGCTTATCTCCAAGTTACGATTAGCTTTCCTTCCAGAAAGATGCCCTTCTGCAAATATCTTGCATGAAATTGAGAAAAAAATCAAGGAAAAATGCAAGAAAAATTAGCAGATGTATTTCTTTCACAAAAACAAAGAATCTACCTGCACCAAGAAGTGAACTTATAAGAGAAAATTCTCTTCCATCAGCACTAAGTTCCATATCAATCTTATCTTCTTTATCCCTAAGTACTAAAGATTTCACTGTAGAGAAATTTAAACCAGCTTTCTCTCTCACAGGTGACGAATCTCTTGATGACAATAAAAGATCTCTCATTGACCTGATCATTCTGGTACTCCTGCAGTTAACCAAAAACAAAAATGTACATAAGCTTTTTTCATATTTGATAACTGAAACCGTCTCAAACAGCCATTCCAGATGCTATATATGCTTATTCACTTCACTTTTTAAAGAACACGGTAAAAGAAAACAAATTGGTTTACAATCTCATGTACACAAAATTCATGAAAATCAGGTGGAAATTTTAAAAATCAAATAAACAATGAACTTACTCAACACCTATAGCCAATTGCCTGAGCACAGCTGCTGATGGTATGATATCAATATTTGAATCATCCAAACCCAATAAACCACCTTCTGGTTCCTATAAGATATGAACATTACTTTCAGTTGTATAATATTAGAAACAATAAATATATTCTGAATACTACTAAGAAGTAACCTACAAGAGGTACAATTATTGTACTACAATAACAGGTTCAAGAATCAATCTCAGTATCCATATGCTTAAAACCTCACTGGTTAAGAAAATTTCAGCAACACTATACTTTACATTGTTGCCCGTTGCACATACTAAAGCTTTTCTTAGTGCTGTTTTAGTAGTTCATAACCAATGTAGTAGGACTGCTTCATACTCCAAAACTAGTTACTATCTACGTTTCACTTTCACCAGAAATTATAGTGTACAATAACACAATAACATCTACATACAAGAAAATTAAAGGTTTTAAGTAAGATCTTGATGTTACCTTTGACACAGGACTTCTGCTAGGTAGGAACGCATTTTCATCAAATATTGTATCATCAGTTTTATCAGCTTCCTTTTTCCCAAACCTTATGTTTTTAAATCTCTCCTGCCAATCTTGTTTCGTCTTAATCGGCTCCGGCCTCCGCCTTACAATCTTTTCCTATTAAACAAACAAAAGAACTCAAACTCATCACACTAAACCCTAAATCCCCAAACTTCTACTAACATCAAATCTTCATTGAAACTACTGTACTAGTCAACGTTATAGGATTCCAATTCCTTTTCATTCTATCTCCATCAATCAATCTTCAAACTACTAAACGGAACATCAACACATCATGATCTAACTTCGAATTGGAATTGAAAACCGATTTAGATTTGAAAACTGAAACTATCTCACCTTTGAACCGATCACATCGCTTGGTGAATCGTTCTTCTCATCAATCGACGATTTCTTGCCGGCCTCATCTTCAGTATCAAACGATTCAAATAATCAGTCGAGATCCAAATAATAAAATTAAGTATACGAACGTAAACATATCGCTAGGATTCTGATTGTAATACGCATATTTAGTTGAAATTAGATGAGATTTAAACATCGGTGTAAGAGATTAACCTAGATCGGTGGAGGAATCGGATTTTTTGATGTCTGTGAAGACTTTCTCGGCTTTAGCAGCGGCGGAATGGAAGGCCGTCCTTGCTTTTGACACGAATCCAGTTGAAGACGCCGCCATTTTCTGCAATTTTGGCTACGAAAATGAGGGCATGTTTGGAGGGAAATCGTGTTTTCACCTAATTCATGGAGGAAGAAATTGGGAAGAAAAAAACACACGCGCACAGTAAGTGCATGTGTGTATGTATAGATTTATGAGTAAAGCGTCATTTTCGTCCCTGTGGTTTGGCCATTTTAGCCACTTTCATCCAAAAACTTTTTTTTTAGCATTTTCGTCCCTGAAGTTTCTAAATCTAGCCATTTTCATCCAACTGACTAACTCCGTTAAAATTTTAACGTTAAATCAGGGGCATTTTAGTCTTTTTCAAAAATTCTTCTTTTTAACTCTTTTTTTAATCCCTTTTGTTTCCCCTCCTTTTCAAAGCTTAAAAAAAATAAAAAATTCTCGAAGTTTTTTTTGAAGATGACGATGACTAGGGGTGTAAACGAGCCAAGCCGCTCGCGAGCTACTCGAGATCGGCTCGCTAAAAACCCCTAGTCATCGTCATCTTCAAAAAAAACTTCGAGAATTTTTTATTTTTTTTAAGCTTTGAAAAGGAGGGGAAACAAAAGGGATTAAAAAAAGAGTTAAAAAGAAGAATTTTTGAAAAAGACTAAAATGCCCCTGATTTAACGTTAAAATTTTAACGGAGTTAGTCAGTTGGATGAAAATGGCTAGATTTAGAAACGTCAGGGACGAAAATGCTAAAAAAAAAGTTTTTGGATGAAAGTGGCTAAAATGGCCAAACCATAGGGACGAAAATGGCACTTTACTCTAGATTTATTTAAGAAACAGTGAGGGGGAGTGCGCCTCTCGTATTCCATCGCTACATCAATTCGGATATTCCAACAAATTTTTTTTTTTTTTTGTTTATTTTGATTTTGATTTCTTTAAAATAAATTTAAGAGCATGGTATGGTTAGAACTATATAAAATTGTATAAATTACTATATAGTGTTAGAATATGTGTAGTCATTAAGTGTGAGCTAAAAAGTAATGTCACACAGTTAGTAGTATCGTTGGTTATTTGGTGCAATGTTAGCTCCAAAATTTCTCATAGTAGAGGTCTTGGGTTCGAATTATGATCACAGCAAAAAAGGGGTATGTGGCAAGATTAAGGGGTTTACCGAGTTCAAGGGTTCCTCCTGCGGTGGGCTGCCCTAGATGTTCTAGGTGTTGTCCCGGAAAAACCCAATTATCCTAGAACATCTAAGTGTTGCCGTTCAAAAAAACGTAGTTAGTAGTGATGGGCACACTTACACTCAGTATCCTCATCTCTGTTACCAACTTTAGCTTCCACGTTTATGTTTTCTTGATGTCCCAACAATAGCCAAGGTCGGTCACACACACAACATTACTGTTCATACTTAGATCCCATGGCAAGATGCTATGCGACATCATTTAATGAAAAAGTTATGCTTTTTACCTTAAAAAGTTATTGTTTGACACCTTCGCTTTTAACGCAAGTAACACTTTGGTCCCTCAAAAGTTATGGTTTAACCCCTTCAAGTTTAGTTGTACATTTCATTTATAACTTATACTTTATACTTATCAATTTGTTTTTTGTTTTTTGTGCCCACACACAACTTGTTTTTCTTTTATAACTTTAAAATTTAATGTTTTATAAAATTTTGGGTATACCGTTGTAATGTACTTATTTTTATTTAGGTTTTGGTGTAAATTTTATTCAAAACGGAGTTGTATTCATTATGTACAGGTCATTGAAGCATAAACGTACAAGCCGTCAAAGTCATCTGAAGTTTCAATTTCTCGTAGCGACGTGAATTTTTTAACGATCTCATATTTTCTCATAGCGACATGCTTATGACATGATTTTTTCTTTACGGTTTTTTTATAAGAAGTTACTAATGTTATCAACGTGCCCGTTGTAACGCGCGTGTATGCGACGGTTTCATTTTTTATATAAAGTTTCAAATGTTATCAACGCCCATGTCGTTACGCCGTGCTTATCGTTATCAACGTTTAGACGTTGACTCTTTTAGCGGTTTCGTTTTCTTATATAATGTTTTGAATATTATCAACGTTTTCGTTAGGTTTCGAAGACGTTGATTTTTTCACAGTTTAGCGTGATGACATAGGTGGCTCAACCATTTTTTGGGGCCCAAAGCGAAGTAAAAAACGGGGCCCTTTTCTAACATTCATTGTTAAAAAACACTCCTCATTTATCTGAGCTTGAGATCAACAATAATAAACGAAAAAAAGACTAGATATTGAATCTATTTTGAATTAAAACAATCTCGTTTTAGTGAAAAGAAAACTATTTCAAATACATTTTTTTTTGTCAAACCTTAAAATAAAAGAAGTTAAAACTTAATAATTGTGGGCTCCTAAAAAGTGGAGGCTCTAAGCGACATCTTATTTTTTTATACAGTCGAGCCATCCCTGCGTGGTGCAGCGCACGCGAGTTTAATACCCACCTATGTCAACAAGAAAATCAAATATAGAAAAATAAAAAGAAAATTATACGAAGGATAATACGAAATTGGAATGAGCACAATAGGTTTTACTTACGGTGTTTGCATTGTTTATCATGCGTGTGATGAACTATTTATATTAGTAGTAATTATGAGTTAAAATTTATTTTTATTATTTTGATACGATAGCTTATCGTTTATTTAGTTTTATGTTTTTTTAAAGGCGAACATTGAATGTTGTGACGTCGCACCCCCCGTCATGTGGGAGAGGCTCGTCCAACTCCGGCCAATATGTTGTCTTAACCGGGCCCACTTGGTGTCAGAGTTAGAAATCTTTCAAGGAAAAACTCCATCCAATACGTCCCCTTCCAGACTTGAGGGAGAGCCGAGGCTCGGACCCTAGTTCGACGTGTGTAAAACTCTGGTGCATCAGCCTAAGAGATAAGTCTCATTTGCATGCCACGAAAATCAATAATGATAGCAGGGATGAACAGAGGTCCCTTGATAGTTCATGCCTTAACTGAGTTATCATGTATTCTTTGCAAGTCATCTCACACGTAACATTAGACATTTTTTAATGCCTAGTTCATAATAGGATTTAGTAGCACTCAAAAGTTATGGAATTATCATCTTTGATCGGTAATTTAAAAATAAAACATTTTGAAACTTCCTTTTATATAGTATCTCGTTATAAAAAACTTTTAAAAGTGACAGTATTAGGAAAAAAAATGAGTGTTACACCAGGGTAGCTCAACGTATTTTGAGACCTAAAACAGTGGTGAACCCATAATTTTTTTTTATGGGAGTCGGAAATTTTTGAGGTCGGTTGACTAGCGATATGTAACACTAATTTTTTATTTCATGAGAGAACGATCGGTGGGCTATTGCACAATTTTATAGGGGGTCGGTATTTTAACGCATATCTATATCTATATCTATACGCTATAACAAATAAAAGTTTTGGGGAGACAAATTTTCCCGTCTCTCTCCTATTAATTGCACAAGTTTTCTTTAATAGTTTTTTTTTCCGTCTCTCTCTCTCCTATTAAATAATAATAATTTTCTATAATTTTATTTATAAACATTTTTTATTTAAAAAATATAAGTTTATTCATAAAACATTTTTAGAAATTGAACATTTATTTTATTCTTTTTATAAAACATTTTTAAAAAGTAACTATATGACGTTTCTAAAATTTGTATTAAAAAACTATGTAATATGTCATAAATATGTAATATATAATATGTAAATATTTATTATTAAGTATATAACATTGAATTTATTCAACTCGTGTAATACACGGGGTTTCTAACCTAGTTATATAATAAATAAAGGTTTTTCAATGTCACGTATCGCCTCCATATTTATTTTTAACATTTTTCTCCGTCTTTCTCTCTTATTAAATACACCTCTATATTTTAATAGTAATATTTTTTAAAACAAAATACTAATCTTTGTATTAATAAATCTGCTGACATATTTTGACGAGTGTATGTGTTAACAAATTATATTATATTTCACGGGTTTATTCAACCCGTATAAAACACGAGTTTTTAAAAATTATTTTTTTTATAACCTTAATATATAATATTATATTTATTCAACCCATGTTATACACGGGATTTTAACCTATATAATACTAAAATAAATTAACGGAGGGTGGTTGCTCCCCATTCGGTGTATGTAGGTCCGCCTATGGCCTAAAATGAACTTTGAAATTGAGACATTTTGTTAAAGTTTTCTAAATTTATGAAAATTTTAAAATGAAAGTTAAAACGTATAATATAAATGTTTAGACCGAATAGTATTACAGTACCTCATATATAACTCTCTATCATTATCTTTTCTCATTTCTCTATAAAAACACAAATTTTGGTGGATTATCACATATATTTTCAGCTTAAATTATAGACTAAAGTCTTTTTCAACGTTTTGGCATTTCAATTTTTGAGACTAAATCAATTGTTTTAGTCGCTTGTTTTGTAGAGAAGCACATGTGTTGCACAAACCAACTCTGTATGACCAAGTTACAGTTAAAGAAATAATTGAAGACGTTACATAAAGAAATTAAAAGAAAAAAGTATCTAAAAACTGTCATTTGATGATTCAGTCGAACAAATGTCAATTGCTTCAAAGTTTTAAACTTTATGATAATCATCATACGTTTGTGATAACTTCTAATTAGTTTATTGTAAGATAAACATAAGAAAGAGACTTTATTTATTTTTTTATGCGTATATACAAGTTGACTTGGGTTTTCTATGTAACGGAGTATGTGTCGTTATCTCTTTTTTAAATTGTCTATATTTGTTCAAGAAAATTGTTTTTCTAAATTCCTTTTTTACAAAAATATAAAAGACAAATTGATTTTGCAATTGACGACGTATGATGAAAAGATCATACATAAGAGGCCTAAACGAAAGAAATCTAAACTCCTTAACCACCATGAGGGTCCACAAGAAGAATGGACCAATGAGAAAGAGGCTGTCACTATCATACGGTTAGGAGAAAGAGAATGTAAAACTCTATAAATAGAAGGTGATCTCATAGAGAAAGGGATCCAAAAACTTGTACTGGATTGAATTCGGGAATTATTATCAAAGTGGAGCTTTTACGTCTCTTCATTGGCGCCATCCCGGTCGAACAATAGTTACAACGGTATCCTGAATTCAATCTTTGCTCGCAATGGATAACATACAGTCAGATTATGAATCCGACGAGGATAGAAATCACATTACCAACACAGGAGCACCAGCAGGAGATTCACAGTCTCAAGCCGGTATTCCTATGATTTCTTCGTTGAAGGATCGTCTGGCACAAACTCAAAACCATCCAGCAGATGTGTTGCCAGCAGCAACAACATCTCATTTTCACACTTCGCATACTAACCTACCCACCTCATTGCCTCCTCTACTCCCAAATACCATGCCTACCCAAGTTGCTCGAGATTTCCCACAACCCGCAATATTTCCCAGTTTTCCGCAGGCCACCACATCTGGCATACCCATTTATAATCTACCACAAACTCTTCCAACCATGGCCGGAATACCTTCCATACCCGTTCCCAACACCCCGTTTATTCCCGGATCTCTCCCTTACACCATGCCGTTACTCACAGGTAACGAATGGTGGATGGAACAACAACGTCGGGCCCGAATGGATGAACAATTTTGGAAAGAAATACGCCTGGCCGAACTCCGGAACCGGTTAACATTTGAAGAAACAGCTTATACCACACCAGGGGGATTAACATCTGCATGTACTACCGGTCCTTTTGCCGGAGGACAGTCCGTTCCTCCCACCCACCCATACAGTACGCAAGGGCCCCCACCCGCACTCATACCTATACCTGGGACTAATCCCGTAGTGGACATTCACCGTCCGTACCGACCAACTGCCTTGTTAACACTATCGAAGTTCACACCCCGAATAGCTCAAGCAGAAATACTTCGTAAGTTAAAAATGTCATCCACAGTTGGAAAATATGACGGTACTACAGACCCGGACGATCACATTAATGTCTTTATTAGTGCTGGTGGAGTAGAGAGATGGGCTCTGCATGAATGGTGTCATATGTTTGTTCAAACCTTGGTCGGGACAGCTCGCATTTGGTACGATAGTTTACCTATAGGCCGGATCGACAGTTTTGATGAACTCGTGGAAAAATTCATGCAACAGTTTAATCAGCAAAAACGACACACAAAAGACAAGACAGAAATACTTCACATCCGGAGACGAGACGGAGAACCGGTGGAAGATTTCATCACCCGGTATAACAAAGAAAGTTTACAAATAGCCGGGGCAGGGGAGGATTTAATGATAGCAGGCTTTATTCAAGGCATCCGACATGACGAGCTCATTCGTAGGCTCCACGGCAGGGACGGTTTACCAAAAACCATGGAGGAACTGATGACGGCCGCTCGTGCCTTCGTCCGGGCAGAACGATCCGTCCGGAGCACGCATGAGTATGATAAAAAGGATCAGCGAAGTGATCGAGCAGGAAAGCAGCCACACTCCTCCAGACAGACTCAACATTTTCGAGGACCTAGTACATGGACAAGGCCTCTCCCGTACACCCGCCCGGAACCTGTTAGATCTGTCAATACCTCAATAAGGTTTAAGGATAATCCGGAGAGCAAGGGAACTGCGTGGATTAACAAGTTGGTCAAAAGCCCCCGGGAAGTTCTTTTAACAGAAAAACTAACATTAGAACCCCCGCGACCTCTTAACCCAAAATCCATACGAGATCCAAAACGGTTTTGTGATCACCATAAAGATACTGGGCATGACACGGATCATTGTTGGCATTTACAAAAACAAATTGACATAGCCATACAAACCGGTAAACTCTCTCACCTGTTAAAAGAAATTCACGCAGGACCACCAGGAAGAAAGAATGCAGGCAAAAAACCGGTGCGTGATTTATGCATGATAATGAATGAGGAGTCATCCAGCTCACGTGGTTATAAACGCGGGGGCGCACGACTAGAAGCTTGGATGGAACAACCGCTTACTTTCCCGCCCGTTCAAGGGGGTGCTTCATCCACCAGTCCAGTAGTAATCACCGCATTAGTAGGTGATTACCGCATCAGTCGGATTTTAGTCGACAGTGGAGCTTCAATGGACGTCATGTATGAGCAGCTTTTCCGACGTCTGGATATGGAGGATCAAAATACCTTGGAGCCTACAGATGTTGATCTCATAGGGTTTTCTGGGGAATCCGTGGTCCCTCTAGGACAACTCACATTACCAATGACCCTGGAAGAAGGCGCTAAAATCCTCACGGTCCTCGTAACTTTCATAGTAATCCCGGTTGTTTCGAAAAATAACTTGATACTCGGACGACCAGGTTTGGCATCTTTTCATGCAGCAGTATCCACTGTCCACTCCGCTATCGCATTCCCAACTCCCAAGGGAGTAGCGGTGGTATATGCCGATCAAATCATGGAAGTATTACAAGCGCAAACTAGTCGGACTTCTGGTAAAGATCATTTTGACACTCACATGAAAAGTACATACGAACCTGAGATATGGATTATGAATCCCGCATACCCGGAACAGATAATTACCATTGGACACACCTTATCCACTGCAGGGCGAGACCGTTTGAAACAATTGTTACGAAACAATATCGATGTTTCCGCATGGAAACCGGCAGATATGAAGGGGGTTCCACGGGAATTAGCCGAACATCGCCTACATGTATACAAGTCTGCTAACCCGGTAACTCAAAAACGACGGAGGATGGGCCCGGATAGGAGCAGGGCAGCTGTGGATCAAGTCCGGGATCTGGTTAACGCGGGGATCTTCCGAGAAGTCCGTTACCCTTCATGGATCGCCAATCCAGTAATGGTAAAGAAAGGAAATGGTACCTGGCGTATGTGTATTGACTACAAGAATCTAAATAGCGCATGTCCTAAGGACGCTTACCCTTTACCAGAAATTGATCAGAAGATCGACTCGTTAGCCTCTTTCCGTTTCAAATGTTTTTTGGACGCTTACAAAGGTTATCACCAGATCCCCATGGCCGAAGACGACGAAGAGAAAACAGCTTTTATCACCGATATCGGCGTTTTTTGTTACACAAAAATGCCGTTTGGATTGAAGAATGCAGGGGCCACTTACCAAAGGCTGATGGACAAGGTTTTCGAGCCTCAAATTGGTAAAAATTTGGAAATTTACGTTGACGACTTGGTCATCAAAAGCCATGATGAAACAAACCTCCTAGCGGACATTGCCGAGACATTTTTAAGGTTGAAAGAATCCCGAATTATGTTAAATCCGGGGAAATGTTCATTTGGAGTAGAAGAAGGGAAATTCCTCGGTGTGATGGTCACCAAGGAAGGTTTCCGGGCAAATCCGGAAAAGGTTTCAGCTATCACTCGAATGCCTTCCCCGTCATCCATTAAGGAGGTGCAAGCATTGAATGGATGATTGGTGGCGATAAATCGATTTCTGGCTAAGCATGCGGAAAGATCTCTCCCTTTCATTCAAACTCTGAAAAATTGTCTCAACAAAGCACAGTTCCAATGGACGGATCAAGCAGAAGAGGCCTTCCAGCAACTGAAACTGTACCTTGCAAAACTCCCCACCCTTACGGCACCAAAAGAAGAAGAGAAGTTAACGGCATATATCGCGGCTGCGGACGCGGCCATTAGCGCTGTCCTTATGGTTGAAAGGAAGGGTGTGCAAACTCCTATTTATTATGTCAGCCGGGTGTTGACAGACCCGGAGACAAGGTACTCCCTACTAGAGAAATTAACCTTGGCTTTAGTACACACTTCTCGAAGATTGCGTCGATACTTCGAAGCCCATCCAGTGGAAATACTAACCAATTTTCCCATCCAGCAAGTGTTAAGAAAACCTGAGCTATCCGGAAGATTAGCCAAATGGGCGGTTGAATTAGGAGCTCTTAGTCTGGAATACAAGCCTCGAACCGCATTAAAAGGGCAGGTCATTGCCGATTTCCTGGCGGAAATACCGGAGGGGCGAGAAATAGAGATCACCAATGACCCAGTCATAGCTGAAATACAGATCAAAGCACCTCAATGGTGGTCGTTATACACTGATGGGGCTTCAAGCATGGAAGGGTCCGGGGCCGGGCTTATTTTACTTAGCCCAGAAGGGGTAGAAATCACATATGCGATAAAGCTAGACTTCAAAAGCACGAACAACGAAGCTGAATATGAAGCTTTGTTAGCCGGATTACGATTAGCAGCGATCATGAAAGCCCAGCACATCCGGGCACACGTGGACTCACTCATAGTGGCTAACCAAGTGAACAAGATTTACGAAGCCAAGGGGAAGATGATGATCGAATACTTAAAAAAACTAAAGAGATGATGTTGCAATTTCAAGAGTGTAGCATAAAGCATATCCCTTGAAGTCAAAACCGGAAAGCAGATGCTTTAAGTAAATTGGCGTCGGTCCAGTTCGCTCACCTGGCGAAAGAAATACGAGTACAAACATTGGATAAGCCTTCCGTTTGCACAGAAGAAATTAGTCACCTGGAGAACGTTGGTTGGACTTGGATGACACCCTTGGTGGCGTATTTGAAGGAGGGAACTCTGCCAGAAAATAGAGCAGAGGCATTAAAGCTGCGAACAAAAGCCTTACAGTATCAGCTGGTAGACGATCGACTCTATAGAAGAACTTTCCTAGGGCCTTTGTTAAGGTGTGTTGGTCAAAAGGAAGCTGAACTATTAGTTAAAGAGGTGCATGCAGGTTCATGTGGAATGCATGCCGGTCCAAGAATGATGGTGGCCAAGCTAATGAACATAGGATATTACTGGCCGGGAATGCATGTCACAGCAGTACAAACCTTGCAGAAGTGTTTTAGCTGTCAAAAACACGCGCCTAAAACATTGAAACCTAAGAATGATCTCATACCAGTGACTGGAGCATGGCCTTTCCAAAAGTGGGGGATAGACATTGTCGGACAATTCCCGGAAGCACCCGGACGTGTCAAATTCTTAATCGTCGCGGTGGATTACTTCACCAATTTGGTGGAAGCTAAAGCAGTCGTAACAATTACTACCACCCAGATCAAAAAATTTGTGTGGGATCACATAATATGCCGTTTTGGCCTCCCTCTATACCTGGTGAGTGATAATGGAACACAGTTCGAATCATTAGCCGGATGGTGTGAGGAAATGGGAATCCGGCAAGTTTTTACGTCCGTTGCTCACCCGCAGGGAAACGGTCAAGTAGAACGAATCAACCAGAGCATGCTAAAGGGTATAAAAACTAGGCTCACAACCAAAGGAAGTTCTTGGGTTGACGAGATACCTAGTGTATTATGGGCTCATCGCACCACCCCAAAAACAAGCAATGGTGAAACTCCTTTCAGTTTAACTTATGGCCATGAAGCAGTAATCCCAGTCGAAATGGGCACGCCAACGATGCGTATTGCTATAAATGGCCGGGATAACGATCGAGAATTAAGACTGAACTTGGATCTTTTGGAAGAAAGAAGGGAACAAGCATTCATCCAAGAAGCTAAGTACAAGCAAGTTCTGGCCAAATACTACAACAAGAATGTTGCACTTCGCCAGTTCCACCCGGGTGAATATGTTTTTAGAAACAATGAAGCTAGTAGGGCTGAACCCGGAGGAAAGTTGGGGCCTAATTGGGAGGGGCCTTACCAGATTAAAGAATCCTTGGGAAAGGGGGCATACTCCTTGACTAGATTGGATGGAACTAACGTGCCCAGGACTTGGAATGCAGCCCAACTTAGGAAATGTTATATGTAATCTCTATGGCCATGTTCATGGTTTTTCAAGAAACAAAAAAGCAGAGCATGTTTTCAAAAACATAAATAGAATCCCCGTCTTTATAATCAAACTAACATCTTTAAAAGGACCGGATCAATGTATCCGGCACCAAGACCGAACCACGTGTCCGGCACCATGAAAAGATTGGATTTTAATCCAACATCTTAAAAGACCGGATCACGTGTCCGGCACCAAGAAGATTGGATTAAAATCCAACATTAAAAAAGATCGGATCAATGTATCCGGCACCCTAAAAAACCGGACCATGTGTCCGGCACCAAGAAGATTGGATTAAAATCCAACATTAAAAAAGACCGGATCAATGTATCCGGCACCACCAAAGACCGGACAACGTGTCCGGCACCAAGAAGATTGGATTAAAATCCAACATTAAAAAAGACCGGATCAATGTATCCGGCACCATCAAAGACCGGACCACGTGTCCGGCACCAAAAAGATTGGATTAAAATCCAACATTAAAAAAGACTGGATCAATGTATCCGGCACCATCAAAGACCGGACCATGTGTCCGGCACCAAGAAGATTGGATTAAAATCCAACATTAAAAAAGACCGGACCACGTGTCCGGCACCAAGAAGATTGGATTAAAATCCAACATTAAAAAAGACCGGATCAATGTATCCGGCACCATCAAAGACCGGACCATGTGTCCGGCACCAAGAAGATTGGATTAAAATCCAACATTAAAAAAGACCGGACCATGTGTCCGGCACCATCAAAGACCGGACCACGTGTCCGGCACCAAGAAGATTGGATTAAAATCCAACATTAAAAAAGACCGGATCAATGTATCCGGCACCATCAAAGACCGGACCACGTGTCCGGCACCAAGAAGATTGGATTAAAATCCAACGTTAAAAAGACCGGATCAATGTATCCGGCACCATCAAAGACCGGACCACGTGTCCGGCACCAAGAAGATTGGATTAAAATCCAACATTAAAAAAGACCGGATCAATGTATCCGGCACCATCAAAGACCGGGCCACGGGTCCGGCACCAAGAAGATTAGATTAAAATCCCACATTAAAAAAGACCGGATCAATGTATCCGGCACCATTAAAGACCGGGCCACGGGTCCGGCACCAAGAAGATTGGATTAAAATCCAATGTTAAAAAAGACCAGATCAATATATCCGGCACCATCAAATACCGGACCACGTGTCCGGCACTGTGAAAAAATCGGATTTGTAAATATTTGAGGACAAAGCACAGGGAATAGAGACCGGACCCCGTGTCCGGTACAAAACCAGATCAAGACAGTCAACACGATAACAAAGCTTGTACAAATTGCAAATATTCTTAAAAGCACAGATGAAAGACATAAAAAGGATACTTGCATTCAAAGGTAAATAAGTAGATACAGAAATAAGATTACAGTATCAAAAAATAAAAGAGCACGCAGGCCCCAAGAAAGATAAATAAAAATACAAAGGGGTCAGTCTTCAATGGTAAGGACATCCTTGATCTCCTTAAGATCCGACTGATTAGACAAAGAGGCAAGAGTACCCACCACAGGAAAATCCATAGTATCAAAGGCATCTTGCCTCTGAGTAAGTATGTTTCGGGCTTCCGGGCTCCAGCCAGTGAGGCTCTCCAAAGACAAACCGATTTTCCCCGCCTGAAACCCATCGACTAGCCCATCATGATAACCCGCCGCTTCCGCAGCTCCATTTAAACCAACTATACCGTCAATAAATTCATCACTCCCCCTGACCGCCTCCACTACCCTGGAAAATCCTTCCGCCACCAACCACTTCCTATCCTCCTTCAACAATAATATTTCTTTCATCATTTTAGCCTTCTCCACCTCAAAACTCTCTTTCTCCTTCTCAAAAGACACCACCTTTCCCTCTAACACATCCAACCTACCCCGGGACATCCTCAACTCCTCATCTTTCTCCGCCACTTGACATACCAGCTCATCGGAGCGTGCCTTTGCTTCACGGATAATTTGGGCACGTTTCTCAAGATCCTTATTCGTCCGTGAGCAAGCCTCAGTGAACTCTGCTCGGGATTTCAAGTGAGCGGCATCCCTCTCCTTCAATTGCCAATCTAGTTTCTTAACCTCCTGTGTAAGTGTCAGCACCTTACCCGCATCCTCACTTTTCTGGGCCAAAGATTTCCTAAGATGGGCAACTTCCCTGCGACCCTCATCCCATTGCCGACATATCTCGGGCATGACTGCCATGCTCTCAACCCAGCTCAGTGCGGCTCTGTCGGACAATACTTCCGGGGAACAGGTTGAGTGGCGTAGTCGCTCGGTCGGGGGAAAAGCCTGCAACAAGAACGTCCGGCACAGGTGGGGATCTGTCAAACAGTCACCCTGCAAAATATTCCAGTTAGGGACATGTTTATACTTAGAATCTTCCGGAGTCCAAGGCTCGGATTGGGTGGGCATTCTAAAGTCAGATTGACTCGTATGCACATAAGAAGATTTGGGGGAGTGAACTTCCTCAGTACCCACAGGTGCCCTCTCTTTCCCTTTCCCTTTATCCCGAGGAGGGATCTGAGTTACTGCTGGCACGTCCTTGGGAACATGGGGAGGTGTGACCTTAGGGACAGAAGGTTGAAAAGCAGGACCCTCCGGGTTTTTGACAGCGGTTTCATTTGTCTGCATGATCGGGCAAGATGAAGTAACCCCTTCACCAGTTTTTAAACCTAAAAATCACCGAAAAGAGAATATAAAAAAAAAAAATTTACTCAACAAAGAAAAAACAGAAAGGATACACACCTTCGGGACTCGCTCCCGAGGGTTTCTTTCCGGCAGCATATGCATCGGTCAATTTTCGCCTTTTCTTCTGAGGCGAGAGTACTTTTTCTCCGGAAGTACCCCAGGAAGCTTTTTTCCTTATTGGAACCTCTTCAGGCTCTTCTTCTTCTTGATTCCCTGAAACAATGCATCAATTTAGAACAAGGAGCAAGAGAAAGAGAAAGGAAACATTTGAACCATTCATGGCATGTCAACTAACCAGTCTCCAGATCCATAGCTTCTTGCAGACTAGCACGGGGGAAAAAGAAACGCTCATGAAAGACTTCAAGCACATTCTTTTCACCTGGCCCCACGCTCAAATATGTCCGGGTAAGGTTCTTAAAGGAGTTCGGAAAAAGGACATCATAATAACTGGCAACTGCAGCAAATGAAAAACACATAAGCATAACATATACAGAAGAGAAAGCGCCATCCATCAAAGAGAAATGTAGAACAACATACACTTACGTTCTTTGCCCACGGAATAAATCGGGAGACGATCAAGTCTTCCCCAGTTCCGACTCATACCAACACCAACCAGGGCATGTTCCGGAATCTCTTGAATATCAGCAGGACGGGAGGTCAACAGAGAGAAAACAGGAGTTTTCTTAAAAGCATCCAGATTTGGGGGAATGTCCACCACGGCCAATCGAAGGGACCGGATCTGCATGCTGGCAGGAACTATCCGGGCACTTACATAGAAAAACTTTTCTTTCCAACCCCGGAATCCCTGAGGGGTCTCTTTGGCATGAGGAATCACTCCGGGGCGTTTAGAAAAAGAAAACCAGCTATCTTTCAAATATAGCTTGTAGAAATGATGAAAAATAGCGACAGAAGGGTCCTGTTTCAAGGCGATACAACAGAACTCGAAATGCCTAATACGGCACATACCAAGAGGGTGAACTTGGGAAAGATGAATTTTATAGAACCGAAGGAGATCAATAACAAAAGAGGTAATAGGAACTCTGAAATTAGCCTCTGAGAAAAAGTCAGCATATAAAGTAATCTTGCCAAGAGGAGGTTTGGCCGCCATGCCTCCTCGAGAGGGGTACTCGGGTTCCACATCATTATGAATGCCGTACAAAGTTTTCAATTTCTCGAAGCGCTCCACGCTCCAATTGATAGGAATCAAAGCTACGTTGGCGTTATCACCCATTCGTCGGAAGATTTAATAGGATCGGAAGAAATTAAAGAAAACAAGATTCCAGGAGAAATCAAGAAGGTAAGATGGAAGACAAGTAAAAGGCAACAATGTCCTGCCCTCCCCCTTTTATAGACGGGAAGAGAAGACAAGCAGACGGATGGCGGCGCCCTAGGAAGGGCTATGAGACTGATGGATGGGACGTACGGAAGGTTTGAAAGAAGAGTCGCCCGCACGTATTAAGTCCCTTCATTTTTTGAAAAAAAGCCTTTATAGTCAACTTAATTTTTTTTTTTGTGAAGAAATAAATAAAAATCAAATTGACTAGGGGGACTTGACGACGTATGATGAAAAGATCATACATAAGGGGCCTAAACGAAAGAAATCTAAACTCCTTAACCACCATGAGGGTCCACAAGAAGAATGGACCCTCATGGTGGTTAAGGAGTTTAGATTTCTTTCGTTTAGGCCCCTTATGTATGATCTTTTCATCATACGTCGTCAATTCGAAAATACATTTGACTCTTTTTTAGATGGTCAATTTCACGACCTCAAAACAAAATAACAAGCGAGTATATTGTATTGTTTATAATTATTTATAGAAGCATGATGAATTTTTTAAAAATAACTAAATTTGTGAATAAGGAAAATGTTCAGGTAAAAAGGATTCTAAATCTTAGAAGGATGAGAATGATTTAGGGCCATTAAATCAAATTGTAAAATAATTTAAGTCTTAGCCACTTATGTTGACTTTTTATCAAGCCCCCCCTTTTTAAACGTCATAACTTTTACATACGACATTATTTTTAAAAAAATTACACCATAAAAACGAGCGTTTTTTTATCTTTAAAACGAGTATAGTGTCGTTATTGTAACATCCCAAAATATAAAACGACAATTATAATAACGGAATAAACGAATGAGGCATGACGGGCCGGGCCGACGGGCTTGAAGGGGCGAACATAGGGGAGCTTCCCCTATAAATAGCCTAAGTCGCCACATTTCTCTCATTTGCCAGTTCTAGAGAGAGAAACTGAAGTGAGAGAAAGTCGGCGGATCGGCCCAAGATTGAAGAAGTGCGTTGCTCCATAGCTCGTGAGAGGAACCTCCGAATCGGAAGCTCGATACAGGTAACGATCCAACCTAGATCTGAGTTTTTGTTCGTTTTTTGTTTTTCGGGTTTTGGACGAAAATGTGACGTTTTTACGGATGAAACTGGAAGAAAAACATAGTTTTGAGTTCCTTAATGAAAAGCAAACGTTTTGAATGTAAACAAGTTCGGGATCTTGACGTGATCAGACCCGAAGGCGAAAGTTAGGGTTTTTGCGGAGAAGCAGATCTTGCGTACTTATCAAGTACGCAGGAAAAGGGTCCTGCGTACTTATCAAGTACGCAGGAAGAGGATCATGCGTACTTATCAAGTACGCATGAAGCGAGGTTTGCGCACTTATTAAGTACGCAAGAGCAAGGCCCTGCGCACTTGCTAAGTGCGCAGGCATCAGGTTGTTTAGGTAAAGTCAGTATGTTTAGAAGGTTAAACCGTTAGAGTCGGGGGTTGGTCTGATGTGTATTTAACTAATCAATTCAGATCGGAAGTGACGTTGTGGGACCTTTGTTTAGGACAACCCATATTAGCTTATCAGGTGAGTTCTAGAAGCCCTCTTTTAAATGTTTTATATAATGTTTTTGGGCTGGTGTGCATACATACGAAATGATGTTTATGAAACTATGTTTACGAAATGAAATGATTTGGAATAAACAGTTTATGGAAAAAAAGTTTTATGAATGGAATGTTTACGAACGGAATGTTTATAAAGAAATGGTTTAAAATGAAGGTAAAGGGTTTTGAAAATGGATGAATTGTTTTATGAAAAGAAAAGAAAAGGGCAAAGGTTTTAAAGAAGTCATTACAAATCTAATCTGTCGAATGAAGAGAATTGACGAATGAAGTCTGGGAATGTAATTCCCAGCCTTGTGGTAGATTATGGACAGCGAGCCATAGTTGCCATAAGAACAACAGGGGCAGTGTCTTTGTGTCATGTCAATGGTTTTGATGTTGTACAACTGGTATGGGAGTAACGACGGTTACTCAGGGGTTTACGTGACCCTATTGAGGTTAAATTATGATCCGACGGTGTTATGGCCGTGAGCCATAGCCGTCGATGGAAGTTGTCGGTTTATGGACATGAGAGCCATAGGGGCAACTAAAGGGGTATTGTCGGTCCTCGTGCAGTTAAGCCTTGGGGGCAATACAAAAGGGAATTGACGGAATGTACTGTATTTTCGGTCTTCGTGTAGTTAAGCCTTAGGGGCAATACAATACTAGATGATGGAACGAATGGTAACACATATTTAGATAGTAATGTATGACTTAAATGAATGTTAAATGTTTTAATCGAACGATCCGTTCAATGGTGTTCATGATGATGATAAATGTTTGAATGTTTTTAATGATGAACGAAAGGCCCTGTTTTCTTATACATGATGTTAAACCCTAATGAATTATTGAATGATGAACCATTTTATAAATTTAATGAAAAACTGGAACTCACCAGCGTAGCTGACTTTTTAGTATGCACATTCAGGTTAAGGCAGGTATGGATGATGGTCGGTGATGCTCGGCAAGCGAGAAGAGTTACCCGGTGGATCATGAAGACTGGCATCCCGTTATGATTAGTTTATGTTATGTTTATGTATTAGACTATGTTACGCTTCCGCATGTTGAACGATGTTATGAGTATGTTTTAATGAAATTTTCCGCGGCGTTAATTGATATTCAAGTTTAATAACTGTTTGTGAATGAGTAAATCCAACAAGTGAGGCCTCCCGGGTTTGGGGCCTTACAAGTTGGTATCAGAGCAATAGTTTGAGAGATTCGGAAACTCCCAGTGTCTGAACTTAAACTGTGAATGGGACCGAAAGCGGATGCCAGTACGGGTAACTCGAGCTACAACATAAGGTATGAAGGTAGTATATATTTACATGTATAGTATGCCTTAGAAAGGGTTAGGTAAGGACTTGTGTTCTGATGGAATCACAAAAGTGGTCAAATAGAAATCGAAAGGTAGTGTAATGGTTAATTGCAGATGGCCAGTGTATATTAACATCTTACAGTGCTTGTTGAATTTTATTTTTTAACTAGCGTGATGACATTAGATTCCTTGTCTTTTAAGAACGAAATGGAGGGTAGAATAGGCGAAAGGCGTGGTGGAGGTCGTACCGGACGACACGGTAGGATTCCCGCCCACCAAGTTTATAGTAAAAAGGCAAGAGTTCTTGCGGACCCGAAAGGTAGTGTGCATGAGACCGTACGAGTGTGATGCGAGATGTCCTCCGTTGTGTTGACTTAGCGCGAAAGTGGTAAGAGGTGTCGAGGAGAATACCGGGACAAAATCTCAACTTTGAAGAGACGCGAGTATTAGGAAGTGTTATAAGAGGAACTAGAATGCTCGAGTAAGGTAAATTGGTAATTTCGTTTGGATCCGCGAAATTGTGAATTTCCAGGTGCACGTGCATGATGGTGAATCTTATGGTATTGATTAATGCTTACGTATCAGAGTTGATCCAATTACTCAACCACGACTACGAGATGTTAGTCACCCGGGTAACGATTAAGGAGATTGATGAACATCATTAGTAATGGTAACGATGTCAAAGATGGTGTACCTTACAACGGTGAATAATGTCAGCAAGTACGAGCCACGGGCAAGATTAGGAGGAATGAAACTTCGGTCTACCTAAGTCAGACGAGCATACGTATGAAGGATTCCAAGGATCTAGTGTGGAATACGCTTAGTACAAACGCGTTATGACGAATAAGAATCGGTCTACTGTCAAAGTATGCATGAGCATGAAGGAAATAACCACACAAGTGTATGTCCAAAGAATATATGAGTGCACGAATGTGCAAATGGCATCTTTCCATGTAGAAGACAGTCCTAGACAACTAATAAGAGTATCTCCTGAAACAAGAAAATAGATATACCAACAACAACGAGAGACGGGAACCGCGATGTTAATTAGGGCGTGCAGACTAAACCAAATCAAACCAGATCCGACCCAAGGATTGTTTGTCTAGATGAATGTGAAGGACAAGTTTTGACCAACAATGTGAAGTAAGGCATGTGCACTAAAAAGAAATTCAAGGCGACTCAGAGAATGCTCTACTATGGCTAAGTCTAATCAATAGTTGCGAGTGTTGTTAGAATTGGAAAGCCGTTGAGGGACCCACTGAAACTAGAAAGGAAATGAAAGAACAAGTGTCACCGCACATGTCATTTATCCATAGTAAGACCAACGAATGTGACTTTAGAAGAAATGCATGCAGAAAAGGCTAATGGAAACGAGTAGCTAGAGAATATATATTGTCGGTCAGATGGGATGCCAATCCCTAAGACCATCCAGTGATATGTAGGAAGAATGGTGTTCAATGAACCAACGATATGAAACGTAAAACCTAACAAGTACGCTTGAAAGAAAGACTAGAAGGAGATTGTGTATGAAAATATGAATGAGAAGTTCGAGTGACTAGTGTTCCATCTGAATGAATACCTTCCCGACAAGTTGAGTGTGATAAGGGATACCTCATATGTTTGGGGGATACCTCATACGGTTCCTACGGGAATGAAGCGATACGGTTCCTACGAGAACGAAGCGATATGGTTCCTACGGGAACGAAGCGATATGTTTCCTTAGGGAACGAGACGATGTGGTTCCTTCGGGAATGAGATGGTACGGTACCTTCGAAAACTTGATAGTAGGATTCATTCGGGAACGGGATGGTATGATTCATTCGAGAACGGTATGGTATGTTCCTTCGAGGACGAATGCACCATGGTTAGCTTATGAGGTATACATAATGATCCAAACAGTCGAGAGATGATCGATAGTAACGGTCTAGATGACAGAACAAATAAACTTAACGAGGGGACGAATTTATGGCAATGGAGTCTTCGGTGGACGACTCCGAGTTTGATAAGACAGTTCACATAAAATGAAGAGATAAGGACCCTAACGGTAGATGTGAAGGACCGACTAGGGATGTACGATGCTAAAAAAAAGAGATAACGTCAATAAAGAACGAGAGAGGTATAGTCAAGACTACACAAGAATCTATCAACGGGAAAACGAGGAATGATCAACATCTACAGACTAGGGTTTGGTTCGGATAGAAGAAGCCAAATTCAACGTCATACTAAAGCTCATAAGAGACACCCCTAAGTGTTGAAAAGAATACGTGGCTTACCCCGCATGTCAAATCCACATACGTGTTTAGTGGACTCGAGTTAAGTCACACCCGTGAAACACGAATGAGAACCAAATAGATAAAGCTATTCGAGAAAACATCAAGAGAGCTTAATATGAGGCAGAGACGATGGTTGGAACTCCTGAAAGATTATGACTGTGAAATCACATACCATCTTGGAAAGGCAAACGTGGTGGCTGACGCTCTAAGCCGAAAGGATGTGCCTACTACTATTAGAGTGAAAGCTTGCCAGTTGGTGGTAACATCGGATGTGATGATGGAAATTGAAAGAGCTCAAGATGAAGCACTGAAGGAAGAAAACATAAAGATGGAAAGAATGGTTGGCCAACAGTGGTGTTAGGACACGTTTTGGACGGGTATGGATACCTACGGGTGGCGAGCTTAGAACCAAAATCTTGGATGAGGCTCATAAGTCTTGGTACTCTATTCATCCTGGTACCAATAAAATGTACCAAGATCTTAGGAAGGAATACTGGTGGCCTGGAATGAAACACGAAGTGACGAAGTACGTAAGCAAGTGCTTGACTTGCTCGCAAGTAAAGACTGAACACCAGAAACAGTATGGAAAGATTCAACCACTTTATATACCGGAATGGAAGTGGGAACACATTACCATGGACTTCATAACCAAGCTACCTCGCACAGCTAAAGGTCATGACACCATTTGGGTAATTGTGGACCGTTTAACAAAGAGTGCTCATTTCCTACCTATTCGCGAGACGTTCTCGTCGGAGAGGTTAGCGGAAGTATTTATTAACGAAATAGTAGCACGGCATGACGATCGTATCTGACCGGGACATACGATTCACATCGAGGTTCTGGAAAAGATTTCACGAGGCGATGGGAACGAGACTCAATGTTAGCACGACATACCACCCGCAAACGGATGGTCAGTCCGAAAGGACCATTCAGACATTGGAGGATATGCTTCGTGCTTGTATTATCGATTTTGGCGGCAGTTGGGACAGTCATCTGCCGTTAGCCGAATTCTCCTACAACAATATTTATCACACGACGATAGGCATGCCGCCTTACGAAATGTTGTATGGGAGAAGGTGCAAGACCCCGGTTTGTTGGGGTGAGATTGGACAAAAGGAATTAGGAAGTCTTGAAGTCGTAAGAGAAACGTCGGAAAGGTTTGATCAAATCAAAGCAAGAATGAAGGCCGCACAAGATCGTTAGAAATCCTATGCGGATAAACGACGAAGGCCTATCGAGTTTGATGTTGGGGACAGAGTAATGTTGAAAGTGTCACCCTAGAAGGGAATCATACGATTCAGGAAGAGAGGAAAGTTAAGTCCGAGGTTTGTCGGACCATTCAGGATAATGGCACGGGTTGGTGAAGTCGCTTATCAGTTAGAGTTGCCTGATGAGTTAAGTGGGATTCATTCTACCTTCCATGTATCACACTTGCAAAAGTGTTTGGCGGATGAATCGGCTCACGTACCACTTACTGACATCGAGGTCGACAACAGCTTGAACTACATCGAAGAACCTGTGGCCATCTTAGACAGAAAGGAGAAGTGTTTGCGTAATAAGATTATTCGATTAGTTAAAGTCCAATGGAAGCACCGAAAGGGATCAGAATCTACTTGGGAAACGGAGACGGAAATGAGGGAGTCGTACCCTCAACTATTTGACTTATGATAGGTTTCGGGGACGAAACCTATTGTAAGGGGGTAGAATTGTAACATCCCAAAATATAAAACGACAATTATAATGACGGAATAAACGAATGAGGCATGACGGGCCGGGCCGGATGGGCCGACGGGCTTGAAGGGGTGAACATAGGGGAGCTTCCCTTATAAATAGCCAAAGTCACCACATTTCTCTCATTTACCAGTTCTAGAGAGAGAAACTGTAGAGAGAGAAAGTCAGCGGATCGGCCCAATATTGAGAGGAACCTCCGAATCAGAAGCTCGATACAGGAAACGATCCAACCTAGATATGAGTTTTTGTTCGTTTTTGGTTTTTCGGGTTTTGGACGAAAATGTGACGTTTTTACGGATGAAACTGGAAGAAAAACATAGTTTTGAGTTCCTTAATGAAAAGCAAACGTTTTGAATGTAAACAAGTTCGGGATCTTGACGTGATCAGACCCGAAGGCGAAAGTTAGGGTTTTTACGGAGAAGCAGATCCTGCGTACTTATCAAGTACGCAGGAAGAGGGTCATGCGTACTTATCAAGTACGCACGAAGAGGGTTATGCGTACTTATCAAGTACGCAGGAAGAGGATCATGCGTACTTATCAAGTACGCATGAAGCGAGATTTGCGCACTTATTAAGTACGCAAGAGCAACGCCCTGCGTTTGAAGCGAGATTTGCGCACTTATTAAGTACAATTTTCATATAACAACAGCTATCACTCAACTATTAGCATGCCGCCATTTGAAATGTTGTATGGGAGGAAATGTAGGACCCCGGTTTGTTGGGGGGAAATTGGACAAAAGGATTTTGCAAGTCTCGAAGTGGTCAAAGCTAGTTCCGAGAAGTTTGATCAAATCAAGGCTCGAATGAAAGCCGCAAAAGACAGACAGAAATCATACGCGGATAAGAGAAGAAGGGATTAAGAGTTTCAAGTGGGGGACATGGTACTGTTAAAGGTATCACCATGGAAAGGAATCATTCGATTAAAAAAATGTGGCAAACTAAGTCCAAGGTTTGTCGGACCTTTCAAGATTTTAGCGAGAGTGGGTCAAGTTGCTTACAAACTCGACCTACCCATTGAGCTTAGTGGAATACACCCTACGTTCCACGTGTCGCACTTCCGCAAGTGCCTAGCTGACGACACATCTCACATACCTTACGACGAGATCGAAGTGGATAACGGTCTAAATTATGTAGAGGAACCGATAGCCATCCTTGACCGAGCTGAGAAACGACTACGCAATAAGTCGATTCCTTTAGTCAAAGTACAATGGAAGCACAGAAAAGGGTCAGAAGCTACATGGGAACAAGAAGACGAGATGAGGGGACTATACCCTCAATTGTTTAACGTATAAGCGGTTTCGAGGACGAAACCTCTTTAAGTAGGGTAGACTTGTAACATCCCAAAAATAATAAATAAGTAAATAATAAAACGATAGAGACTTAATCGTCATAAAAAAAAAGAAAAACGGATGGGCTTGGGCTCGGCTCCAACGGGCCGACGGAAGCCCAGGTATATAAGGGGCAAGGCAGCCCACCTCACCATTTCAACCTCATTTCATCACTCTAGAGAGAGAAAGGGAAGCTCGGGTCTTGAGAGAGAAATTCGACGAATCGACACGAGATTGAAGGAGCACGTTACTGCTGAGCTCCTGAGCAAAACCTCCAAATCAGAATTCCAATACAGGTAACGATTCGACCATAATCCGAGTTTTTGTTCGTTTTGAGGTTTCTCGGGTTTTAGCTAAATAGGAGGCGTTTTTATGGATGAAATCTGATAATAAGCTTAGAACTAGCATCTAGAATGAAAACCACACGTTTTGATCAAAGAAAATTGTAAGATTGGCATGATCGGGCTAGCATGCAAGAATTTCGGATTTTTGTCCAGGAAACATGTATTGCGTACTTATCAAGTACGCAAGAAGGACGTCCTGCGTACTTACCAAGTATACAGGAGGAAGATTATGCGTACTTACCAAGTACGCAAGAAGAATGCTCTACGCACTTGTCAAGTACTCATGAGCAAGGTCCTGCGCACTTACTAAGTGCTCAGGCAATAGGCTGGTTAAGTAAAGTCAGTATGTTTAGAATGATTAAATCGTTAGAGTCGGGATTGGGTCTGATGTGTAATTAACTACTTAATTCAGATCGGAAGTGACGTTGTTGGACCCTTGTTTAGGACGACCAAGACTAGCTTATCAGGTGAGTTCTATGTGCCCCCTTCTATGTTATGTGCAAATCAATTTAAATGTTTTGGGGCTGAAGTGTATACACTAAATGAATAAATGCTATGAATGTCAATGTGATCATACGTGGTATTCAAATATATATATACACCTATATACACCTATATACGAAAATGAATTATATGATTATGAAGAATGAATGAAAGAATGACATAACGTAAATAAGTGAAGTCTTGCTTTATATTATATATATTGCATGTTATGAATGTATGTAAACGTTATGAATTCTTCTATGACAACGGCTACTTCAGTAGACGGACGACCACGTGACTATTTTGCAACCGGGACAAAAACGTTCCTTCGCAAGCTAGGACGTATAAGAAAGGTACTCATGGACGGTCGAAGCAAATTCCTTATTACATGTAGAACAGTTGCAAACATAATAGCCACGTGGGAAACGGATGCCCTAGGGCAGACGGGCGAATGACCGTACTACGACGGTAGAACGGGTTAAGAGCGGACGGACAAAGGTTGCCGGACGGATTTATGTATCGACGGACGGTTTTCTAGAGCCGGGCGGTTTATGAAAAGGGCGACGACGGTAGCTCTCACTGCGATGTATTTGTGACATTCGCGACAAGTATGATGGGTTGATCACCCTTATGTTTATGGCCAAATGAATGTTCTCCCCAAGTAAGTATGTATGTACATATGTATGTACTCAGTATGAATGTTATGTGAGAATAGTAAAGCAAAGAATATGTAAAGGCTCGAATTTTAAGTATATTATATATATATATATATATATATATAATACTCATGATAAGATAAATATTATGTATTATTGTCTTTAAACTAGAACTCACCAGCGTTAGCTGACTTTTAGTACACATTTCAGGTAAAGGAAGAAAGGGTCGTGCGATGGCGTGAAGGTTACCCGGCACGAGACTGGCATCCCACTTTAGTATATGTGTTAAGACAATGTTATGTTTTTTTTATTGTTAAGACTTCCGCTGTCATGTTATGTAATGATTGAATTCGAATGTTTTAAATTTAAGTTCAGTAATTACGACTATGTTTATGAGTAAATCTAACAAGTGAGGTTACCCGGGAAGGGACCTTACAAGTTGGTATCAGAGCAATATTTTGAGAGATTCAGACATCCCTAAATGTCTGGACTCAAACTGATTATGGGACCAACGCACGGATGTCAGTATGGGTAACCAACGCCAACGCCAGCACGGTAAGTAAGTACTAAAGTTAATGCACTTGGATAAGAATAGATACCTTAACTTAGAACAAATAGATGTCAAAGTCACAACCGATTTGAAGAGTTTTGAACCCGAAAAGCAATGTAAATTAGTAATCACAAACCGGTCACTGTATTTAACAATTTACCTTGCTCGTACTGTTCTAAAACTATGATCTGAAGGAATGGAATTGATGTATTCCCTTTATAACTATCAGGAAACTAAGAATTATGGCTGGCGGGGGAAGAACAGGACGCCGAGGCGGTCTCACTGGCCGAGTCGGTAGACCTCCATTGAATTAAAGACATGAAGAGGAAAAGAGTGTGCATGCAGAACACACTGAGAATGTGCACGAAACAGATGTTACCCCAACCGGGAACGACAATCATGGGCCTCTACAGTTGGAACCCGAGGTCAGGGATGCTATTGCCCGTGAAGTTGAACTTACTCTGAAGAAAGTATTGCCTGATCTACTATCAGAGGCACTAAAGAAAAGTAGAGAGGAGGATGAGGGAGACCACGAAGAGAAAGTGTATGACAATGATGGGGGTGAAGTGAAGGTAAAATCAAGCAATTGTGGGTGTACCTACAAAGGTTTCAAGGACGAAGACTCACCCAAGTTCGATGGGAACAAGGATTCAGTTGCTACGTTCGAATGGATTGAGAGGATGAACGCTGTAGTTAACATCAGCTAGTGTCGACCGGACCAGGCTGTTAAGTATGTTGCCCATTCTTTCACCAATGAAGCACTAAGTTGGTGGAGGAACATTCAGAGGACAAAGTTGCCAAACGATCTTGCAAGAATGACGTGGGAAGACTTGAAGAAGCTGATAATCCAAAAGTTCTGTCCCCAGAACGAAATTGATCGAGTGGAAAATGAATTCCTAAACTTCAAGGCTGGCAGCAAGACGCACCGCCAGTATACTTCTAGGTTCAATGAGCTCGCTCAACTGGTACCCCACTTGGTGGAGACAGAAGAGCGACTGATCAAGTACTATGTGAAGGGCCTACCTCAAAAGGTCCGTGTGCATGTAAAAACTAATCTACCCTCGACCTTCGAGTCGGTAGTCAACCTGTCTGGAATCGTCTATGACGATTATGCTAACGAGGACATAGCTCCCGAAGCTCCGAAACGGAAATGGGAGAACTCTTTCAAAGGAAATGGGAAGGGAAACCACACCGCTGAGGTGAAGAAGCCTAGGGCAGAAGAGTATGAAGTTTGTAAGAAATGCTCAAGGAAACACCAAGGCGAATGTTTAGTTGGTACAACTATGTGTTACAAATGTGGGAGGCCGGGGCACTACTCCCGAGACTGAATAAAGGACGTCAAGTGCCAAAGTTGTGGAAGATATGGACACCTGACTAGGGATTGCAGGAAAACCAGACAATCCGGTTCGGGAAAGGAAAAGGAAGCTGAAAGGGAACAGCCGAAAGCTAGGACTCGAGCCTACGCCCTGACTGAGGAGGAAGCAAGGGGAAACCCTGATGTTGTGTCAGGTACGTTCCTAGTTAATGATGAACATGATGCTATTTTATTTGAATCTGGTGTTAGTAAAAGCTTTATATCCAATGCATTTAGTCGTAAACTAGATTGTACTATCAACACCATAGTAAAGGCCTTTAGCGTACAAACTGTCATTGGTAAAAAATTCGACAGTATTTCAAGTAGCAGAGGATTGCATCATAGAAATAGAGGGTCATAAGTTCCCTTCTAGATTGTTCCTTCTCACCTTAGGAGGATTCGATATAGTATTGGGTATGGATTGGCTAGCTGCCAATGAAGCTCAAATCATATGTAAACGTAAGAGGATACACCTCAAAGCTCCAAGCGGCAGCCCAATTACGGTTTATGGGGATTGGAATTGCACGATGCCGAACGTCATCTCGATGATCCAGGCCGAAAGTTACATGAGGCGCGGTTGCGAAGCTTATCTGGCATATGTTATTGACGATAGAATGGAAATGAATGAACTCAAGAAGGTACCTGTGGTGTGCAAATTTCCGGAAGTATTCTCTGAGGATCTACCTGGGTTACCACACGATCAGAAAATAGAATTTCAGATTGACTTATTGCCAGGAGCTGAGCCCGTTGCCAAAGCCCCCTACCGATTGGCTCCGTCAGAAATGAAAGAATTGATGTCTCAACTAGAGGAACTAACAGAAAAAGGATTTATTAGACCGAGCATTTCACCATGGGGCGCTCCGGTACTATTTGTAAAGAAGAAGGACGGCAACATGCGCATGTGCATTGACTACCGCGAACTGAACAAGGGGACCGTAAAGAACAAATACCCACTGCCTAGAATTGATGACCTTTTTGATCAACTGCAAGGTGCGAGTTGGTTATCAAAGATCGATCTTAGGTCGGGTTACCATCAGTTGAAAGTAAGAAAAGAGGACGTACCAAAGACCGCGTTTCGCACGCGTTATGGGCATTATGAGTTTCTCGTGATGTCCTTCGGATTTACCAACGCACCAGCAGCGTTCATGGACTTGATGAATAGAGTATGTCGACCCATGTTGGATCGATCAGTGATAGTTTTATAGACGACATACTGGTATATTCGAAAAGCGAGGGTGATCACCACTGCCACCTAAGAGAGGTTCTGGAGGTGCTTAAGCAGGAAAAGTTGTACGCAAAATTCTCCAAATGCGCGTTTTGGCTTAGGGAAGTCCAATTCCTAGGTCATGTCATAAACCCAAACGGCATTATGGTGGATCCTACAAAGATCGAAACCGTAAGAGGTTGGAACATCCCGAAAACGCCAACAGAGATACGAAGTTTTCTGGGATTGGCAGGATACTATCGGAGATTCATTCAGGATTTCTCAAGAATAGCCTCACCGCTGACAAAGCTAACACGTAAGGAAGTAAAGTACGAATGGGGTCCAACCCAAAACAATGCATTTGAGGAACTTAAGACACGATTAACCCAAGCTCCCGTCTTGACGCTACCTGAGGGAAATGAAGACTTGGTAGTCTACTCTGATGCTTCAGGTCAGGGTTTAGGATGCGTACTTATGCAACGAGAAAAGGTAATTGCTTACGCCTCACGTCAACTAAAGACTCACGATGTTAACTACCCAACTCACGATCTGGAGTTAGCAGCAGTAGTTTTAGCATTAAAAATATGGAAGCACTATCTATATGGAGTTAAATGCACCATTTACTCCGATCACAAAAGCCTGAAGTACTTTTTCAAACAAAAGGAATTAAACATGAGACAAAGGATGTGGTTAGAGCTACTGAAAGACTATGATTGTGAGATATTGTACCATCCAGGCAAGGCAAACGTAGTGGCTGACGCTTTAAGCAGAAAGGAAGAATCGGAACCTATACGGATCAAAGCATGTCAGCTGATTATAACGCCTGATTTGATGAGTGAAATATCAAAGGTACAAGATGAAACACTATTAGAAAGAAATATAAAACGGGAAAGAATAGTAGGGCAACAAGGAAATTTGTATGCAAATACATACGGTGTACGAACTAGGTTTGGCCGGAAGTGGATACCTAAGATTGGCGAGCTTAGAGACAAAATACTTGATGAGGCCCATAAGTCTCGCTATTCTATCCACTCTGGGACAAACAAAATGTATCAAGACTTGAAGAAAGAATACTGGTGGCCTGGCATGAAGAATGATGTGACTGAGTACGTGAACAAGTGCCTAACGTGTTCCCTAGTTAAGGCCGAGCACCAGAAACCATGCGGTAAAATGCAACCTTTACCAATACCGGAATGGAAGTGGGAGGAGATCACGATGGACTTCATTACCAAGCTACCGCGAACAACTAAAGGCAATGATACCATATGGGTGATCGTCGACCGCTTGACGAAAAGTGCTCACTTCTTGCCAATACGTGAGACTTCTTCGTCAGAAAGACTAGCAGAAATATTTATCAAGGAAGTTGTGAGCAGACATGGTATGACGCTGTCGATTGTGTCCGAAAGGGATACTAGATTCACGTCAAGGTTTTGGAAGAAATTCAATGAAGCAATGGGAACTAGACTGAACATCAGCACAGCTTACCACCCCCAAACCGATGGACAATCGGAAATGACCATTCATACTTTGGAGGACATGCTCCGGGCCTGTATAATTGACTTCGATGGGAGCTGGGACAGCCATCTACCATTGGCATAATTTTCATATAACAACAGCTATCACTCAACTATTGGCATGCCGCCATTTGAAATGTTGTATGGGAGGAAATGTAGGACCCCGATTTGTTGGGGGGAAATTGGACAAAAGGATTTTGCAAGTCTCGAAGTGGTCAATGCTACTTCCGAGAAGTTTGATCAAATCAACGCTCGAATGAAAGCCGCAAAAGACAGACAGAAATCATACGCGGATAAGAGAAGAAGGGATTTAGAGTTTCAAGTGGGGGACATGGTACTGTTAAAGGTATCACCATGGAAAGGAATCATTCGATTCAGAAAACGTGGCAAACTAAGTCCAAGGTTTGTCGGACCTTTCAAGATTTTAGCGAGAGTGGGTCAAGTTGCTTACAAACTCGACCTACCCGTTGAGCTTAGTGGAATACACCCTACGTTCCACGTGTCGCACTTACGCAAGTGCCTGGCTGACGATACATCTCACATACCTTACGACGAGATCGAAGTGGATAACGGTTTAAATTATGTAGAGGAACCGATAGCCATCCTTGACCGAGCTGAGAAACGACTACGCAATAAGTCGATTCCTTTAGTCAAAGTACAATGGAAGCACATAAAAGGGTCAGAAGCTACATGGGAACAAGAAGACGAGATGAGGGGACTATACCCTCAATTGTTTAACGTATAAGCGGTTTCGAGGACGAAACCTCTTTAAGGAGGGTAGACTTGTAACATCCCAAAAATAATAAATAAGTATATAATAAAACGATAGAGACTTAATCGTCATAAAACAAAAGAAAAACGGATGGGCTTGGGCTCGGCTCCAACGGGCCGACGGAAGCCCAGGTATATAAGGGGCAAGGCAGCCCACCTCGCCATTTCAACCTCGTTTCATCACTCTAGAGAGAGAAAGGGAAGCTCGGGTCTAGAGAGAGAAAGTCGACAGATCGACAAGAGATTGAAGGAGCACGTTACTACTGAGCTCGTTAGCAAAACCTCCAATATAAAATTCCAATCCAAGTAACGATTCGACCATAATGTGAGTTTTTGTTCGTTTTGAGGTTTCTCGGGTTTTAGTTAGATAGGAGACGTTTTTATGGATGAAACCTGATAATAAGCTTAGAACTAGCATCTAGAATGAAAACCGCACGTTTTGATCAAAGAAAATTGTAAGATTGGCATGATCGGGTTAGCATGCAAGAATTTTGGATTTTTTTCCAGGAAACAGGTATTGCGTACTTATCAAGTACGCAAGAAGGACGTCCTGCGTACTTACCAAGTACGCAGGAGGAAGATTATGCGTACTTACCAAGTACGCAAGAAGAATGCTCTGCGCACTTGTCAAGTACTCATGAGCAAGGCCCTGCGCACTTACTAAGTGCTCAGGCAATAGGCTGGTTAAGTAAAGTCAGTATGTTTAGAATGATTAAACCGTTAGAGTCGGGATTGGGTCTGATGTGTAATTAACTACTTAATTCAGATCGGAAGTGACGTTGTTGGACCCTTGTTTAGGACGACCAAGACTAGCTTATCAGGTGAGTTCTATGTGCCCCCTTCTATGTTATGTGCAAATCAATTTAAATGTTTTGGGGCTGAAGTGTATACACTAAATGAATAAATGCTATGAATGTCAATGTGATCATACGTGGTATTCAAATATATATATACACCTATATACGAAAATGAATTATATGATTATGAAGAATGAATGAAAGAATGACATAACGTAAATAAGTGAAGTCTTGCTTTATATTATATATATTGCATGTTATGAATGTATGTAAGTTATGAATGCTTCTATGACAATGGCTACTTCGGTAGACGGACGACCACGTGACTATTTTGCAACCGGGACAAAAACGTTCCTTCGCAAGCTAGGACGTATAAGAAAGGTACTCATGGACGGTCGAAGCAAATTCCTTATTACATGTAGAACAATTGCATACATAATAGCCACGTGGGAAACGGATGCCCTAGGGCAGACGGGCGAATGACCGTACTACGACGGTAGAACGAGTTAAGAGCGGACGGACAAAGGTTTCCTGACGGATTTATGTATCGACGGACGGTTTTCTAGAGTCGGGCGGTTTATGAAAAGGGCGACGGCGGTAGCTCTCACTGCGATGTATTTGTGACATTCGTGACAAGTATGATGGGTTGATCACCCTTATGTTTATGGCCAAATGAATGTTCTCCCCAAGTAAGTATGTATGTACATATGTATGTACTCAGTATGAATGTTATGTGAGAATAGTAAAGCAAAGAATATGTAAAGGCTCGAATGTTAAGTATATTATATATATATATATATAATACTCATGATAAGATAAATACTATGTATTATTGTCTTTAAACTAGAACTCACCAGCGTTAGCTGACTTTTAGTATACATTTCAGGTAAAGGAAGAAAAGGGTCGTGCGATGGCGTGAAGGTTACCCGGCACGAGACTGGCATCCCACTTTAGTATATGTGTTAAGACAATGTTATGTTTTTTTTTTATTGTTAAGACTTCCGCTGTCATGTTATGTCATGTTATGTAATGATTGAATTCGAATGTTTTAAATTTAAGTTTAGTAATTACGACTATGTTTATGAGTAAATCCAACAAGTGAGGTTACCCGGGAAGGGGCCTTACAGTTTGAACAAGTTTTAATTATGATGAATGAATGATTCCGCTGCGTTATTTGATATTCAAGTTTAATAACTGTTTGTGAATAAGTAAATTCAACGAGTGAGGCCTCCCGGGTTTGGGGCCTTACAAGTTGGTATCAGAGCAATAGTTTGAGGGATTCAGACACTCCAAGTGTCTGAACTTAAACTGTGAATGGGACCGAAAGCGGATGCCAGTACGGGTAACTCGAGCCATAGCATCAGGTATGAAGGTAGTATATATTTACATATATAGTAAGCCTTAGAAAGGGTTAGGTAAGGACTTGTTTTCTGATGGAATCACAAAGGTGGTCAAATAGAAGTCAAAAGGTAGTGTAATGGTTAATTACAGATGGCCAGTGTGTATTAACATCTTACAGTTCTTGTTGAATTTTATTTGTTAACTAGCGTGATGACATTGGATTCCTTATCTTATAGAATGAAATGGCGGGACGAAAGAGCGGAAGGCGTGGTGGGGGCCGTATCGGTGGTCGCACCGGTGGTCGTAACGGTGGGCGCGGCAGGACCCCTGCTCGCCAAGAGTATAGTGAAGAAGGAAGTGTTCATACTGAACCGACGGTTGGTGTGCATGGAACCGAGCAGACACAGGTTGAAGAACAACCTTTCACTTTTGAACCAGAAGTGAGAGCAGCCATAGCTCGAGAGTTCACAGAGTTGATGAAAGTTTCTTTACCAGGACTGTTGGAAGAAGCATTAAAGAAGGTTAATGAGACGGGTGGGTCTAACACGGCGGTTGATACCCCGAACACTGAGGCAATCAAAGTACCGCTTAACCGTGGTTGCGACTATAAGTCCTTTAAGGCATGTGACCCGCCGATCTTGACTGGGAAGAAAGACGCGGTAGCTACGTTTGATTGGGTGATTCGTATGGAGGCTGCCATTCGTCTGAGCGAATGTCGAACGGATCAAGTTGTGAAATTTGCTGCTAACTCCTTGAGAGAGGAAGCATCCCATTGGTGGGAAGGTGTACATCAAGCAAAAGGGAGCGAGGTTGTGGATGCGATGATGTGGGCTGACTTGAAAACTTTGGTGATCAAGAATTTCTGCCCAAGGAACGAGATTGAGAAGGTAAAGAGGGAATTTCTGGGTTTGAAGGCTGGGAGCATGACGCACCGACAGTACACAACTCGATTCAATGAACTGGCACGTCTGGTGCCACACCTTATCACGACTGAGGAAAGAAAGATTTCCTGTTACATTCAAGGGCTGCCGGACCAGGTCCGCACCTATGTTAAGGCAAACACCCCTACGACCTACGATTCGATAGTAGAACTGAGCGGCGTGGTATTCGATGATCTGGCGCTGAATGTCGTTGCCATCGAAGAGCCTAAGAAGAAGCCGAGTTTCCCCGCTAAGCGATCGGCTGGGAAGTTGTTTGGGGCTCGGGACAAACAGGCCAGGGTAGGCGAGACGACAGTCTGTGGAAGATGTGGGGTAAGACATGCGGGTGAATGTCGGTTAGGGTCAAATCTATGCTTTAAATGCGGCAAAACCGGACACTACGCACGTGAATGTCCCAGCTATTCAAATGCTACAACTGTGGGGAGAGTGGTCATATGAGCCGGGAATGCACCAAGCACAGAATGGGTGAAGCCGGGAAAGGGAAAGGCCCGGAAAGGAAAGAAGAGAGGCCCCGAGCAAAGACTCATGCGTACGCGCTGACGCAAGACCAAGCCAGGGCGGACCCCGGTGTGGCGTCAGGTACGTTCATCCTTGACAACACTTTTGTTTCTGTGTTATTTGATTCAGGTGCCAGTAAGAGTTTTATATCTGCGACTTTTTGTAAATGAGTGAAGTACACTGTCAGTAAGCTAGAAAAGGGCCTTTAGCGTAGAAACCGTTGAGGGTAGAACTGCGAGAGTGACCGATGTAGTCGACAACTCCATGATAAAAACAGAAGGTCATAGGTTCCCTGTCAGATTGTTTGTTATGGTTTTGGGAGGGTTTGATGTCGTGTTAGGTTTGGATTGGTTAACTGCCAACGAAGCACAAATCATATGTACACGAAAGATAATCCAACTCAAGGCTCCGGATGGTAGCAAAGTCGAGGTTTTTGGAGATCGTGACGCCCTGATGCCAAACGTCATCTCGATGATTAAGGCAACAAATTACTTGAGGCGCAGATGCGAGGCTTACCTAGTGTACGTAATTGACAAGTGTAAGGAAGTGAAGGAACTAGATGATGTACCCGTGGTACGTGAGTACCCGGAGTGTTTCCAGAGGATTTGCCTGGGATACCACCCAACAGAGAGATTGAATTTTGAATCGACTTAGTACCAGATGCCCAGCCCGTGGCTAAGGCTACATATCGACTAGCACCGGTGGAGATGAAAGAGTTAATGACACAACTTGACCAGTTACTTAAGAAAGGATTTATCCAACCGAGCATCTCGTCGTGGGGTGCTCCGGTGTTGTTTGTGAAGAAGAAAGACGGTTCGATGAGAATGTGTATTGACTATCCGAGTTGAATAAACGTATGGTGAAGAACAAGTACCCTTTACCAAGGATCGACGACCTGTTCGATCAATTGCAAGGCGCAAGTTGGTTCTCAAAAATCGACCTTCGGTCCGGGTACCATCAGTTGAAGGTAAGGGAAGAAGACATACCGAAAACTGCATTTCGCACGCGTTATGGACATTTCGAGTTCCGCGTAATGTCTTTCGGATTGACGAACGCACCCGCAACGTTCATGGATTTGATGAATAGGGTGTGTCGACCGATGCTGGACCGATCGGTAATCGTGTTCATCGATGATATCCTCATCTACTCCAAGAATGAGGGTGATCACGCATGTCACTTAAAGGAGGTGTTGGAGGCTCTGAAAAAGGAAAAGTTGTATGCTAAGTTCTCCAAATGCGCGTTCTGGCTTAGGGAAGTCCAATTCCTAGGTCACGTAATTAACCCGAACGGCATTATGGTTGACCCAGCAAAGATAGTGACGGTAAGGGAATGGAATATTCCTAAGACGCCAACTAAAATCCGCAGTTTCTTGGGATTGGCAGGCTACTATCGGAGATTCATCCAGAATTTCTCAAAAATAGCTTCGCCATTGACAAAGTTGACTCGGAAGGAGGTAAAGTATGAATGGGGTTCGACCCAGGACGAGGCGTTTAAGGAGTTGAAGGAGAAGCTAACCAAAGCCCCAATCTTAGCCCTTCCCGAGGGTAATGAAGACTTAGTGGTATACTCTGACGCTTCGGGTCAGGGATTGGGATGCGTGTTGATGCAACGCGGGAGAGTGATCGCGTATGTGTCACGGCAGTTGAAGATTCACGAAGCTAATTATCCGACTCACAATTTGGAACTTGCTGCTGTTGTATTCGCATTGAAAATCTAGAGGCACTACCTGTACGGGGTGAAGTTTACTATTTACTCCGACCATAAAATTTTGAAGTACTTCTTCGAACAAGAGGAACTTAATATGAGGCAGAGGCGATGGTTGGAACTATTGAAAGACTATGACTGTGAAATAATATACCATCCTGGAAAGGCAAACGTGGTGGCTGACGCTCTAAGCCGAAAGGATGTGCCTACTCCTATTAGAGTGAAAGCTTGCCGGTTGGTGGTAACATCAGATGTGATGAGAGAAATTATAAAGGCTCAAGATGAGGCACTTAAAGAAGAAAATATAAAGAAGGAAAGGATGATTGGCCAACAGGACAAGTTGGAATATAACACACTTGGTGTTAGGACACGTTTTGGACGGGTATGGATACCTATGGGTGGCGAGCTTAGAACCAAAATCTTGGATGAGGCTCATAAGTCTTAGTAATCTATCCATCCTGGTACCAATAAAATGTACCAAGATCTAAGGAAGGAATACTGGTGGCCTGGAATGAAGCATGAAGTGAAAAAGTACGTAAGCAAGTGCTTGACTTGCTCGCAAGTAAAGGCCGAACACCAGAAACCGTATGGAAAGATTCAACCACTTGATATACCAGAATGGAAGTGGGAACACATTACCATGGACTTCATAACCAAGCTACCTCGCACAGCTAAAGGTCATGATACCATTTGGGTAATTGTGGACCGTTTAACGAAGAGTGCTCATTTCCTACCTATTCGCGAGACGTTCTCGTCAGAAAGGTTAGCGGAAGTATTTATTAAAGAAGTAGTAGCACGGCATGGGATGCCTTTGACGATCGTATCTGACCGGGACACACGATTCACATCGAGGTTCTGGAAAAGATTTCACGAGGCGATGGGAACGATACTCAATGTTAGCACGACATACCACCCGCAAACGGATGGTCAGTCCGAAAGGACCATTCAGACATTGGAGGATATGCTTCATGCTTGTATTATCGATTTTGGCGGCAGCTGGGACAGTCATCTGCCGTTAGCCGAATTCTCCTCCAACAATAGTTATCACACGACGATAGGCATGCCGCCTTACGAAATGTTGTATGGGAGAAGGTGCAAGACTCCGGTTTGTTGGGGTGAGATTGGACAAAAGGAATTAGGAAGTCTTGAAGTCGTAAGAGAAACGTCGGAAAGGTTTGATCAAATCAAAGCAAGAATGAAGGCCGCACAAGATCGTTAGAAATCCTATGTGGATAAACGACGAAGGCCTATTGAGTTAGAGTTTCCTGATGAGTTAAGTGGAATTCATCCTACCTTCCATGTATCACACTTGCGAAAGTGTTTGGCGGATGAATCGGCTCACGTACCACTTACTGACATCGAGGTCGACAACAGCCTTAACTACCGAAGTGCCTGTGGCCATCCTAGATCGGAAGGAGAAACGTTTACGTAATAAAGTAATCCAATTGGTTAAAGTCCAATGGAAACATCGAAAGGGGTCGGGAGCCACTTGGGAAACGGAGACGGAAATGAGGGAGTCGTACCCTCAACTATTTGACTTATGATAGGTTTCGGGGACGAAACCTATTGTAAGGGGGGTAGACTTGTAACATCCCAAAAATAAAACGACAATTATAATAACGGAATAAACTAACGAGGCATGACGGGCCGGGCCGGATGGGCTGGTGGGTTTAAAGGGGAGCCCACTATAAATAGCCAAGGTCACCACCCATTTCTCTCATTTACAACATCTAGAGAGAGAAACCGTAGAGAGAGAAAGTTGGCGGATCGACCCGAGATTGAAGAAGTGTGTAGCTCCAGAGCTTGGGAGAAGAACCTCCGGATCAGAAGCTCAATACAAGTAACGATCTAGCCTAGATCTGAGTTTTTGTTCGTTTTGGGGTTTTTCGGGTTTTGGACGAAAATGTGGCGTTTTTATGGATGAAACTTGAAGAAAAACATAGTTTTGAGTTCCTTAATGAAAAGCAAACGTTTTGAATGTAAACAAGTTCGGGATCTTGACGTGATCAGACCCGAAGGCGAAAGTCAGGGTTTTTACGGGGAAGCAGATCCTGCGTACTTATCAGGTACGCAGGAAGAAGGTCATGCGTACTTATCAAGTAAGCAGGAAGAGGGTCATGCGTACTTATCAAGTATGCATGAAGAGGATCATGCGTACTTATCAAGTACGCATGAAGCGAGATTTGCGCATTTATTAAGTTCGCAAGAGCAAGGCCCTACGCACTTGCTAAGTGCACAGGCATCAGGTTGTTTAGGTAAAGTCAGTATGTTTAGAAGGTTAAACCGTTAGAGTCGGGGGTTGGTCTGATGTGTATTTAACTAATCAATTCAGATCGGAAGTGACGTTGTGGGACCTTTGTTTAGGACAACCCAGATTAGCTTATCAGGTGAGTTCTAGAAGCCCTCTTTTAAATGTTTTATATAATGTTTTTGGGCTGGTGTGCATACATACGAAATGATGTTTTACGAAACGATGTTTATGAAACTATGTTTACGAAATGATGCTTATGAAACTATGTTTACGAAATGAAATGATTTGGAATGAACGGTTTATAGAAAGAAAGTTTTATGAATGGAATGTTTACGAATGAAATGTTTATAAAGAAATGGTTTAAACTGAAGGTAAAGGGTTTTGAAAATGAATGAAATGTTTTATGAAAAGAAAGGAAAATGGCAAAGGTTTTAAAGAAGTCATTACAAATCTAATCTGTCGAATGAATGGAATTGACGAATGAAGTCTGGGAATGTAATTCCCAGCCTTGTGGTAGATTATGGACAGCGAGCCATAGTTGCCATAAGAACAACAGGGGCAGTGTCTTTGTGGCATGTCAATGGTTATGATGTTGTACAACTGGTATGGGAGTAACGACGGTTACTCAGGGGTTAACGTGACCCTATTGAGGTTAAATTATGATCCGACGGTGTTATGGCCGTGAGCCATAGCCGTCGATGGAAGTTGTCGGTTTATGGACATGAGAGCCATAGGGGCAACTAAAGGGGTATTGTCGGTCCTCGTGCAGTTAAGCCTTGGGGGCAATACAAAAGGGAATTGACGGAATGTATTGTATTGTCGGTCTTCATGCAGTTAAGCCTTAGGGGCAATACAATACTAGGTGATGGAATGAATGGTAACACAGATTTAGATAGTAATGTATGACTTAAATGAATGTTAAATGTTTTAAATGAACGATCCGTTCAACGTGTTTATGATGATGATAAATGTTTGAATGTTTTTAATGATGAACGAAAGGCCATGTTTTCTTATACATGATGTTAAACCCTAAGGAATTATTGAATGATGAACCATTTTATAAATTGAATGAAAAACTGGAACTCACCAGCGTAGCTGACTTTTTAGTATGCACATTCAGGTTAAGGCAGGTATGGGTGATGGACGGTGATGCTTGGCAAGCGAGAAGAGTTACCCGGCTGATCACGAAGACTGGCATCCCGTTATGAGTTGTTTATGTTATGTTTATGTATTTGACAATGTTACGCTTCCGCATGTTTGAACAAGTTTTAATTATGATGAATGAATGATTTTGCTGCGTTATTTGATATTCAAGTTTAATAACTGTTTGTGAATTAGTAAATCCAACGAGTGAGGCCTCTCGGGTTTGGGGCCTTACAGGTTGTGTGAAAATGTCAATTTTTTTTGTAGGTTCATTTGGTAATCTTGTAAGTCAAAATCTCTAGTTTAGTGATTTTCCTTTTTTTTCCTTCGTTTGTAATAAAATCATAAATAATTAAAGATGTCCTTTTTTTTAAATAAGTTTACGTAAGTGTCTATGTCAGGTAAGTTTTTACCTTTATAGTTTTTGAATATGTGAACGTCACCTGTCTATTTTATTTTAACAAAATACGCTATTATGATTCATAGAAAGGTGTACCTCCCTTCAACGATAAAGACCCTAACATGAAACAATTTTGATATTTTCACTTTCAATATTGCTTTATTACTTCCATCATATGAGCTATCTGGATCTTGAAACATTTGTATTTCAAGTTATACGTCAAACACATAGATCATTTCATTTATATGATATATTGTAAACTACTAAACTCAAACAAGTCCAACAACCAAAACTAGCAAAACTTACATTAATCGGATCATTAACACTATTACAACAAGTTTAAGGAAGAATACATTTGATTTGCCATATACTTGATTTCCTCTTGACAAAAGCACATAATGAATGTATAGATATGTGTGTGAGTGTATCTTTTTTCATGTTCTTGTCTTAGACATTAACGAGTTGTTCTACATTCATTGGGGTCGTAACTTGTTGTGATCCACTGTAGATAGAGTGAGCAAAAATACTAGATGCATATTCTGTTGGATGGTAGAGATCCCAAAAAAGATGATTTTTCCGGTTGGAGCAATAGGTTGAAATTGGGATGCAAGGGATGTCGGCTTTTAGGTTGCCAAGTCCGCAACAAGCTTCCTTTATCTCTGTAATTCCTGAAACAAAACTACTATTGTGAGACTTCTCAAACATTATTGAAAACTTAAGAAACCAAACAAACCATGTATTTGGTGGTTTCAAATTGGCATAATTGAATTTATGATCAATTGTTATTGTTCTCACGAAGAAGGAAGAATAAAGACAATCAAGTGTTAAGTACCATAAGTTTCAGGATGTTGGATAAGGTCATTCATAAGATCATATGTATCAAAATAAGAGTAGTGGATATCTGATGATTCTGATTTCAATTCACGTAGCAAAGCCTTTAGACCATCATTGTACTTCGTTGACCAATAATTTGCTTCCACCCTGCACTCGCTAGTGGTATTCTGCTTTCTTTGTGCCGGACAACAACCAATCACTCCAACTCCACTCACCACAAATTTACGTGCTCCCAACCCGTACAGTCTCTGCAATTAAACCAAATTAACTATATACCAACACTACACAATAACTAGTCTCTTTTAATTAGTCGTGTTTTATTTCAACCATTGTATAAATGTAACTACGATGATTTGAACAGACGTTAAATGCATTTATTTACCAACTTATCAAAAGTTAAGAAGTTGATTACCTTCAAAAGTCCTTTGAGTGTAGAAGCCATGAGATCAACATATTGTTGAGGGGTGTATTCCTTAGATACTTTAGAGTCTTTGTTGAAGTAACCGAAGAGATCGTTGCTTCCAATGACTACTAGAAATAAAGACTTGGCTAAATGGGCTTGGGCTCCAACTGAGCCCAGTTGTTGAACCACTTGATCATGAACCAGAGAGTAGTAGCCCACTTGTGTTGCCAATGGAATTGATTGTTTCTACAAAATACAAATAAAATAATACTTACATTTAACATCAAAAGCGGGGATAGCTCAAGATCTGAAGGTCACGTGTTCGATCCACGTTCACCGCATCGTACATTTTGTATTTTTTTCCCCTCTTTTGTTGATTTCATACACGTGACAACAATTTTCCTTTTTGTTCCTACTTTTTTTCAACCAAAATACCAAAATTATTTGTATAAATTTAATAATTATTTTGTAATGGTTTTTATAAATAATATATTTTTTTTTCAAGAGGTTTAGCGAATTATATAGATTTTTTTTATGTTTTGGTATGTCCTTATATTATTTTTTAAAAACAATTCATTTACAAAAACTGCTGTTAACGTTTTTTTAATAAATAAAGAGATAAAGTATTCACTTAATAAGAGAATTTAATTCCATATAAAGGTGAAATATCGAGCTTAGTGGTTTGGGCATTTCTGGAGTTCACTATAAAATGTCTGGTCGTGCTTTTTTCAACTTTATTATGGGCTTAATTTGTTTACAAATTAAATATTGAAAAAAAATGATGCAAAATTATACAATGAACCAAAAACTATTGGAAACCATAAATTATAAATTTTATTTTAAATACACCATTACGAAAATAACTATTTGGAGGTTTAATTTCTAGAAATAAAGCTACGTGATGTCACATTTAACGAACAAAAAGTTATAGAGTTTGAAGTGATGATTTATTTTATCATGAAAAAAAGTTTGATATAATTAAATATTATATTATCTAATTTTTTTATACAACCATTTTTTAAATAAAAAAACTGTAACAATCAAATGAAATAAAAAAACATATCGTTAATAAATACAATTTTGTTGATTTAAAACTATATTTAATGAGATAAACATAACGAAATTGACGTTTTGATGGAAGAATTATTGAGTTCTATAATTCTATTATGAATTCATAGATATGTAATCTTACAAATAGTTCATCTGTTCCATTGAAAATTCCCGCACCACCAGATGCAAAACTGATTCCAGTAACCGTCGCATTGGTGCTACTCAACTTCTTCGATTTTGACACCAGTGACAAGTACGCCGGTGCCGCTGGTAGTCCGACCTTCTCCGCTGCAAAATCACAATCAACATAATTATTAGTGTTTTCAGAACCGGTCAGACGGGATTTCCATTTTTCCTAACCTTTTTTATTTAATCTTATTTTCTACCTAATTTAGTATTTCAAAATTCATATTTTATTTATTTAAGCATTAATATGCCATTAAAAGTGTAAATTCATGTTAAAACAGAAAATATTTTTATTTTTTTGTATACGTATACATAGTTTTACTTTAAGCAAATTATAAATTACGTACTTTAAGTATTTTACCAAATTTCAGAATACATTTGTTAACTAAGGAAATTACAGAAAACGTCATTTATGTTTAAAAAACATTACACTAACGGACATAAAATTTCACCGTTAAGTCAGGTCATGTGCAAGATATAAAAGTATTTTGTATTTTTTTTACCGTAAAATTTCACTAACGGACATAAAATTACAGAATACATTTTTTTACTTTTTTATATTTGACGTCATTATAGTTCGACCAGTGAACCTTTAAGGACGTAGTTTGCTGTCCGGAATAAGAAAACATACCTAGAAAGTCGGCCGCGTTTTTCCCGTTACTGAACCGTCCGGTAGCTTTCCCGGTAGGAAAATCGACACCGTTGTGAGGAAAATCAGCTTTCGCGAGAGACAGAGTCAGGTAATTGTTGTTTCCGACATCCACTAACGAGTCTCCGAATACGTAAAGCCCTGGGACTGATTCGCACAAACAACCAGATCCGAAGAGCAAAACGCAGAAAAATAACGGCGTTATGAAGTTGAGGGGAGCTCCGTTAATGGAAGTCGCCATGGTTAGTGTGGGTTCTGTGTGAAGTGTGTGTTAATGGATGGTGTGATGAAAGTGGTGGAGATGATGCGGTTTATATAGTGGTGATACGAAGACAAAATAGAAGTGTGAACGACTGGAAGAAAAAAATATCGAAGTTACGATTCTGATTATTGAGATGTATGCTTATTGGTTAGCGTGTGAATGGAACTCCTAAATAGTGGTCCATGTGGTTTTTATTTTTATTTTTAATTATTTCTAAAAAAAAAACATAACTTATAATATTTGAGACTTTATATCTTTTTTCATAACACTTTTCATATTTTGCTAAAATTTAAATTCACACAAACATAAAGAACTTTTATTTTAATTTAGTTATATATATAATTAAGAGAAATATAAAGTGATTTTATCCTAGAAAGCGTAGAAAATAGCCAGGACATTTCAAATCATTTTTTTAATAGTTATGATTGAGACGGTAACAAAATTCTAAGGGGGTGTTTGGGATTACTTATCAACCCTAAAAGTTTATTTTTATTAAAAATTACTTATTAACTTGTTACTTTTTGAAAATGAGTTTTTTTTTTAAAAATGTTTGGATTAACTTATGTAGTGGGAAAAGTCAATAAGTTGTTTTTTAAAAAGTGTTTGGCTTGACTTATTATCTTTTTTCATAGAAAATGACCAAAAAGGGTTATATTTGGAAAATTACCCCTTAAAAGTAATAAGGAGGAATGAAAAGTTCAAAATTATAACTTCTCAAAAACAACTTATTGTCCCTTTTCTAAAAGTTATTTTGAAAACTTCTTTTACCATATCCAAACACATTTATAACTTATTGAGTTATTATAAAAAATAATAAGTTAATAAGTAGGTTTAATAAGTTATCGCAAACACCCTCTAAATGACAGAGAGTTATTAATGAAAAAAATAGAGTTAGCCTTCATTGTTGTTTTTTCTTGTTTAAATATAATTTTTTAAATAAACAAACGAATATTCATAGTAATTTTTCACTCCAAGAGTGAGGTTTGGAGAGGGTATTCATTAATTTTTTTTAAACATACCATAAAATTAAAAATTTTATTATCTTTACATTGATTATAATATTGTTAGATAGTTAAAAAAATGAATATAATCGCATGTTATTATGCGACGTGCACACGTACAATTATAACGGAGTTGCGCGTGGTAGTGCACAAGTTATCTAACCACTTGTATGTACGTCGTTATGAATTTTTTTAGCTATATTCTTTTTTAAGCTGTTTTGTTTTCTTTTTCTAACTTTTTGCCAGTCAACTTTTCTTGACGGTTTTGTTACATTTCCAATTTTTCGTATAAAGTTTTTGGAATTTTACTAACTATCCGCGCAACGCATGAGTTTATGTAAAGATTTTGCTTTTCTTTATATAAAGTTCCGAATACGTTTATTTATTTCGTAAACGATAACTTTTTAACGGTTCTGTTTTTCTGTGACTTTATTTCAGAGGCTTTCGACGACGTTAATTTCTTATATGGTTAAACGCGCTCCAACACGCGTGAAACAATTCTAGTTATAACACATAAATAAATATACATATAATCCAAAGTCCATCTATGTCCCTGTATACCAATATTATTTTAAATTTAAGTTAGTATTAGAAATATTTAATGATAGACATTATTAATGTTTTTAAACTTGTTTATAATTGATTATTAATCTTTGTTTTTGTAATTTTCTGAACATTTGAATTTTTTTAATTATATTGTTTATATTTCTAAATTTACACGACGTAATCCAATTTTTAAATACAGTCTATGGTGTTCGACCATTAAACAAGTAAGATGACCGTTTCGATGTCCGGTTCGGTTTTTAAAATATTGCAAAATATGTAAGGGGGTGGGAGTGGTACCCTCCGAACCAAACTACCCTCCCAAATTAGACCAATTAGAAGATACCACATCACTTAGCCAAACTACCCTCCCAAAGTACCCTCCATGGTGTGAGTGATACCCTCCAAATACCCTTCAACCCTCTTATTTTTTAAAAATTAAAATTATGAATTAGTTAAAAAAATAATAAGTCAAATTCTATTTTATAATAAATATAATAATAATATAAAATAACTGATATAAAATATAAAAAAGTAGCTAAGATAACTGAACTTATAAAATAATATAAATTTAAAAATAAATAAATATTCAATTACAAAAGGTAGCTAAAGATAAATATATTGATTTAAATTTACATAAAATAGATAAACATCTTTGACCAACATAAACCAACCGTATTTTACTCTTGGATTTCCACATTTCAGCGGCTAAGTTTGAAGGCCTGAGCGGGTACAGAAACCCGCTGAAGGTACCCGCTAGAAGGTACCCGTTGAACCTGCGGAGGATGCGGCGGTGTTCCACCCTACCCGCACTCGAACCCGCTTCCACTCGCAGTCCTCTAAGTATTTCAAAACCTTTTTCTAATAAAGTTCATTATGTGTTCTAAATATTTATTTTGGATCAGTAACTTCTAATAGTTTATTATTAAGATAGAAGCATAATAAGAACATGTGTGCGCGCAAATAATTATTAGTATTCTTATAAAATAATTTAATTTTCATAAAGAACTTAAATATCGAATATTCAGATTAGGAGTCAAGTTTTGACTTTTGATTTGTGAGATTTCATTTTTTTTGTGTATGTGGTATCATTAACATTCTGATTTGGATTATTGCAAAAGAAGTCAACATACGTGTAATTCGTTGTCATTCTTCTTCTACGAATTTTCGATTTAAAAAAAGCTATATAATAATTGTAATGTTAGTTTTAGTTATTTACCTTAAACCGTTCATTTATAATATTAATAAGTGAAAACTGACAAATTCATTTAACGAACACGAATAAAAAAACCGATTCGTTTAATTTTTTATATTCGTTTGGTTAAAGTTAAACGCACAAACACAAACAAAAAAATCGGTTCGTCGGTTCGTTTAATTGGTACACTCGTTCATTTTAAGTTAAACAAACGAAAGCGATCCTTTATGTAATAATTGGTTTCCACACACCAAATGGTTGAAGCTATAGTGTTATTAGCTATTTGTCTTAGTGGGTTTTATGGTGTTTCCGAAATGACACGTTTCATGAGATAAAGGGGAAGATACGAGAGAAGATTGTTTATTGTATCGTTAATTATTCGTTCTTTTGGTATATAAATATGAATATTAAGTTGGATATTACTTGGGTTGTTTCATTACAAACCCCGATTTTAGCATTGTAAATTTGTTTGTTATCCTTTAAGCGACTTGCCAGTTGGAGTGGTTTTATTTATATATTTTCAATTGTTTAAAAAAATTATTTTCCAGGTTAACATGGAATTGTTAAAAGATATAAAAGAATAAGGCAGTTTGAAAAGAAATATTTCTCATTGCATAATATAATTTAAACAATTCTTGTTTTGGAAATGATATTTATTGAGATTTAGCGTAAGTATAGTTAATCATTTTTTGTTATAGTTAATCATTTTTTATGTAGGAACGGAAGCAATCAAATAGCTCAAGAACAATTAGCTAACAAAGTCTCTAAAACGAACCAAAGGTTCCAAGAACAAAGTTTTTATCAATTAAAACTCAATCAAAACTGTCCAGCTAAACAATCATAACCCTAGTTATACTAAAAAAATTAAAGGATAAACATGGAAACAAGATAAACATAAACATTTAAAAGATAACAAATATTAAATAAGTAAATCTTTTCTTCTTATTCCCTGCATCTGCATCATACTCTCATTCTTTGAAAAAACTCGTCCTCGAGTTTTGCCTCCGGACCAAAACCCACCTGGTTCGAATGGCGCATCGAGCAGCCTCTTGTTCACTCGTGCCTTTGTTATAACAGGTTCCTCACAAGAATTTAGTGTAACAAACCCGAAGGGAAGTTGGGCTTCAGAAAGTGTCACCTGAATAGGCTCAACAGTTGTATTCAACTCTGCTAGCCTTCTTGAATTTCTTTCAGTGGACCTTACTCCCGGTTTGCGATCATGGATCAATATTTCTTGTCGACCAACTTTACTTGTCGCTTGGGCTTTTAAAACTGAACCGCCATCTATACGAGATCCATCTTTACATATATTTGGTTTAATTAAATTTTCATTCAAGCCATTCATGGGAATGGACCACTCACGTGTAAATTACAAGGAACGCATACATGAATCCTTAGAGAATGTAACAAAATTTTTTACAGTAACCATGATACGTTTATGTTACGAAAGTATGTTTTAAAAGATAAAAGAAAATGTTTTATATCCGTTATTCGAAAAATACTTTATATATGAATTTACATGTTTGCAAGTTACATGTTTATGAGTTTATAAGTTTACAAGTTTATGATGATACCCAAGTTTGTTACCACCTTGGGAGCTGACCCCAGGTACATCGTTGTGGCATAGAACGGTGTAGTACTAACCGTGGCGGTACGTTGAGATCAAGGCATCTCAAACTTATGCTCAAAGAGCAACAAGGTACATTATGTACAAATACGGAGGCGTATAGATCGATCCTAGGAAAAAATTAAATGAATATGTTACAATTCGAATTGGATGTGTGATTTGCCCACACGCCTATTTCCATATGGACGTATGGGCTAGTGTAACGAACCAAAATCCGGGTTTCGTTTTCAAATAAATAAATATTTCTAAATAATATTATGGTGAAAATAATATTTTAGAAATAAGTTGAAACCAGTGGGTTTCAAGTTAGTAATGGGGTTATACTAGTTATGGAATGAAATGGGTGAAATGAAAGTTGAGGAGCTAAAGGTGTAAAATGGAAAATCTGCCATTTTGACTAAAAGAAGTCAAAATTGGGTTTTTCTCATATGTGTGGGTCGTTCTTTTCAAGAGGAGAAAAGGAGAAAAACAAAATTGGAGCTAAATCTTGCATTTGAGCTTGGATGTGTGAAGGTTTTGGCTCACACATCACCTTCCTAACATCAAGTAAGTGATTATCTTCCTTTGATTTCACTTTTGATTGGGTTAGTTGGTGGGTTTTGTAGAAATCCAAAAATTATGAATGCATGTGGTTAATCGGTGTTAGATTGTGGATAATCTAGCTAAACTAAAGGTAAAGAGTGGTGAATAACATCCTAGAACCCTTTGATTTTGATTATGAGAAGTTAGGGTTCATATGGAGAAAATTGGGGGTGTTTGGATCATGATGCTAGAATGATGATTAAGTGTTTAGGTGGTATTAGACACTTGAACAAACACCAAATTGACCTAATAAAAGTTAGTTAATGAGAAATTAGTGTCAAGGTATTGGAAAGAAAACTCAAGTGGATGAGTTTGTATTGAAAGAGGGTGTTTGGTTATGGCGATAACCCAAACGGGTCAGTTTGGGTTGAAAATGAAAATTGAGTTGTGGACTCAATTATTTTTGTGTTGGTGATGAATGTTTGATTACTAAACTAGGTGTATATGTTTAGGTAATCAAATTGTGAATCGAGAAGGTGGTGCAGGATCTTATAACCCAAAAGGTAAGTGCCTATGCACTTACTTAGTAATGTTGATAAATGGGTGGTATATGTGTGATGATGCATATTATGTGTTGAAATGAAAGTGTATGTTTATACATGAACTAGAATGTGAAAATGTATGAATGTAGTTATAGTGATAAAACTATAATGGATATGTGCAATGAATGAATGTAGTTATAGTATAATACTATAATGGATATGTGTAAATGAGGTTATGATCTAAGAATCATAATGGATATGAGGTTATGATCTAATAATCATAATGGATATGAGGTTATGATCTATGAATCATAATGGATACGAGGTTATGATCTATTAATCATAATGGATATGAAGTTATAGTTAAAATACCATAATGGATATGAGGTTATGATCTAAGTATCATAATAGATATGAGGTTATGGCCGAAGTGCCATAATGGATATGGAAAGTTGGATTATGAATGTTATGCGAAAAGAATGAAACTTGTAGTGGAAATGCAAGTGTTAAGAAGCTTATTTAACTATTTGGGTGTAAATGGGTCAAATGGGTTAATGGGTAAAAACAAGTAGATTTAACTTGTGATATAAGGTGATATATGCAATATTTTATGCATAATGTGTTATGTGTTAAGAATGTGTATAGATGTGAATGAATGTAATTATAGTCGTAATACTATAATGTATATGTGTAAATGAGGTTATGATCTAAGTATCATAATGTATATGAGGTTATGGTTTAAATACCATAATGGATATGAGGTTATGATCTAAGTATCATAATGGAAATGAGGTTATGGCCTATGTGCCATAATGGAAATAGAAAAGTGTAATATCAATGTAATATGAAGAGAATGAAACTTGTAGGTGTAATGCAAGTGATAAGAAGCCTTTTGACTAATTTGGGTGTAAATGGGTGAAAACAAGATATTACTTGTTTGATATGTTTATCTTCATTACTAACGGTGATATGTTCATGTGGTTATGTAGGAAAAGCTCCAATGTAAGTCCAAGTCAAGTCCAAGGCGTTGAGGGTTCTCGTATGCGTTTTGGTGTTTTTGGGGTTTAAAGGAAAACCCTTAAATTGTGGTGCAAATTGGTACATGAATCATGTAGTTTGGTGTTAAAAGTGTAGTATGAATGTTTTTAGTCAATACCCAAGTATTGGGAAATTTTTGGGATCTTGTAGGATTGAAAATTGTTGAAAAATGATTAAGTGTTAAAAACTGGGCAGCTGAGTCTCCCCGTGGTACGCTAAGACCTGGACAAGGTCTCTCACGGTACGCAAGAGACTTGTCTTCCGGGCAAGGATTTGGAGCTCCCTCACGGTACGCGAAGGGAGGTATCAAATCCCTCGCGGTACGCGAGGGTTTAAAAAAAATTAGGACAAAAGCTTCCGCGTGTGTTTAATGTTTTTAATAATTGGTGTTCTAATTATGGGTGTTACAGCTAGCTACCCTGCGTTACCCATGTTAATTAAATGAACCATGTGGACTTTGGGTAAATTCTGATGTTATGTTATTTTTATATGAATTGATTCTGAAAACTAAAAACGTTTTTATTGAGATGTGTTTTGGAAAATTTAGCTTTTTACTTAACGAAACATGCCATTTTATACCCTCTATCCGCTCACTGGGCAAAATTACTTTTGCTTAGACATACATTTTTGTGTTTTCCTTCTTGTACGTCAGGTTATCAAGACAATCTGTGACGGGTCATGAATGAGTGCTCAAGAGTAGGAAAATACCTTGTGCAAATAAATTAAATATAGTAGACTTTGTATTACATATTAAGTTGTAAAGAATATGCATTTATGGAATTATGTTTTCCCTAGAACGTACGTTATATAAGACGATGTTATTAGGAATATATAAGAAATATTAATCGGTTGTTATGTTCATCCTTTATTTTTGGAAAATGTGATGCATTATAAATTTAAATTTCGAGGACGAAATTTTTTAAGAAGGTTAGAATTGTAACAATCGAAAATTTAATACGATAAAACTAATAAATAAATAATAATATTTGATTAGATCGGTGTGTTACAGTTACAGATCAAAAACATAATTCCATAAATGCATATTCATTACAACTTAATATGAATTACGAAGTCTACTATATTTAATTTATTTGCAAAAGGTCTTTTCCTACTCTTGAGCACTCATTCATGACCCGTCACAGATTGTCTTGATAACCTGACGTACAAGAAAGAAAACACAAAAATGTATGTCTAAGAAAAAGTAATTTTGCCAGTGAGCAGATAGAGGGTATAAAATGGCATGTTTCGTTAAGTAAAAAGCTAAATTTTTCAAAACACATCTCAATAAAAACGTTTTGAGTTTTCATAATCAATTCATATAAAAATAACATAACATCAGAATTTACCCAAAGTCCACATGGTTCATTTAATTAACATGGGTAACGCAGGGTAGCTAGCTGTAACACCCATAATTAGAACACCAATTATTAAAAACATTAAACACACGCGGAAGCTTTTGTCCCAATATTTTTAAACCCTCGCGTATCGCGAGGGATTTGACACCTCCCTTCGCGTACTGCGAGGGAGCTCCAAATCCTTGCTCGGAAGACAAGTCTCTCGCGTACCGTGAGAGACCTTGTCCAGGTCTTAGCGTACCACGGGGAGACTGAGTAAACATAAAGTTTACTCAGCTGCCCAGTTTTTAACTCTTAATCATTTTTCAATAATTTTCAATCCTATAAGACCCCAAAAATTTCCCAACACTTAGGTATTGACAAAAAACATTCATACCACACTTTTAACACCAAACTACATGATTCATGTACCAATTTGCACCACAATTTAAGGGTTTTCCTTTAAACCCCAAAAACACCAAAACGCATACGAGAACCCTTCAACGCCTTGGACTTGACTTGAACTTACATCAGAGCTTTTCCTACATAACCACATGAACATATCATCGTTAGTAATGAAGATAAACATATCAAGTAATTATGTTTTTGATCTGTAACTGTAATACACCGATCCATTCAAATATTATTATTTATTTATTAGTTTTATCGTATTAAATTTTTGATTGTTACAATTCTACCCTTCTTATTAAATTTATAATGCATTACATTTTCTAAAAATAAAGGATGAACATAACAACCGATTAATATTTCTTATATATTCCTAATAACACCGTCTTATATTACGTACGTTCTAGGGAAAACATAATTCCATAAATGCATATTCATTACAACTTAATATGAAATACAAAGTCTACTAAAGAAAGGGTAAAGGAGGACACTAATGGGTTTCCTCAAAGTAAAGTTTTAATGAAAACACAATAACGTAACAGTTTTATAATTGTAACGATGTAAAGTTTTAAAGTAAAGTTACCGTGTTTTTAAAGATAGAAAAAGAAAAGCTTAGTTTAATTTTTATAAAACTAAGCTACCAAAAGAAAGTTTTCAGTTTAAAGTAAAGATATAACTTATCAACGTTAACTGTCTTTTAGTATATGCATGACATATAGTAAAAGCAAAACAAAAGCAAAGTAGAGGAGCTGTGTGGGCTTGGTATCATGGATATCGGGTGGCCGCGCTGAAGGCTGACAGTTTCATTCCTGATAGTTTATGTTTTAGACAATGTTTACGGTTTTCGAATTATGAATGAATGAGTTTAAAACTTCCGCTGTAATATATTCTGATTTTGGTTTAAGAACTATGTTTGTTTGAGCCAACTATGAGATGTAACCGGTTCGAGGCATTTCACTATTATATATATATATATATATATATATATATATATATATATATATATATATATATATATATATATAGGGTGAGGTTCATTACAGAACTCTAAATTACTACGAGAACAAAAAGAACAAACTTAAATCGTTTAGTTTCTTGATCCATGATTTATATTTTCAAAAAATTGCCCTTCATACATATAAATATGTATGTTCATATACATAAAAACCCATTAAACCATTTTTTGAATATGTTTTTATACATTTAAAAGTTATCTACACATGTGTAGATTATGTGTAGGTCAAATAATCTATACATCCTACACATGAATTACACGTGTAGGTTGTATAAACAAATGAATTTTGATAATATTTTTTTTATAAATTTCATGAGAGATGAATAAACATTGCATTTTTATAATTTTCTTATATTTTAAAACTTTTTAAGATTGAAAAAAAGAAGGATTAATTTTGTTCCTCATGTTCTCGTAATATTTAGTGTTCTGAATTGAACCTATATATATATATATATATATATAGTGGAGGGTTCCAGAGAAAACCACATAGTTAGGCGAAAACCGAGAAAACCACTAAAAAAACCATTTTTAACCAATCATATGATAATATTTATTTTTTGTTTTATTTTATTTTTATTTATTTATAAGAGTATCAATGTAATATTACACATTTTTATCAAAAAATCATTGAAATATTGGCTTACGTATACGTAACCCATAGCGTTATGTATACGTAAAAAGAAAACAAAAAAATTGTGGTTACGTATATGTAGTCCATAGTATTACACATTGTTTTAGTGGTTTTCTTGGTTTTCGCCTAACTCTGTGGTTTTCTCTTGATCCTTCCCATATATATATATATATATATATAGGGGAGGGTTCCAGAGAAAACCACAAGTTAGGCGAAAACCGAGAAAACCACTAAAAAAACCAAATTTACCAAATCATATAATAATATTTATTTTTTGTTTTATTTTATTTTTATCTATTTATAATATTATTAATGTAATATTAAACATTTTTACCAAAAAAACATTTTTACACATAGTGTTACGTATACGTAAACATAAAACAAAAAAATTGTGGTTACGTATAAGTAAATAAAAAAAAATGTTTTTGGATACGTATACGTAAATAAAAAAATTGACTGAAATGATGTGGTTTTCTCGGTTTTCGCCTAACTTTGTGGTTTTCTCTTGATCTCTCCCCTATATATATATATATATATATATATATAGGTTTGAGTAGGGCTAGCATAACATGTCAGACACGACAAGATAAGCCACGATGACCTGTTGTGCTCAACATGAACACGACACGGTAACTAATCGTGTAATTTTTCCAAACACGAACACGACCTGATTAGAAACATGTCACATGTTAAGGGACCCGTTTATAAACATGTTTAAAGAGAGAATAAATATAACATATGTAATAAAAGAAAAAAAATGTCAAAACTTAATAAAATTTTAAAAAGTCCAATCATAACATCCATTAACATAATAAATCTAAAGCCTTTTTAAAACAAAAAACCATAAAAGCGAAATTAATTAATGGAATCGGCCTAAAATGTAGATGCAAACAGGATGTTAAGTGTTAACATGTAACATCCGACCTCTCGTACCAACAATATTGTCCGCTTTACCCCCTAAGAGCTTACAGATTTGTTTTTGGTTTCCCGGTGAAAACTTCCCAGGGGGTCACCCATCCCTGGGTTACTCCCACCCGAGCACACTTAACTGTGGAGTTCTCCTCTCATCCACTACATTAAGCCCCAAAATGCGTTGTGTTATTTGAGGCGGGGCATTCTTATGAACCCAACATCTCTCCCGTTGACAGAACCGAACGATATCGGATTTGCCTAAGGTGTTACATAACATGTCCCTTACGGGTCTTAACTTGTTAAGACACAAGTTTAACATGTCCATAACGTGTCAACTTGTTTAAGACACGAAACCTGTTAAGGTCAAACACGGGACATGTTAATTACGTGTCGTGTTAACAGATCCGTGTCAAAAATTGTCAGCCCTGGGTTTGAGTTCATGAGAAACTCGCGAAAACCGACCCAAACAAACTCTGATTGAACTCATTTCAGCGGCGTTAGAACCGACTCGTCAAACTCGATCTAAAGGCTAAAGCTAAGCCCTAAAAGCTAAACCCCACCCCCAAAAACCTAAACCCCCCACCCCTAAAAACCTAAACGTCGAGCTAGTTCCAACGTCGCCAAAATGAGTTCATTCGGAGTTCGTTTGGATCAGTTTTCTCACGAACAAATAGTTTTTCTTATGATCATTTCCATATATATATATATATGTATATGTGTATATATATATATATATTAATAATGACGTTCTTTTAAATATAGATGCACTATTCTAAACAAGTTACAATAATACGTCTAAATGGTCTAATTACAACAGTGCGTAAAAAACACCATGTCACCCTAGTTCCGCAGTAAGTAACGTACATTGAATTTACACATTCAAGTCTTAAAACTTAAGATAATATGACAGCGGAACTCTTAGAATATTGTGTTACAACAGAAAATAGAAACCATAACCCTTAAGTTCTTAAAAGTCAAAAGAATACTAAATAGAACTTCAAATGCCAAAAGTCCTCTCTAGTAATTGTTAGATGCTTTTAATCATGCATTGCCCTTACGAGAGTTATTAAAAGGGTTGTTTACTCCTAATATTAATGACATAACATGTCAACTTATATGTTTCTCTTCTAGTTCGGTCTCATGTTATCACAACATGGTATCAGAACATATTTGTTTAATTATATGATTTCTTTTATTTTATTCATCATTCATCGACAAGGTTTCCACTTGAATTTTTTTGTTTCAATGATTTCTTTCTCTTATTCCACGTTCATTTACAAGGTTTACACATTTAAAGATTATATTTCATATCATCCCATCCCAACTCATGTGACTTGTTTAATATAATAATTAATAATCATTTCAAAAAAGAGACACCTAATGTTTTATCATTGCTTAAAGAAATATTAAATTAAAGAAATGATTTATATATAATTTAATGAACCACGTTAGTCGTGTATTGTGATTGATTGGGTCATTTTAAGCTGGAACAAATATCAACCATATAAGTGATGGTGTAAACAAGATCCAAAAATGGTGGAGAATCCACTCGTTTACCTCATACCATATTAAGACATGGTGTAACAAATATCGTGCCACATGGTTTCATTATCTTTAATTTAATAATTTGTTACAATATTAGAAAAGAATTATAAAAAATCTTAAGATCAACTGAAATAAGAAAAAATAACATTGATTATAAATAAATCATTTAGTACTTACAATACACAAAGTAGATTTTTATAAAACGCACATACGGTTCTTCTAATAACTCGCGACTTAAAAGTCTCACTAAAAATAGTTTGAAAATGCTCCCTGTAAGCAACACAATTAATTAATGCTTTTAATATTATGTTATTATTATACTAGGTTATATACCCATGTATTACATGGGGTTGTTTAATAGAAAAATTAAAGTATAATAATGTGTAAAAAAAATTTAAAATAATGTGTAAAACAAAAAATAATTTTTTTTGTTTCCTTAAATAAGTAATAATTATAATTCAAATTTTATGTTATTTTTTCTAAAAAATTAAAACATTAAGATAGCTAAATTTTAAAATTCAAACTTACTTAAAATATGAAAAATCAGAAGATTTTAATGAGAAAAAAAATGTTGATGACATGTGACATTCTTTGAAATCATTTATTAGAATAAATATCTTTCTGTTATACTAAATTTGAATGGACGTAAATAATGTAATTAGAGTAAATTTTGTTTTTGGTGTCTGTGGTTTGACCTATTTAACTCTTTTAGTTCAAAAAACATTTTTTTAACATATGAGCTCTTGAGGTTGTAATTTTATAACCATTTCAGTCTATGACACTAACCCTGTTAACCTTTTCTGTTAAATATAGGGAATTTAAGTCATTTTATTTCTAAATGAACTACTTTAATCTTTTCAGTTTAATAAAAACTTTTTTCTAATTTTTTAAAAACGTTTTTCTTTTACTTTTTTAAAATTATTTTTTAGTTTTCTTCCCGTAAAAACGACTTTTTGAACTTTTTAAAAACGTTTTTTTAACTTTTCTAAAAATGTATTTTTAAAATTTTTTTCAAAAAAAATATTTTTAAAACCATTTTTTGTTTTAGCTTTTTCGTAAAATGTTTTTTTAACTATTTTAGAAAAGTTTTTTTAAAAAAATAAAATAGTTCACTATTTTAAAAACTAGTTCACTTAAAAAAGTAAAAAAAAAACATTTTGAAATAGTTTTGGACCCCCAACAACATCAACATCAACATCAAGGACATACTCATGTTAGCATACGTATTTTATTTAACCCTCAACAACATCAAGGACATACTTAAATATCAAGGACATACTTAAATAACATACTCAATGGAATTAAATATTTCTATTTAATATACCCGAAAATAGGATGTTACACAGATCGAATCAACCTCGATCTCTAGCTGAAAATATGATGTTACACAAATCGAATCAGTCTCGATCTCTAGCTCTTCATATATCTATGACTCAAATTTATAAGAAGCTTATCAAAGCTATATTGAAAAAAGGGTTCTATCGGTTTACGTAAGAGTATACGTAAAATTCGAAAAGATGGCTACATTTGACCGGAATTGATTTTAATATTATAATTGCTCTAGTGACTAACTAAAGAAAATTAAATCATTATGTAATAGAAATGATCCCTCCGGCACGCTATTTATTTGACTATAGTTATTTCTCCTTATATGTGTTCTCATAGAATTAGAGAAAGGGACACAATGACTATTTGTTTGTGTTTTAACATTAAAAAATCAATATATCAAATTAAACTGTTAATCTTAGAAACATATAACAATGTCCCTAAATTAATATAATTTTTTTTTCAATAATATAATTTTTATAATTAATTATACTTTTCATTCTTTATGTATCACTTGCAACTTTCGTCTTCAATCATGGTATTGATGGACCGAGTAATATGATGAATGATGCGTCCCATGCTTACGGTTGCAACTATAAGTCATTTTGGGACTGTGATCCGCCAATACTGGATGGAAAGAAGGACATGGTTACCACTTTTGAATAGGTGATCATGATGGAGGCAAACATTTGCCTTAGCGAGTGTCAGACAGACCAGACTATCGAGTTTGTTGCGAACTCGTTCAGGGAGGAGGCGTTGCACTGGTGGGCAACTGTGAGGTAAGTTAAAGGCGATAGGGAAATCGAAACGATGAAGTTATACTTTTCATTCTTTATGTACCACTTGCAACTCACGTCCTTAATCTTCATTAGTTACAAACTTACAATGGTTATTCTTTATATTAAGGATTTGTCATAATTTATGTTCTCTCCACTGACACGAGTTAAAATTTCTGCTAACTTTTTTATAAAGTGCCTATTTTATACTCTTTTTTATTACAAAATTATAAAAATAAAAGAAAAAAGACTAGTTCAACCCCCTTCATCATCTTCCACAGGAGATCAGATTGTATGTGTCTTCACAAAGCCACTTTCAACTCAATGGTTTATGTTCTTACGCTCCAAGCTACAAGTCATTCATCGCCTTAGTTTGTGGGGGAATATTAGATCATATTGTAACTAGACAAAGTAGATGATAAATTATGTAAATATGACGATGTTTATAAAATTATAATACCATCGTAATACCCTAATTTGGAATACAATCATAATTTACCAAACATTCTTTTGGTCGGGTTGGGGTTAACCGCGTGTCCTCCCACCACCACATATCAACCTTCGTGTTCACTTCTTGTAATTACACTACGATCGGGCAACATATATTTCTTCTCTATGATCCTGGGTATGTATGACATGTTTCTTATTTCCACTATAAAATTGAAGTTTGGAGATATTAGTGTTTGTGTTTGTTAATTGAAATCATAGATTGAATTACCATTGCAGAGAGGGGACGCTATAGGTTATGTTATGGAGATTATTAGTTGTTAGGGTTAAATCATCTTTCATTTTCTTAAAATAAGTTTTTGCCAATAATTGCTTCTCCAACACGTAACTTTTACTAAATTGAGGTTAGTGTAGTTAAGGTTTTGTTCTATCACACTCTTTATATCCTTTTGGTATTCCTATTATACATGAGGTGATCCCAATTTCCGGTTCACTGACGTCAACAGTCTTTATGTTAGACGTCTCATAATTATTTTTTTTAATTTAAAAAAATAAGTTTATTTAATAATATAAATATTTATACCCACTTTTAAGCTATAACTTCTAAAATGTTATGGTATTGCTTCTTTTTTTACCTTTGTTTTTTTTTTCCTTTTATTTGATTTTTATAGCTTCTTTTTTATAATTTTTGTGTTTGCCCCGTCGCGTTAACACTATCCATTACGTCTACATATCCCTTTAAATTTTGTTAAAAGTCGGCCCCAACACGGCGGAGCGTGACCGGTTAATATATACACTTACCAACTAAAGAGATTAGTAAACTTTAAGGTTTTATAAATTAGCCAAGAATTTGAACTTTTTCAGTTTTAACTTCTAACACTTTTTCATTTTCAACTTTGGCCCCAAAACGTTTAGAATTTCACAAATTGGCTACAAATAATCTTTTCACTTTTAACCCAAACTCTTTTCCGCATTCTACTTCGGCCACAAAATAGTTTTTTATTTTAATATTTTTATTATTTTAATATTTATAATTAATTTTACACATATTTTGTTTTTCTCTTTTAACTTTTAAAATATCGTGTTTTCATATACTTCGAATATAGCTTTGCGACGTGCGAATTTTTATATATGTTTCGGTATAAATTTTATCTAGACCCGACATCGGTCTACGTTTCAACGCAAATTTTATTTAAAACCGAGACTTTTTAAATACACTTTCGTGTTTAAGCTAATTTTTACAACGACGTAACTTTTTATTAATTTCTGGATATACCGTTGCGCCGTGATAATCGAACCGTTGCAACACGCCGGTAAAATTACTAGTTTTTTTTATAATTCTCATCTCTCACTTTTAAAATAGTTTTATATAACAAAAATAACTAGATTGCATTGTTTGTACTTGTAGTCAATTCAATAAATCAATAGTTCAGTATTGAAAGTTGAAACGTGTTGGTCCGGTTCCGAAACTCACGCGTTATTATTTTGTTTTAGTGGTTCATAAAAACGGGTCATTAGTCTTGACGTGAACCCTAATGTGAACTGGGGTTAGGATACGCGGCAAAATTTACGGTTGATAATGGTTTGGACCCATGGGCACACTTGGTTCAACCGTGTGAACCCTTGGCTAAATTTCTGGCCACTGTCTCAATCCTTCCTGGCATGGGTCAATGCTTAGCTTGAAACGTCAAATCACGTAAAACAAATTACGAGTACAATGATAACAAATTACGAGTATATATTACCAACAAAAAGCAAGACGATATCACGTAAAACATGTCGCCCATCAACAAGTTCGAATTCAATGTTTGATTTGACGTATAGTTTGAATATTATTTAGACACTTAGGGGTGTTAGAAAACCGTTTACACTATTTAAAAGGTTTAAAGTAGGTCTGACAATTTTAGACACGTACACGAATACACGAAATGAACCTACACGATGTTAACAAGTATCGTGTATGACTTTATCGTGTTTCGTGTCCTAAACAGGTAGACACGAATTTAATTGTTAATTTTCGTGTCTAAACAGGTTTACCTGTTAAGATTTTTTTTTAAATAAAAAATATTAAAAAATGATATTATATGTAGGTTCTTACCTGTTTCACTAAACAGGTTCTTAAACATGTTTACCTGTTAGTACCTGTCTAAACAGGTAAAATACTTGTTTCACTAAACAGGTCTTATCGTGTTAAGCATGTATAAACAGGTTCGTGTTTGGGAAAAAAATACACGATAAGTTATCGTGTCGTGTTCGTGTATACATATTCCGTGTTCGTGTCTTATCGTGTAGGTGTATACGTGATATGCCAGCTCTAGTTTAAAGCGAAGCAAGTTGGTTGATTTAAGATTTAGACAGTTCGATTTTTGTGGTTTGACGATATTACGGTTCAGTCTAGTTTCAAAATTAGAACCAACCATTTAACCTTTATTATTATCACTAGGTTAGAAACATGGTGTATTACACAGGTTGAATAAATGCAATGTTATATATTTAGTAATAAAAATTTATATATTAAATATTTATGACATATTACATAGTTTTTTAATAAAAAATATAGAAAACGTTATATAGTTATTTTTTTAAATGTTTTATAAAAAAAATGAAAGAAATGTTCAATTTATAAAAATGTTTTATTAACAAACCTATTTTTTTTAAACAAAAAACGCTTTATAAAAAGAATTATAGAAGCCATTATTGTCTGTGTACTTTTTATAAAGAAGTTGGGCCAAGAGTTTTATGTGAAGACTGAGTCATAGGGGTGAGCAAACCTTAACCGTTAGCCGAAATTTACCGATAACTGAACCACCGTCGAACCGAATTAACCGATAACTGAAATTAACCAAAGGTTATGGTTAAGGTTCTTTGATTAACCGATCAAGCTGTTATGGTTATGGTTAAGGGTATCCTATAACCAAACGTTAACCGAACCGATACAACCATATGTATAAGATATAAGCACCAAATTTATAATATTTCTCTCGTTCACTATGGTTATAGTTAAAGAAAGAGAATTTGTGAGCTGCAAATGGATCATGTTTTTAATTGGATTTGAGCTGTTATTTTTGGTTTACTGTATAAAATTGTTTTGGGCCATTCATGCATGATGACACTTGAAATAAAGAGCAAAGGGGGAGAGTTTTCAAACTAGTGTTGCTTCTTTATTTCCAGGTTTTAACAACGGATTATCTCAAACCAATTAATGTTTTGGAAAGCTTGATTATTTTTGGACGACATTGATTCCATATCTTTTGGTGCTTGGATCCTTTATCTAGGCTACGAGCATCCGGGATGCTTCATTATAAGGTGAAAAGTTTTTGAAGAGTGGAGTTAAATGATAAAGATCAAATGGTTAAAGTTGTCAAACCTTCATTTTTATACGAATATCTAGGATACTTCATAATAAGGGGAGATTTCTTGAAGCCTTCGATCTACACAATTCAATGATTAAGTTCTCCTAAACAAGATTTTATAATTTTCAACGCGTGTTGATTCTTGATTAAAGTTACTACCTTTAAACCCTTATGTTCTGAAGAGGAAAATTAGAAGACTTGAATGTTTATTTAGGGAATCTTTGATGGGATGAGAACCAAGTTGAAGATTATGGATCACAATACTTGATGTTTCACACCGAATTTGAAAGCATTAGCCTAGGAGGAAATTGTTGGGTATTGATAAGCTAATACTTACCAAATCAAGTTCTTACATGTTTATTTTGGTGTTGAAGATCATTTGAGATAATCAAAGCATTGTTGAAACTAGAAGTTTGCTACTTGGTCAAGGTCAAAGTCAACCCACAAAGTCAAAGTCAATTGTGAAAGTCAAAGTTGAAGTGACGAGTCAAAATTAATGATCAAGTTTAAGTCGGGCTTCTTAATTATTCTAAAGTGAATCATTGACTTATGTCATGGATAGTGTGACAAAATCAAAGTGGGTTTCTTTGTTATAGGCGGCTAATGAAGACCCGAATACTCTATAAACAGAGACATCTTCATAGAGTTGAAGTGTGTGTTTTTTGTAAGTCAACAATCCTAGAAAGAGCTCTCCTAGGGTTGACCATGAGTGTTCTTGAGCTTTAGAGATTTGTGATGTAACATGTGATGATTTTATCAATACAATTTCATTACATTCTTTATTTCTTATTGTTTAGATCATTTTTTTTATCTAACTATATCATAAACACCCTTGTTTCTTACTATCCGTTTTCATTTAGAGCAATTTTTTTTATTGGAAAATTATTATAGGTTAATAATATGTGATTTCATGCATATGGTCAACCCAAGAACTTGACTAGTTATTTTTTTAACAACATTTTTCAATCCTAAAATACCACTTAAACTTATAGATGTATGATTTGAATCAACAACATTTTTATAAGGGGCAATTATCAATACCACTTAATAACAAGGTTATGAACACTTGACTTGTTAAATGAAAATAGACTTATGTTATTCAATTAACTCAATTAAAATTCTAATAAGAAAATATAACTATTTTTCTCCTTTTATATCAAATCAATATATTTTAAAATAATTTTTCTCTCTAATAAACGACCACGAATTAAGTTAATTGTCGTTAATATAACTATTTTCTCTTTTTTTATCAAATCAAATTTTTTTAAATAATCTTTTATGTTTCTGCCTTCTGGATTAACAAAAGAAAGTAATTTATAGGAGACCATATATATCAATCCAATACAAATAATTTAACAAACTTGGTTTTATTTGTTAACTCAAATTCAGTAATTATAAGTTTGATACATGTAGTTGATGTTTACAAGTAAATCATATAGACCCATGTATCAAGGGTGATTTTTTTTTAACGGCAACACCTAGATATCTTAAGAAAATTGGGTTTCCCCGGGGCAACAGCTAAAACATCTATGGCAGCCCATCACAGGGTAAACCATCTGATTTGACCACAAACCCCTTTTTTGATGTTGCTAGGATTCGAACCCAATACCTCCACTATGGGAAGTCTCAGGGCTACCATTGCACCAAATGGCCAACAGTATCAAGGGTGCATTTACCAACCTGTTAAAGAATGTATGATTACGAATTTGATGTATGTTGATTTGATTATTATTACTTTTCGTTATTTTTTTTTAAAAACTCCAAATGTATAATTAAATATGCATCAATTGAAGGTTTGCATTGATTCGCACAAACGAAATCTGCAAAGCTATTCACATGGGAGTTGATCGGAAAGGGGGAGAGAAGAATAGGGGTTGGTGTTCGATATAGGGGTGTTATTTGGGTTCATTGGGTGATTGGGTCTGGTTATCGGGTTTCGAAATACTAACCGATTTCCAAAGCTAATAAAGTTTGGTTAATCGGAGTTCGGGTTAAACAGGCCAGGTTACTCAGGTTTCGAGGTTTACAACTCGACTGGTAACAATTGGGCCAGTGGACATGCAGGCTGCAAAACTAACCGCTAAAACTACTAAAACAATTTGATAAATGGAATGGACCCAGGTTCGTCCTCATTTCTTTCAGTCAACAGACCCAGGTTCGATTTTTGTAGATCATCAAAGAATGACATCTTAGTAGAGTGGTTAGTCCTCATTTCTTTCAGTCAACAAACCCAGGTTCGATTCTTGGTGTGTTTTTTTTTTTCATTTTTTCCTTTCCTCTTTTTTCTCTTTTCACAAAAAGATGGGAAGTTTTTATGGAGAAGTTTTTGTGGGAGATTAGGGATCAAGAACACCAAATCAACATGAATTCATCGAGTAAGCATCTAATTTACACTTCATATTCCAAGTTTTGGTTTTCGTAATCTCCTTTGGTATTCATTCATTTTTCAATTTGCTTTGAGATTTTGGTATAGATTGTTCATTGAAATATACTTAATATTCGAAATAGCGAGATTTCAATTTCAAAGTTGATAAGGCTTCTCATAACTTTTAGAAGAATACGATGATACGATTAAATTGTAGAATTAGTGCAGATTTCATGTTAGCTTGAATTAAGTTTATTGTAATTAACATGTTTCAACTTTCAAGCATTCTGTGATTTGGAATTGCATCTTACAATAGACTTTTCGAAGGAATTTAGGCTTGAAGGATTATCCAAACTTTGTATGTGTTAGTTGTTTTAGAAGCTACTGAACATGGGATTTCATCTAGTTCCTTTAGAAAAACCTCCAAACTTGTTTCAAGAAATTAGCAATTTTCCTGTAAATCAAGTTCAGATGCAATCAATCTTTCATATGATGGATTTGAGCTAAATTCAAAAGTATAATCAATCACCCATGTAAATCAAGTTGATATGCATTCATAAAAAAATTAACTTTTTTAGTGGTTTAACATCTGAATACTGCTCAATTTGATTAAAAGAAATTTGATAAACATCCGAACATCGAAATTTAGCGACCCCAGTGAAAAAAATTTCTGGCTCCACCACTGATTGGGCGGCTAAAAATGTGATGGACTCATGGACATTAAATCATCAAGTGCAAGAAGATTTAATCTGAGTGTAAGAAGATCGCTTTAGCAGCACAACTACAAAATATTAAATGCTAAAACATCAATTTTTCAAAAAAAAAAAAAAACCACAATCATTAATTGGTAAAACATCAAATTATTGAACCGGTGTTATGTTGGGAATCCATGTACCAGTTTTAACTTTTAAAACAAATATATATTTAAACCTTTGAAATAAATAAATCATATTTAGACAACGGAAGCAATTTAGTACAATTAATGGTTCTAAACCAGGATTCCGTCAGTGATCCGATTACACACGTATAAACGAAAAATTAAATCCAACAATAGCAATTAAACAATTACACCTTAGACGATAAACCGAAAGATCAAACACCTTCATTCGACGAGTGTTTCGCTAGTGACAATTCATAAAACTTGCAGCAAAACGTCAAGCCGATTGCGCAAAAGTATCTGGCGGTGGCGACTTGTGACGACGGCAGGGTGGGTGCGGCGCACGACGGTGGCCGAGAATCGGTAGCAGCCTGGTGGTGGCTTGCGTCGGGCGGAAACCGGAGACAACGTTGAATTAAACTGATGATCGGATATCATACGTCCAACATATTATTCAGGTATGCCACAATTTGTAAACATACCACGATCTAAAAATACCAACTTGACGGTAGACAAGTAAACGACTAAAAGTAAAAGAAATGGTTGATGGAGACTTGCTTTACAATGATTAAAGTCGAACCTTATTTGAAGAATGAAGTAATCATTTGCTTCTCAATGTTAATCGGTTGATGGAGACTTGCAAGATCAAACAACACTGTTAATCGATTGACGGAAACATAATTATGGAACGTGCAACCTCTAGAAATAACATGCATATTTTTTAAACCTTAATCGGGTTAAACTGATTATCTCATATCTTAAATCGATTACCAATCCAAATACTAAAATGAGATTTGATTATATGCTTTATTCGGGTTTAATTATTTAAATTATAAGTTAGCCGGGTTCGGGTTACTGTTATTCGGGTTTGGGTAAATGACTAAATGGTCATCTTTTTGTTTTTATTTAAATTAATTTTTGTTAACAAAGATTATAATTATTTAAAAAAAAAAAGAAGTTAATTAGTTAAATTTAATTTAAATTTAAAGAAAAAAGAAGCTTTTTAGAAAACTTTGGACTTTTTATCACCGGCGTTATTACGTGGTAGCCGATGATTGGGTGATGGCAGTGATGTACATCTCAAATGAATCTGAAAACTTTAGTGGGCTGTGGGCCCACCACCATCAACAACTGTATCATCTCAGCCCTATCATTAACGCATCCAAACTACAAAATACCTCACTACAAAACACCTTTTATTTGTGTTATTTTTTATCGATCAATAATGCAATTAGAGTTGTATACTTTTATTTTATGTACCAATTTTATAAAAGAAAGCTTTAAGATTTTAATTTTATTTAAGGTAATCCATAAAGTTTTTCTAGTATTACGAGTATAGGGGAAGAATGATAAAAAAACTCATTGTTCATGAGAAAACCAAAAAACTATTTATTAAAGGTAAAAAAAATAATAAAAAAATCATAACTCAAAAACTAAAAAACCGCTTCGGAGACCTTGTTCCCCACGTCGTTCTCTTTTAAAAAAAAATAGCGTTTTGCTACATATGTGTAGCATAGTTAGCTTTTGGGGATGGTTTTTTTTGGTTTATTTTAGCTTTTAGGTTAGTTTTTTTTTTAGAGGGGGGGTGTGGGTGGGTGGGTGAGGGTTTAGGTTTTTGGGGGTGGGTGGGTGGGTTGGGTTTAGGTTTTTGGGTGGGGACGGGGTGGGTGGTTTAGGTTTTTGGGTGGAGGTGGGGCTTTTTGGTTTAGTTTTTGGGTTTAGTTTAGGTTTTTGGAGGGGGTGGGGTGAGGGGTTTAGGTTTTTAGGGGGTGGGTGAGGTGGGCTTAGGTTTGTGGGTGTGGGTGTGGGTGGGGTGGGGGGTTAGGTTTTTTAGGGTGGGTTGGGGTTTTGGGTGTACTACACATATACAGTATAAGCTTTTTGATTTTCTCATAAAAATGAGTTTTTTAGTGAACTCACCCTTACGAGTATAACTTATTAATTAGTACAACTATAATAATATTATTGTTATTTACATTTCATTATAATCTTCTCAATTGCCGACAATATATATTACTAAGTTCCAATTTACATAAACATTTATTGCAAACTTTTTTTGGTATTCTTTTACTCTCTATGACATCATCATCGCCATCCATAAAGAGATCATTGAAATATTTATTGTTTCCCATAAAAATAATACTTATTTATAAAAACAAAAAAAAATTGAAAATTGTTTTTTTCTCCATTGTAATATTTGGGAAAATAAAAGAAATCTAGATGAAATCAGTAATCTAAGTTTGTCTAAGTATTAATATACAATATATTTTATTTAAAAACTCATAATTCAAGTTGTGTGAAAATTTGAATAAATATGTTTAAATAAGTTATGGTTAAAGATATGAACTTAAATAATCTAAGTTTGTCTAAAGTATTAATATACAATCTTTTTTATTTAAAACTCATAATTCAAGTTGTGTGAAAATTTGAATAAATATGTTTAAATAATTTATGGTTATAAGATATGAACTTAAGTAGTCTAAGTTTAAAGTATTAATATACAATCTATTTTTTTTTAAACTCATAATTCAAGCTCATTCCACATACAAAAATAGGGTTTCTATTTGCTATATTGTATTGGTTTACTTAAATGTTCAACTGAAACCTCTTTTCATCTGACTGAAGATGATTGGGAGGGAGGTTGTCCAACAATTCCACGTCTTTGGTAATGACTTCGTTTAATGCGAAATATAAATGGGCGTTATTGTAAAAGACGAGACTTGCAAACAAACTTAAACATAAAGAACAATTTCTTATACTACCTTAGTTTAAAAATGAAATCTGAATTTTGATATAAGCATAAAGAATGAAAATGTAATTTGTTCTTTTATTAAAGAGAAAAAGACGATTTTGCCCTCACGTAAGAGACACATGGCGTCATTTAACACCAAAAATATACGTCCGTTAGTGAAAATGATGAAAATTGTTAACATATTTAAACTTAAATGACGATTTCTATAATTTTCTTACTTGAAGGACGTAAACTAAAATTAGTAAATATTTAAAATACATAAAATGCAATTTACTTTTAAATAAATATAGTTAACGGTGTAGATTATTTCTCTTTTTTCATTTTACCCATTTTTAACTTATTATTATTTTTATACTTGCCATAATCTCACTCTTAACTGTTAAAAAGTTACATTCAATATTCTCATATTGCTTCGTAAAGTTCATATTAAAATATGTTTTTTTTTATTTAATATGAATAATCGCAGTAAAAGTTGAATGTTTCAATTTATTATGGAAAATAAGCATTCGCATTTGTTGTATTGTTGTCACATTAATTATTCTTCGGTAAAATTCAAACGTTTTTTCAAATAAAAGACAAAAAAACCTTCTGGTATCAAATCCGAAGCTGAGGCTCGGATACAGGTTCGAGACGCCTAGGGAAATAATACTCTGTAACACGAGACTAGTAAAAGAAGAGAGAGAAACATCTAGACACAGAGAGAGAAGAGAGAGAGGAAGATCGGAGCCGAAAAAGATGGGTCAGATCGTGAAGAGGAAGAGGAGAGGAAGGCCATCTAACATAGATCGAGCTCGCCGGAACTCTCCGGTCGCGCCGCCGTCTCCGGTGGACCGACGGAGCAACCGTAGACGCCGGAACGTCAGGTACAACTTTGACATCGACGATTATGTCGAAGACGACGAGTTTTACGACGATGAAGATGAGGACGTAGGAAGGAGAGAGAAGAAGCTCAGATTATTGGCGTGTGAAGATGATTCTACGTCAAACCGGCGCGTGTCACACGCGCCTTCGTCTTCTTCTTCGTCTTCGTCTTCGTCGTCCTCCTCCGACGAGGATTATAACCGTAAACATTCGAAGAAACGGAAACTTGATCGCGATGACGAAGATGATGAAGTCGAAGAGGTAATCGATCAATTGGATCTGAAATAGTTCGAATCTGATATGCTAAAACCTAATTCGCCACTGTTGCATATTGATAATGAGGAATTGAGATATTGTGTGTGTTTTAGTGTGTGTTCAGATAACCGGAATTGATTGAGAAATTTCTGCAATGTTTAAACGCTATTTTTGTGTGCATATGTCTATCTGGAAATGGTGAGACTGTATTGATTGTAACGGTCGAGTCAACTGTCAAAAACCAACCACGCAGAATCTAATCACGCTCCCCACATTTCTCTCTCTGCCACTCTTTTTTACTCTCTCTCTCTCTACATCACTCTCTCTGTCTCTGATTTCGTGTCACACACACTGCCTTCTGGTTGTATAGGTCTCTGCCGCCTATAATTTGTTACAATAATTAAATATGTCTGAGTTAGTATTGTTCTTTACGCCTACTTTATGCTCTAATTTTTGAGGTTTATATTCACATTTTGCAGATCATACGGCGAAAATTTGAAGAGGAAGAAGAAAATGAAGAAGATGATGAGGAAGAAGAAGCAGGAGGGTCAGATTTTGATGGCGGTTCGTTAAATCTGGTTCTGTTAATCGTTTCTGCTTCAACATTGCCCTAATTTGTTACTAACTGTTAATTGGGATGTTAATTAGGGACAGTGTCAGATCTTCAGAAGAAGGTACCTATGCCGGATAAAAAGACTCTTGAGTTGATCCTTGATAAACTTCAAAAGTGAGTATCATTGTTTTAGTATTTGGACTTGTGTTAATTTTGGGTTAGAGGTCCTTTCATATGTAATTTTGCTGTGGACTAATTGTGACAGAAAAGATATTTATGGAGTTTATGCTGAGCCAGTTGATCCTGAGGAGGTAGATTTGAGTTAGTCTGGATTCTTACCACATTAGTATCTTTTTCTTGAAATTCTGATTATTGAAGTTTGATTATAATCACATAATTGACAGCTTCCTGATTATCATGATGTGATCAAGCATCCAATGGACTTTGCCACTGTGAGGAAAAAGCTTGCAAAGGGATTGTATTCATCTCTGAAAGAATTTGAGGTTGGTGTACTTTCTTTTTCATTAATAGTTTGGAAATCAAATTGATTAATTAATACTTCAATGCTGCATATGTTTATGTCTAATTACTTTATTATCTTCCCATTGTTCTCCCTTTTAATGTCATGGTGGTTGGTATTACTATTTCCCCTTTTATTCTTTTCTCAATAGCTTAACAAGTGGTTTATCTTGAATGCAGAGTGATGTGTTTCTGATTTGCACAAATGCAATGCAATACAATGCACCAGATACAGTTTACTATAAACAGGTATTAACTTCGGATATTAAATCTCCCCTTATGCGTATTTTAGCAATCTTGTTCAGTTTATTGATCTCACCACTCTAATAATTTGGGAAGGCAAGCTCTATTCAAGAACAGGCGAAGCTAAAATTCCAGAGATTAAGGGCGAATACAGATCTATCTGAAAAAGACTTCAAATCAGACCAGAAAACCACACCAAGTTTCTCACTGCCTAAAAAACAATTAAACAAGCCAATTGCCCGGACCGCACCTGAGCTAGACCCGGTTGGGACTGAAACCTTGTCTGGTTCAACCGTTAGAACAGGAGAATTCCCAATTGGTTCATCTGCTCAGACACCGGCCCGACCAAATAATAATGAAGTCCCAATTGCTGAAAATTCTTCATTAGGTGATAACAGTCTCGATAAAGATCAAGAACCATTACCAGGTACTCGTTTTTTGCAAAAATATCCATCTTTTGTTAAATCTTTTCATGCTTATATAGGTTTTTTACATTAGATTCAAGAATTATGTTTTGGGTTAACGGTTTGAATCTTGGAACGGTTACAATGGCATACCATATCAACATGATTGTCACGGTATATACGTCTATAGGGTCAAAATGGGTAACTTGCATGCTAGTCAAGCTTGCCTTAGCCATTGGTGTAGTTAACAAAGGTTGAAGCATGCAATCTCCAAAATCTCTCTATTTTAATGGAATTTGAAAAGGGAAAACTGAACAAAATAGAAGTTAACTTTTCCGATTTTGTTACCGATTTTATCACCAACTTGCATGATTGTAGCAATGAATGACCTTTTCATCTGCTAGCAGATTAGATTTTTGCTTATTTTTCAAAAAGTGCCGCCTAACGTCTTATTTGTTATTTAGTGTATATGTATATGTCCATTGGCGGACCTAGTTAGATTTTGTTACCGATTTTATTTTATTTTGTTATATATATGGTATATTTCCGAGCGACCCCCATATAATTTTGACATCGACCCTCAAAAAATATTTTTTTAGGATTATAGATTTTATAAATAAAAACCAATTAATCCAAACCTTTAACCTTATAACAATTGAGCCATAACCCATTAATTTTAAAACTCTTAAATCAAACTTTTAATAGTTTAACCCAATCACCTTTAAACAAAATAGGCCCAAATAAAACATAAACCCAATACTCATTTAAATAATTTAAACCTAATTAACTATTGAAAAAAGAGTTGATAGTTGTGTTTGTTATATTGAAAAAAAGTTGTTGAGGAAAGTTCCTATAGATGATGTAATGGTTTGGTTTCAAAAAATGAAAACATGTAAAGAACAATTATAGGGATATTGTTTTTTAATTATGCATTTCTAATGACAAACATCGTATTATTATTGTTCGTTTATAATTTTGTTAGTTTTCATCGTTTTATTGTGTGACCCGACCCGACTCGGGTTGAAAAAAAATTAGTATTTAATTATTGACAATTGACCCCAAAAAATCTCCGACCCCCATAAAAAAAATTTATGGGTCCGCCACTGTATATGTCCCGTGACGTTTAATAATTATTTTCAAACCTTAATTTTTAGAATAGGTTAATTTAAAAAAATGATTAAAAAAGAATTTCATAGAATGATTTATTTACATATGTAGCTTGTAGCATCTGATGTGGTGCTGGCATGGTATCAAGTATCAACTAGCACCACATCAACAGTTTTCAAGTTAAATAAGCCAAAACAATGTTGGTTGCTAAATTGGTAATATGTTTTTAGTTTCTGTTTTGCAACTATTTTAAAGTTGCTAAAATCGGGAAAAGTGTTTTCAAGTTTTTTTTTCCTATTTCATGCTTTTTGCTTCGTTAAAAATTAATTCCACACATGATTTGAGTAACTATTGCTATAAATTTGTGTAGTGGTTTCTGATTATTTACTCCCATTAATATTGAAGTCCTCATTTATAAAGTTATATTCATGGTGCCTACATATATTTATATCAAATTGCTCATTCAGGGAAAGGTTTTATGTCTAAACTTGGAAGGAAACCATCTATACATGATGAAAATCGACGCGAGACATACAACATATCTCTTGAACCAGTAACCGATTCAGACTCGGTTTTTTCAACATTCCAGGGTGAAAGCAAGCAATTAATTCCTGTAAGTCGCAATAATATTAATCGGGTGTTTGGATTTCAAAGGGCAATAATCAGTTTTTAGTGTTTGGATAAACCAGTTCTGCTTTTGGTTAGAGGGGTCAAATAATCCCTTCTCTTAAGGGTTAATACTAAAAAACCAACACACTTTTGCATTTTGCTCAAAGTTTTGACATATAAAAGTCCTTGAACTTGTTAAATTGTACAAGCCTATGAAATTAATGGTAAATGCTTGTTTTTTACACACTGAGCACATATGTTGTTGCCAAGGAGGGATTTTTTTGATAAGGTGGATGCCATGTAGACTCTTTTTCTGACCCTAAATAAACTAACTTTTTTAAGAACCTTGCATCAAAAAACTATCCACATAAGCATAAGAGTCTACGTGGCATCCGAATCAACAAAGTAATTCCTATGTGGGGTCTACGTATGTGCTGACATTCATTTCACAGGTTTGTATAATATTTAACAAGTTCAGAGACTTAAATACTTTAACATTTAGTTTAGGAACTTGTATGGTATTAACCATTCCTTTACCCTTAATTTGAGAAACTTCTATTTCCGTCTCACAAAACTTCTTTCCTCGTTTCACAAAAAGAAATGAATTTTTTGGTCATTTTATCTTGTTATTCATTGTGTAATCCGGACTTGCCAAACACTCAAACATCTAGTTATCTATTTATTACAACTCGTTATATGATAACTGATTATTTGTTTCTAGTTATTTAATATTACAATCAATTTTGAAAGGTTGTTATCTTTGGAAATCAGGTTGGGCTCCATGTAGATCATTCATATGCTAGAAGCTTGGCCCGTTTTGCTGCAACTCTCGGGCCCGTTGCTTGGAAAATTGCATCTCACACAATCGAGCAAGCTTTACCTGAAGGTGTCAAATTTGGGCCCGGTTGGGTCGGTGAATACGAACCACTTCCAACTCCTGTACAAGTGCCCAAAAACCGTACCTTAAAAGAACCCAATTTTCTTGCACATTTCAAGATTTCTTCTGATGTTAATAACAACAAAAAAGCTTCCCAAACTCCTAAAATCCACGTGGACGTGAGAGAGGCAAATGACTGTTTTAACCCTGGGATCCCTGTTAAGCAAGAGTCTCCAAGAGAAACCCGTAAACATCCTATCCCAAGCCCAAACCCGAGCCCAAGAACTCCTCTCTTTTCTGGTTCAAATCTTGTGCATCAGAACTCACAATCCAGGAACTTTACTAGACCCCAAAACACGGGCCTGCCACGAGTTGAACTCAATCATCCACCCCCATTACACGTAAGTTCTGCTGCTGATTTTGTTGCCAAAAGACCGATTTCTAGTGCTTCTGATATTCCATCAAAACCTGTTTCAAGAAACGGAAATCTTACGTCTTTGGGCTCTTTTAAGCACCCGGACAGTAACGACGGTGGATTTGCCCCTGGGAGACCGAGTAAACCAGTTGGTCTGGATTGTAACAGAACGGTTCCTATGGATAGTAATATGACCCCCAGACCAGTTGGTTTGGATCGTAACAGAATGGTTCCTATGGATAGTAATATGACCCCTAGACGGGACCTGCAAGGCCTTGGTGATCCGGTTCAAATGATGAAAATGTTAGCTGAGAATAATCAACATCAACGAAATAATTCAAACGGTTTTGGTTTCGGATCAAAAGGAGACGATTCGAACAATGTCGCTTTCACCGCCGCTCAGGCATGGATGTCATTAGGCGGTGCCGCCACCGCGGCTGGAGGGTTCATTAAATCACCATTACCGGAAAACAGAAACCCCCACAAACAGCAAATATCAGCCGATTCTTTGTACAACCCGACCCGTGACCGCCCACTGCCTCAAGTTACACGTTTTCGTGGCGAGTTCAACACTTACCAACAACCGGTTAGACCGGTCAACGATGGTCATCTCCAAAACAGAAATGTTGGGTTTCCTCAAATGGTAACAACCGCTGATCTTTCACGGTTTCAGGTGCAGTCTGGTTGGAGGGGGGTCCCACCTCAATTGCAACAACAGTCTAGATCAAAACAAGAATCCCGCCCCCCGGATCTTAATATCGGGTACCAATCGATCGGATCACCCGTGAGACAATCTACTGGTATGTTGGTTGATTCTCAGCAGCCCGATTTAGCTTTGCAACTGTAGAAGTTAAAGTTAAGGACATGATTTGTAGCCTTTTGCAACTGTACTCGGGTTTGTAGAAAGAAGTGAAAATGTGTATTGACTAATGGACCGGGTTGGCCGGGTCTGGTCACCGAGTCAGGTGAGTTTGTTTTGTGGTTCGGTGTTTCGTGTAGAGAAAATGAAAATCTTGGTAGAGATGTAGTGTTGTTGGTTATCAGATGATGAAAGTGCATTTCCATTATAGTATTTTTATCTTGCATTGCATTTTATTAATTGGTACTAATGGGAATACCTGAAATTCCAAATAACTGTGATGGGTGAGATTAATTTTAAAAATTTTCACGAGTATGAGATTAGTTATAAACATGAAATTATATAAAAATTAGAATAGTAGAAAAAGAAATATATTTGAAAATTCTAATAGTATTTTTTAACAAACCAACAGTCATGCCTAATACCGCAAAGAGGCCCAAATACCCGCGGGCATGTCTAATATCCGCTACCCAATATTCCGATAAATGCCCTATTGGGCCGGTATGAAAAACAATTTTATAATCAGGTGTAGGACCGTGATTATCAATACTTGTCATATTGTCGTCTATACGCCGATCTTTTCTCATTAGGTTTTTACGCCAAGGTCGATCTAATCTTCTGGCATTTGTTGGAACGGAACTTTTTACACTCAGTTTGGTTTGACTGAGTTAAACCATTCTTGGTTAGGTTGTGTAGTTATGTTAAATTTTTTTAATTTTATTTTTACATTTTTTAAAGCATACATGTAAGAGCATTTCTAGTGGTAAAGCCTATAAACGATCACATACTGTTACATTAGTAATATCCTACAAACTTTTTCGTCTAACTTTTAACATTTTTTTTCCGTTTATCATCGACTTTTACATTTATTTTCGTTAACCACTTTCTTTATTACTAAAAAAATTAATACATTAAAAATAAATAATAGAAAAAGAAAAAAAATTAAAACAAAAATGAAAAGAAAAAAAAATAAAACTAAACAATTGGACCCTACTAAACATAAAAGAAAACCCAAACCCGACATGAATACCCAAAACGTCTGGAAAGGATATTCGGTCATTCGGGTATGGACCGGGTATGAGATCGATAAGAAAAAGTTCACGGGTTCAGGTACGTTATTAGGTGACCTCTTGGTCTTTGTCTAGTTGCAAGGAAAATAATTTTTTTAGAATGTATATTTGATGATATTATTTATATTTTGTATGCTAGAACTTATCTTTTATAATTTATACTATCATGAAATTTATATATTTTAGATATTTCACATTTTATGGTGATAAGGATCTGTATATAATTTATGATACTTTAATTTGTTATAGTTAAAAATATAGAACTACATAAAAATTAGATTGGTTAGAAAAAAAATGCATTTGAAAATCTCATATATTATTTTTAACAAACTAATAGGTATACTAATTTAACAAACTAATAGGTATACTAATGCGGTATACCCATTGCCCAATGGTAATCACCCGACTGATATTGATTTGGATATAGGACGCAATTTTATAATCAAATATGAAACTAAGATTACCAATACCGTCCCATTGCCATCCCTACTTGTCCACCCCATTTGACATTATCCTTCGTCGCATAACCTCTTCGCCGAAGGAACCAAATTATATTGGCTCCATCCACACCGTGGCCATTCATAAACACGGCTGCTTCCAACCCCACCACCAAAACGCTAGAAATAGCCGCGTACCACGCCATCCATCCGTGAGCTACATTACTAGTGGTCTAAGAGGTTTTAAACACATGAATGTAGTTTGATCAATATTTTGCGTGATTGATATGTTTTAATTTGAAGTTCTTTTAATTTTTACTAGGGGTGCACTAGTCAAGATTTTGCCGAGCTTCGGTCGGTTTCAGAATTTTGCTAGTTCTACACCCCGTATCGGACAGATAGGCTAATTTGAAAACCTTAAACCAAAGAGCGGACCATACATAGCATAATCAGGATCGGTTTAAACCGATATCTTTCAGTCCGTTAATCAGGCCGGACCAAGGCCGAAAAAGTGACCAAATATTTTAATCAAGTTACTAAAAACCACCCTACCTTTTCGCCTTCCTAGTTCACCATGTTGGTCAGATCTGGGGCTATTAACCAAATTAGTAATGAGTTGATAGAACAAGCATTCCGGTATAACAAGAACCGACCAGTATAACAAGTTACGGTTCAATCTGATTGTGGTGCAGTCATGCATTCCTGTCGGTCAAAACCGACAACTTCTTGATGACAGTTCTCACAACCAAAGTAAAACAAGTACTAACGAAAGACTTCATAAGCAACGAACAAATATCACGATCTAAAGTGTCGATTCCACGTGTCCAAACACTATTAATTTGTAAAATACTATGAAACCGTTCACAGAAGAAGCGAAAGCGAACGAAGCAGGCGTGATTGAAATAAGAAAGAATGTACACATACCATCAGTCATCTTGAAACCATATTTACATAGTAGATTTTTCATGTCTTCCAAACATCTTCAGAGCAATCCAAACGTGTTCTCACCACTGTATGTCATGTAGAGAAAGCCATCTTCATCTTTGTTCTCCTCATAGATTGCAGACATCATTGCAGCTAACAATCACATTATATATAGATCAGCATTACAACCACCAAACATAACCATGGGTTAATTTTGTTTTCTTCTCTGAACGGGCCAAGCGAGTGAAATTAGAAAAGTTAGGGGTATTGAGGAATTGGATTGCAAATTGTTCAAAGAACATCTTTTTCAATTTTAAAAGTGAGGGATTAATCATGCAAAAACAGTAATTCTATGAATTTTGTAAAGATGTTCAAATTTCAATAAAAGGGAAACGAGAAAGTGTGTGTCGGTCGACCCGACCCGTTTCAACCTGCCCATTTTGCCATGTGTAATTAGTGCCCTACAGATTTTGTACTAACCAGTAGGCGGGAGGATGTTCTTAACAAAGATAAAGATAGCCTTCTCAGCACTGAGCTTAATCCTCTTTCTGACCACATAGACAAACTGTCCAACAGTGAGATCAGCAGGGACCAGATATCTGCATCCATTATTAAAAAAAAAATAAATCAGTAAAAAACCAAATTTAAAACTTGTGATCTTATTTATATAGTGTGTGAAAAATAAAAATGTGATTGCTGGTTCCCATTTAGTTGACATGAGACCCACAAAAACAAGAATGTAGATAAAAACAATGGTGCAAAATTGAAGGTAGAAGTGAAAAATTGGAGTGACAAAACACAGGAAGTAACATATGATCTCGGTGAGAAGATATAACGATTAAATAAATATCACCAACAAGAAAATGTAGAATAATATAGAAAGCGACAAACTTTTTCTTGTCTATATCAGGGATGTCGCTTCTTTCAGCCTTCTCCACAATAACCTGTAAAACAGAACAAAAATGGAAAAACAATGCAAATATATTGATTAAGTATATGAAAGCATATTTCAAATGTAATACCGGAATTCTGTCAGGATATTTCTCCCTGATACGAGCAGCTTCGGCTTGGCGCCTCTCTGAAGAAAATTTGTTAGACATATAAATATAAGTTGTCACATGCTTTCCAATTGCTTAATTGAATATACCATAGACATAAAAGTACTCAATCTATAAAATGCACGTCCAAAATTCATGATACCGTACAAGTAAGAGTACTCAAAATGTGTAAAAAGCAAATTCATACTCAAAATGTGTAAAAAGCAAATTCAAAATTTGCAAATATTTACCTACTTATTTCTTATGCAATTGACCGCTCACCTGATATGTGCACGCCCAAAACTAATTGTAATTAAATTATAAACTAAGTTCTAGATTACCTAATTAAAGGCATGCTTTGAAACAAGCAGTTCACAATAAGCAACTTCAAACAACTTACTTCACACATGAATAATAAACAGTTTGGATGAGTCATCCCAAACAGCTAACCACATTCATTATCCACACAATAAGCAGATAACCAATTTTAACAAGCAATCACAAACACCCCTAAGATTTCAAATCAAGTACACATAATCTCAAACACTTGTCAATGAAGAGCAGCAACCAACTTGAGATACAAATGTAAAAAAGTAACATAATCAAAACGCATTATTTCCTTAGCTGTATAACTTCATATAATTCAATATTTAAAAGACAGATGTGATATTCATCAAATTAAACCCTAATATGTTGATGATCAAAACCTATCATAAAAACCTATAATTAACGAAACAAAAATTCAAGTAGGCATAATCATAACACTAGAATTGGCTGCCAAGATCTGAGTAATTAAATCACACATCTATTAAATCAACTATATGAATAGGAAACTTCTGAATCACGTTAACGAGAAATCAACAAACACACAGATACGATTTCAGATTTAGATGATAAATTACACAAATCGAGAATTTACCAAGCGGATGTTCCAGTTTGAATGAGCTTTTGGCCATGGCGATCGAGACAATACAACCAACTGCAAAACAGCAACCGATTAGAACATCAGATTATGATTTAGATCCAATGCGTCAAATCGCAAGAAACGATATCGGAATTGAAAGACAAATTGAGCGAAAATTGTACCGAAATCGTATAATTTTGGGAGAAATTAAGAGAGAATTCAGTTCTCTATGTCTATCGGTGCCTATTTCTTGATTAGGGCAAGGGGATATAGAAAAGGGGGAAATGTATAATACGTCACCGTTTCGTCATTGCGTTCCTGAGCCCAAATTGTATATTTTTACTACATTGTCCTTATCCAATATTCCAATAGGCGGCTTTTAACTCGTTTTGTTTATAACTATTTTTTATAAACGAAATTTCTTATATACTTGATTTAAATAATTTTTTACTTTATAATAGTTAGATTTTTAAATCCGTGCGTTACGTGAAAAGGTTAAATGTGTAATGCTCTGTTTTGACGGCTGGGGCAATGTTATTGACTAAACAGACCAATTAACGTTCAGACATTAAAAAAAATAAAACTAAAGTAAAAAACATAATTCTTTTTTCAGTTAAATATGTCATCAGGTAACTAATAAAAAAACAATAGAAAAAATTGGCTAAAGAAAATGTTGAATAAAAAAAAAGGACAAAAAGAGCTTTCTCGAAACTAAAATTCGTGTCCCTCATATTTGAATTGTGCACGATTAACCACCTTAACCCATCATTTTTTGGTTAATTTCAGTTTCAATTTCCACATATGTAAAGAAAAGTTGTGATAAAAAAAAGTAATTAATGTTGTGTTATATGACCAAAAGTGTGACATTTCGGGTTTTTATTCACGTTTTTATGTCATGTAATCATTTTCTATTCAATGAAATGCAAGTGTTTTTATTTAATTTTTGTACAAAGTATATATTTTTAATTTACGGATTTAAAATAATTAAAATTTTATAAGTTTTAAACTTATATAAAATTTTATAAAAATATAAATTTAAAAGGTTCATAACATAAATATGATAATCTATGTAATATCCGAGAATTCCCGTCATATTTTTCCTAATCCTTGCACGTATCAAAATTTAAGTCTTGAAAACTTGTTTAAAATCTATTTTTATTTATAAACATTAATTTGTTTGATAAATATATACATTTGGGGTATGTATATATATATATATATATATGAAGACACAAGATTTATATAAAAATACATATATATATACATATATGTTAAAGTTTCTTTAAAAAACTTTATAAAGTTTACAATTATCATTATTATAAATAATATAATATAACTTATTTTTATCTTGAGACTTATAAACTAATGAATTATATTATAAAATTATAAAATAATAAAACTTTTGAAACTTTAGAGAGATCTATAAAAAATAAATAAAACATATTTATTTTTTTTTATAAAAAGTCCAGGGACCGAAACAGTCAAATTCCGAAACTCGTTTTAAACTAAAAATCTAACTTTAAACATAAAGTGACAAAATCTGGAAACCTCAAGGGCCTGTTCTGCCACAAGCCCAAACTCCCGAACCCAGAACCATCCATGGGTTCGAGTCCCGCAAATCCCGGTTTCCACCTCCAATTATTCGAAAACGAGAATCTCGTCCGGATTCGATGAACCTCGAACTCGCCTAAGGCGTGCGACCAACGCCCGAGGACATTCAATGCTTGATTTCGAGTCCCGCACCCGCGTATTTCAAAATTCGAACTCGTCCCGTTCAACCGCTACCTTCCCAACTGTACACGCATTGAATGCCAAAATCGGCTATAAAATCGAACCCATTAGCCTTGGCGACATCACACCACATCTACTCGAACTCTCAATTTGTCTGAATCGAACTCGTAATCACCGATTGGAGTCTACGTCGGCCGACTTCAAAACCAGAACCATTCTCCCTCGTTACCGCATCGTTTAAGGTAATTCGAATAGCTATTAACTTCGTTTTCATGCTAGGATCATTTGCCCTCTGTCAATCGATAAAGACAGAGGGATATCGGGTCATATTTGGCCGGAATCATTCTAGGGCTCATACGGATTTGGGGGCGTTTGGTAGTGGTGTTTATCAATTAAATTTTCCGGGTATTAAACTAACGAGGCCCGTAGTCTGGTGGTTAGTGTGCGCGTGTGTAAGTGAAACCCGGGCAGGGGGCCAGGTTCGATTCGGTCAGCCCCTATTTTTGCTATATTATTTTTTTCTATACTTTCCAAGCAGATTTAATATTGCTACTAATTTTTATAAAATCTGTTAAATTTTTATAAACCTAATTATGATTTTTAATTACACTTTTCATATTTCATGTTATTTTAATAAATCAAACTTGGTTAAACCTATAATTAGTTAAAACTTCAATTTAGTTTTAAAAACTATAAAAAAATATATATACTTTTTAGACTCTATAAAACTTATATAATAAACAGAAAAATAATTTGTAAAACTTGAAACTTTAATTTAACATAAAACTTTAATTATTTTTCTGTTTGAAACTTTAAAACCTCAAATAAATAAATTATATAAATTTTATAAAAAAAATTTATAAAATTTGTATACAACTTCGGAAACATAAACTTATGAACATTGTAATTTATTTAAAAACTAAATCAAGACCCATTCATTTATTTAGTTAAAAACAAGGAAGATGTTTATATTTCATCTTGCTTCTAAACGGTTTAAAACTTATAAAAGCTACATGGAAACTTTAAATACTTACTAAACTTCATTTTAAGAAGCTTTATTTAAGACACTTATAAACTTATAATGAAAACTTTATAAGTAACTCTATTTTTCAATCTTACGGGTGCTTGGTATTTATTATCATATTAATTTGAAAAAAAATAATAAATATTTAATACTTGAAACTTTAACGATTCATATGGTTTATTCTTATAAATAACTATTTATCCTTAATGACTATGTACACTTTAAATAAATTCTATTAACCTTAAATCACTATTTAGTCTTTAAATACTATGTGTTTAATAATTATTTTACCCTTAAAATAATTATTAACATTGATTCTTACCTTAAATAATTACTTTAAACTACAACTTATTAAACTTGATATCCAAATCTTGTATTTAAAACTTCAATCTAAACTTCCCAAACCCAAATGTTCCCATCTCTCGTTTGGAACCCTAGTCGATCTTGAAATCCTAGATCCTTACCATAGACTTATAGGATCATGCTTAAATCTTTAAACTTGCATACTTAGGCTTATCGTGAGGATATTCTCCCTCAAAGTCTTGCAAATACTTATCCGTGTCAGATACTATTCATCATCCAAGTGAGTATACTTAGCCCCTTTTTCCTTTTATGCTTTTGGGGTGAAACATGTTCATAATTCTTAAACTTATACAATTCTTGTACAACTATGACTACGTGTTTATTCTTATGTTAAACTTGAGACTTGTATGCTTAGATTAAACTTAAAACTAGCACATTCATTAGCTTTGATCAAGCCGATAGTAACAATGATAGATCTATTGTATTTGACCAATCCACTTTGATTGATCGACCCCTTCGGGGGGGAGCCCTTGGTGTTTGTTACTACATTAAACTTTAAACTTGAGACTTATAAGGGTAACCTGCGGGTTATGCCTAAACTTGGTCGGAGGGTTGATGTGCACAATGTCTAACATGCTTGTTTTCTCATACTTACATTATAGAATGCATGAATCATAGTGAATTGTAAATTCTTCTCAAATACTTGTTTAAACTGTGTCAAAACCTTTGTATCTCACCAACTATTTTGTAGTTGACAAATTTTTTTCACATGTTTCAGGTTTACATCATGAGACTTATTCGTGATCACATAGGATGCTTTGGACCTAGACTACTTAAATTAAATGTTGTATTCATATTATTCTTCCTTGTATTGAATCTTAAATTATTCATTAATGAAATATTGAAACTTTAATAGTCAACCTTGTGCTATTGAACAACCGCGTCCGCCCCGACGTATAATCCGCCGTCGGTTGGGGTGTGACAATCTATCTAAATAATAATTAACTTTTATAAAAATATATTTATAATAATAATATAAGTTTATAAAATATAATTGAAATTAAAAAGAAGTCTAATTAATTATTTTTATAAAAGTTAAGTGTCTGTTTTGAAAATAATTAAACTACAGGGTTTTAAAACAGAAATCAGTTAAGGGACTAAATGTGGACAAATCAAACCACAAGGACTCATCCGTAATTATCTCACGGACCAAATAGATTCAGAAGTAAACTCCAGGGACCAAAATTGCCAAATCCCAATTCGCGTTTCCGGTCGTCTCCCCCATTGACCAGTGGTCCAAGCCATTTTCCGGCGACTCCTCGACACGCCTGTCCCCTGCACCTCGACAGCCGAAGATGGTCTCCCTGTGACATTCCGGGTTTTTATTCACGCATTTGTAATATATATCATGTAATCATTTTCAACTGAATGAAATGCAAGTGTTTTTATTTAATTTTGTAGAAAATATATATTTATTTTGTGGATTTAAAATAATTAAAATTTTATACGTTTTAAACTTATATAAAATTTTATATAAAATTCTAAATTAAAAAGGCTTATATATAAAATAAGATAACCTATTTAAATAAAATAATTAACATTTATAAAATATTTATAATAATAATAATATAAGTTTATAAAATAAAATTTAAAATTAAAAAGAAATTTAATTAGTTTATTTTTAAAAAAGTTGAGGGGACTGTTTTGAAACTTTTCAAACTAAAAGGTTTTAAACCAAAAACCGGTTAAGGGACTAAACATGGCCAAATCAAACCACAAGGACCCATCCGTAATTATCTCAGGGACTTTATTTAAACAGAATCAAACTTCAGGGACCAATTCTGCCATTTCCCAATTCGCAATTCCGGCCGTCTTCCCCATTGACCGGCGGTCCGAGCTATTTTCCGGCGAACCCTCGACACGTCTGTTCCCTGCACCTCGACAACAGATTTTGGTCTCCATGACCTCGTCGTCCCCACGCGAACGAAAGCCCTCGACCAATTTGTCTCCCCGACATACAGAAAACCTGATCGTGTTTGTGGCCGAAAGTCCACGCCACGAATTCGGCCCCGACAGTCAACCTCCAAGCCTGCAAGATGGCTCGACAGTTTCGTCTCGTCCAGATGAGTGTCGGGACATGCTCAATTGCTTGTCTCATTATCAGGATCGAGCTCGGCTATAAAAAGCCATTACCGAACCTGCACGAGCTCGCCATCCCCTCTCCACCCACTCTCACTCAAAATTGAAACTACCATTGTGTTCGTCGTCTCTGAGAGAAGCTGGGACCAGAATAACAGAGTCTAATTCCATCCCGAAGTTTGATTCCCATTCTTGACATTCTCGGATTTAGGACCCTGCCGACCAGACCCTTCGCGACCTGGTTCGAGCCTCAAATTGGTTCTGTTACCTTCTATTATTAACAAGCAATCTATCCGAATCGAAATCTCGGCCTCAGACCATCGATCACCGGGCAAACCAATATCCTCGGACACTGGTTTGCCGGTTGCCGAGAACCAGCGACCTATTCTCATATGTGTTATGTATTAAACATCACACACATAACCAGCGATGGGCGATAGCCCGGCTGGTTATGCGCGTGTGTGTTTGTGTTGTAGGTCGCGGGTTCGATTCTTGTGGCCTCCGGCCCAACCCAAATTTTTTTTCTGTCTTTATTTTATTTATTTATTTTATCATATTTTAATATTTTCCCTATACAATGAAAACTATTACGAGTTGGTTGACTCGTTCGTTTATCTTGGAAACAATTAAACCATTTTTTTTGTCACGCATATTTAACCCGTCAAAGTTTTAAAATAGTAAATAACAAACCCTATATTTTATAAACTTGTTTAAATAAGTTTTAATTCATAAAAGAAAGTATATATATATATAATAATGATAAAATAAATAAACAAAATAGAATTTTTTTTATAAAAATAATATCTACTTGTTTAAAAATTAAAATATTTAACAAGATTAAATATATATTTTTAGATGTTAAATTTTACTAAATATCATTATTATTTTACTACAATATTTTATACAAATAATTTTAAGGAATGTTATTATAAACCTATACACATTTAAATACGAATACACAAATACAAACATACAATAATACATATTTATCTACATAGGGTTTCATCGTGCTTAGTTTTCAACATCCTTATCACCCGCACTCGTGGATTAAAACATCCGCTAGCCAAGTGAGTTACATAGCCCCTATTTTACCTTTTTACATACTTTGGGGTAAAACATTATACATGCTACTCATCAAACTGTTTATACGTGTTATACATATGGATTATATGCTTAAATTATCTTGGGTGTACATTCATTTACTTTAAACACAAGAAAACCAACAGTAATATAAATAGATCTATTGTGCCTGACCAGCCCACCCGGTTAGGGTGTTTATTACTGCATACTCGGATATAGCCGCGTGTTATATTCAAACATATCGGATATAGTGGGTAACTATATTCAAACATACCGGACCTAGCTGTTGTGCTATGTTCATGAGCGTCAATCAAGGTTTGAATTGTGCTTAGATAAATGATACAACCATATATGCTATGTTTAACAAGATAAACAATGAGTTGCAAAACGCTTTATCTACTATCGGTTCCACTAAACCTATGTACTCACCAACTTTATAGTTGACACTTGATTTTAAATAATGTTTCAGGTTTGGATAAGTGATTGCTTGTTGAAGATTCCTCCACTTAAGAACTTATGGACCTAGCTAATTAAATCAATGTTTTGAAGTAGACTAGGTTATTTGAATTGTATTGTACTTGAATATTTGTTGTTTTTAATTAGATTAATGAATTATGAAATATTTTAGCTATCATGTGCTTTTGAACAATCATTCCATTGTCCGCCTCGATGATTCCGCCATTGGTTGGGGTGTGACAGATTGGTATCAGAGCCATGGTTATAGGGAATTAGGTTATTAGACACAATGACCTAGACTATAACCCTAGGACTCCCTCTTATGTGTTACGTGCTAAATGATTATTTGCTATGTGAATTATTTGTAATTAGGTATTATTTGAATTTTCCCAAGTTTGGTACATGAGACTTATACACATACATACAAGACTTTAACCACATAATACATACTTTACATACATATTTGACAAACAAACATATGCAAACAAATACACTACACCTCCTTATCCATACTCTTTCCTCATCCATACTATTTGCAACATTTCTACACATTTTATACTCATAGACTCTCAAGTCTATTAAAATCTTGAAAATCTCGTCAACGACTTAATTTCTTAAAACCAGTAAAGGACATGTGCAATCTGGAAGGGTGACACCTGTACATTGGGTTTTCTGTCTAGGAAAGCATTTCGTATAAATCCAAATAAACGGACCCGTATGCTTTCCTGGGAATTCCTGAAGTGAGTGTTTACCTATAGGCTAAAGCATGTCTCCTTGAAAGTTTTGAGGAATTACTTAACGTTGATAAGTCATTGTATTCGCAAGAATACGATCCGAACTTAAACTCAAAATTTTGGGGACATTATAGTAAGATTGGAAGAACTAGATGAACATGCAAAACAAATCATTGTTACGGGTGCACACGTAATAACGATTTGTAGTGCATGCGAATCCCTGCAATTCCTATTACGCGAATAATGATCTATGACATCATCTCCTACCCGGAATAGATGGCTTATTTTCCCCAAAACCTTGAATAAATACACATACATTGGCACGCGACATGATGAATTCCGCATTTCTGCTTACATTATTTCCCACTATAACTCATATATATCCCCTTTATCTAAAGTATCATTGTCTTTTCTTATGGTGTTAGAATGCCTCCTCGACGTGCAAACTCTAGCACTTCCAACCCGGATCTTGCTACTCTTCTTGCCCAACTGGTAGGACAAATGACCCAAGCCAATAACAACAGTGACGGGTCTCACAACATCCAAGGAAACGGTGGTACCAACCCGCCTCCATGCACGTTTAAGCACTTTAACTCGTGCAACCCTACAAAATTTTACGGGACTGAAGGTGCTGCCGGCCTACTACAATGGTTTGAAAGTATGGAAAGCACGTTCTTAAACAGTGACTGTCCCGATAATCTTCGGGTTCGCTATGCCACAAGTGTACTTCAAAAGAGAGCCCTCACCTGGTGGAACGGTGAGAAACGCACTCGTGGTGTTGAGGTTGCTACATCCTTATCATGGGATGATCTGAAGAAAGCCATGACTGATGAATTCTGTCCTCGAAATGAAATGAGGAAGCTCGAGACTGAGTTTTGGGACCTTGCCCAAGACAGCGGGGATAATCTGGCTTACACCACCCGATTTTAAGAGCTGAGCCTATTAGTACCTCATATGATCACTCCCCTTGCTCGGGAAATTGAAAAATACATAGGCGGGCTGCCTATGCAAATTCAGGATGCTGTGTTAGGAAGCAATCCTCCCACACTTGAAGCTGCTATCCGTCTATCCGCTACGCTGTCCGACAACCACGTCAAAGGCGTAACCTTAACAAGAAAGGGTTCCAAGAAGGTTGTTTCTACTCTTGTGGCCGTCAAGGATGTAAAGCCCGAGTCTTCTAACCGTAACAAGAAACGAAAGGGTACCTGCTATTCAAGTGGCCCCTTTGGGTCAAAACCCGAAACCTTATTTGGGTCCAAATCCCCAATGTCAGACCTGCAAGTACCACCATCCTGCCAACTTACCATGCCAATTGTGTTCAAGCTGTGGACGATATGGACACGTGGTCACTACTTGCCGTACCCGTCCTCCCGTCCATCAAGCTGCTCCAACCAACCGTCCAAACTATCCGGCACTTCTCAATGGTCATGTTACGAATGTGGAGACCCAAACCATTTCCGTGACCGATGCCCAAAACTTCATCATCAAGGTGGTCCCTAAGGACGAGCGTTTAATATAAACGCTAATGAGGCACAAGCAAACAACGACGTGATAAACGGTACGTTTCTCGTAAACAATCATTATGCATCCATTTTATTTGATACCGGTGCCGATAGGAGTTTTGTGTCTCTTACCTTTGAATCTCGACTTACTAAACAAAGAACGAAACTTGATAATTCTTATTCCGTGGAGATAGCAAACAGAAAATCTATTACTATAAATTCTGTTATCCGCGACTGCAATCTCGAGCTTAATAATCATGAATTCTCTGTTGATCTCCTTCCAATGCAATTGGGAAGCTTCGATATTATAATTGGCATGGACTGGTTATCCAAGCACCATGCCGAGGTTATTTGCTAGGAAGAGTGCATTCGTATACCTCTCCCTTCGGGCGACACGTTAGTTATTTTCGGTGAAAAACCGTGCCGTGGTCTCCAACTCATGTCTTGCACACTGGCACAAAAGTACTTGCGGAAAAAGTACGTTGCCTTCTTGGCCCACGTAGTTGACACGAAAGATAAAGGTAAGAAACTGCAAGATATTCCGATCATTCGAGACTTTCCCGAGGTATTCCCCGAGGATTTACCCGGTCTTCCTCCCCCAAGACAAGTAGAGTTTCGTATTGACCTTGTGCCCGGAGTAACTCCCGTGGCAAAAGATCCCTATCATCTTGCACCTTCCGAGATGCAAGAACTCGCAAGTCAATTACAAGAACTCTCATCCAAAGGATTCATCCGACCAAGCCATTCACCTTAGGGTGCTCCCGTGCTGTTCGTAAAGAAAAAGGATGGATCGTTTCGAATGTGCATTGATTATCGTGAACTCAACAAGCTTACAATCAAGAACCGTTATCCTTTACCCCGTATCGACGATCTTTTCGATCAAATTCAAGGTTCAACATGTTTCTCCAAGATTGACCTTCGTTCCGGATACCATCAACTTCGTGTTCTCGATGAAGACATTCCGAAGACTGCCTTTCGGACTAGATATGGTCACTACGAGTTCATGGTCATGCCTTTTGGCTTGACTAATGCACCTGCGGTTTTCATGGATCTCATGAACCGTGTATGCAAACCTTATTTGGACAAGTTCGTGATCGTTTTCATTGACGACATTCTCATCTATTCTAAAACAAAAGCGGAGCATGAACAACACCTTCGGTTGATTTTGGAGCTCTTGAAGAAAGAACAACTATACGCCAAATTCTCCAAGTGTGAATTCTGGCTAAAGGAGGTTCAATTTTTGGGACACATAGTCAACGATAAAGGGATTCATGTGGACCCGGCAAAAATCGAAGCAGTAAAGAATTGGAGTACTCCTAAGACTCCTACCGAGATTCGTTCCTTCCTTGGACTAGCGGGTTACTATCGTCGCTTCATCTCAAATTTCTCCAAGATTGCGGTTCCGATCACTGCCTTGACTCAAAAAGGTAAACCTTACGAGTGGGGACCCAAACAAGAAGAAGCTTTTCAAACTCTCAAGCTCAAGCTCTGCAATGCTGCTGTTCTAACTCTTCCTAGTGGTAATGACGACTTTGTCGTTTATTGCGATGCATCCAACCAAGGTCTTGGTTGTGTTCTTATGCAGCGTGGTCAAGTAATTGCATACGCATCACGTCAACTCAAAATCCATGAGAAGAACTATACGACCCATGATCTCGAGCTTGGTGCTGTTGTTTTTGCCTTGAAAATTTGGAGACACTATCTTTATGGCACCAAATGCGTGGTTTTCACCGACCACAAAAGCCTCCAACATATTTTCAATCAAAAGGAGCTTAATATGAGGCAACGACGATGGGTCGAACTTCCTAACGACTACGACTGCGAGATTCGCTACCACCCCGGCAAAGCAAATGTTGTAGCCGACGCCTTGAGTCGTAAAGAACGTATCATGTTTCATAGTGTTCATATTCATAACGATATCCAAGACCGCATTCTCCAAGCACAACACACCTCGGTTACCGAGGGAAACATGTACCAAAAAATGGCATGTGGTGTAGAACTCTTACTAGAAACCAAAGCCGACGGCCTATTGTATTACTTGGATCGTATCTGGGTTCCCTATCGCGACGACCTTTCTTGTATTTTTGATGAACGAGTCCCACAAAACTCGATATTCGGTACATCCCGGAGCTGATAAGATGTACATGGGTCTTCGTCAACAATACTGGTGGCCCAGCATGAAAAAGGATATTGCCCTCTTTATGGCAAAATGCTTAACTTGTTCTAAAGTAATGGCTGAACACCAGAAGCCTTCCGGACTCCTCGAACAACCTGAAATTCCCATGTGGAAGTGGGAGAACCTTGCTATGGACTTTATCACCAAAATCCCACGCACTTCTAGTGGGCACGATAGTATCCGGGTTATTATCGATCGACTCACAAAGTCTGCTCATTTCTTGCCTATTCGTGAGGACTATCGAGTCGAGAAATTGGCTCGGATCTACATTGATGAGATCGTAAGTCGTCACGGGATCCCTTTGAACATTATCTCCGATCGTGATTCGCGTTTTACTTCCCGATTTTGGCAATCATTACAATCTGCGCTTGGTACTCGTTTGGATTTAAGTACAGCTTACCATCCTCAAACTGATGGACAAACCGAGCGAACAATCCAAACCCTCGAGGATATGCTTAGAGCTTGTGTCATTGACTTTGGCGGCAATTGGAATTCTCACCTACCACTGATCGAATTTTCCTACAACAACAGCTACCACACAAGTATTAACATGGCACTGTTTGAAGCTCTTTATGTGCGAAAGTGTCGTTCACCGATTTGTTGGAACGAAATTGGTGAAGCACAAATCACCGGTCGCGAGCTTATCCAAGAGACCACCGATAAAATCTCTCTTATTCGTGACAACATTCGAGTAGCAAGGAGTCGGCAAAAGAGCTATGCCGATAAACGACGAAAACCCTTGGAATTTCAAGTTAGGGATATGGTTCTTCTAAAGGTATCACCTTGGAAAGGCGTAGTCCGATATGTGGGTCCATTCAAGATACTCGAAAGGGTAGGAAAAGTGGCCTACAAACTCGATCTTCCTTCAGAGCTCAGCAACGTCCATCCGACTTTTCACGTGTCTAATTTGAAAAAGTGCCTAGCCGACGAGAATCTCCACATCCCTCTTGATGAAGTGCGCATTGACGAGAAAATGCACTTTGTTGAGAAACCCGTGGAAATCATAGACCGTGAAGTCAAGAAACTCAAGCGTAGTCGCATCCCCATTGTCAAGGTCCGTTGGGAGTCTAAACGTGGACCCGAGTTCACTTGGGAACGTGAAGACCAAATGAAGACCAAATATCCGCATCTCTTTTCATAGCCTCCATTAGTTGAATTTCGGAGCGAAATTCCTTTAACATGGGGCGACTGTGACATTCCGGATTTTTATTCACGCATTTGTAATATATATCATGTAATCATTTTCAACTGAATGAAATGCAAGTGTTTTTATTTAATTTTGTAGAAAATATATATTTATTTATTTTGTGGATTTAAAATGATTAAAATTTTATACGTTTTAAACTTATATAAAATTTTATATAAAAATCTAAATTAAAAAGGCTTATATATAAAATAAGATAACCTATTTAAATAAAATAATTAACTTTTATAAAAATATTTATAATAATAATAATAATATAAGTTTATAAAATAAAATTTAAAATTAAAAAGAAATTTAATTAGTTTATTTTTAAAAAAGTTGAGGGGACTGTTTTGAAACTTTTCAAACTAAAAGGTTTTGAACCAAAAACCGGTTAAGGGACTAAACATGGCCAAATCAAACCACAAGGACCCATCCGTAATTATCTCAGGGACTTTATTTAAACAGAATCAAACTTCAGGGACCAATTCTGCCATTTCCCAATTCGCAATTCCGGCCGTCTTCCCCATTGACCGACGGTCCGAGCTATTTTCCGGCGAACCCCCGACACGTCTGTTCCCTGCACCTCGACAACAGATTTTGGTCTCCCTGACCTCGTCGTCCCCACGCGAACGAAAGCTCTCGACCAATTTGTCTCCCCGACATACAGAAAGCCTGATCGTGTTTGTGGCCGAAAGTCCACGCCACGAATTCGGCCCCGACAGTCAACCTCCAAGCCTGCAAGATGGCTCGACAGTTTCGTCTCATCCAGATGAGTGTCGGGACATGCTCAATTGCTTGTCTCATTATCAGGATCGAGCTCGGCTATAAAAAGTCATTACCGAACCTGCACGAGCTCGCCATCCCCTCTCCACCCACTCTCACTCAAAATTGAAACTACCATTGTGTTCGTCGTCTCTGAAAGAAGCTGGGACCAGAATAACAGAGTCTAATTCCATCCCGAAGTTTGATTCCCATTCTTGACATTTTCGGATTTAGGACCCTGCCGACCAGACCCTTCGCGATCAGGTTCGAGCCTCAAATTGGTTCTGTTACCTTCTATTATCAACAAGCAATCTATCCCAATCGAAATCTCGGCCTCAGACCATCGATCACCGGGCAAACCAATATCCTCGGACACTGGTTTGCCGGTTGCCGAGAACCAGCGACCAATTCACATATGTGTTATGTATTAAACATCACACACATAACCAGCGATGGACGATAGCCCGACTGGTTATGCGCGTGTGTGTTTGTGTTGTAGGTCGCGGGTTCGATTCTGGTGGCCTCCGGCCCGACCCAATTTTTTTTTCTGTTTTTATTTTATTTATTTATTTTATCATATTTTAATATTTTCCCTATACAATGAAAACTATTACGAGTTGGTTGACTCGTTCGTTTATCTTGGAAACAATTAAACCATTTTTTTTGTCACGCATATTTAACCCGTCAAAGTTTTAAAATAATAAATAACAAACCCTATATTTTATAAACTTGTTTAAATAAGTTTTAATTCATAAAAGAAAGTATATATATATATAATAATGATAAAATAAATAAACAAAATAGAAATTTTTTTTATAAAAATAATATCTACTTGTTTAAAAATTAAAGTATTTAACAAGATTAAATATATATTTTTAGATGTTAAATTTTACTAAATATCATTATTATTTTACTACAATATTTTATACAAATAATTTTAAGGAATGTTATTATAAACCTATACACATTTAAATACGAATACACATATACAAACATACAATAATACATATTTATCTACATAGGGTTTCATCGTGCTTAGTTTTCAACATCCTTATCACCCGCACTCGTGGATTAAAACATCCGCTAGCCAAGTGAGTTACATAGCCCCTATTTTACCTTTTTATATACTTTGGGGTGAAACATTATACATGCTACTCATCAAACTGTTTATACGTGTTATACATATGGATTATATGCTTAAATTATCTTGGGTGTACATTCATTTACTTTAAACACAAGAAAACCAACAGTAATATAAATAGATCTATTGTGCCTGACCAGCCCACCCGGTTAGGGTGTTTATTACTGCATACTCGGATATAGCCGCGTGTTATATTCAAACATATCGGATATAGTGGGTAACTATATTCAAACATACCGGACCTAGCTGTTGTGCTATGTTTAAGCGCGTCAATCAAGGTTTGAATTGTGCTTAGATAAATGATACAACCATATATGCTATGTTAAACAAGATAATCAATGAGTTGCAAAACGCTTTATCTACTATCGGTTCCACTAAACCTATGTACTCACCAACTTTATGGTTGACACTTGATTTTAAAAAATGTTTCAGGTTTGGATAAGTGATTGCTTGTTGAAGATTCCTCCACTTAAGAACTTATGGACCTAGCTAAATTAATCAATGTTTTGAAGTAGACTAGGTTATTTGAATTGTATTGTACTTGAATATTTGTTGTTTTAAATTAGATTAATGAATTATGAAATATTTTAGCTATCATGTGCTTTTGAACAATCATTCCATTGTCCGCCTCGATGATTCCGCCATCGGTTGGGGTGTGACACTCCCTGACCTCGTCGTCCCCACGCGAGCAAAAGCCCCCGTCCAATTGGTCTCCCCAACATTCGAATCGTCTGATCGTGTTTGTGGCCGAAAGTCCACGCCACGAATTCCGGCCCGACAGTCAACCTCCACGCCTGCAAGATGGCTCGACAGTTTCGTCTTGTCCAGACGAGTGTCGGGACATACTCAATTGCATGTCTCATTATCGGGATCGAGCTCGGCTATAAATAGCCATTAACGGATCTACTCAAGCTCGCCATCCCTTCTTCACCCACTTTCACTCAAAATTGAAGCCGGCATTGTGTTCGTCGCCTCTGTGAGAAGCTGTGACCAGAATCTCAGAGTCCAATTCGTCCCGACTCGTGTTGTAACGATCTTGGTATTTTCAGATTTAAAGGTCCTGTCGTTCGACCCTTTGCGACCAAGTAAGAAGCCTCAAACTCGTTCCTTTATCTTCTGTTATCGACTGGCCAACTATCCCAATCGAAAAATCGGCCTCAGGCCATCGATCTCCGGGCAAACCAATGTCTCGGACACTGGTTTGACGGTTGCCGAGGACCAGCGACCTGTTTTCAACATATGGTTATGTATTAAACATCATACACATAACTAGCGATGGGCGATAGCCCGGCTGGTTATGCGTGTGTGTGATTATGTCCGAGGTCGCGGGTTCGATCTTGATGGCCTCCGGCCCAACCCAATTTTTTTCTGTTTTTATTTTAGTTATTTATTTTATCATATTTTAATATTATATCTATACAATAAAAACTATTACGGGTTGGTTGACTCGTTCGTTTATTTTCGAAACCATTAAATAACTTTTTTCTTTACATATTTAACCCGTCCAATCTTTATAAAATAATAAACCCTATATTTTATAAACTTGTTAAAATAATTTTAACTCACAAAAATATATAATAATTAAACAAATAGAAATTTTTCCTTTTATTTATTATTATATATAAATACAATAAACATAATAACAAATTATTTAAAATATAAATATCTAACAAGATTAAATATATATTTAGATGTTAAATTTTATTAAAAAAAATCATTATTTTACTACAATATTTTATACAAATAATTTTAAGGAATGCTATTATAAACCTATGCACATTTAAATACGAATACACATATACAAACATACAATAATACACATTTATCCACATAGGGTTTCAACATGCTTAGACTTCAACATCCTTATCACCTACCCACGTGGATTAAAACATCCGCTAGCCAGGTGAGTTACATAGCCCCTACTTTATATTTTTACATACTTTGGGGTGAAACATTATTTCATGCTACTCAATCAAATTGTTTATATGTGTTATTCATGTGGATTATATGCTTATTATCTTGGGTGTACAATCATTTACTTTAAACACAAGAAAACTAACAGTAATGTTAATAGATCTATTGTGCCTGACCAGCCCACCCGGTTAGGGTGTTTATTACTGCATACTCGGATATAGCCGCGTGCTATATTCAAACATATCGGATATAGTGGGTAACTATATTCAAACATACTGGACCTAGCTGTTGTGGTATGTTCAAGCGCGTCAATCAAGGTTTATTACATTTCTAAATTATTGTTCAAACAGTTTTTATACTTCTAATAATTTTTATAAATTATGTGATACTTTTATAAACCTGAATTCGATTTTTATTTACACTTTTATATTCCGGAAGTATTTTAATTAAATTAAACTTAGTTAAAACTTATAATAGCTAATTCTTTAAAATAGTTTTAAAAGCTTAAAAACTATAAATATATTTTTTAAAACTTTATAAAACTTATATTCTAAACAGGAGATGTTTTATAAAATTCGAAACTGTAAATTTTATTACATTCCTAAATTATTTCGGTTTTGGAAACTTTGAAAAATAAATAAATATACTTTATTTATTTATAGAATGTTTATAAACCCCCATAGATGTAGAGTGCATATAAACTTATGATAAGCTTTATTTAAATAGTTATAAACTTACAATTTAATACTTACGGCCTCATTTAAACTTTAAGAATATTTATACATCTTTTATTAAGATGTAAACTCTATGAGAAATTTTAATTAACTTTTTATAAACTCATGAATGCATATTATTTATTTAAACTTACAACTAAAATCCTAAACACTTTTACTTACAAGTTAAATCATAAAATAAATGTCTAAAACACTTAAATAAATCTTAAATGATTTATATGGGTTAATTAAAATAATTATGTTTATAGATAATTATTTAACCTTAATAATTATTTATCTTTAATAATTATTTAGTCTTACACTTGAGTTATTAATTTATAAATACTTCAAAAACTATCTTGGATGATTACTACCGAATTTGTGTAATTAACAATTGTGAGACTTTTTATTTATAGTTATTCTAAACTATAAACTTATTAAACTTTGATATTCAAGTCTTGTGCCATTCGTTCAAAACCTTTATTTGAAACTTTGATTTAAAACTTCGTAAACACAATCATTCCCGCCTCCCATTTGGAACCCTAGTCAAAATCCTGAAAATCTTAGAACTCTTGTCCTAGACTTATAAGATCATACTTGAAACTTTAGACTTATATTCATAGGCTTATTGTGAGGATATTCTCCCTCAAAGTCTTGCAAACTTACTCTTATCGGATACTCTTCATCAATCCAAGTGAGTATACTTAGTCCCTTTTTTCCTTTCTATGCTTTTGGGGTGAAACATGTTCAAAATTCTTAAACTTATACAATTCTTGTACAACTATGACTACGTGTTTATTCTTATGTTAAACTTGAGACTTGTATGCTTAGATTAAACTTAAAACTAGCATATTCATTAACTTTGATCAAGCCTATAGTAACAATGATAGATCTATTGTATTTGACCAATCCACCTTGATTGATTGACCCCTTCGGGGGGGAGCCCTTGTTGATTGTTACTGAATTAAACTTTAAACTTGAGACTTATAAGGGTAACCTGCGGGTTATGCCTAAACTTGGTTGGAGGGTTGAAGTGCACAATGTTTAAGATACTTATTCTCATACTTACATTATAGAATGCATATATCATAGTGAATTGTAATTCTTCTCAAATACTTGTTAAACTGTGTCAAAACCTTTGTATCTCACCAACTATTTTGTAGTTGACAAATTCTTTCACATGTTTCAGGTTCTACATCATGAGACTTGTTTGTGATCACATAGGACGCTTTGGACCTAGACTACTTATTAAATAAATGTTGTATACTTATCATTTCCTTTGTATTGAACCTTTGAATATATTATTAATAAAATATTGAAACTTTAATAGTTAACCTTGTGCTATTGAACAACCGCGTCCGCCCCGGCGTATAATCCGCCGTCGGTTGGGGTATCTCATGTCCTTTACTAGGAATTCTCTCCTCATTCTATTCTTAAATCTTATACGTGAACGCTTGGAGATTCTACGTTTCTACTTACCTACGTACTACAAGAGGCTACTACATCGAGGACACGTTCTTAGGCTTTAAGGCTAAGCCACCACTAAACTCTCGTCACGAATATTTAAGTTCTAGATAATGTGTGAGAACTTGTGCGGACCGGAAGGGTCTGTATTCTGGGAAATTCTGTCAAGGAAAGCATTTCGTATAAATCCAAATCAACCGTTGGACCCGTATGCTTTCCTGGGAATTCTTGGGATGAGTACCCACTTATAGGAATGCATGACTTCTCTAAACATTAGTGAGCTTAGATCTCTCTTGATATGTCAAAGTACTTACTTAGTGATATGCACTAAATGAGTACCATCTCAAATACTATACACTTCATAAATTCATGATTCAAAAACTTTCCTCTATAACCCTTACTCTATGATTCTTATGTTTCGTCTCTTCAAGAATGGTCGCATGGCAGCATGCTTACTCGTCATGACCTGAAGGAGTTACCTTCAAGAAGAAATTCTCACGAGACTATACTTAAAGACTATATACATAAACTTATATTTATGCAGATACTACCCAATAAGCTTCATGATCGTTGTAATACAACCCTTAGAACTATGTATTACTCTACAAATTCTTCTACAAAACTTATATTTATGTTGATCTCCTTCCAATGCAATTGGGAAGCTTTGATATTATAATTGGCATGGACTGGTTATCCAAGCACCATGCCGAGGTTATTTGCTACGAAAAGTGCATTCGTATACCTCTCCCTTCGGGCGACACGTTAGTTATTTTCGGTGAAAAACCGTGTCGTGGTCTTCAACTCATGTCTTGCACATTGGCACAAAAGTACTTGCGGAAAAAGTGCGTTGCCATCTTGGCTCACGTAGTTGACACGAAAGACAAAGGTAAGAAATTGCAAGATATTCCGATCATTCGAGACTTTCCCGAGGTATTCCCCGAAGATTTACCCGGTCTTCCTCCCCCTAGACAAGTAGAGTTTCGTATTGACCTTGTGCCCGGAGCAACTCTCGTGGCAAAAGCTCCCTATCGTCTTGAACCTTCCGAGATGCAAGAACTCGCAAGTCAATTACAAGAACTCTCATATAAAGGATTCATCCGACCAAGCCATTCACCTTGGGGTGCTCCCGTGCTGTTCGTAAAGAAAAAGGATGGATCGTTTCGAATGTGCATTGATTATCGTGAACTCAACAAGCTTACAATCAAGAACCGTTATCCTTTACCCCGTATCGATGATCTTTTCGATCAACTTCAAGGTTCAACATGTTTCTCCAAGATTGACCTTCGTTCCGGATACCATCAACTTTGTGTTCTCGATGAAGACATTCCGAAGACTGCCTTTCGGACTAGATATGGTCACTACGAGTTCATGGTCATGCCTTTTGGCTTGACTAATGCACCTGCGGTTTTCATGGATCTCATGAACCGTGTATGCAAACCTTATTTGGACAAGTTCGTGATCGTTTTCATTGACGACATTCTCATCTATTCTAAAACGAAAGCGGAGCATGAACAACATCTTCGTTTGATTTTGGAGCTCTTGAAGAAAGAACAACTATACGCCAAGTTCTCCAAGTGTGAATTCTGGCTAAAGGAGGTTCAATTTTTGGGACACATAGTCAACGATAAGGGGATTCATGTGGACCCGGCAAAATCTAAGCGGTAAAGAATTGGAGTACTCCTAAGACTACTACCGAGATTCGTTCCTTCTTTGGACTAGCGGGTTAATATCGCCGCTTCATCTCAAATTTCTCCAAGATTGCGGTTCCGCTCACTTCCTTGACTCACAAAGGTAAACCTTACGAGTGGGGACCCAAACAAGCGGAAGCTTTTCAAACTCTCAAGCACAAGCTCTGCAACGCTCCTGTTCTAACTCTTCCTAGTGGTAATGACGACTTTGTCGTTTACTGCGATGCATCCAACCAAGGTCTTGGTTGTGTTCTTATGCAGCGTGGTCAAGTAATTGCATACGCATCATGTCAGCTCAAAATCCATGAGAAGAACTATACGACCCATGATCTCGAGCTGGGTGCTGTCGTTTTCGCCTTGAAAATTTGGAGACACTATCTTTATGGCACCAAATGCGTGGTTTTCACCGACCACAAAAGTCTCCAACATATTTTCAATCAAAAAGAACTTAATATGAGGCAACGACGATGGGTCAAACTTCTTAACGACTACGACTGCGAGATTCGCTACCACCCCGGCAAAGCAAATGTTATAGCCGACGCCTTGAGTCGTAAGGAACGTATCATGCTTCTTAGTGTTCATATTCATAACGATATCCTAGCCCGCATTCTCTAAGCATAACACACCTCGGTTACCGAGGGAAACATGTACCAAGAAATGACATGTGGTGTAGAACTCTTGCTAGAAACCAAAGCCAACGGCCTATTATATTACTTGGATCGTATCTGGGTTCCCTATCGCGACGACCTTCGTATATTTTTGATGAACGAGTCCCACAAAACTCGATATTCAGTACATCCCGGAGCTGATAAGATGTACATGGGTCTTCGTCAACAATATTGGTGGCCAGGCATGAAAAAGGATATTACCCTCTTTGTGGCAAAATACTTAACTTGTTCTAAAGTAAAGTCCGAACATCAGAAGCCTTCCGGACTCCTCAAAAAACCTGAAATTCCCATGTGGAAGTGGGAGAACCTTGCTATGGACTTCATCACCAAACTCCCACGCACTTCTAGTGGGCACGATAGTATCTGGGTTATTATCGATCGACTCACAAAGTCTGCTCATTTCTTGCCTATTCATGAGGACTATCGAATCGAGAAATTGGCTCGGATCTACATTGATGAGATCGTAAGTCGTCACGGAATCCCATTGAACATCATCTCCGATCGTGATTCGCGTTTTACTTCCCGATTTTGGCAATCATTACAATCTGCGCTTGGTACTCATTTGGATTTAAGTACGGCTTACCATCCTCAAACTGATGGACAAACCGAGCGAACCATCCAAACCCTCGAGGATATGCTTAGAGCTTGTGTCATTGACTTTGGTGGCAATTGGAATTTTCACCTACCACTGATCGAATTTTCCTACAACAACAGCTACCACACAAGTATTAACATGGCACCGTTTGAAGCTCTTTATGGACGAAAGTGTCGTTCACCGATTTGTTGGAACGAAATTGGTGAAGCACAAATCACCGGTCCTGAGCTTATCCAAGAGACTACCGATAAAATCTCTCTTATTCGTGACAACATTCGAGTAGCAAGGAGTCGGCAAAAGAGCTATGCCGATAAACGACGAAAACCCTTGGAATTTCAAGTTGGGGATATGGTTCTTCTAAAGGTATCACCTTGGAAAGGCGTAGTCCGATTTGGAAAGAAAGTAAAACTTGCACCTCGATATGTGGGTCCATTCAAGGTACTCGAAAGGGTAGGAAAAGTGGCCTACAAACTCGATCTTCCTTCAGAGCTCAGCAACGTTCATCCGACTTTTCACATATCTAATTTGAAAAAGTGCCTAGCCGACGAGAATCTCCACATCCCTCTTGATGAAGTGCGCATTGACGAAAAAATGCACTTTGTTGAGAAACCCGTGGAAATCATGGGCCGTGAAGTCAAGAAACTCAAACGTAGTCGCATCCCCATTTTCAAAATCCGTTGGGAGTCTAAACGTGGACCCGAGTTCACTTGGGAACGTGAAGACCAAATGAAGACCAAATATCCGCATCTCTTTTCATAGCCTCCACTAGTTGAATTTCGGGGCGAAATTCCTTTAACATGGGGAGACTGTGACATTTCGGGTTTTTATTCACGTTTTTATGTCATGTAATCATTTTCTATTCAATGAAATACAAGTGTTTTTATTTAATTTTTGTACAAAGTATATATTTTTAATTTGCGGATTTAAAATAATTAAAATTTTATAAGTTTTAAACTTATATAAAATTTTATAAAAATCTAAATTTAAAAGGTTCATAACATAAATATGATAATCTATCTAAATAATAATTAACTTTTATAAAAATATATTTATAATAATAATATAAGTTTATAAAATATAATTGAAATTAAAAAGAAGTCTAATTAATTATTTTTTATAAAAGTTAAGGGTCTGTTTTGAAAATAATCAAACTACAAGGTTTTAAAACAGAAATCAGTTAAGGGACTAAATGTGGACAAATCAAACCACAATGACTCATCCGTAATTATCTCAAGGACCAAATAGATTCAGAAGTAAACTCCAGGGACCAAAATTGCCAAATCCCAATTCGCGTTTCCGGTCGTCTCCCCCGTTGACCGGCGCTCCAAGACATTTTTCGGCGACTCCTCGACACGCCTGTCCCGTGCACCTCGACAGCCGCAGATGGTCTCCCTGACCTCGTCGTCCCCACGCGAGCAAAAGCCCCCGACCAATTGGTCTCCCCAACATTCGAATCGTCTGATCGTGTTTGTGGCCGAAAGTCCACGCCACGAATTCGGCCCCGACAGTCAACCTCCACGCCTGCAAGATGGCTCGACAGTTTCGTATCGTCCAGACGAGTGTCAGGACATACTCAATTGCATGTCTCATTATCGGGATCGAGCTCGGCTATAAATAGCCCTTAACGGACCTGCTCGAGCTCGCCATCCCTTCTTCACCCACTCTCACTCAAAATTGAAGCCGGCATTGTGTTCGTCGCCTCTGTGAGAAGCTGTGACCAGAATCTCAGAGTCCAATTTGTCCCGAGTCGTGTTGTCCCGATCTTGGTATTTTCGGATTTAAAGGCCCTACCGTTCGACCCTTTACGACCAAGTAAGAAGCCTCAAACTCGTTCCTTTATCTTCTGTTATCGACTGGCCAACTATCCCAATCGAAATCTCGGCCTCAGGCCATCGATCACCGGGCAAACCAATGTCTCGGACACTGGTTTGCCGGTTGCCGAGGACTAGCGACCTGTTTTCAACATATGGTTATGTATTAAACATCATACACATAACCAGCGATGGGCGATAGCCCAGCTGGTTATGCATGTGTGTGATTATGTCCGAGGTCGCGGGTTCGATTCTGATGGCCTCCGGCCCAACCCAATTTTTTTCTGTTTTTATTTTAGTTATTTATTTTATCATATTTTAATATTATATCAATACAATAAAAACTATTATGGGTTGGTTGACTCGTTCGTTTATTTTCGAAACCATTAAATAACTTTTTTCTTCACATATTTAACCCGTCCAATCTTTATAAAATAATAAACCCTATATTTTATAAACTTGTTAAAATAATTTTAACTCACAAAAATATATAATAATTAAACAAATAGAAACTTTTCCTTTTATTTATTATTATATATAAATACAATAAACATAATAACAAATTATTTAAAATATAAATATCTAACAAGATTAAATATATATTTAGATGTTAAATTTTACAAAAAAAAAATCATTATTTTACTACAATATTTTATACAAATAGTTTTAAGGAATGTTATTATAAACATATGCACATTTAAATACGAATACACATATACAAACATACAATAATACCCATTTATCCACATAGGGTTTCAACGTGCTTAGACTTCAACATCCTTATCACCTACCCACGTGGATTAAAACATCCGCTAGCCAGGTGAGTTACAGAGCCCCTATTTTATATTTTTACATACTTTGGGGTGAAACATTATTTCATGCTACTCAATCAAATTGTTTATACGTGTTATTCATGTGGATTATATGCTTATTATCTTGGGTGTACAATCATTTACTTTAAACACAAGAAAACCAACAGTAATGTTAATAGATCTATTGTGCCTGACCAGCCCACCCGGTTAGGGTGTTTATTACTGCATACTCGGATATAGCCGCGTGTTATATTCAAACATATCGGATATAGTGGGTAACTATATTCAAACATACTGGACCTAGCTGTTGTGCTATGTTCAAGCGCGTCAATCAAGGTTTGAATTGTGCTTAGATAAATGATACAACCATATATGCTATGTTTAACAAGATAAACAATGAGTTGCAAAACGTTTTTATCTACTATTTATCGGTTCCACTAAACCTATGTACTTACCAACTTTATAGTTGACACTTGATTTAAATAATGTTTCAGGGTTGGATATGTGATTGCTTGCTGAAGATTCTACCACTTAAGAACTTATGGACCTAGTTACTTAAATCAATGTTTTGAAATAGACTATGTTATTTGAATTTGTATTGTACTTGAATGTTTGTTGTCTTTAATTAAATTAATGAATTATGCAATATTTTAGTTATCATGTGCTTTTGAACAATCATTCCATTGTCCGCCTCGATGATTCCGCCATCGGTCGGGGTGTGACAAAAAGTAATTTATCCCTTAATCATTATACGATTTTTATAACCAAATTTGTAAGTTTTATTTCATACGTAACCCAATTTAAATAATTTTTTACTTAATTTAAATGATTCAATCTCGTTTTTGTTCCATTGCTAGTTCGATCGCGATTTTTAAAACCGATTCAAAAGGCGATGATTGTGAGTTGTTATAAAAAAACGGGTTCGTCTATATATGATGTAAAAATGCTATAAAAGAAAATTTGACAATCAATGTATACATGTTCTCATATTTGACCCATTTTGTGCAATCATACTTAAAAGCTGACTAAGGGGCCGTTTGATTCGCGGAATGTTTTATAAAGGAATTGGAAATGAAATTTGAATGGAATCTTTTAAAAATTATAAACGGGTTTGGTTGGTAAATTTATTGATGGAATTGGAATATAAAAACAGGTAAAAGACAAAATTACCTCTTAAATTAAAATCATCCTGAGCCCTAACGTTGTTCGTCTTCATCCCTAAATTCACCTGCAACTTTAGAAAGAAAGTAGAAAATGGGTAAGAAATGTTTTTTATAAGGGAGTTCACTAGTTCATCGGACTTTTATTTTTATTTCAATTCCCGGTACTCATCAGTTAATGTTTTGGGTACCTACTGTTTTTTATTTCAATTTCTAAAAAGATATTTTTGATTTATGTTTCTCATCAAGAATAAATGGAAAATAAAAATGGAAGAACTCATTTGATTGAAGAAGTCTACGACGAAAAGAAATATGGATGAGTTGTTTCGAAAGGACATTATTGTCATTTTGAAAATATTCTATTGTATAGAAAACTTTCCATTGGTAGATCAAATGATTGTTAAATTCCTTTAAATGAAGGAATTTGATGGGATTTTTTCCATTCAACGACCAACCAAACAAGATTATGGACGGAATTAGTTTCAATTTCAAAGAATTCCACGAACCAAACGGGGCCTAAATTGCTTCCCTTTTGAATTTTTCATATTAATTGACTTCCGGTGCAAAAAGAAACGAAAAGTCAACAACCTGTGAAAGTCAGAGAAAATGCACGTCCGTGCCTACCCAGGCACGGTCGTGCCCCCTGAAAGTTGAGCCAGATCAAGCAGTAACATTCTAGAACTAGTCAAATCATTCTACAAGAAAGATAAGGAGTCCCAAATTGTTGGTTGTGCTTATGCAAGATATTTATCAAACCCACACATATCTTGATCTTAATTTGCATACATTTTACTTATGGAGGTACGGCAATTTCATGGAATCAACAAAAGCAGTCATTAACAACAAAGTCATCAAATCACGCCGAGTTAATCAGTTTATACGATGTTGGACGAGAATGCATTTGGTGAAGGTCAATAGTTCAGCATTTCCATCAAGAGTGCAGACTAAACTCATTCAAAAAAAGCACGACTATACTATATGAAAACAACGTAGTCTGTATCGTTCAAATCAAAGAAGATTACATCAAAGATTAAGTTAAGAGCTATGATCAAGTGAAGAGTTATTACAAAAGATTATGCTCTTAACCCATTTTGTTTATAACTATCTTTATATTGTTTTGACAAAACCAAAAGTTTGGTTACATTGCACGGCCAAACGATACTGATTGACGACGGTAAGAGGTCGAGGGACCTATTAAGATCAATGCAAAGAAACATCACATTAAAAGAATTAAAGACACATTACATGGTATGCTTTCCTATTCTTCATGTGATATTTACTAATAAGCCATTTACAAATTACAATTAATAATTAACTTATGGGCAAAGATTAACTTAAGAGTTATGATCAAGTGAAGAGTTATTACATAAGATTATGCTCTTAACCCATTTTGTTTATAACTATCTTTATATTATTTTCACCCTTTATTGTTTTGATAAAACCAAAAGTTTGGTTACATTTCACGCCCAAACGATACTGATTGAAGACGGTAAGAGGTCGAGGGACCTATTAAGATCAATGCAAAGACAAAAGAGAAGTTACATCACATCACATTAAAAGAATTAAAGACACATTACATGGTATGCTTTCCTATTCTTCATGTGATATTTACTAATAAGCCATTTACAAATTACAATTAATAATTAACTTATGGGCCATGTAAAATGAGTTTAAAAATTCATTAACAATTACTTCATCATTGAGCCATGCCCAAATTAACAATTTTACCTAATAAAAAAAATACACGACAATTACTCCATTAACAGTCGCCGATGTCTTCTGCCTTCGAAATTAAATCGGATGAATTCAATTAAAAAAGGTTTTTGAATTGATTTTTTTGGAAGAAAAATCAAACCTAGTGTTATTACAATTTTCTTCATATTAATGAATTTGTTTTCATATATTTAACTTTATATTTTAGTTTTTTAGGGGGGCATTTTTATTAGTCGCACAAGGCCCCCGAAATCTCAGTGACGGCAATGCGTATGCTTTGAGATGATACAAGTTTGAGCGATGCTTGGATGAGCGCAAATGATGTATCTAACACCTATTTATACCAGCCATGGGGTGGTCTAGCTTTTTTTTTTTTGAAAGGCAGACAAATATATTCATAAAACCCAACCACCCTAGCAAGAAGCTAGAGAGAAAATACAAATGAAACAATCACAAACAAAGAACAAACAATTATATTCTGAATTCACACTAATTTGTCCAATCTATGGACTCGATAACAGATATACTCTTCACCCAGAAAAAACTTGTACTCTTGAGGTCTTCAATTAGCCACTTGATCGAAGCCCGTCAATTAGACACTGAAATGTTTAGGCTTTTCAAGGTTGAATTTTGGCCAAACGTGTAGGGTTTTTCGAAGGATTTTGACAACCTTTGATGCCTCTTGAAAGTTCTAAAAAAATTTTGAAACCTTCGGAGTAGCGATATTAATTTTAGACAGTTCGTGACATTCATACATGATTAACCTCAGCTCAATCCAAATTAACTCGAGTTTTTTTCAAGCTACTTCTAGACGATATACACACACAAGTTACTTGACAACCCTAGTTTCATGTAATTCAAGTTGTAAAAGTTTCTTTTTGGAACTTTCTTTTGGTAATTCTTAATTTCACTTCTTTGTATTGAGACTTCATGTTTATCATTTTCTAGTTCTTGTAAACCAAAATTCAAATAACCATCACCAATTATCATCTATTGGAACTTTCTTTTGGTAATTCTTAATTTCACTTGTTTGTATTGAGACTTCATCTTTATCATTTTCTAGTTCTTGTTGTAATATCCGTACTTTCCACATCATCGTTTATTTACATTTTGTACCAATGTACTTTCATTTTTGAATCCATTGTAACCCGAGACTTATGATCAATGAATTTATTGGATTTATTCAATTACATGTTTACAACATACATTACATTTATACATATGCAAGACAATATCATACGTGCAATATTACAAAATTATATATTACAAACACGCGTTTCACTTTTTTTACATTTATATTCTCGTTTCACGTCCATACACGCTTGGTTTATTATTATTAGTAGTAGTATTATTATCATTATTATCATTAGTACTATTATTATTATTATTTCATTTTTTTCTTTTAAAAAAAAAAAGAATCACCTCCCTTTCAACCACCAACTCCCAACTAACTCATTTAATATCCAAACCCTAATCCACACTTATAAATACCCACTCCCTTTCACTCCTCCACCCTTACACCCTTCAAATTCTCTCACAAATCTCTCCAAGTGCTCCATTTCTTCCAAGATTTTTGGCAGAATTTTATAAGGTAAAAAAACCTTATTTTTCTTCAAGTTTCTTCCTTTTTTTTCTTAACAATTCTTCCTTCACCCTCTTGGATAAACCTCTAGGATCTTATCATTTGTTTACCTTGGTAAACATATAAGATAAGTCACCATTTGAGGTCCAAGTTGTGGTCTTTCAACTAACATTTCTTCTTCTTCATGTTCTTGTTTGGATATTTTACATCTAGTTGTGGTAAAACCAAACCAAGCCTCCATCAAAATTCTATGATGGAAGCCTTGTGCTAAGGTATTTGGATGAAGTAGATGAACATAGGTTCATCTACCATAAGACATCCAATAGCCACAAGGTGTTCAAATCCTATACATAAATATTATAAATAAATCTAACAAGGTTTGTGAATTTCCCAACCTTTCTCTTGGCCACTTCAAGTGGTATATTACTAACTATACTAACTTTTGACCATCCGAATTCCTAACTAAGTTAGGGGTTTGTGTTTCGGTCCGACGTCGGCGATGCATGACCAACTTGATACTATTATACATATATATTATTTATTATTTCTTCTCCACCGAACTTATGCCTACGTTACCTTTTAGGTTAACCGGCATTCCCGACTCTTCACCTTCCCGTTCATCCTTTCGTTACCACGCCAAACCGTGAGTTTCATACTTGCCCCTTTTACATTTTTGCACTTTGGGACTTGAAAACATGTACATATTCAAAACACATACACTACAAGATTCACACTTTATTCAAACACAATTCATTAACATGCTCATGTGACAACAACTTGACTACATGCTTAAATACAACTTGTTAATACAATAGTTCATTAATTCTTGTAAAACCGCACTTAACAAGTGTAGCGCTATAGGATTGACACCCGTCGGCTTTTCGTTACCTTTATGGAGCCCCCGATCTTGTTATGTTATTTATTCGACTAGTATTCTTTGGATGCTAGGTATGCTATGTCAACAATAGGTTTGAACTATATCATTACAAATTGTATGAATATTAGTAAAGTATGTCTATGCATGTGAATTGTTGCTTTAAACATGATTATTATATGTATGAAACTTGTATGAACTCACCAACTTTATTGTTGATCAAATATTATTTTACATGTTTTTCAGGAGATGTTTGATGCTACCATGGAAATGGAATCTAGGGACTTTGCCTTAGATATCAAATTTAAATATTTTTGTCTTTTGTTTATCAATGTATTTCCTTTAATTGAAAAAATTGTATTTGAAATTCTTAGTTTAATGAAATCGGTTAAATTTATATTTCAACAATAGTGTCACGATGCCTTTGAACAATCCTACACGTCACGTTCGGTGATTCCGCCGCCGAATGGGTTGTGACACTTGTAAACCAAAATTCAAATAACCATCACCAATTATCATCAATAGACTTAAAATGAAGTGTTGACTGTGACAAAATCACTCCCTAAATTTTGTGAAATGTTAAAAATAACCCCTCAAATTTAAAAAAAAATATTATTTTGACCCCCTCAAGTTTTAAAGTTTCAAGTTTACACCTATAGTATTATATTATTTGGTTTTTCCTTAATAATTTCCGTTTGTTTGTTTAGTTTTTTTCCTAACGTCCCGGTATAAATTTTGTTAAAAACGGAGTCGTGTTCAAAATAAATTACTTTAGGTATCGTGAGTTATATCGATTGACGGTGACGTGTAGGTACCGTGAAGAAGAGACCGGCACCGACTGAAAAACAACATCACCGTTATCTAAGTGTCTTTTATCTATATTCGATCTCCACAGCCGAGTCGCCGTAACTTTATACGTTTCTTTTATGTATTTAACTATATTTCTTTTTGTGTTTAGCCACGTTAAAGTCACCGCTTCAACCATTTAAGGTCCGCCTCCCGTCGCGGAGCGCAAGACAAAATTTATTTAATCATGATTTTTTTGTGTAGCCACGTTAATGTCACCGTGTCAACCGTTTAAGGTTCGTTTCTCGTCGCGGAATGCGGTGCAACATTTATTTAATCATGTTTCTTTTTGTGTGTAGATACGTTAATGTTACCGTATCAACTGTTTAAGATTTGTTTCCGGCCACGAAGCGCGAAAAATTTACTTTTATCCTAAGCATTAGTTAACACATAAACAAATAGTTGGGTTTCAATTATTCTTGTCTGAAATTTGGGTAAACGTACACCATCATTCGTCTTTTTCATGTTTGGATTATAAGAAGTGAACCATGATACCTACCCTCTTAAAGCAGACATTTTACACCACTTGATGTGACATATTTATTTTTACTCGTGATAATTGTACATCACTAATGAAGTCAAATCAGTATTCTTTTTTAATTTAAATTTATATACAACTCCTAAGATTATGACAAAAGTTAAAATTATTTTTTGGAAAAGTTTAAAATTAATTTAAAATTTATATTAAGTTTATATACAAAAGTTAACTAATTTTTATTTTTTTTACTCTAACTTTTGTCTATTATTATTTGGTTTCTTTGTTTTTTATTTTACTCTAAAATGTGTAATTAAATATCAAAATAAAATTAATAACAACAATAAAAATTTTACTAACAAATTAATTAATTAATTAATTTACAATTACATATTCAACAGGTTTTTCTACCCAATCTTTATAAAGCTTTTGACGTGATTTAATTACGTTTTCCCACTCAACTGCGTCTCTCACTGTCACACCCCAACCGACGGCGAAATACGTCGGGGCGGAACATGTAGACTGTTCAATAGCACATGGTCAAACTAAAGTTTCATATATTAATTGAATCCAAATTTTTATAACACTTGTTCAACAAAACACGTACAATTATACAAAAGGAAAAATAAGGTACACTATAAATGTTCAATTCATTATTTAACTAAGTCCTCAATCCTATGTGTAGCATCTTGTAAATGATCTCAAGAGTTAGTACCTGAAACATGATAAAATGAGAGGGTCAACTATAAATAGTTGGTGAGCATACATAGGTTTTGACTCTAAATAGCATCAAAGTGTCGTGTGTAAACAAATCCATACAAGTCATGATTAATAAGGCAATTATGGGGAGCAACTATTGTGTAACCAAAAGTACAATCAAACCTTTGTAACTAGCATGCAAAATTGTGTTGTCGGTAACAATCACCCCAATCTGGGTGGGTTTGTCAGACTCAATAGATCTATCATTGTTAACCGTCGGCTTGATTAGTTAATGATTGTACATGTAATTGCAAATAAGTAGTTAACACACCTATCACTCAAACATAAAGCTCAAATTGCACACAAATTGTAAAGTGGATTTGTATTGTGTAGTTTATGTAAATCATTGTAAGTTGTGATCATGTTTCACCCCAAAATGTAAAAACAGTGAAAAAGGGGCTATGTAAAACTCACCTGTATCAAAGATGTTGTTAGCACAAGTGTCTAGGTAGCAAGTGTTCCTTGTAACTTACCACGTTAACCTAGAGTGTAATATATATGAATCTAGATTAATAACATGTATAATAGTCTAAGGCCAAGTCTAGGGTTGTAATGAGAGTGCGTACAAAGGGTTTGTGTTGCATAATGGAATGTGTAGGTTATTGTATTTGCACTTGTGTTTTATAAAACGAAAGTTTGAAATGAATAGTTTAAAATGATTGAGGTTAGGGTTTGGGTTTTAAATAACTAAATAACATTAAATAGTTGTTATTTATTTATTTAGTTATAAAAATAGTGCATGTATTATATAAAATATAAATTAAATAAACAATTTCTACTTTATTTATTTATTTGTCAAGAAGCGTAAAAAAAGTGGTGTAAATAATATATTTGTGTGTAAAGTTTGATAATATACATTTAACTTTTTAGTTTAGGTTGTAATAAATTTATTTGTTTATTTATCATTTATAAATAAGCATTTGATTTTTTTTTAAATAAAGTTAACATTTTATAAACTTTATAAAAACAAAGTTTCTTTTTATTTGAAAATTAATATAAATATCTAAAATTTTGTTTTAAACCTTTAATATACACTTTTAACCATAAAAATTCATAATAAAATGAACTTATATTGAAAATTAATAATTTCGGTTTTATTCTGTTACAAATAATGTATGGTTCATAAAAATAATTTTTTTATATAATTTTTGGAGCATTAAAACAGCTCAAAAAAATGAATGTTGGCCACCCGGTTCGAACCCGGGTGGTTTCTGTGTGGGGCGATTTGTTTAACACTGGACCAGTGGACTCTTATTGAGAATAATCCCATTCGCAAAATAGTTAACGTCAATCTAGGGAGGGGCCGAGTTTGGAGGAGGCAAAAACAGGTGCGGGTATGGGTTTCGAACTCGGAATCAGGTGTGTCGGGGCGAGGGGTCATAACCGATTGAATTGAACTTGAATCCTTGACAGAGGGCAGATGTAAAATGATTTAAATACAAAACCCCAACCCATCTCCTTCCCCAACCGTGTTCCCAAAACCCTAGCCCTCAATTCAGTCGAATAGATAAATGATCGAAGCTCCGACCATAGGGCTTTCGATCATGAGGTCAAAACGATTACAAGGGCATAGGAATTACCTGTTTTTGTGAAGAATCGACCGAGAACGGCAAAGGTGAAAAACCCGTCTGTTCTTGAAGCTCGATCGAGACGCAGAGGTGTTGTGAGACGTGAATGAGAGTTCAGAAAGTTTTAAATGAATTATGCAGGGGTGAGGGAACATTTTAATTCGTCCATTACCCCTTTAATTACACGATTCGATTACAGGAGGCAATTTACAGCTGTGAGTGCGATTTACACGTTAATTCGTTTGGTTTAGGATGAATTTGGTCGTGAATTTGGTTTGGGTGCATACGTGAACTGATTGCGCATGATTAGCGGTTCCCATTACGCGTTAATTGCAGGAATTGATAACGGATTGATACGAATTTGACTTTAAGAATTCAAATTCGTTTGAATTCAAGATTGCCCGCTTAATTGATCAATTTAGTATGTTGCTTGGGCCGGGATTGGGTCGATTATTGTTTGTGTAACCACAAGGAGTCTAATCCAGCAAGAAACCGATCGATGGCATCCTTGGATTAACAAGAATTGGCTGTTTTGACTTTTGGAAGTCAAACAGAAGCAAAGGAAGGTCAAACTTGGTGTTGAGAGTCAAAATTGAGAGTGTGGGGGTTCAATTGGGGTTCAAATGGTTAGGGGTTCAATACTTGTTAATTTAATGTATATATATGTGTATGTACTTGTAATATGTGTAAATATATGCATATGTATGTCTAAACATATATGTACATGTATTTGTATAGGGATTTTGTGATAAAGATGAGACGAAATTTGAGGGTTTTCATGAGTTAGAGTTCAAATTGTTTGTACGATTAGTATAAAATATTACACTAGAACGGCTTTGGACGTGTTACATTGAATTGCAATTAAATAAAAATCAGAAATGTTACACTCACTCTTTAGTATCCATAAGTTGTGTGTGAAACCCATTAGAAACTCTCCTTCCATTTCTACCATTACATAATGATTTTTATTCATAAGTGCAATTGTGATTATCTTTTTATCTGGGAACTGGTCAGGGTCTCTCTAAAGCGGAAACAATGTCGAACTGTTATTACCTTATTTAGATATGAAATGAAAAATGTAGGTCCAGATTTCTCTTTAAATCACTGATTTGATCGATTACACACACACAGGCGGAAACTGTGTGTATGGTGGTGAAACAGATGGTAGAAACAGAATCGGTGAAGATAACAGGCTAACCTCACAATGAATCAACACAAAATGATATGAAAATGTAAGAACACAGTGTAAAAACAACTGCAAAGTGTATTGATTCAATAACAATGTGAAAGAGAAGGTTCAGGGTTACAGCCGCTACTTACACCCTAAACATTCTCAAACTAGGCTATTTATAGTAGTGACAGGTATTGAAACTATGTTCAATCGAAAATACTAGTTTCGATTGACCATTACAAGTGATACACAGAACTGTCGAAACTACTAGTTTCGATTGAACAAACTCAATCGAAACTAAGTAGTTTCGATGGCCCAGACTTAGCTAATAAAGCAGTAAATTATAGAAAACTGAAATTACATTTAATGAAATGACATAAAGTAAACTAGTCTAAAACTGTTTAAACATACAATAAATGACAACAGCTTATACATAAGATAAGACTCTACAATCTCCCCCTAAGTTGTTTCATTACTGTCTTCAGCTCTTCATCAAGCAGCTGGTCCTTCAGTTGTCCTTGGGAAGAATGGTTTAACGTGGAGAGATACAACTCTTTGGTAGGCCTTGGCATCAGCTTCATCTTCATCACTGTATGCCTGAATGTGATTCTGGAATAGTATCTCCAGATCTTCAGGCTTAAATTTCAACAGATCCATAGGTTCAAAGATAGTGATGTCTTCCTTGCCCTCACACTCTATTACTGCACTGCTAATGATTGGGTCATAGTACCACTTTCTGAAAGTTTGCAGTTGGACAGGTACAAACTTTGGAATGGTGATGGTCTTGTGAGTTTGGGCAGGCTTGTACCTCAAGAACACATATGGCTTATTGGTTTTAGGGTGAAACCTTGTCTTTGAGATTTTCTTTTGAGTTTTCCTAGGCTTCATTCCCTTGAAATCATTATTGACTTGAGAATGCAGAAATTTCTCGAAGTCATAAGCCATCATAACCTTCCCAGGGTTTTGAAGTGGAAGCTTGGCTAAGTCCCTGAGGTCATAGAAAGGAAGTGTCTGGAAGTCAGTTATATTTTTGAAGTGCTGAACTCCCCCTCTATATCTTCTGATAATAAAGAGCTTCCTTTCTGCATCATACTTCCAGCCAATTGGAGGCCTCTTTAGCTCCTGATGCTCAGCTATCCATTCGTATGTTTTAGGAGTTTCTTCCTGAATGATTTTCCTAAACCAAGATTTTCTTGAAGTTGGAGGTTCAGGTGCAACAGAAGGTGGATCTTGTGCTAGACTTGATTCAGAGACAGTAGTGGTTGGTTCAGGAGTGACTGTCTTGATAAGATTAACCTGAACATCTTCTTCGTCTTTTTCTTCATCAGACAAGGTTTGAATCTCCTCTCCTTCTTATGTGAAGTATCTGGTTCTCTCAGTCCCTTTTTCCTCGGTAGTCAGAATTTCTGGGTAAAGATCATTATACCCAAAGTTTTCAATTTCATCTAAGAGGGCATTCAGCTCATCATCAGATGGGATGTCTTCTTCATCCAGAATTACGGTCTCTATCTCAGTAGAGGTCCCTTTCCCTTTATTCCTTGCATCTCTTCTCTCACTTGCTGATGGAAGGTCTAGTCCTGGTTCTTCAACCTTGACTTCAATTGCCTCCTTTGTCTTCTCAGCATGGCCAGTAAAGATAGTTAGAGCAGACTCTGGATTAGTGATAATGGCAGGAGATGAGGGTTCAACCACAGATGTAGTCTCCCCCTGAGCTGTTGAAGTGGTTGGTTGTTGTTGTACAGGTTTTATCATTGAGGCTTTGAGCTGTTCCACCGCTTCAGCTAAAGCCTTGAATTCTTCTTTTTGCTGGGAGATAAGTCTCTGTTGTGTTTCAAGTTGGGTTTGTTGAATGCCAATCTGGGTATGTAGACCCCCAACTTCCAGCTTCAGGTCTTTAACCTCTTCCTGGACATCATGCAGATTAGATTTTAGGCCTTCAATTTCTTTATCCTTCTTTTGAATCTTATCCTGCATTTTCTTCACTTCAAGGCTTAAGTTTTTAACTCTAGGTATAGGAGAGGTTGATTCATGATGTGGTGATGTGGGAGGAGTATGGATGGGTGTTTTATGTGGAGATGTAGGTTGTGTATGGATGGGAGATTGATGTGGAGATGTAGGTTGTGGAGATGGTTCTGGAGTTGGTTGTGGAGTAGTGAATAAAGAATCTGTCGAGGATGACAAATCTTCTAATCCAGTCTTGATTTTCTTTGCCCTAGGTTCTTCTTCTTCAAAGTCAGAACCTGACTCAACTTGCCTTTTGGAGGATGATGATAGATGCTCTGTTCGTTCATCTGAATCAGACTTGTAGTAGTCAGATCCATGGATTCCAGCATCCAGAGTCCCACTCGATTCTGCAACTTCCTCCTCAGCTTCATGTATACCAGCTTCAACATTAACTGCTGGCTCTTGAATTATCTGTATTTGCTCGACAAAAGGAGCCTCTATCACAGTCTCAATAATGGGTTGATCTTCTTCTTGAACATTAGGAATGTTCATCTCAATCTCAACTACATCAGCAGGTTGATTATCTTGACCTTGTTCAACTTCCATATCCTCTTCATCAGATGATACAACCTCTTCTTCTAGATCCGGGTCAATATCAGGAATGAATTCTTCTTCTTCTCCAAGGATATGACCAAACAGGGGAACATCAGCTATAGCCCTGTTGGTTCTCTTGTTTGTACTTCTCATATAGCTGAGAGTCTTGGCGATCATATGGTCGAACACGAAGGTGTTCCCACCTTGTTGAAGCTCAGGATGTAGATGATTGATGATGATCTGTAAGAATCTTGGATATGCCAGAAATTTCTCCTTCACGGCTCCTGTCAGGTTGTCCTTTAATTGTCTGAAGATGAAGCCAGAGAAATTGTAGTCTCTTCCCTTGACTAACCCCAAAATTGCTGAGCCCAGTGTATTGTTTGCTAAGTCAAAACCTCCTTTTCTGATTGATAGGCAGTGAATAAACACGTGCACTATGTATTTCCAGTGGCTTGGTAGGGAATTCTTGATTATCTGACCATTTTTGAATTCTTCTGGATGACCCAATCTTCTGAAACATTCTTTAACATAGAAGATAGGAAACTCAATGGGTGCATTTGGATTGTCATTGAACTGCAGCACCTCTCTAACAGTAGCTTCAAAAAATACGACTTCTTGACCAAGCACAGTTGCTCTGATGTGCTCCACATTCTCAACTGTGATGATCTTAGCAGTCTCCCAAAATTCCCTTATAGAAATCTCAAACACTGGCAGGTTGTTGCTGATGGCAAAGCTGATGTTAGAGTTTGCTAGGAAGTTTAAGACACGAGTGAATTCTGCAGCTTTTGGATCATTGGCATTAAGAAATGCACAGACATTGTGTCTCTTTACGAATAAGAGATCCATACCTGTAAAATTCATCAGTTGTGCATAATAAGTGAAGTTTCTGAATATTCTTAATCGAAACAAGATGTACCAACACTTAGAAAAATTTTGAAAACCTTACTGTCGAAACAACTAGTTTCGATTGAGATGAACTTGATTAATTTAACAAACAACTTTATCGAAACAAGTAGTTTCGATAGAGGCAAAAAGCTTTGATCAACACTTAGAGAATTTTGAAATCAACACTGTCGAAACAACTAGTTTCGATGGAGATGAACTTATCGAAACTAACTAGTTTCGATCAGAGATACTAGGGCAAGTTTGGGTGTCGAAACTAGTAGTTTCGATGAAAAATATTTTGAGAAATTTTGAAAGTGTTGAATCCCTTTTGTCGAAACTACTTGGTTTTGAAACCCAAACCCCTTTTGATTCACGATACTTAGACTAATATAGACAATTTAAAGAAGGGTTTAGAGTGGCCTGTTAGTGACGGAACTTCATCTTACCGAATGTGAGACTGTTATCTGCAAGAGTACACATTAATCGCGAGTTCAAAGATGATTGAGATGTTTGTAAACGCGGATAAGCACAAAAAAAAACAAACGACTATTATTATGAAGATTTAGTCGAACAGATTTTGAATTTTGAAACCCTAGGTCTGCAGATATTTTCAAAAATCATCCAGATGAAGTAGTGAGACGATACCTGATGATGGAGACGATGGTGACAACGGGGGAAAATCAGGTGATTAACACTGATTTCTTGCAACTCAGACCAAAGGCTTGAGAGATTTTTGCGTATGACAGAGAAGGTAAGAGGGTTCGAAAAAGACGAGTGAAACTCAGTATGAAGGGAGTGATTGATTATGAAGGCATTTAATTTTTCGTAAGACAAAAGACAAAAATGCCCCTGTCGAAACAACTAGTTTCGATAGGGCAAACTAGTTTCGATATGAACAACTAGTTTCGATAGTTCAAAGTAGTTTCGATATGCACAAAGTAGTTTCGATATGTCAAAGTAGTTTCGATATGCACAAAGTAGTTTCGATAAGTACAACTAGTTTCGATAGTTCAAAGAACAGAAATAAGACTAACATATATACACTGTTAAAACAGACTTTCTATAGAAATGAAATTATACACAAGATATTTACACTTATCTTCTTAAAAAAGATCCAACATGAGATCAGATCTGGTCAGTCTCTTGAAACACTTCCTTTTGCAATTCACTACTGTGAGTCCCTGAAGATAGCTGATATTTGTGCAAAGTAAACCCGAACATTTGTTTGTACTAAGATTTCATGTAATTAAAAGGTACCATTTAAGCAATATACAAGGTGTACCCCACATATTAAAATAAAATGATTTTGAAAACCTATCAATCCTCAAGAAGTACCCATCTTCATCCTATCATCTCTTTTTGATTAACCAAGGTACCGTCTTAGTAATGTCAAAGTACCACCAAAATAAAATAAGATATCCAAGTGGATTTAGAAAATTAAAATAAAATATATCCAAGTAGATATTAAAAAGGTACGAGCATTCTAGATCTTTGCGTAAGCAAAACAGAAGAAGTCGTAAAATTATCCAAGCGGATAGAAAAATGTTGAACACCCGAGATCTTTGCGTAAGCAAAACAGACGGGGTCAAATCATCCAAGTGGATGGGAAAAGGATGAGCACCCGAGATCTTTGTGTAAGCAAAACATGCGGGGTCATCGGTGGTAAATATCGTTATATTGACGGTCACTACGTATGAATAGGAATCCAATACGTAACCCTGTATCTGATTGAATTGGTTTTCTTAGATATAAAAATGGGTTAAATGTTTCAATAATGGGTTCAAACACACAAGTATGAGATATATATATTAGGTTTTCACACTACTTACAAGTTTTAACCATATGTCGGGCCTACCAGCTATACCTCAGTAAACACCATCGCTTTTGGTCTATTCCATGTCCAAGAGATGAGATCAGACACTATCATTTCTCAAAGGTCAGATTCAATTTTTCCTGCAACTCAAAACCACTTGTAAGATTATATACACAGCAATTCTTTTCAATATTATATTTCTCCCCCAAAAGATTTGCGTAGAAACTGTACATAAAAATAAAATCTTTTTGAAATTTTCTTTGACAATTAAACAGAATTTAGAAAAAAGAATACTATTCACACAATTTACTGAAAGTTGATCATTCCAAGCATCCCCACCAGTTGGGCAAATCTGGTAGAGTCAAAAGCCTTTGTGGAGATGTCTGCGGTTTGTTTATTAGTTTTGACTTCAACAATTTGAATATGCTTCTTTTCCACACAGTCACGGATAAAGTGATGTTTGATTTCAATGTGTTTTGTTTTGGAATGCTGAACGGGGTTTTTGGTGATATGGGGAACAGCAGTGTTGTCACACAGAATGGTGTCTCATGGAATGTGATCCCATAGTCAAGCATCTGATGGTGTATCCATCTGACTTGGGAACAACAGAGGGCTGCGGCAATGTATTCGGCTTCGGCGGTGGATTGGGAAACGGTGGATTGTTTCTTACATTGCCATGAGACAAGGCGGTTGCCAATGAATTGACAACCTCCAGAAGTGGATTTTCGGTCTAAGTTGCAACCCCCGTAGTCTGAATCTGAATAAGCCACAAGATCAAATAAGTCAGTTTTAGGATACCACAGACCCAATTTTAGCTTATACTTTAAATATCTTAAAATACGTTTAACAACAGATAAATGAGAGAGTTTAGGATTAGCCTGAAAACGTGCACACAAGCACACTGCAAACATGATGTCGGGTCTGCTGGCCGTGAGATACATGAGAGAGCCTATCATAGAGCGATAGAGATGCTGATCAACGCTTTCACCATCCACATCAGGAGTCAAACAATGACGAACCTCCACAGGAGTTTTTACAGGGTGGGAATCAGCCATTTTGAACTTGGTCAAAATTTCTTTCACGTATTTTTCTTGATGGATAAGGATTCCTGACTCAGACTGATCAACTTGTAGTCCCAAAAAGAACTTCATTTCTCCCATAGAGCTCATTTCAAACTTAGATCTCATCACTTCCTCAAATTCTATGCAAAGACGGGGATTTGTAGATCCAAAAATGATATCATCCACATAAATTTGCACCACGATTGTATCCTTTTCATCCTTCCGTTTGAACAAAGTTTGGTCAATTGCTCCTCATGTGAAACCATTCTCAAGCAGATGCTTTGATAAAGTTTCATACCACGCACGAGGTGCTTGGTGAAGACCGTACAATGCTTTGTCTAACTTATAAACACGGTCTGGAAAATTAGGATCAATGAAACCCGGCGGCTGCTTGACATAAACTTCCTCTTGAACTTTGCCATATAAAAATGCGCTTTTGACATCCATTTGATGAACGGTGAAGTCCATGTAGGCTGCATAGGCGAGAAACATTCGGATGGCTTCCAAGCGAGCCACTGGTGAAAAGACTTCCTCATAGTCAATCCCTTCTTCTTGATAGAAACCTTGAACCACCAGACGAGCTTTATTTCGAATCACAGTGCCGCCTTCATCCTTTTTGTTGCGAAAAACCCAATGAGTGCCGATTGGAACTTTGTTCTTGGGAAGATCTACCAAATTCCACACATGCAGCTTTGAGAATTGCTGTAGCTCTTCCTGCATTGCTTCCACCCAGCTGTTTTCTAGTAGAGCTGCTTTGATGTTCTTTGGTTCAGCTTGAGAAATGAAGCAAGAAAACATGTTGTTTTCAAATGATTCACAGGCACTTCGGGTACTAACACCCATATTGAGTGGTCCAATGATGTTATTGGTGGGATGAATCTTGTGAATTCGCAGTTGAGGAATTTCATCTTCTTCCACGACTTCTTCCAAATTGGTAAGATTTTCAGCAGGAGGATCGGCAATATCATTAATAGGATCTTCAGCAGGTGATTGTGGTGCAACATCTACTATTGGAATGGAGTTGTCTTCAACAGTTTCACTTGTTGCACCAGAACCGGAAGACTCCATATCAGATTCAGCATTAGCAACCACAGGAATTCCAACCTGAGCAGATGAGGAAGAGCCTTGATCATTTATGTTCCCTAGATTGTTCACAAAGAAGTTAGGATTAGCATGAGTTGATTCAATAGAGAAATCAGGAAGATTAAATGACTTAAAAACTGAATCGACGTCAAAGAGCCAATTGGGACCGTCTCCTGCGTCCGTATGATTGTTTTCATGCCAATTGATATCAATGGACTCCATCACTATCCTTTTCTTCTTATGGTAGACATGAAAAGCACGTTGATTGGATGAGTAACCAACAAAATAGCATTCATCAGCTTTGGCTTCAAACTTGTTGAGCTGATCTGAAGTGTTCAGCATTGTGCACACACACCCAAATTTTCTGAAGAAATCGATAACTGGCTTGCGCTTGTACATGATCTCATAAGGTGTCTTATTGCAACTTTTAGTGATAAGAACCCGATTTTGCACAAAACATGCAATGTTGACCGCCTCAGCCCAGAAAGTCACAGGAAGCTTAGAGTCAACAATCATAGTTCGTGCAGCTTCAATTAAAGTGCGGTTTCTTTTTTCAGCTACACCGTTTTGTTGAGGAGTACGAGGTGCACTAAATTGTCGAGAAATTCCTTTGCTTTCACAGAAGGAATCAAGAGTTGCATTTTTGAATTATGTTCCATGATCGCTGCGGATAGTCTTCACACTTAGATTGAAAAGGTTCTCAATTTGAAGCAGATAAGTTTTGAAAATCTCTGGCGTCTCATCTTTCTTAGCTAGGAAAAACACCCAAGTGAATCGAGAAAAATCATCTGTTACCACCAGACAGTATAACTTTCGTCCAAGACTCATGACACTCACTGGACCAAAAAGATCCATGTGAAGCAATTGGAAAGGAGAGTCAATGGAATTGGTGGTTTTAGGCTTATGTGAAGATTTGTGCTGTTTTCCCTTGGAACATGAGATACAGTGTTCCATAGGAGTGAAATCTTTTAGAGGTAATCCAGTGACTAGGTTGCCTCGAACCAGTCGGTTCATTGTTTTGAAATTGACATGTCCCAACCTCTTATGCCACAGGAAAGATTCATCTTCGGAAGCCTTTGAGAGAAAACACGATTCAATGCCCGATGGGTTGTTCATATCCAAGCTATATGTGTTGTATCTTCTGGGAGCACGCATGAGAATAAGTTCTTCCGGAATCACCACTCCCGGCTTCAAGATAAGACATTCTTTTGAATTGAATAAAGCACAAAAGTCCTTGTCACAAATCTGTGAAACACTCATCAGATTGTATTTCAACTGAGGAACAAAGTTGACAAATTCCAGACTATTTACTCCATTTGATACTGTTCCTTGTCCTTCAATCTTTCCTCCTCTTGGGTTTCCAGCAAAAGCAACATACTCTCCATCAATTTGATGATAATCTTGCAGCAAGTTAAAGTGCCCAGTCATATGTCTTGAACATCCACTATCTACATGCCAGATGTTATCGTCGGTTCTTCTTGATTGACCCTATACACAACAAACCATTTATACGATTTGACCAAAATTGTTTCAATCAAGAGATTTTAGTGTCAGGATATGACCTCTCATTGGAATCAGAATTACAACCATCCTTTGATGAAGCATGGTCATCAAATAGAACATTATTTTTAATTTTCCAAGTTCGTTTTAAATAATTTTTAGCATTTTTAATTCTTTTACGCCTAGATTTCCTACTATGAGAAGACTTAGGCAACACATATGAATTTAATGAACTTTTGGAAGGCGATTCTTCATTAGAATTTGCGGTTGTCAATTTACAACTTTTTGAAACATGATTTGAGGCACCACAACTAAAACAAACGTTTTCACAAGATATCTTAGCCTGATAATAGTCATCACAAGATGAAGATGATTGTGATGTTGAGGAATCTGAAAATGAGACGGTTCTCTCATCAATAACTTTGTCTTGAAGACGATGTGCTTCCTTTAATCTGAAAAAGTCCATGTTGCTCATGGTTTCACGTGGTACATCATTCACAATAATTCCTGCACTTTTAAACTTGGTAACACATGGCATAACATTCAAAGATTTAGGAACAAAAGGCAAAGCATTTTTAAATTTAGAAACATCACATCCCAAACCCGTATGCTCAGCAGGCATAGAATCAAAATACAAGTTTTTAACGTGTTCACAAATATTTGGTTTTGACACGGACATATTATTACATTCATCCGACTCAAGTTCTTTTAAAATAGTTCTATCATTATTACTCTTATCACAATCATCTTCGGAATTTACATAATTTGATTCTGCACAGGAAGCAAAACTGTCAGAATCGGAGGACGTAATATAATCATCAGGAGATAATGTTCAAACAAAAGGTGTGGAAACATGTGGAGTTGACATATCAGCAAATCTCCCTGATTTAGAATAAGGAGGTGGATGAGAGTTATACCCAAGACCCTCTGTGCCTTTTCTATTAAATTGTTTATCGATTATTCCAAACAGAATTTTCTGATCCATATCCATGTGATCAACTTGTAATTTGGCTTTTTCTGCCTTTTGGACTCTTTCACTTAAGATCGTATTATTAATGGTTTGAGTATTGAGTTGCACAATTAAAGAGCGATTTTCACCAGAAATGTCACGAATTTTCTTTAAGTAAAGTTTCTCATTTTTGGCCACAGAGTCATACATCACCTTAATGTGATCTCGTTCATCAATCAAGGCATGATTAATGAATCTGTATTTTTGAATTTCATTCAAGCAAGATCTAGAATTACACAGTTTAGAAATAACCTCAGCAGGCACATCAGTGAGATCCTTAGCAGGTTCAATCATGACACACTTGCCCTTGTCCTCCACATCAGCCATCAAGGCTTTATCAGCAGCTTCCTCAGCTTGTTCTCCCCAATGATAGTATCCATCAGCTTGACACACAAGTTCTGTGGAACTTGAAGATGTGTTTGTCTTTGGAGGATTGGCAGCTTGTTTTCCAGAGGAAATCTTCTTTTCTTGTTGATCCTTGGAGGACGGCTCCTTGCAGTTTCTGGCAAAGTGACCCAGCTGATCACAATTGTAGCATCTCACCTTCTTGATATCTGATGTATTGCAAAATACATGCATTTTACTGTCAATTTTATTCCCACTTTGTGTTTGTTTTGCTTCGGTTTTCTTCTATAACTGCTTGTACTTAATATTTCTATATCTTATGGTTGTTAGGTCACAAAGGAAGCGGATATGATTGAAAACGAAGAAGAACGAGTTTCAAGTTCGTGCGAGAGGGCTGTGGATAAGAAAAAAAGAAACTTTCTGGATTTTTACCCCTGTCGCGTAGCGCGACAGGTCTTGGAATTTCGTCACGCTACGCGAGGATTGCAAAATAACAGAATTGCCCTTTTAATGATTGTCCTACTGTTTTGTCTTTTCTGGGGCCCTCGCGCTACGCGAGGAGTGTGCAAGATCCCGCCGCGCTACGCGACGGGTGGTTTTTCGCAGACATCTCCTTTTAAACCAAAAATTAGAAAACCCTAAAGGAGGAACGAGCCTGGAGCGGCTGGAGGCGACGAAAAGTGACGGAAAAAGGTGTTTTCAAGAGGAATCAAAGGCTGGGAAGGTATAGGATCGAAGAATCAAAGCATTGGATCAAGGATATCGGGTGTTCATCGTTCGGTTTACCTTGATTCTTTGTTTCTCTTTGATTTCTTGTTCTTCCTTTGTTATTAACAGATTATGAATTGTATTTATATGATGTTTCTTGGCTAAACTTTTAGAACTACCTAGGTTTAGATGATTGCACATGTTTGACATTGGTTTTTATTGGTTTTTAGAACTTTTGAATGTGAAGAACTCATGATGTAACAAACTTGGTTTTGATCATTGGATGTGTATGCGTATTTAGTATTATCAATTAAATGATTTTTCAGTCCTCATGTGCTTTGATGAATGTCTTTCATATAATAGGTGCATGCTAGATCAATTGCCGTGTGTTTTTGATTATTGGATGGTTTGCTAGACGTAGTATTCCATAGGAATGAAATTAGTGAATTGGTAAATCTAAATATTCAACCAATCTTAATAGCTGTGAGGTGAGAGATTGTCGGTTTATCTCGTGTGTCTGATCGCTAGTTTAGAATCTTTGTGAGAAGGTCTGTCTAGTTCGTCGTTCACATCTTGTTTACTGAGTCCAATAGGAAATTCTTAGTTATCCCTTGCACTTAGGTGTATTGAGACTTTCGCGCTGTGAGGTAGATTGTCTAGCGGATACTTCTTGAGTAGACTGGATGACCTGTGAGGGGAACCCGTCCAGCCGGTGGTTTAACGGCTTTTAGGTCTCTTAGTTGACAATCCTTGAGAAGGGTCGAGTGTGCTCTAGGTTCCCTTTGAGTTTAGTATTTTAAGATCTCGGTATCACATCAGTTCCATTACCGATAGAACCTTCGTCAGACACGTGTAGGATTCGGGCCTAGGTAGTGCTTTCACCCTATCTGTTTTCGTTCCGTAGTTATTCTCACGCTAGTTTGTTTGTCCTCGTCTTTTCCTTTATTTTCTATAGTTTATTTCTCTCTTAAATAAAAGAAACCCCCCTTTTTTGTAATTAGTTATCCTGCATCTGAGTCAGTATTTCGCTGTACATACAGTTTCCGTAGGTTCGATACTCGGTCTTATCTATCTATTCTGCAAACGATCGGTACACTTGCCGTATTGTGCGCGTTAGTTTAGGTTTGTCCGTTTTATTATAAATATTAGAACTTGTAGGTTTTTGCGTATAGTTCGTAGCACACCAAGTTTTTGGCGCCGTTGCCGGGGACACTTGGCAATAGCGAAATTGACTTTGATTTTAGGATTTGTGTATATTTTCTTTTATTTGGGTGTTTTAGATTAGGTTGTATTTCTTTATTTTTCTCTTTATTTTTATTTTTATTTATTTTGAAAGAAGAGGAAGATGTGGTGCGAGAATTGTGGTGGACCCCATTGGACGCAGCAATGTCAGCATTTTTATTCATATGGGTATTCTGCGCACCGGTACGATGAGCGATATCAGGAGGATGATGCGTTGGCGAGATCGTACCATTTGATGGAGCTGATGGAAAAGGAAGCGAGAGCCGAAGATATTAAATGGAGAGCTGAGATGGATCTTCTGACAAGTCAGATTGAAGCTCTTAAACTTGCAAGGGCTACATCTATGAAGCAGATAAAGGATCCTGTGATTGATGATTCATTAGAGCCGGAGACGAGAACGGACAGCGGAGTTTTTGCTATTTCCGATAGTTCTTCCCAAGTCCCACCTCCGGCTCGGCATATATTTGATTTTGAGGATCCGGATGTAGAAGAACACATCCAAGCTTATTTGAGGCACGATCTGCAGGCGGACAGACCAGCTGATGTGGAGAGAGTCGTCATTTTTGCTGTAGAGGATACACTTGTTCCGAGTGTAGATGAGGCTGTAGTTGCTCACTTCCGAGCGCAGGAGGAGAGTCTTCACATCCCATCAGTAGAAGAAGTCAGGCAGATTGATTGGAGTGCCCGGTTTGCTGAGATGGAGGCCCGGTGGGCAGAGGAAGGTGAAGTATTCGACACACCAGGACCAGAGACGTTAATGGACGAGTCAGTCCCACCTCTGGTTCAGCAGGATGTCCCAATTCAGCCGCCGATTCTGATGATGAGTTGGATTTTTCATCTGATCCCGTGACCATAGAGCATCCTAATGATCAGATTGATGAGGAAAGTGAGAAAGCCAGGATGGAGGATGACATGACGAAGGAGGAGGAGCATGTACTATCCTGGGAGTTTGAGTTTGGTGACGAGTTGGTTGGTTTTACAACTCAAGAGGCTGATGAGGTGTTTGACCCTGTTGGTGACATTACTACTCTCGAGACATTACTTTATGGAGAGCCAGCAACGGTTATCGAGCAGTCACCAAACTGAGAGGATGAAGAAGACGTGATGGAGATGGAGCGACCACTTCTTGTTGAGGATGAGCAAACCCCAAGTGTGGGGATTGCTGATGATGATAGCTAGCTCGTGGATGACGACGATGATTATGGATCGCCACCCAGATCCAACGTGCCACGGGATAGGGTGAGAGAGCGCCTGGACCGGCGCATTTCAAGGACACAAACCTGGTCGATTAGAGGCCCTGCAGTTGTTCCAGACTGCAGAGACAACCATGCTCCTCATTACATGCATGGCATACAGTTCGGTCCAGGAAAATTCAAGTCTTGGTGGCCCGACTCGAGTCTGTTTCGAGTCTTCTGGGGCCTGGTTGTTGGATTCTTCCCGTCCATCGACAAGAGAATGAGATTGAGTAAAAATGATGGGAAGAGGATTAAGGAGAGGCCTCCTGATTGAGTTTACTTGTGAGGCACGAGTCTGGCTGAAGACTCTTCTGTAAACTTAGCGCTACTGGGAGGCAACCCAGATTTTCGCTTTAGTTATTTATTTGCTTTATTTTAGCTGTCATTGTGTTTGTTGCTTCTCCTGTTCTGTGATTCGTCCTCATTATTATGGCTGCTTGTATTTTGTACATTATCTGATTAGTTTAGTTTTATTTTTATTCTATTATTTGTGTCAGTGTTATGCTGCTCGGGGTTATGCTGCTCGGGTTTTGCTTGTTTTTGTTTTGCAGGTTTTGGTTTTTCATAACCCGTACTCACTCTCCATTCGGGTTGTGGAAAACCAGTTCCATATCATTGGAGTGCCCGGTTTGCAGGTTTTGTGTTTTGATGTTTGCATGCAGGGATTATAATTGATTTTTGGAAGAGCTTTTAGCAGCAGAATGTGTTGGAAAATTTCAAAACTTTCTGTCAAATTCCACCCCTCGCGCTACACGACGCTTTGCTCGTCCCCCGTCGCGCTACGCGAAAAAAAAAAATTAGCAGCGAGAACACAACGAGAGCGAAGTGTGGGGATGCTGAATCCTCAACAAGGCTTTGGGAGCTGCTGCATGCTTGGAGCATATTGACCCGTCAAAATACCAGCTAAGTGTTTTCCATTTTCTTTTACTTTTCCCTGTTTTTGTTTTTGAGTCGTGTTTCCATTCCTGCATTGAAGACAATGCAAAGTTTAAGTGTGGGGATGGGACACTGTCGTTTTGTTTTGTTTTTTTTCGTTTAGAGTTTTTTTTTTTTTTTTTTTTAAATTTAAATTGTTCCTGAATTGATTGTGAATTTATGAGAAAAATAATTTAGCAGTTCGTTGATTATCATTTAATTGAAACTTGTGGGAAGGAAATCATAGCAAACTTGTGATGTGTTGGTAGGTCTAGTTAGCTAGCAAGCCCTTGAAAAATTTAATTAAGAATAATATTAACTTGTGGTTTCTACATTCCTTTAGGCCGATAGTGTAATTCCAACCAGTAGGGTGCGGTAGGTAAAGTCCTGATTTGCTCGAATCTTGTGTCTATAGAATCTCTAGTTTATTTCCCCCTTTTCCTCTGTTCTGCGATGGCAGAGACCTGGGAAAGGAGCGCGTCGCCCTGTTGCTATAGACGTATAACGGGTTCACGCTGCTGATCACAATTAAAAGATGCCCAAAAAGCTATAAGCTTGTCAAAAAAAAAGTAAAATAAATAAAATAATAAATATGGGCCAGCTGTAAATTATTGCAAGTGATCTGATGAAAAAAACATAAGAGTATTTTATATTAACGAGTTAATTCGTTAAAATAGCTTATTATAACTAATCCTTGCCAAGCCCGAAAGTAGGTAGCTTAGTGCCAAGAGGATGTGGCTCACGGTTAATTGGGTAAATATATAAAATATTTTTGGCTTGTTTAGTTTCCTAGATTTACCAATGGACCAGTATACCAGCAATCACGGTTTCTATGTCGGTATTTCCCCTTGTTGATATGAAATGATTTAATTCGAGCTCGCTAATCTTTGATCTCTTTCTTCTAATCTTTTTCAGGGACGAAAAAGAGTTAAGTGTGGGGATGTGATGTATTGCAAAATACATGCATTTTACTGTCAATTTTATTCCCACTTTGTGTTTGTTTTGCTTCGGTTTTCTTCTATAACTGCTTGTACTTAATATTTCTATATCTTATGGTTGTTAGGTCACAAAGGAAGCGGATATGATTGAAAACGAAGAAGAACGAGTTTTCAGTTCGTGCGAGAGGGCTGTGGATAAGAAAAAAAAGAAACTTTCTGGATTTTTACCCCTGTCGCGTAGCGCGACAGGTCTTGGAATTTCGTCACGCTACGCGAGGATTGCAAAATAACAGAATTGCCCTTTTAATGATTGTCCGACTGTTTTGTCTTTTCTGGGGCCCTCGCGCTACGCGAGGAGTGTGCAAGATCCCGCCGCGCTACGTGACGGGTGGTTTTTCGCAGACATCTCATTTTAAACCAAAAATTAGAAAACCCTAAAGGAGGAACGAGCCTGGAGCGGCTGGAGGCGACGAAAAGTGACGGAAAAAGGTGTTTTCAAGAGGAATCAAAGGCTGGGAAGGTATAGGATCGAAGAATCAAAGCATTGGATCAAGGATATCGGGTGTTCATCGTTCGGTTTACCTTGATTCTTTGTTTCTCTTTGATTTCTTGTTCTTCCTTTGTTATTAACAGATTATGAATTGTATTTATATGATGTTTCTTGGCTAAACTTTTAGAACTACCTAGGTTTAGATGATTGCACATGTTTGACATTGGTTTTTGTTGGTTTTTAGAACTTTTGAATGTGAAGAACTCATGATGTAACAAACTTGGTTTTGATCATTGGATGTGTATGCGTATTTAGTATTATCAATTAAATGATTTTTCAGTCCTCATGTGCTTTGATGAATGTCTTTCATATAATAGGTGCATGCTAGATCAATTGCCGTGTGTTTTTGATTATTGGATGATTTGCTAGACGTAGTATTCCATAGGAATGAAATTCGTGAATTGGTAAATCTAAATATTCAACCAATCTTAATAGCTGTGAGGTGAGAGATTGTCGGTTTATCTCGTGTGTCTGATCGCTAGTTTAGAATCTTTGTGAGAAGGTCTGTCTAGTTCGTCGTTCACATCTTGTTTACCGAGTCCAATAGGAAATTCTTAGTTATCCCTTGCACTTAGGTGCATTGAGACTTTCGCGCTGTGAGGTAGATTGTCTAGCGGATACTTCTTGAGTAGACTGGATGACCTGTGAGGGGAACCCGTCCAGCCGGTGGTTTAACGGCTTTTAGGTCTCTTAGTTGACAATCCTTGAGAAGGGTCGAGGGTGCTCTAGGTTCCCTTTGAGTTTAGTATTTTAAGATCTCGGTATCACATCAGTTCCATTACCGATAGAACCTTCATCAGACACGTGTAGGATTCGGGCCTAGGTAGTGCTTTCACCCTATCTGTTTTCGTTCCGTAGTTATTCTCACGCTAGTTTGTTTGTCCTCGTCTTTTCCTTTATTTTCTATAGTTTATTTCTCTCTTAAATAAAAGAAACCCCCCTTTTTTTTAATTAGTTATCCTGCATCTGAGTCAGTATTTCGCTGTACATACAGTTTCCGTAGGTTCGATACTCGGTCTTATCTATCTATTCTGCAAACGATCGGTACACTTGCCGTATTGTGCGCGTTAGTTTAGGTTTGTCCGTTTTATTATAAATATTAGAACTTGTAGGTTTTTGTGTATAGTTCGTAGCACACCAATATCAAACCCAAGTGTTTTTCCCTGCTTGAATCTGTCTATGCCAGTCCTTTTGATGAATCTTTTGGCTCTTAAGGTCAACATGGCCATGCACCAATCAATGTCCATTTTCTCCAAATCATCAGGATTAATCTTCTCCAAGTCATCAGGTTGAAAGCTAACCGGTGTTAGATTTCCAGAAATCAGTGCATCATAGCACGACATGAAAGCAGTCATGATTGGGACATAATCATCTGGAATCATGGTGACAGTCTTTTGAGGAGCAGAGGAGCTGGTAGAATTAATTGCAGCAGCTGAAGGAGGGACATCAGTCTGAAAGTATGGGCTACCGGATGAGCTTGATCCAGCAATAAGAGCTGTGTTTCCAGACTGATTTGACGGGGTGACTGCTCCCTTCTTAATCTCAATTTCATAAGATTCAAGAACGCTATAGACTTCCTGTTGAGACAGAGCACTCATATTCTCAGTCTTTTTTTTATCATGATTCGATACATATTCCATTCCTCAGGAAGAGAATCTAGGAGTTTCTTGTTTAGATCAAGAGTAGGGTACTCAACTCCCATTACTTCCAACCTTGATACAATGCTTGAGAAACGGTTGATCAAATCAGACATTGATTCTCCCCTTACACTGTTGAACATCTCATATTGTTTCTTGATCAGATCTCTTTTGCTTTCTTTGACATCCTCACTTCCCTCATATCTTGTGCACAATGCAACCCATAAGTCTTTGGCAGTTGTGTACTCAACAAAGATGTTGAAAATATCCATAGGAAGAGCCATGGCAATAGTCCCGTAGGCCTTGTTGTCTCGGGCAATCAAGGCAAGATCTTTCTCATCATACTCAGATACTAACTTAGGACGTTGAACATCAGCAGTGCTAGTTACGGGCTTGTGGGGACCATCGGTGATAGAACTCAACAATGTATAATCGTGAAATTGAAAGAAAAGCTTCATCTTTTTAGTCCAGTCATCAAATTCTCTTGTGGACAAAAGAGCAGGTGGTTTATTTCCCCCAGAAGGTTCTGTTGAACTTGAAGTGGCCATAATATTCGGAATCGAAACTAAAAAGAAACTAGTTTCGATAGGACAACTTCTATCGAAACAACTAGTTTCGATAGGACAACTTTTATCGAAACAACTAGTTTCGATAAGACAACTTTTATCGAAACAACTAGTTTCGATACTGAAAAATTCACAGACAAGTTTCGATAACCACAGTTTCTATATAAGACAAAAATCTAGTTTTGATAGTACCTTCTCCCGACAAAACGTAGACAAGAAGTTTCGATGATCAACAAAAATCAGAAACTGTTCCCAGTAGTTTCGATGCCTTCTTCTCCAAGCTCAGAAATACTCCATTGATGATAAGCTCCAGAAATCAATAGAGCAGAAAAGACAAACCAATCCAGCGAAAACCTTCGTCTAACAGTCCTGATCACTAAACCAACCTTCGATGTTGAAAATACGAGCAAAAACCCTTGGAAATCGATGAAACAGTAGCAGTACTTCCGAGAATAGATGTGCAAAAACCCAAAATAAGCTTCGAATATCCTCACAAACACCTAGAATCGATCAATAAACCTGATAACACTCAAAAACACTAGAGCATAAAGCTCTGATACCAATTGTAGGTCCAGATTTCTCTTTAAATCACTGATTTGATCGATTACACACACACAAGCGGAAACTGTGTGTATGGTGGTGAAACAGATGGTAGAAACAGAATCGGTGAAGATAACAGGCTAACCTCACAATGAATCAACACAAAATGATATGAAAATGTAAGAACACAGTGTAAAAACAACTACAAAGTGTATTGATTCAATAACAATGTGAAAGAGAAGTTTCAGGGTTACAGCGCTACTCACACTCTAAACATTCTCAAACTAGGCTATTTATAGTAGCGACAGGTATCGAAACTATGTTCAATCGAAACTCAAACTAGGCTATTTATAGTAGCGACAGGTATCGAAACTACTAGTTTCGATTGACCATTTACAAGTGATACACAGAACTGTCGAAACTACTAGTTTCGATTGAACAAACTCAATCGAAACTAAGTAGTTTCGATGGCCCAGACTTAGCTAATAAAGCAGTAAATTACAGAAAACTGAAATTACATTTAATGAAATGACATAAAGTAAACTAGTCTAAAACTGTTTAAACATACAATAAATGACAACAGCTTATACATAAGATAAGACTCTACAAAAAAATTACGTTAAACCTGTTTGCAATCAAAAACCCCGTCTCTGGCATAATCATCTAGTATTTTGTGGCGCAAAACTAGGTCCCGACCACTCTAAGGATGAAAACACCTCATTGTATTCGTCCAGGAAAGCCTTTCTTTAATATGTTTCAAACTGCACCATCTTATCAATTAGTAGCCTCCGGATTAATAGCCATTCATCTTCACCGTACATGAGAGCAAAAGCTGTCGCCCGAAACCCACAATTTCCATCACCTAACACATCTTTTATATCTTTCGCGTACGATTGAAAGACTGTTGGAATTTCATCAATATATTTGTGATAGTCTTGTGATTTTTTATTAGTAACATTGTGGGTCAACCCTAGGAAATCGTAGACAGGCGGATTTGAAGGGCCGGCGCCAGAAGGGTTGGTTAAATAAGTTTGTTCGTCACTATATTCGTTCAACCCAAAAAAATCATATCCTGTCGCACCTGAAGCATTTGTGAAATAATTTTGTTCGACAGTTTTCTCGTTCAACCCGTTAAAAATCAAATGACGGTGCGGTTGAAGGGTTGGAGAAATAACTTTGCCCGGCGACATCTTGATTCATTAAAGGACTCTGTTCACTAGGCACCTGGTAGTTCACGTATACATTGTTGTAACCAGGATGATCATCATAGTTCCCGTGTGAACCTTGTGTAGCTGGCTCTGGATACCCGAAAGTATCCCGGTTCATGAATGGACTCGGTTCACGGGGCATTTGGTAGTTCATGTAGTTACTGAATGAAGTTTGTGTTTGATGCTCTTGTGAGTGCACGAATGAACTGTGTCTTGGAGGCTCTTAGCCGTAATCACGTTCTTAGGAGGTCACATACGGCAGAGGCTTATGGGAGTAGCTTCGCTGAAGTGGAGGTTTAGATGTTGTAAGGTCCGCTTTTTTTGTTGTTTAGATTTTGTACTTGGCCTTCCACGAGCTTTTGTTTGCACCGCGGGCTCATCATAAGTCGTGCTGTTAGGATCCCATATAGCTTTTATCTTTTGTAGCCAGCACTTTTTCAATACTGCTCTTTTTCTTTGTTGTAAGCCTCTTTAAACGCATGTAGTTGTATACGAAAGTCAGTATCTGGATCATCAGGTTCATTTGATTCATGTAGGTTCAGCAGTGCCGGTTCTAAATCAAGCTTCTTCCAAAAGACATGTATCGAATGCAATGGAATCGATACACCTGCATCGACATATTGAGAGATTTCACATGCACATGGTAAACCGCAGCTTGTACGAATTTGACAGCCATATGATTTATTTTTTTGTTTTATATCTTTAACTCGCTCTATCTCACCTGTTAATACATCTAATGCTTCGATAGAAACTTTTGTTAGTAATAAAGAAAATGTTCTATTCCAGTGTAAAAATAACAAATGTTTAATTTTAGAGAAATAGTTGATTTTTGTTAGATGATATGGTAGTGGTCTAAAATATAAAATTTTATGTATTAATATTTTTTACTCCGTGTATAATAAACGAGTTTTAAGCTAATATACCATAATATTAGAGAGGTATATATTCGAATTACAACACCATGAAAAATCATTTTTGACTGGATTTGTTTAAATAAAAAGATTGTAGCACACTGTCCTTCGAAAAAGATGATGTGATATTGGTTTGGCTTTGTTAAGCTAATAGATTTTTTTTTAGTTCTGAGATGTATTTGTCAAAAAAATGAACTTTTAGGAAGTTTTGTTGAATAGTTACATTTTGTTCGACTATACGGAGAACGGCAACTTCAATATAAAATCAAAAAAATGAACTTTTAGGAAGTTTGTTGAATTGTAGCACACTGTCATTCGAAAAACATTTAAAAAATTAATGGTCATTGAGGTATGAGGTTATGTAACACGACTTTTTATGTTACTATTTATTAAAGTGTCGCTAAATTTTATGTAACTTTTTATTAAAGTGTATCTCATATCACTTATAAGAAAACAACAAATGTCATTTTCTGATTCCCTTAAGAATTACTAATGAATAAACACAATAATAATAATAATAATGACACCACATTGTGTTACTTTTGATATATTTTTGAATAAATTTATCATTTTTTATATTGTAAAAAGTGATATCTACGTCATAAAATTATATGTAATACAATATAACCTTAATAAAAGAATATTTAATAAATAAATAAACTTAATGGAGACTAATAAATAAACATACTAAAAGAATGTTTTTTTCTTGTCATGGTCATGAGGCTATTTATTTATCAAAATTTTGCTCAGTTTTCTATGGTATTAATATCAATATATTTTATGATCTTTATATACAATACAATTATCTTGGTTTTATTTATGCAAATAAATACACCATACCAAATGCATATAAAAATATACAAAATAAATGTAATATTATAATAAAGTGACTATAAAAAAGCAAATGTACACATACCACACTTGCATTCTAAGCAACATAGAGGTTTTATACTTTTATACTTTCATACTTTTATGTTTTTGTAGGGACCAAGTTCAAACAAAGTGGTCACAACCAAACTGCATATTCAAGAAATTATTAAAATTGTATTAACTTAGGTTTCTATTTTATCTATCATAACAAAATATGATATTTGACACCTAAACCAAAAATCACGAAAACGCAGGGTTCATAGACTTTATCGATCGAGAATCGCGATCAGAATCAATCGCGAGTGTTCAAGAAACTATATGATCGTATATTACGCACAAATCTAGGTCGTTTCATCTTCGACTTCTTTGGAAGCAAGAGGAGGTTCAAATCTTGTGAAAACCCTAAAAGCTGAAATCAAAGAAAGCACAAAGAAACAAAGGAAAGCAATAAAATGAAGAACCAAAATGAGGTTTAGTCTTCCACAAAACCTTCCATATGAAGAACATGCTTCACTCCATGTAACTTTTTGGTTGCCATTGTAGACCAAATACACTATCTCTCCAATGCTACCCACACATGCCACCATCAAATATGCCACCACCTTAAATCATAATTTCAAGACAATCATATTGTTTTAAAAGAAAACATGAATTGGTAGAGGGATCACATAAAGTTTCAAAACGAGTCGGGTCAGATTGGCCTGCCAACATTTTTTTATGTAGGCTAAGGTTAACTTATCGTCGTGTACTTTATTTTTGACAAATAAAAGGAACCTACTTTTAAAGCGAGTTAAAAAGGTAGTTTTTTCCTTTTTGAATATTATTTTTTACTCCTAAATACAACCTAAACTTTTAGTTGCAGGATTTAAACTTACATCACTTTTGTAGGGAGCAATCACCGTTCCACTAGACTGGAAGGCCATGGGCATGCATGGAATTTATTTCTAATTTTTTTACGTTAGAATGTAACATACCTATGAAAATATGTTACATTCTAATGTAAAATATTAGAATGCATGTAGTCCTAACCAACTTCTCATGTCTTCCAAAAATAATAATTGTGTTTGTTTAATAAGCAATTTTAAATGTTGTAAGCACTAGTTAGACAACTCCTAAACAATTAGACCCACTCTTTTTTTAGTGTTACTTTTTTATTTTTTTAGTGTTATTTATTTAAAATTTTAAAATAAAACTCAAACTAACCTTACAGTTTACATATAAGTTGAATATATCCACCGTAGATTTGTGGGGTGAAATTTAAAAAGTGTTTTATGTGAGGGTTGATTAAAGATGATTAATATCATAACAAGAGTTAAAATAATAAATAAATAAATAAATAAAAACATGTAAAAAATACTACAATAAAAATTATAAAATGACATCTAAAACATTAAAATTAAGCAGATTACCTGATCACAGACAAAAAAGATCCAAGCTTTGCTCATCAAATTCTTGACCCATGAAGAAATAACAGCAATCAAAGCATACCCAGCAGAAATGGCACTAATGCTGACCAAGAATCTGTAAAAAAAAACCAAAATTGGAATTAAAAAGTCAAACTTTTAAATCTTGATGGGTATCATCTGAAACATGTTAAAAAGATAGAAAGTTGATTACTTGAGACCCTTGAGATTACTGAACTCTAATCTGCCATAGATATCATTATCTTGATGATTGGTCAAAGTCAACCACAAGCAAGCAATACTTAGAGGAATCACAATCAACCTCAGTGAAGAATCTATAACTTTAAGGGTATTCACATTTTCACCAAGAATCATCATCTTTAAAAATCAAGAACACCCCAGTTCAAATCTGCAACAAGAAACTGAGAATTTTATCAAGATTTTGACTTTTGGCTTTGAGAAGATGAATCAAAAGGTATTCAATTTCTTTTGTGGATGAATCTTTCAAGAATTGGGAAATTTGCAGGGTTTTTTAGGGCTAAAAATCATGTCGAGGTTGGTGAAAAGTGCAAGAAAGATAATGGAACCCAAGTGGCAGAAAAACTTAGTGTGGGAGTGATTTGATGATGATGTATAATAGTGCTTGTAAGTTGTACAAAGTGCATTGAGAGTTGTACTTTTTATATTTTCTGTAATCACTTGTACATAGGGCTGTAACCGAACCGAACCGAACCGAACGAAGCCTTGTTCGTGTTCGTTCGTTTAACATTTAACTTGTTCATGAACGGTTCACGAACACGAACCGAACGAAATTTCATGTTCGTGTTCGTTCATTAAGGAAATGGACTTGTTCACGAACGGTTCACGAACGAAACCGGACGAAGCCTTGTTTGGGACTTTTGATGTCAACCCTAATGTCTTCCAAAATGAACATTTAATAAAATCATTTTAATATCAAGTTTTATGTACATCTATCGAACTTACTTTACTTAGTTAATCGATAGGGTAAAAAGTAAAATAAAAATTAAAGATTATAAAAGGTTTAGATAAAATAAAATAGAAATATACAAAAATTTTTAATGAACAACATAAACAAACGAACACGAATGTAAACGAACATAAACGAGCGAACGTAAATAAACGAACGTTCACGAACACGTTACCGAACGTTCACGAACACAATTGAACGAACGAGACCTCTGTTCATGTTCGTTCATTTAGTTAATCGGACGGAATTCCTTGTTCATGTTCGTTCATTTATTAAACGAACGAACGTAAACGAACTTCCCGCCGAACGGTTCACGAACTGTTCGCTGAACGTCCGGTTCGTTTACAACCCTACTTGTACAACGTGTGTTTATAGTCGTACTTTCACAGGGGTATATATGACCTTTTACTCAAATATTGATGTTAGCTTTAAGATTTATCGTTCTCAAATGGTAAAGTATAATCTATACATACTAATAAATAAAGGTTTTGGATTGGCACATGTCACTCTCTCATGTCTTTTCACATTGGTTTTTCTGCCCCTCTCTCTTAATAAATGCATCTATATCTTATTAAATAATAATTATATTATAAATATATTATTAAAGAAGAATAATAATTATATTAAATAAGAATTCAAAATATAACTAATTAAATAAAAATACTAATGACTCTCAAATAAATAAATGTTTTTTGTAAAATGGTTTTCCCACCTAAAGTTTAATTATAATTTAAGATTTTAAACCTCTCACAAATAATAAATGCTTAACAAATATAATTGCTAAAATTATTTAATATCATTTTACTAGAACGTAAAAACCGTTTGATTTGAAAATTTTGAACTTTGTATTATTTAAATTATAACAAAATCAATAAATTAACTCTCGCAAATTTACTATAATTAGAGAATTAAATTGACAATTTTTAAAAAAAAATTAACAACTTATCTTTGTTAAGCAAATAACAATTAATCAAAATCAACTTTCTAGAATCTAAAAAATTTACCTTATGTAATTTGGTTTTGTGAATGTAATTGTAATTTTATTTTTTTTCATTATGTAAAGTAATTCTTATTTAGACACTTATAAATAATATATGTTTCTTTTTATTAACCGTGTAATACACGGGAACTAACCTAGTATATAATAAATAAAGGTTTTTGCATGTTACGTGTCGCCTCCATATTAATTCTTATTATTTTTTTTTCGCCTCTCTCTTCTATTTAATATACTTTTGTGTTTTAATAATAATATATATTTAAATAAAAAATACTAATTATACTAATAAAACACATTTATTTTAAATTATCTATTATCATAAGAAACTTTAAAATTTAATTATATAAGTTTTATCTTCAATCAAATAGTAAATAAAATTCAAATTATATTAAAAAAAATAGTAATTAACTTATTTTTGAAACTCAATTATATAGTAATTTTTACATATTTTGAATTTGTTTTCTATCCTTACTATATGTAATAAATTTTTACTCATGTAAAATATATAAATAAAAATTTTAAATTTTTATGTATTGTTATATTTCACCCGTGTGTAGACACGGGATCTAAACTAGTGTCTAATAAATTAGTCTTTAATATCCCAACCACCATTTCCATGTTTAGCACTTGCTAGTTGCTACCATCTTGCCTGTCATTAATGTTTTCGGTAAAATGTTATATTCCTTTTTTAGTGTATCCTACATAAATTCGCTATAGATGGTGACTGATTTATATGATATTTTGTTTATAAAATCGTGAAACTAGTATTTTGTTAGGATATGACATCCTACATCATCATAGTCAAGATATACGTAACGAATAACTTTTGCTTGCGTATCATCAATCTATTCGCATTAATACGTTTGTGAATGCATTGTTCATGCGTCCATCGTGTAAAACCTTTCACTCGTGTCGTGTATCATCAGATACTTGTCATGTATCAGTTCATATTTGTTACTCAAAACATATCAGAATGAGGATCGATTAATTTCCAAATATATTTAAAAAAAAGTTATATATAATATTTTGGTTAAGTGACTTGAGGTTGGTTAAAAGTGCAAGAAAGATGGAATCCAACACTAGCCAGTGTGGAAGTGGGGTGTGACTTGTGGCTGATGTAAAATGGTGCTTGTAAGTTGTACCAACTGCATTGAGAGATGTACTTTTATATTAGCAATAATAACATGTACAATATGTCTTGACAGTTGTACTTTCTTCTTACATAGGGGTATATATGACCTTTCACTCAAATATTTAATTTGATCGTTAACTTTAGGATATATGGTTCCCAATCTCAAATGGTAATGGGCTAACGGTAAATAAGTAATCTTTAATATCCTAACTACCATTAGTCCATTATCATGTTTAACACTTGTCACAATCTTTTTTTGACAAATTTTTTTTGTCATTAATGTTTTTCAACAAAATGTCTACACTGCTACATAATTTTGCTACATATCCTTAAAGAAAGATATGTGAGAAATAAATTATGTAATGATTAATGGGAATAATAGTTAAATAATAAAGAAAAATAATGATGTGTTTCAGCTTAAAATTAATACAGAACAAATCATCTATAAATAATACACGAGATACCTTTTCTATCAGTTATTTACTTATTCGTATATATGTTTGACATGATTATTGATTAAATCTAGGATAAACAAGCAAAGTAAAACATGACCATGTGGATCATTAATCCTAAACACCTAGGGCTGTAAACGAACCGAACCGAACCGAACGAAGCCTTGTTTGTGTTCGTTCGTTTAGCATTTAACTTGTTCATGAACGGTTCACGAACACGAACCGAACGAAATTTCATGTTCGTGTTCGTTCATTAAGGAATTGGACTTGTTCACGAACGGTTCACGAACGAAACCGAACGAAGCCTTGTTTGGAACTTTTGATGTCAACCCTAATGTCTTCCAAAATGAACATTTAATAATATCATTTTAATATCAAGTTTTATGTACATCTATCAAACTGACTTTACTTAGTTAATTGTTAGGGTAAAAAATAAAATAAAAATTAAAGAATATAAAAGGTTTAGATAAAATAAAATAAAAATATACAAAAATATTTAATGAACAACATAAACAAACGAACACGAACGTAAACGAACATAAACAAACGAACACGTACGTAAACGAACGAACGTTCACGAACACGTTACCGAACGTTCACGAACACAATTGAACGAACGGGACCTCTGTTCATGTTCGTTCATTTAATTAGTCGGACGGAATTCTTTATTCATGTTCGTTCATTTATTAAACGAACGAACATAAACGAATCTCCCACCGAACGGTTCACGAACTGTTCGCTAAACGTCCGGTTCGTTTACAACCCTATAAACACCTATTTACTTAAGGTTGTAGGTTCGGGTTTTGTGAGGTCATCTCGTTCAAAGATCAATTATGTTTCTCTATTTTAAATAAAACAAGGTATTTATGGAGTTGGGAGAATATCTGAAATATTGTTTCTAACAAGTCAAGAATTATATTTTTATTATTTTATATATTAAACACCTCATAAGACAAATTAACTATCGTTAAAAAATGACGATTACAATAAAGTGACAGATAAACGGGCTACTTGAGCGTTATTGTTCTTAATCTTAGATGAATATATAAACACAGAGAGAAAAATGATAGCGCCTTTAGTTTTTTTCTTGGACAAAAAATAGGCTAATAAATACATATTTATATAATCTTTATACCTAACACCACTTAACTACTTAAACTAATTTATTTGTTACTAAAATATGTATACAGTTTTATTACTAAACTATGTTAGGTTCTCATGTATTACACGGGTTAGATAAACGTAATATTATTTACCTAGTAATAAAAAATTATGTCTTTAAAAACACGTGTATTACATGGGCTGAATAAACTCGTGTATTACACGGATTGAATCAGATATAATGTAACATGTTAACACATACACACGTCAAAATATGTTTTTAAAAAATGTATTTTGACGTGATAGTTAAACTTATGTTAAGTTAACTTTTAAAATATTTTTTTAACTAGATATTAATTTTTTTATTTAATTGATAAATGTTAATTCATATTAAATTTATTTTATTAATGATATAATAATTATCCATAATTAAATAATAGGTATCCATAATTATATTTATATTAAATATTTAAAAATACATTTTTAATATCATTAATTAATAGAAGAGGAAGACGAAAAAATATGTTGAGGATGTACCGAAAAGTGACACGTGTCCTCTAATATTTTTATTTATTAGTATAAAGACTAGGTTAAAATATCGTGTATTACACGAGTTAAATAAATAAAATGTTATATATTTAGTAATAAAAATTTTATATTTTTAAAAACCTGTGTAATACACGGGTTGGATAAGTCAGTATATTACATCAGTTGAATAAAATATAATGTAATTTGTTAACAAACACATTTGTCAAAATATGTTTTTAAAAAATGTAATTTGTCGTGACAGTTATAAGGTCTGTTAAGTTAGTTTTTAAAACTTTTTTTTCAACTGAATATTAATTTTTTAATTTAATTGATAAATGTTAGTTAATATTAAGTTCATTTGATTGATGATATAATAACTATTTATAATTAAATAATAAGTATTCGTAATTAGATTTATTAATATAAAGATTATTATTTAATATGAGAGAGAAATAGAAAATCTAATATTTAATAGGAGAGAGAGTCGGGAAAATGAAGATGAGGAGTAACGAGAGAGTGACACGTGTCCTGAATATATTTTCATTTATTAGAGTAGTAAGATATGTATAAAATTTTATTACTAAATCTAGCAAAAAAAAAACAAACAAACTGAATGATGAATATATCGTTAAAACTTTGAGAAAACAAAAACACTCTTTATAAGTTTTTTGTAATGTAAAGTAAAAATTTATTAGACGGTAAAAAGTTATAAAATTTTGTATTTCAATATGTACTTTGTTATATATGATTTATAACAAAAGTAGTTTAAATTGATAAACGACTTTAATAACACATATGTAAACGTCTATCACTGAACGTCAACATTGTGTTGGTTTTTTGATTATTACCAGTGACCACTTCTGCCGGTCAAGGTGGTTGCACATTACGACGTCGTATTTTTGTCCAATGTTGTTGTATGCTTGGTTTTAGGCCATGAATGGTGGAGCATACGAATTAAAAGATTGGCTTTCAACGTTGAATGCAAAAAGATTAATTACGGACTCAAATAGTAACAGGATCTATCTTTTATATTTTTATTTTTTATTAAATGAAAATTTTAAAATAATTATATTTAATTCCGTTTTTATTTTCAATTTTGGCACTATACTAATTTCTTGGTTACGTGGCTGTAATTCGATAAGATTTAACGTTCAAAATAGCTATTAACTCAAAACTCAATACTCTTTTATCAATAATTTTCATGCATAAAGTTAGACACTTGCTTAGATTTTAAATAGAAATATTATAAATTAAGGGATGGTTCAATAAATAACAAACTTTTTATGTGATAACCGTGTTAACCACTATAAAACAATCACATATTTTATAAATTATTTTTTCTTTTAATTGTTAAAATAATATTTAATTATCTTGAATAAATATTTTGAACGTAAATACGGAAATGATGAGTTTTACGTATACGTACCAACTAATTTTATATAACGTGACACATAGTGTTTACATATATGTAACATTAACATAATGATAATTGTAACATATACGTAACACTATGTTTGAGAGTGATTATCATGATTATCATATAAATATTGGTTAACATTTGAAGCACACCCTATAAATTAATTACCATTTTTATACTTATATTTATATTTAATTTACATTTTAAAATTATTAATATCTTATGTGTTATCTTTATTTAAATATGAGTTTCCTCATTTTCTATTATATATTATATAGTAATTAACATAAAGTGATAAAACTTGTAGATTATAACGCGAAGTCTATAGCTTCGTCGTCGTTGCACACTTCCAGCCCATTACATTAGCGTCCATGATAACCTTAGTCTTGCAATACAATGCATAGTTTATAGTGTGTGAGAGAGATTTTTATATCCTGGTGGTAAGTTGTCTCTTATTTGTTCAAAAGATAAAGAGTTTAAATTCTATAAAAAGTGCATATGTAGATTGGTTAATAAGAATAAACGAGAAACTTAGCCCCGCGCTCCGCGGCGGGAGACGGTCACATTAATATGGCTAAACACAAATTAAAACGTATAAAAATAACGTTGCAACGTAAACATGACTTAACAAAGACAATTTTATAACAGTATTGACGTGCGTCAGTCAACATTTGTCAAATTTTTTAAAGAAATTAGAATAAAGTAAAAAAAAGCATTTACATGCCTTGGTTCGTTGAACCGCGAAATCAATCAACGTGTATTCAAAACTTTATATAAGAAAAAAAAACATTACGTAAACTCACTCGTTACAGGTATAGCATCGATATTATCTATGACCTTATATATAAAAAAGAACAACTTTATAGGCGTAAACGCGTGACAAAACACAAGTTTAAACATTAAAAGTCGCGCATTGCGGTGAAGCCGTATGATGACAGTAACGTGGGTAAGGGCACGTTTGCAAACTTAGTTACACGTAGGGCTGTAAACGAACCGGACGTTCAGCGAACAGTTCGTGAACCAGGAATTTCGTCCGATTAACTAAATGAACGAACATGAACAGAGGTCTCGTTCGTTCAATTTTGTTCATGAACGTTCGGTAGCGTGTTCGTGAACGTTCGTTTATTTACGTTCATTCGTTTATGTTCGTTTACGTTCATGTTCGTTTGCTTATGTTGTTCATTAAAGATTTTTGTATATTTCTATTTTATTTTATTTAAACCTTTTATATTCTTTAATTTTATTATATTTTTTACCCTAACAATTAACTAAGTAAAGTAAATTCGATAGATCATAAACTTAATATTAAAATGATCTTATTAAATGTTCATTTTGGAATACATTTGAGTTGACATCAAAAGTTTCAAACAAGGCTTCGTTCGTGAACCGTTCGTGAACAAGTCTTCGTTCGTGAACCGTTCCTTAATGAACGAACACGAACATGAAATTCCGTTCGGTTCGTGTTCGTGAACCGTTCATGAACAAGTTAAATGCTAAACGAACGAACACGAACAAGGCTTCGTTCGGTTCAGTTCGTTTACAGCACTAGTTATGCGCGTTGTGGTGGTGACACTAACGTGCTTAAATACGTAAAAGAAACGTACGCATTTTAGGCATATCGGTTTTAGAGATTAAACCGTAGATAGAAAAATGTATTTTGATTTGTACATTGAGGCTTAATAATTAAAAAAAGTCAATGAAAACTAAATAAAATAGACCAAAAAAATATATATATGTTGAAACATGTGTCGAACTTGTGATCCAAGAACAACCAAACAAAGGGCTAAGATCTTTAACCATGTGAGTGACCAAAGACACCACTTGAGTAAACAATGAAAAAAGAAATTGAAAGCAAAGAAAACATGTTTTGTTGGTGGCCATCCATTGATCATGGTCAATGGTTTTTAAGGTATTAGTAATTACAACTCGTTTTAAAAAAATAATAAAGAAGCATAAAATGATGTAATATTACTTTATTTTCATGATGGAATACCGTGATTTGAAAGCAACTATGGCCAGATTAGATGCCATTTTGGTGGGTGTCGATTGCTTTTGGAAAAGGGAACTTTGGACGGTGCTTACCAAATTTAATGTATAAATGTAACATCTCAAAACTGGTAATAAATAAATAATGTCACGATCGAAATTATAATTTTCAAATGACGAAAGAAAAAATTGATGGGCTTGGGCTCGGCTCCAACGAGCCGAAGGAAGCCCAAGTATATAAGGGCAAAGACTGCCCAAACTTCTCATTTTCCACCAATCTCAAGTTCTAGAGAGAGAGAAGGGAGCACGGTTCTAGAGAGAGAAAGTGACGGATCGACTCGGGAATTCAGGAGAACGTTACTACTATGCTCGTGATAATCTTCTCTGAATCATAACTCCAATCCAGGTAAGCGTTCGATCATAATCTTAGTTTTTATGATTATTTTAGGATTTTCGGTTTTAGCTAAATAGGTGAAGTTTTTATGGATGAAACTTGAAAATGAACAAAGATCTAACATCTAAAATAAAAACCGAACGTTCTGATAAAAGAAAATTTAGATATTAACATGATCAGACCCGCATGCAAAAAGTTAGGGTTCTTGCGCCTGAATCAGATCCTGCGTACTTATCAAGTACGCAGGAAGAAGGGTTCTGTGTACTTATCAAGTACGCATGAAGTAAAGTCTGCGTACTTACCAAGTGCGCATGAAGTAAAGTCTGCGTACTTACCAAGTGCGCATGAAGTAAAGTCTGCGTACTTGTCAAGTACGCATGACCAAGGCCATGCGCACTTGCTAAGTGCGCAGGCATCAGAATGGTTAAGTAAAGTCAGTATGTTTAGAATGATTAAACCGTTAGAGTCGAGATTAGGTCTGATGTGTATTTAACTACTCAATTCAGATCAGAAGTGACATTGTTGGACCTTTGTTTAGGACAACCTAGAGAAGCTTATCAGGTGAGTTCTATGTGCCCCCTTCTATGTTATGTGCAAACCTTATTAAATGTTTTGAGGCTGAAATGTATACACTAAATGAATGAAGGATATGAATGCTAATGTGATCATACGTGATGTACTAATATATATGTTATATATATATGAGAATGAATTATAAACAAAGAATGAAACGTATGTTTACAAAGAATGAAGGAAAGAATGGCATAACGTAAATAAATGAAATCTTGCTTTATAATTATTTATATTGCATGTTGTGAATGTATGTATACGTTATGGACGGAAACGAAGCTAACGGCTACTTCTGTAGACGGACGACCGCGCGACTATTTTGCAACCGGGAAGAAACGTTCCTTCGCAAGCTAGGACGTATAAAAAGCATAAAAGGGCGGTCGAAGTAAATGCTAATATAGTATAACGGTTGCATAAACAATAGTTCGCGTGGGAAACGGATGCCTTAGGGCAGACGGGCGAATATGACGGACTACGACGGTAGGACGGTAAAGATGGACGGTCGAAGGTTGGCTGGACCAAAGTTAAGGCGGACGGTTTCTAGGACCGGACGAGTAAAAGGGCTACGACGGTAGCTCAAGGGCGTATGTCTTTGTGATATACGTACCGTAAGATGGGTTGATCACCCTTATGTGTATGACCAATGAATGTTAAGGAAATAAAAGGTGAATACATACCTATGTAGTCACATAAGAATAAAGAAAGAAAAGGTGAATACATACCTATGTAGTCACATAAGAATAAAGAAAGAAAAGGTGAATACATACCTATGTAGTCACATAAGAATGAAGAAAGAAAAGTAAAAACTATGAATACGTATTTGTAGAAATGTATGTATATAATTATGTATACTTATAAAGTAAAGAATGATCATACTTAATAGTTTTAAACTAGAACTCACCAGCGTTAGCTGACTTTTAGTATACATTTCAGGTAACAAAGGAAAGAGTCGTGCGAAGGCGTGAAGGCTGCCTGACACGTGACTGACATCCCACCTTATGTTTTGTTTAGACAATGGTTAATGTTTTGAATGTTTTTAATTAAAAGTTCAATAATTAATGACTATGTTTATGAGTAAATCCAACAAGTGAGGTCACCCGGGAAAAAGGGGCCTTACAAGTTGGTATCAGAGCAATAGTTTGAGAGATTCAGACATCCCTAAATGTCTGGACTCAAACTGATTATGGGACCAACGCACGGATGTCAGTCATGGGTAACCAACGCCAACACGAAAAGTAAGTATTGAAGTTAATGCACTTGGATAAGAATAGATACCTTAACTTAGAACAAATAGATGTCAATGTCACAACCGACTTGAAGAGTTTTGAACCCGAAAAGCAATGTAAATTAGTAATCACAAACCGGTCACTGTAATTAACAATTTACCTTGCTCGTACTTTTCCAAACTATGATCTGAAGAAATGACATTGATGTATTCCCTCTATAACTATTAGGAAACTAGGAATTATGGCTGGTGGAGGGAGAACAGGACGCCGAGGTGGTCGCACTGGCCGAGTAGGTAGACCCCCGTTGAATCAAAGACTAGAAGAAGAAGAGAGTGTGCACGCAGAACACACCGAGAGTGTGCACGAAACAGAAGTGACCCCAACTGGAGACGACAACCCAGGGCCGATACAGTTGGAACCTGAAGTCAGGGATGCTATAGCCCGTGAAGTTGTGCTCACTCTGAAGAACATATTGCCTGACCTACTATCTGAGGCACTAAAGAAAAGCAAAGAAGAGGATGAAGGGAAGAATGAAGAGAAAATTTATGACAGTGACGGGGATGAAGTAAGAGTGGCATCAAGCAATCGTGGGTGTACTTACAAAGGTTTCAACGATGGAGACCCACCCAAGTTTGATGGTAGCAAGGATTCAGTGGCAAAACTCGAATGGATTGAGAGGATGAACGTTGTAATCAACATCAGCAAGTGTCGACCGGACCAGGCGGTTAAATATGTTGCTCATTCTTTCACCAACGAAGCACTAGGTTGGTGGAGAAACATTCAGAGAACGAAGTCCCCAAACGCTCTTGCAAGAATGACATGGGAAGACCTAAAGAAGCTAATAATTCAGAAGTTCTGTCCCCAGAATGAAATTGATCGAGTGGAAAATGAATTCCTAAACTTTAAGGCTGGCAACAAGACACACCGCCAGTATACCTCTACTGGTACCCGACCTGGTTGAGACAGAGGAGCGAATGATCAAGTATTATGTGAAGGGCCTACCACAAAGGGTCCGTGTCCACGTGAAAGCCAACCTACCCTCGACCTTCAAGTCGGTAGTGAATCTGAGCGGAATCGTCTACGACGATTATGCCAATGAGGACCCACCAACAGAGACCCAAAAGAGAAAGTGGGAGAACCCGTCTAGAGGCACCGGAAGAGGGAACGTAACAACTGAAACTAAGAAACCAAGGTCGGATGAATATGAAACATGCAAGAAATGTGGAAGGCAACATCTTGGCGAATGTAAAATCGGCACCACCACATGCTATAAGTGTGGGAAGCCGGGGCACTTCTCTCGAGAATGTGTAAGAAACGTCAAGTGCCAAGTATGTGGATTGTTTGGACATCTGACAAAGAACTTCCGGAAGGCCGGCCAATCTGGCTCGGGAAAAGAGAGGGAAAAGGAACAGCCGCAGGCTAGGACTCGAGCCTACGCCCTGACTGAAGAGGAAGCAAGGGGAAACCCTGATGTTGTGTCAGGTACATTCATAGTTAATAACGAACATGCTGTTATTTTATTTGACTCTAGTGCTAGTAAAAGTTTTATATCCAATGCATTTAGTCGTAAACTAGGATGCACTATCAACACCATAGTAAAGGCTTTTATCGTACATACTGCCGTTGGTAAAAATTCGGCAGTATTTCAAGTAACAGAGGATTGCATCATAGAAATAGAGGGCCATAAGTTTCCTTCTAGATTATTCCTTCTTACCTTAGGAGGATTCGATATAATATTGGGTATGGATTGGCTAGCTGCCAACGAAGCTCAAATCATATGTAAACGTAAGAGGATACACCTCAAAGCTCCTAGCGGCAGTCCAATTACGGTTTATGGGGATTGGAATTGCACGATGCCGAACATCATCTCGATGATCAAGGCCGAAAGTTACATGAGGCGCGGTTGCGAAGCTTACTTGGCATATGTTATTGATGATAGAATGAACTCAAGAAAGTACCCGTGGTGTGCAACTTTCCGGAAGTATTCCCTGAGGATCTACCTGGGTTACCACCCGATCGGGAAATAGAATTTCAGATTGACTTATTGCCAGGAGCTGAGCCCGTTGCCAAAACCCCCTACCGATTGGCGCCGTCAGAAATGAAAGAATTGATGTCTCAACTAGAGGAACTAACAGAAAAAGGATTTATTAGGCCGAGCATCTCACCGTGGGGCGCTCCGGTACTATTTGTAAAGAAGAAGGACGGCAGCATGCGCATGTGCATTGACTACCGCGAGTTAAACAAGAGGACAGTAAAGAACAAATACCCACTGCCTAGAATAGACGACCTTTTTGATCAACTGCAAGGTGCGAGTTGGTTCTCAAAGATCGATCTCAGGTCGGGTTACCATCAGTTGAAAGTAAGAGAAGAAGACGTACCAAAGACCGCGTTTCGCACGCGTTATGGGCATTATGAGTTTCTCGTGATGTCCTTCGGATTGACCAACGCACCAGCAGCGTTCATGGATTTGATGAATAGAGTATGTAGAACAATGTTGGACCGATCGGTGATAGTTTTTATAGACGACATACTGGTATATTCGAAAAGCGAGGGTGATCACCACTGTCACCTAAGAGAGGTTCTGGAGGTGCTAAAGCAGGAAAAGTTGTACGCAAAATTCTCCAAATGCTCGTTCTGGCTTAGGGAAGTCCAATTCCTAGGTCATGTAATAAACCCAAACGGCATCATGGTGGATCCTGCAAAGATCGAGGCAGTAAAGGAATGGAACGTCCCAAAGACACCAACAGAGATACGAAGTTTTCTGGGATTGGCGGGCTACTATCGAAGGTTCATTCAAGATTTTTCAAGAATAGCCTTGCCACTAACTAAGTTGACACGGAAGGAAGTGAAGTATGAATGGGGTCAAAACCAAAACAACGCGTTTGAAGAACTTAAGGAACGATTAACCCAAGCTCCAGTCTTAACTCTACCTGAGGGAAATGAAGACTTGGTAGTCTATTCTGACGCTTCGGGGCAGGGTTTGGGGTGCGTACTTATGCAACGAGGAAAGGTAATTACTTACGCATCGCGACAACTAAAGATTCACGAGGTTAATTACCCAACACACGATTTAGAGTTAGCAGCAGTAGTTTTCGCGTTAAAAATATGGAGGCACTATCTGTATGGAGTCAAATGCACCATTTACTCCGATCACAAAAGCCTGAAGTACTTTTTCGGGCAAAAGGAATTAAACATGAGGCAAAGGAGGTGGTTAGAGCTACTGAAGGACTATGACTGTGAGATATTGTACCATCCAGGCAAAGCAAACGTGGTGGCTGACGCTTTAAGCAGAAAGGAAGAATCGAAACCTATACAGATCAAAGCGTGTCAGCTGATTATAACACCAGATTTGATGAGTGAAATATCAAAGGCACAAGACGAAGCGCTATTAGAAGGAAATATAAGACGGGAAAGAATAGTAGGACAACAAGGGAATTTAGATGCAAATGCATACGGTGTACGAACTAGGTTTGGCCGAATGTGGATACCTAAGATTGGCGAGCTTAGAGCCAAAATACTCGATGAGGCCCATAAGTCTCGCTATTCTATCCACCCCGGGACAAACAAAATGTATCAAGACTTGAAGAAAGAATACTGGTGGCCTGGCATGAAGAATGATGTGACAGAATACGTGAGCAAGTGCCTAACGTGTTCTCTAGTTAAGGCCGAGCACCAGAAACCATGCGGTAAAATGCAACCTCTACCAATACCGGAATGGAAGTGGGAGGAGATCACGATGGACTTCATTACCAAGCTACCGCGAACAGCTAAAGGCAATGATACCATTTGGGTGATCGTCGACCGCTTGACGAAAAGTGCTCACTTCTTGCCAATACGTGAGACTTCCTCGTCAGAAAGACTAGCCGAAATATTTATTAAGGAAGTTGTGAGCAGACATGGTATGCCGCTGTCGATTGTGTCCGACAGGGATACTAGATTCACGTCAAGGTTTTAGAAGAAATTCAACGAAGCAATGGGCACTAGACTGAACATCAGCACCGCTTACCATCCCCAAACCGATAGACAATCAGAAAGGACTATTCAGACCTTGGAGGACATGCTCCGAGCCTGTATCATTGACTTCGGTGGGAGCTGGGGACCCCGGTTTGTTGGGGGGAAATTGGACAGAAGGATTTTGCAAGTCTCGAAGTGGTCAAAGCTACTTCCGAGAAATTTGATCAAATCAAGGCTCGAATAAAAGCCGCAAAAGACAGACAGAAATCATACGCGGATAAGAGAAGAAGGGAGTTAGAGTTTCAAGTAGGGGACATGGTACTGTTAAAGGTATCACCATGGAAAGGGATCATCCGATTCAGAAAGCGTAGCAAACTAAGTCCAAGGTTTGTCGGACCTTTCAAGATTTTAGCGAGAGTGGGTCAAGTTGCTTACAGACTCGACCTACCCGTTGAGCTTAGTGGAATACACCCTACGTTCCACGTGTCGCACTTACGCAAGTGCCTAGCTGACGACACAGCTCACATACCTTACGACGAGATCGAAATAGATAACAGTCTAAATTATGTAGAGGAACCGATAGCCATCCTTGACAGAGCTGAAAAACGACTACGCAATAAGTCGATTCCTCTAGTCAAAATACAATGGAAGCACAGAAAAGGGTCAGAAGCTACGTGGGAAAAAGAAGACGAGATGAGGGGACTATACCCTCAATTATTTAACGTATAAGCAGTTTCGAGGACGAAACCTCTTTAAGGGGGTAGACTTGTAACATCCAAAAACTGGTAATAAATAAATAATGGCACGATCGAAATTATAATTTTCAAATGACGAAAGAAGAAATGGATGGGCTTGGGCTCGGCTCCAACGGGCCGAACGAAGCCCAAGTATATAAGGGCAAGGGCTGCCCAAACTTCTCATTTTCCACCAATCTCAAGTTCTAGAGAGAGATAACGGAGCACGGTTCTAGAGAGAGAAAGTGACGGATCGACTCGGGAATTCAGGAGAACGTTGCTACTGTGCTCGTGATCATCTTCTCTGAATCATAACTCCAATCTAGGTAAGCGTTCGATCATAATATGAGTTTTTATGATTATTTTAGGATTTTCGGTTTTAGCTAAATAGGTAAAGTTTTTATGGATGAAACTTGAAAATGAACAAAGATCTAACATCTAGAATAAAAACCGAACGTTCTGATAAAAGAAAAGTTAGATATTAACATGATCAGACCCGCATGCAAAAAGTTAGGGTTCTTGCGCCTGAATCAGATCCTGCGTACTTATCAAGTACGCAGGAAGAAGGGTTCTGCGTACTTATCAAGTACGCATGAAGTAAAGTCTGCGCACTTACCAAGTGCGCATGAAGTAAAGTCTGCGTATTTACCAAGTGCGCATGAAGTAAAGTCTGCGTACTTACCAAGTGCGCATGAAGTAAAGTCTGCGTACTTGTCAAGTACGCATGACCAAGGCCCTGCGCACTTGCTAAGTGCGCAGGCATCAGAATGGTTAAGTAAAGTCAGTATGTTTAGAATGATTAAACCGTTAGAGTCGAGATTAGGTCTGAAGTGTATTTAACTACTCAATTCAGATCAGAAGTGACATTGTTGGACCTTTGTTTAGGACAACCTAGAGAAGCTTATCAGGTGAGTTCTATGTGCCCCCTTCTATGTTATGTGCAAACCTTATTAAATGTTTTGAGGCTGAAATGTATACACTAAATGAATAAAGGATATGAATGCTAATGTGATCATACGTGATGTACTAATATATATGTTATATATATATGAGAATGAATTATAAACAAAGAATGAAACGTATGTTTACAAAGAATGAAGGAAAGAATGGCATAACGTAAATAAATGAAATCTTGCTTTATAATTATTTATATTGCATGTTGTGAATGTATGTATACGTTATGGACGGAAACGAAGCTAACGGCTACTTCTGTAGACGGACGACCACGCGACTATTTTGCAACCGGGAAGAAACGTTCCTTCGCAAGCTAGGACGTATAAAAAGCATAAAAGGGCGGTCGAAGTAAATGCTAATATAGTATAACGGTTGCATAAACAATAGTTCGCGTGGGAAACGGATGCCTTAGGGCAGACGGGCGAATATGACGGACTACGACGGTAGGACGGTAAAGAAGGACGGCCGAAGGTTGGCCGGACAAAAGTTAAGGCGGACGGTTTCTAGGACCGGACGAGTAAAAGGGCTACGACGGTAGCTCAAGGGCGTATGTCTTTGTGATATACGTACCGTAAGATGGGTTGATCACCCTTATGTGTATGCCCAATGAATGTTAAGGAAAGAAAAGGTGAATACATACCTATGTAGTCACATAAGAATAAAGAAAGAAAAGGTGAATACATACCTATGTAGTCACATAAGAATAAAGAAAGAAAAGGTGAATACATACCTATGTAGTCACATAAGAATGAAGAAAGAAAAGTAAAAGCTATGAATACGTATTTGTAGAAATGTATGTATATAATTATGTATACTTATAAAGTAAAGAATGATCATACTTAATAGTTTTAAACTAGAACTCACCAGCGTTAGCTGACTTTTAGTATACATTTCAGGTAACAAAGGAAAGAGTCGTGCGAAGGCGTGAAGGCTGCCTGACACGTGACTGACATCCCACCTTATGTTTTGTTTAGACAATGGTTAATGTTTTGAATGTTTTTAATTAAAAGTTCAATAATTAATGACTATGTTTATGAGTAAATCCAACAAGTGAGGTCACCCGGGAAAAAGGGGCCTTACAATAAATTAATAGAATAAGGTAATTTAAACAGATAATATTACTATTAGTGATGAGTGGCCTTCCCCCTATCACACTGGCACACCGTCAAGAATGATAGAGGACGTGATGGTGTAATTGGCGGTGGTGGTCACAGGCGTTAGACTATTTCACTATATCGAATCACACACACAAAGTCGTTGAATAATGGTTACATTTAAAAAAAAATAATTTAAACCTACAAATATTCTATTCTTCTTTCTTAAAACTTATAATTTCTACTACTCTCCACTTTCAAAAATTATATATTTCTACTACTTTACACTCTCAAAACTTGTACAGTTCTACCATAAATATGGAATTTTCATTTTCGTCTTCGACATCATCCGATTCCATTGAGGGCAATGAGTAGTTCGTTAGTGTGGTCCAAACCACGGTAAAATTTATGTGTCACCAAACCAAGGCCGAAAGTTAATGTCCACGTAAAAGACGAGTACAAGTAACCGGGATCGTGAAACCACCAACCAACGTCTTCTTAAATATTATTTTTGTGATACACCAACGTATGATGAAGATACGCTTAACCGACGGTTTCGTATGAGTCGTCCACTAATGTTGCAAATAGTTCAAGATTTGGAACGAGAGTTTGAATAAAATCAACAAACATTCGATGCAAGGGGTAAACTTGGTTTCACGACGTTACAAAAGTGTATGACTATAATTCGTCAACTAGTGTGCGGCACTAATCATCCACATATCCGGTTGATTCAGAAGCAATCGCATCAAAAAACATACTTAATTGCTTCCCTTTTGAAGTTTACATATTAAATGACCCCCCTAACGAAAAGAAACGAAAGTCAAGGAAAAGTCATCAGTTTGTGAAAGCCAAAGGAAAGGCACGCCTGTGCCACTGCCTTCCAATGCACGGCCGTGCCCCCCTTGAAATTGAGCAAGGTTAGGTAGAAAGATTCTAGAACCAATCAACACCAGACACGCCGTGCCTTTTACCTGAATCTGCCAGAGAAAGCTACAAGCAAGGACAATAGAGATTCGCAAGTACCATAAAGGCACAATTTAGCTTATAAATAGGGCCTTTGAGCTCTTCGTTTTGGGAGGCAACAACAACCAACAAGTGGGTGTCATTCAAGGGTTCTCCTGTTAAAATAGTAGAGTAGAGAGAGAAATAGTCATATCATTTAAGATCAAGAGGCACATCATAATCAGAACATTTTTTGATTTGGTTTGAATCCTTGGATTATTCCATAATAATTATATCATCAAGGTTTTGTGAATTCATGTCTATGGTCATTATTGACTAGTTTTGTTGTATCACTTGAGTGAATGATGAAGCTTGGTATAATCATATGTTTTAATTAATGAAATTTTGCGTTTATGTTTTTTAAGAATATTAATTATAAATTGTTTTAAAAAGGCACGAGTATTTAGTTTCCAACAACTTTAAAAGTCTTAGCTAGAGTTTGGTATGTAAGAATTGAATGAGTCATTACGTTTGAATGAAACAATATATATTTGGTATCATATAAGAATGAAATGGATTATTACATAAGAAATATGATTCTTTCATTTATAATGATTTTCATTCCTTGGAGAATTGGTGTTTTTTTTCCAATTCATTCAAAGAATGAAATTAATTTGTTCAATTAATAACCGACCCATGACCCGAACCAAGGACCGACCGATGACTATAGCCATGACCCGTCCCGTGACCCTACTCATGTATCGACCTGTGACCCGACCCATGACATGAACCATGCCCCGAACCATGCTTCGAACCATCACCCGTGATGTGACCCGACCCATAACCCAACCTATGCCCTGACCGATAACCCAAACTATGCCCTGACCCATGAACTAAACCATGACACGTCCCATGACCCGACCCATAATATAAATTTATTAATTACAAATATTTTATTTTTCATAAAATATTTTCCTGAGCACGAAGTAATGATTTATTTCGTTCCCATAGGGTAACCAAACATGACAAGGGAATTATAATGGTTAATTTCTTTCCCAAACATGCATACTTAACCCTAAAAATTAGTTAAAATCAGTTAAAAAATATGTAAAACCTGTAAAAAAAATTAGTAATTTTTTTACTGATTTTAACTACTTTTAGGGTTAAGTTTGCAATTGTAAGTCACATGCATGACATATGAGCTAATTTACGTTAAAATATAATTGGTATTAACGCCACGGGCTAACGGCGCAACGTTATAAACGTTTGAGCTAATTTATAATTTTTAAAACGTAGGGTCAAATATACAATTTGATCAAACCAAACATGTCATTTGTCCGATTAACTCTAATTTTAAAATTTTTGATTACACGTGTTTTATTTTACAACCGGCGCACTCTAGAAAATACAATGACGTCACACGCATAACCCGACCTTCAAACCTGCAACCCACCGCCAGAGAAATCACCCGGTTCCTCTTCTATATAATCCCCGACGATCATCTTAATTTCTCGTCATATATTATTATTCGATCTTTCCTGTTGGTGTTGAACAGAGGCGGAGATTTTGGGTAAGTTCTTATCTTCTTTCTCAGTTTGTCTTCGCTCACCTTAATTCAAACAACATGTGATCTGTTCATCTAATTTGATTTATAGATTATGATCGATCGTATGAGTTTCTCAACTTATTGTTTCTTTAATCGTTAATAATTGCTTGTCAATACGCGATCTGTTTGTTTAATTGGATCATGATGACAGCTTCTGCTTTCCCGATGATCTGTTGTTAGGGAGTTATTCTATAGTGTTAAACGAAAATTGCTCCAATTTTACAAGGAATTGACGAATCATCGATCGTTATCTCGATCCGATTATCCTTGATTTCATCTGCGTTAGTCTATGCCTAGCTTAATTTCATGATTTATGTTATCCTGATGATCGCCTGCTATAAGATCCGTTCGTAGAAAGTGAAAGTTGACCTAAATCTAAATATGTTATGTTCATCTAATTTGATTTATTGATATTTATGATCGATCGTATGAGTTGCTCATCTTATTGTTGCTTTGATCGTTTATAATTGTTTGTCAAGACGTGATCTGTTGTTAGGGTTCTTAATAGAATATTGATCTTTTGAGTAGCCCTATAAGTTTAAAGGAAAATTACTTCAGTTTTATGTCGAATTGAAGAATCATCTATCGTTTTCTCTTTTTGATTATCCTTGATCTGATCTTTTTAGTCTGTACCTAGGTTATTTAGGTTAAATTTGTTATGAACAGAATATGTAGAATGGTTAAAATCCGTCGATTTTAACTGTTTAACCTCTGAATCAACATCATGATGGTGGCTAATTGTTTTATTTTGTTTTTGTGAAACAGTAAATCATCTTCATTCAAACGAAGTTCATGGTTGATATAGAAGTTCAGATCCCATCTGCTTTCGATCCATTTGCTGACGTTGACCAAGATTCAGGCGGTGGTGCTGGGATCAAAGAGTATGTTCATATCCGTATACAACAAAGAAATGGTAGAAAAAGCTTGACGACAGTTCAGGGTCTGAAAAAGGAGCTCAGTTACGAGAAGATTCTCAAAGATCTGAAGAAAGAATTCTGCTGTAATGGCACTGTTGTGCAGGATAAAGAACTTGGTAAAGTGATCCAGCTTCAAGGTGATCAGCGTAAGAACGTGGCTGCGTTCTTGAGTCGTGCGGGTATTGTGAAGAAAGATCAGATCAAAATTCATGGTTTTTGAAGAAAAAGTTTGTTGATTTTCAAATTTGGTTGTTTGCTTATTGATGCCTATTATAGTTTCTTGATTTCTGTTCATTTTATGTGTTTTAACTTTTAAGTGATTGATAGTTGTGTACCTGGATGATGTTTCCCAGTTTGTTTGTTCATAATAATGAAATAAAATTTGAAAGTGTGTTCCGTAAACTTGTTTTTGATCGTGACGCGTTTATTGGTTGATCTTTCATGGCTGTTTCTTGTCCATTCCTTGTAAGAAACCTGCATTTAGAGCATATATAAAATGATGCATATCAAGAATTTCAGCAGAAGTTGCTAAGCGTTTTATTGGTTGATCTTTCATGGTCTGGATGGACTTTTAGAGTGGCTGGCGGGCATAACGTCAAAGGCGCACGCTGATCTCTCTCGTTGACACTGTAATGATCAAAGGCGCAGACTGATCTGCAATGGATTTTGACACATGGTCTGGATGGATGTTAACCATATTCAATACTGCAATGGATTTTGACTAATGGTTCGGATGGATGTTAACCGGATGTTTAATTCAATGGATTTTGACACACGGTTGGATGAATGTTAACCGGATTGCAATGGATATTGACACATGGTTTGGATGGCTGTTAACCGGACATATACTGCAATGGACTTTGACACAGGATAATAGGATATATAACATTCTTCTGAAGAGATCATCTCCTATTTTCCTAGTGAAGATACTTCTATTACTTGGTAGATAGAAAATGTTCTACAAAGATACGTATATATTTTCTCTCTAATCTTGTTGAAATTCACCAATTTGATATGTGATGAAAGTGGATATCACTTCTATACCTTCTCCTTTAATGTTAATCAATCATAATTACATATAAATGTTTATAATTGGTTCGTGTAGGTATAGATTTTGCATTTTTTTCGATACCTTTTTGAATCGTGTAGCATCCCACTTTCAGATTAAAGTACTTTGTGTGTTTACGAAATTAGAAATCAATAATCGCATAAGACAGAAAGTGTTATGCAAATGACATACTCTTTTTATGTGAAAACTAAGTGAATTTCGTTGTTTGAACATACCAAATGAATCTATTTATATAGGGATCAAACCATCACGATTATTGGGGTGAAAGTTTGCAACTCTTCGTGAAAGGGTACAATAGACGACGGTTATAATATCGTTAGTTAACAGTTATATCAGTTGGAAAACTCATAAGTGGTAAGATACCAATTGTCGTTAGTCAACAGTTATATCAGTTGGAAAACTCATAAGTGGTAAGATACCAATGACCGGACACTTGTTGCTAAGCCGTTGCTACTACATATTCTGTTGGTCAGTTGCAATAGGTAAGTTGTCATTAATGCTCTATCACCACTAATCCTAGTTATCACTGAATGGGCAGCGCGACCCCCGCCAGGGATCTGCTCTTTGGATTCCGTTAGGGGCGCGACCCCAAACCCTGCCAAGGGAGCTCGAGTGCACCTTGTCACTCATATCAATGTTTAGTTTAATTTCTTATTTGGTCTTAAGCAAATTTAACTATACTAAAATGATATTAATACACTAAAATTACAAGAGTTCACTCGACACACCACCCTTCTTAATTTATGATATCGCTTCTTCTACGCGACTTGGATTTGAAGTTGTTATGTGTTCATTTTAATTTCACTTATATATCTTTTATTATTTGTGTATTTCGGTTTAGTATCTTCTATCATACTATTTTTTGTTTATTTCAGATTTAGGTATGGATTTCTGTTTTTAGTTAATATGCTTTGTTTGTATTTGTGTTTCCCATATCAGAATTTAATAGTGGGGTGTGGGGGTTTCGAAATCAGATTTTAGCAGGTTTCGAAGTTGGATTTGGTGAGGTGTGGTCGGAGTTGTGGCGGAGACAGAGGCAATAGTTAAAGGCGGGTGGTGACTAGTCACAACTAGAAAGTGGGCAGCCGCCATTCAAAAAAATAGGTGGGCAGCCGCAAGGGGTTGTATGAAATCAGTTACAACTCATGTCGAGTTAACAGGTTGAATTGTTTAACTCGAACATGACTCATATATTTATTTGTGTCAAAAGTATCAACTTTGACCTGAACATAATTACAATGGTGTAACCCGAACACAACCAATTTATTATTCATAGACTATTATTAATAGCAATAAATGTAGATACCAAACTCAAATAGTTTTTAAGCTGTTGTCCTTTGGGCTAAATTCATCGGCCCGAGTGGAAACATAGCCCTGTCACTTTAGGTGAGCGGCGCCGGCAATACGAGAAAAATGGCGTCCACCGTTTCCGCCCTAGCGACATCCATTGGCGCATTCCGACACCGAGCTCCGATCGCTCCTGGTTCAGTTAATGCGTCCGATGCAGGCTACACATCTCGGAGATCTTCTGTATTGTATTATCCTCGCCGACCTGATTCCTTTACTTGCCTGGCCATTTCTACCGACGCTAGTGAGTAATTCTTATTACCCGATAGATTAAGAAGTTCAATTTCTGTTGTTTATCGAATGCGTTTATAAATTTCAGCTCGTGTTTGGTTTAGAAACCCTTATATTCCTCCGAAGACGAATTACGCCGTTACCAGAGGAATTTATAATTGATTGAATTTATGCATAATTCACAGCAACTAAATTATGTTAGAGTTGAGAATTACTTTTGTGAAAGATGATGTTCATGTGTAGATTTAACACTCCAGTTTTGACTGTTATTTAATTCATTACATCTCGTCGGTATTGCTGGAATCGGATTCGTTTTAGTGGTCTCTGGTACTAATCAATTATAAAGATGATGTTGCAGTGGAAATTAGTGGCAGTAAACCTATAAACCACAAAAGATGAAGAATGAATTTGGTGGAAAGGAGGTAGTTAAATAAGCTGTTATATTCAATTCTTTGCTCCATGAATTTGTTGTGCACAACCAATGATATAGGATGGTCTTTGTTTGTGAGTTTTCAAGTAACGATTTCAAATTTGTCCCTAGACTTTGTTTATCCTTTTCTTTCTCATATTACTTAGATTTTTCGGCTTTATAGATTGTATCTGACAGTAGGCTTGTTTCAAAATTCAAAAAATGAAATAGAGAAAATCATTTAGGAGCGTAGATTTGATTACGCACATGTGTTCACACGAGAGAAAATCCTTTAGCTCTCGTGTGATATTAGTTAGGTACAAAGATGGGAGTTACTGACTAAAGGTTTTAAATACAGCTATTGTGTAAAATAAGTACACTGGCACTGGGGTTTGGACAATATTCACGACACTCGGGTTGAGTCCTGGTACTGGCAAGAGGGAATCTGACATATTGAGAAAAATCTCTTGTTGGGCCTAAGGGGATACTTGGCCTAACCAGTGTAGCGGGCTCATTAAGCTCGTTGGACCTCGTGGGTTGTGTGGCGTGGCCCGGTTAAGGGTTTCCGGAACTAAACCTTTTGGACAATATAGATGAATGTGTACAAATCATCTATATTGTTGTATTATGTTAGCTATAACCGTCATTGGCTTATTAAAAAACGGCTTGTGCTGTTGTGTATAATGTTTTGTGCTTCTAAATAATAAGTTTGTTCATATTGGATGCAGATATAAAGGAGGCTGTTAAAACAGACAAGGCTCCAGCTGCTTTGGGTCCCTATTCCCAAGCCATAAAGGCCAATAATACTGTATTTGTATCTGGTGTCCTTGGTCTTATTCCAGAGGTTAATTACATTTTTCCATAATCATTAAATGCATTTATAATCAGTTTCACTGAATGAATAATCGGTGTTTTGGTACTTATGCAGACTGGAAAATTTGTTTCAGACGATGTGGAGGAACAAACAGAGCAGGTGCTTTATCCATATGCAAATTACTTGAAATATGTTGGAAAAATAAGGTCAATTTAACCAATCGGGTTGATAGTCAGCTGAGATCTATTTTTAATGCATACAAGTATGCAACTTCCTAAGTCGTATTCGAAGATTTAGATTATTATTGTAACAATATTGTTTGTGTGATTATCATCAACACATTCACCATACATTAGAAAGTTGAAAATTATGCAAGAAAAAACTGTGCTGGTTAACCCAACATGACCCGACCCGTTTTGAACCGTACTAAAAACAAACCATTTCATGATTTCAACTTGAGCACATTTTGACCTCCAATATCTGTTCGCTTATTGTAACTTGGCTTGCATTTCAGGTTCTCAAGAATATGGGAGAGATATTGAAAGCAAGCGGTGCTAGCTATTCCTCAGTGGTTAAAACAACCATCATGTAATCATGCTTCATCTATTTTCCAATTTATCTTCATCATCATCATCATCATCATCATCATCATCTTTAATTTAAAAAAAAATTGTTGACACTGATTTTCATGATCTCTTTGGTTTGCAGGTTGGCTGATTTGAAAGACTTCAAGAAGGTTAATGAGATCTATGCTAAATGTGAGTTTTTAGTACATTTTAATTCTTAATGACTGAATATGTTTAGTCTTGATCTAGAAAAAAATGGTGGTTTTTTTCAGATTTCCCTGCACCAGCACCTGCTCGTTCAACGTACCAGGTTGCAGCATTACCTTTGGATGCAAAGATCGAGATTGAATGCATAGCGGCACTCTAGTTTCTTTTGTTTGATCTATTGTAGTGAATCTTGTTCTCTTTGGAAGTTTCAGTTGCTTAGGCTCGAACGATGTTTTTGTAATAAAATAAAACATGGTCATTGTTGCAGCATGTTTGTAAAATGGACTCGTTTTGAATGGAAGTTGTAGGGGTGTTCGGGTCTGGTCGGCTGGTTTTAGTGAAAATTTTGGGCTCGACCACTAACTACGGTTTCGAGAAACGAAAATCAAACAGGGCGGTTTGGCGGTTTGAACTGATTATTTTTTTTGTTAAAATCATTAGTTTGTATTAAACTTTTAGAATGATAAAGATGGTTTATGATTACACTACATAGATAACTAAAATTTAAAAATGAAAAGAAATCAAACGGCTGTATTGGTTTACATGGACGGTTTCAAGTTTCAAACCTTACCGAACGGTTAAACTGTCAAACCATCAAATCTCAAACCAGTCAAATCAACCTTCTTGCTTTGGTACGAAGTTGCTGAATTACCCTCATTCCAACATGACTAAAGTCTGGACATGGAGATGCAAAAACATATTAGAGACGAAATAAGTAAAAAAGTAGGTGTAAGCATGGCTCGGTAAGACTAAAATCGAACCTATAACTGATATTTTGGTTTTTTGATTTTTATAGTCCTTCGCTGGGGTTAATCCAGTTACTGAAAAAATGGCGTGGTTAATTCGGTTAACATCAGTTAAGCGCCTACTTTGATACTAATTTCAATCAAATTTACTCTCAGTTACTGAAAAAATGGCGTGGTTAATTCGGTTAACATCAGTTAAGCGCCTACTTTGATACTAATTTCAATCAAATTTACTCTATCTCAACATAACAGCGCTTGTACACTAGTATCATTCATTTTGTTGGTGATGAGTGTGTTCACGAAAACGACTCGTATTAAGACTCATGATGAAGTCCTTATTTGTAAATGGTGAAGCCTTGGAGATCAAAGACAAATAATGTTTCTAAACTGAATGATGAATATGTGTATGTAACTTATAAGACTTGACTAAATACTGAGGTTTTAGGATGATGAACAAGTCTCGTGATTTTGTTTAATTAAGACATGAATGTTGCAAGGGATATTGTGATCCTTTAAGGTTGTGAAGAAATTAGAATGATGCATTATCCGTTCACATGCTATAATATTGTAGTCTAAAACATCCTAAACTAGTACTTATTAATTATTGTGCTCCGTAGACACATGAATGAAATTTGTGTATAGACAAAGTTAAAATATATTACACAAATTGGTCACACTCATTAAGCCATCTTAGATGGTATGAGTGTGAACAAAACCATTGCTCAGTTGACGCCTACGTGACAGAACTTTTTGGTCACCCTCAACCATTAGACTTATAATTAGGATGAAGGGGGCACTCCCGGGTAGAGCCACACGGGTATTCGGGTACGCCGCCGCCGACGTCTCAGGTTAGCACACTGGTAAGCTTTTGCGGGTATATCTATCCGCGTCTCTCACTTCTTTTTGGAACCATGCTGCTGAGTGGAAAAGTGATTTTACCAATTAATTTCTATTTTCATCTAGAACCTTTCATCAATTAATTTCTATTTTGATTAAATATATATATTATATTAATAAAAAAAACTATTAGATCTAGATCAGGGCATGAGAACGTTCATAAAATAATAAATAAATGTAATTTTTTTTTATTTTACTGAATAAATGAAATTAGTTTTATATATATTTGTTTTAATTTAAAAAATGAAATAAAATATTTAGGGTATTAAGGTTGTGTTCGCAACACTTTAGGGTACTAGGGTAGTATTTGGGTAAAAGTGAGGTGACACACCCTTATTGAATGATTTTGTTAGTGTATTTTTTTTATAAGGGTCGTACCCCCTTCACTCTTAGCTTATTTTATTTTTTATTTATTTTTTAGGGCTAGAAAATAAAAATGGCTCGCGAAACACAAAAACCTTACAAAATTCCAAAAGGTATAATATCATTACTGTTTTATTCTGTTTCTTGGAAAGCAAACATTGAATTATAGATATTCGCTTTAAAGAATCAATCAATTTCGTGTCATCGAATTCTGACGGTCTAATCCCCATCACCTAATTCCTTTCTTGTCGTCCCCGTTGTTCCTTCCACTTTTGAAGCAATTTGCAGGTACCCTTATCCCTAATTTTTATTGGTTTTAGTTTATTTTAAAATTGAATGATCTCCGTTTGGTTAAAGTTGATGAATTGATGCTTACAGAAGACCTAATTTAGTACATTTTCCCCTTTAACCCTTGAAGTTTTTGAAGAAAAGGTGGTGCACACCAACTGTTTGTTTTATTGCCCAAGTGAAGGAGATTGTGATGTATTGTTCTTATGTTAGTAATTTCTAAATCTTGAATTAACCTGCACAATTTTTATGGTTTCAGGTGCATATATTACAAGATGGAAGGTAGTATAGTTAGACGGGTGATTCCTTCTGATAATAGTTGCCTCTTTAATGCCGTTGGGTGAGGCTTTAAAACATATTGCGGTCGTTTTCTGTACTGTTATTTATTTGGCAGACTACTGATTTTTACTCTATTTTTGGATGTTTATGTGCATTTAGGTATGTCATGGATCATGATAAAAACAAGGCTCCAGAACTAAGACAGGTTAATTGTTTGTTGATTGTCGGTCGTTTTGATTAAAATTAGCATAAAAGTAACCCTGCTATACTGTTTCTTCTGGATTGTGAAAGCTTAGGGCACTCTTACATTTTAAAATTTGCAAGGTTATACAAAATATGTTGTTAACTATTTTTTTTTTAACGGAGAACATTGAATGTTGTGACGTGACACCCCCGTCACATGGGAGAGCCTCGTCCAACTCCGGCCAATATGTTGTCTTGACCGGACCCACTTGGTGTCAGAGTTGGAGAGCATCCAAGGAAAAATCCCACCCAATACGGCCCCTTCCGGGCTTGAGGGAGAGCCGAGGCTCGAACCCTGGATCGGCGTGGGTAAAACCCTGGTGCATCAGCCTAAGAACTAGGCCTCATTTGCATGCCTCATAAATTAATGGTGGTGGCAAGGATTGAACCTGGGTCCCTTGGGACTTCAGGCCTCACCTCAACCACTACACCACAACCTCTTTGGCTGTTGTTAACTATTTTGTATTATGTTTTTTAAAGGTTATAGCTGCTACAGTAGCCAGTGATCCAACAAAATATTCTGAAGCATTTCTTGGAAAACCTAATGAAGAATATTGTGCTTGGATTCTTAACCCGGAGAAATGGGGAGGTATGTTTCTACCCCTTTTTTATCACATTATATTTTTGATTACCTTATTATTACTTGAATTTATATATGAAGTTTCTGGATGTTGATTTTTCTCTATATTCATTATTTTTGTGCATTTGTTTGGACTCAGTATAACTCTGCTAAATCTGTGTCTTTTTCAGTTACTCTGTCATCCAAAAAGCTCATAGCTGCTACTGTCATTCAGTCGTATTATAGTACCGTTTCTTTAAATTAGAAAAATTCTTGTTACTCGGATTTGGTGATTATCTGCATTTATTGTTTGATTGGTACATGAATAAATTTTGCCTCCATGTTTTCGGTTATTCCTCTAATTAAAGAACACATCCTTCATAAACATGGAGTTACAAACTTTTCTTCTAAAATTATGAAGTAAGAAAGATTTCACTTTCATTGGTTAATTTGACTCAAACTTTCATAAAACGAGTTCATATATTGTTTTGTACTATTTTTCAACCTACACATTTGGTTCCTTGGGATTTTTATTTATTTTTTGCATTGATCCTCTTACACAATAATCGTTCCCGATCAGGTCTTTCCATTCATAACTGTTGGTTAACAAACACCATTAACTAAAAGGTCAAACGGGTCAATCAGAATGATTTCAAATGTGCTATTGGTATTTATCTAATTTGATACATATAATTAAATAAAAAAAATACGTACAGCCCTTGTTCCTTTATGTATCTAAGTCAGTATACAGGGACCATTAACGCAAAATATTTTCTCAAGAGACTAAAAGTATATAGGCTGATAAATGGTCCCCTAAAAGATAGATAATTAGTTTCTCTTTTCTTGTTCATACAATCTTGTAAAAGTGGATACAATTGCTTTGAACTATGTGCAGTTCAACTAATTTTGTCTTTTGATGTTCAAATCTAGCTAAGATTTGTTTTATGTTTATCATTACAATTAACTTAACATTCTTTGGAATGTGTCTGTCATGGACTCATCTTATAATTTTTCTTGTTTCAAACCACTCTTATGAAGGTGCAATAGAGCTTTCAATATTAGCAGACTATTATGGTCGTGAAATTGCAGCATATGATATCCAAACCACAAGATGTGACTTGTATGGACAGGTCAGCATTCATGTCAAACATTCGTGTTTTTGGTTATAAAATCTTGATAACCCATCTTTCTATTTCTGTTTGACAGGAAAATAAATACGGAGAGAGAGTTATGTTGATATATGATGGACTCCATTACGATGCTTTAGCTGTATGTCATCCTCCTCTATCGTTCATTCATTCATATTCCTCCCCTTACATTTGCATACATTAAAATATCAAATTTCATTAAATGCTAAAACTTGTAGTCTGATTCTCTTTCTTCTTGCCTTGACTTTTATATAAGCATACATTTGTGTTAGGACTTTATATAAGCATACATTTGTGTTAGGACTTTATATAAGCATACATTTGTGTTAGGACTTTTATATAAGCATACATTTGTGTTAGGATCTTCAACCAAACACAAAATAATAAATATTAGAAAATGAATAAATTGGAGGTGCAATTTTATGTGATTCAGAAATTAATAAGCAGATTGTTTAAATAAGCAATCCAAACCATAGCTTGAAAAGAAATATCTTTACAAAATACGCGTGTGGCAAGTTTTATGTGGGTAGTAATTTGATAGAACTCATGTTTCATATAATGCTAATGTCATCATAGATGTCCCCTGCTGATGGAGCTCCTGAAGAATTTGATCAAACAATTTTTGCTGTAACTCCTGATAGGACCATCGGAACATATGAATCACTTGCACTAAATCTTGTAAAGGATCAGCAAAGGTACAATAAATGTGTAGATCATAAAACAGGTCAAATTTTTTTCAATTATTTTTATAATGTGAAGAAAATAATAGTTGGTTTTTGACATATTTTAGGAAAAGGAGTTATACAGATACCGCCAATTTCACATTGCGTTGTGGGGTTTGCCAAATTGGGGTAATTGGTCAAAAGGTTAGTTGTTTACTTATGAAAGTGCAATTTCAACCCGTTTACTTATGAATGGGTCGACTCAGGTTATGTTTTTACTTTCAAACTAGCTAAAAGGAAAACATGTCAAACGGGTCGATAGTTATTTTAAAAGTGTACTCTTTCAAAAGCATAAAGCCTCCTAATTCATTTTATATAATACTAGATTACTATTGAAATAATATAATTTGTGTAATCATATTCTACACCTATTGCTTATAAAAATCTAATTTTTTTGTACAAACCTAGCTAAAAAAACTAAAAAGGAAACATGTCAGACGGGTCAAACTTGCTTGTAATTTTTAAAACATAAAATCTTCTAAATCAATTTTTTTTAATCTTTTTAACAATTTAGGAAGCTGTGGAACATGCACAAGCAACAGGACATGTCAACTTTCAAGAATATAAATGAAGAAAACCAAGGGATCTTGAATGAATCAATCCTGTGCCATTTAATTGTTTTTGTGGTACACAATAAGTTTATCTTGTTGATTGTTGTAACCCTTTGTACCATAGACTTTGTAATTTGAGGGACAAATCTTTTGTTTCTTTTTCTACTTTGTAGCAAAAAAACCGAGCTATTAATGAAGATTGATTATCATCTTTCAAATAGTTTGCAGTTTGCTTTGATAATCTTTGGGTTATGTGGTCTCTCAAGCGACCTTTTTTTATAATATGATCTTAAAGTTTGAAGTTTGATGAGAGTGTAATATTTTAAGGGTGTTAAATCAGTTGTTTGCACCGGTCAAAACTGAAAATTTGACATCAACTTAAACACGACACGAGTTTTCATGGATTGATACAATTACAACATGTTTAACATGAAATTTTCATTTTATTTTATTTCATTTTTATCATATTAATACTCTGAATTACAAATTTATGACAAAAAAAAATATAAATGTATGTAAAATAATTATCTTTATACTTTTATCCTTTAAATTTTTGACACAAAATACACAATCAAAAAAACATTAAGATAAAAACATTTTCTTGTACGTAACAGTTAAATAACTGTCTCATGTAACAGTTAAAGAAAAAATCTAAATATACATAATAATTATATATATAGAATTATGAGCAAGCTAAAAGAGATTTCATTTGATACGTTGCATTGCATTATATAATCCTACAACAAAAAAACAATGTCTGTCTTCTTGAACATGAACCGACTTAATATGGTCTCCTACAAAATGTATGTTCAAAATAGAAAATTGTACACAGGATCACCTGCAAAGATACCAATTAATCACCAGAATCATACCAAAATATAAAAACTCGAGCACGAGTACAAGCATGAAAGCATGCATTTTTATTCACCGGAGCTCGAGTTCTTCACCTTCATATCTTCAGCTTCAACACTTTGGCTCAAACTGATGCACCTTTTGATTTTTCCATAATCTCTTCCAACAACTTTGCGTCGCCTTTTCACCATCATTATTCCAAGAACACACGCCTCGAGCATGAAATCCTGCATTTTTATTCACCCCGACTCGTGCTTTTTTCCTTTTACCTTCATATCTTCTGCTTCAGCACTTGGCGCAACTGTAGCTTTTGGCTTTCCATCCTTGCTTCCATTAGTTTTGCTTTTAAACTGTTTCTCTGCGCCACTCCCCGTGGCCATTCTATGCACCCTTTCATAACATGCGGGTTGCTACCCGACCCAGGTGAACAACTCCACTCAGACGGACTCATCACCGAGCTACCGCCCGGTGAGCGGTGGGACCCGCTTGACAGATGGGTCTCGTTCGATAATCGCCCGTTTAACCCCTCCATTGATATAACCTTGCAATTTTCACCATTACTCGAGTAAGATGACCTCCATAAGCGGGAAACCGGAGACCCTTTTTTGGGTTTTTTACTATCCGTTACTGAACAAACTTCAGTTATTTCGGTTACTGGGGTCCTATCATTTCCTTCCCATTCTCTTCGGGTGCTTTTAGTAACAGATGGATCACTCCCATTGGGTGAATAACTTGACCCTGGATCTTCAAGATGACTCACTGTTTCCCACCCGCTTTCATCATCATCACCGTCTTCATCTTCATCATCATCATCATCTTCTACTACAATACCACCATTTTTATCAAACGGTTGAATATCTTTCGCATCAAAATTAACCTCTTCAAAAATCGAATATATGTCATCTGGGTCTGCGGGCTCATACTTGAACTCCTTAATTTCTTGAATATTAACCGAATTAGCCAACTGTTTAAGGATTTCGGCTCTTTTAATCTCTTCTGCGTCAAGATTCGATCTTTTTGAACTCAAGAAAGTTTCAAGATCCTTTATTAGTTTATTCATTTGAGAATATTTTTCTTCCAGTGTAACTTTTGCATCAACAAGCTTCAGTTGAACCCGTTCTTCACGCCAAACTTCAGCCATTTGTAACATTTTTCTTTCATCGTCAACTTCTTCTCTCATTTTCATAGACTCCCGTTTTAAAGCTTCGACTTCTGCCCTATCTTCGCCTATTTCCTTAGCTAATTCATCACATACTTCCTCTGTTAACTCTCTAGCTTTTCTTTCTTTTTCATAATCTTGCATGAACCTTTTAGCTGATAATTTGACATCAGCTAACTCATTGACTAATTTTGAATTCACGATCTCCATTCTTTGTCGGCCTTTTCTTTCTCGATTTAATTCAGTTTTTATATCATCGATAACCGCACGGATCTTTTCATGTTCTCGGCTTCGCCACGTGGCACGTTCTTCGTTTAATTTTTTAAAAAATTGTTCAAGTTTATTTTTTGAAGCTCGTCTTTCGGTTTCAAGATCATGAATGCGGGCCCGGGCTGATTCAAGTTCTGATTCGAGCACTGACACTACACCAACTTGTTGTTCTAGAAGCTTTGACTCGCCATATATCCGTTTTACTTCTTCAGAGGCTTTCCATGAACACGGGTTCCACTTGGTTGCACCCTCCATGGCAGAGTTGGAAAAATGGAATGTTGGTTCAAGCTACAAGAATATAAAAGTAGAACAAGAGTCGGTTCGATTATCATCAGTGGTGTTAAGTTATAATTCAAGAAAGATTGCTTTCAATAACTATAAATCAGAACTTGAAAGGAATATAAATACATGGTTAATTGCATAAGCAGGCAACTAATTTTGGTATGATATTTTAATTTGGGTAACCAACTTATTTTACCTCAGGAAAAACCTCAAAAGTTTAAAAAAAATATTATTTGAGCTATAAAAAAGTTGAAACTTTGTTAAAGTCTAATAATTTTTTTGGATATTTTTGTGAGTTTTGAAGGTTTTTATTAAATTTATTAAAAGTTCAATGCATTTTTTTTTTGGAAAGCAAGATCCGGTAAAAAAATGGTCAACAGATTATCTGATATTGGTTTCTTAAAACACACATCCAAACACCCCTAAACATGGAATGCTGACTAAACATATAACATCATAGTTCTATCCACTTATATCACTTTCCTTCACTATCTACATTTTGGGTCCAAACCATAGTCACATGGAACGCGGTACGTTCCGGTACGCGGAACGAAAACTGGTACGCGGTACGTGCATTTCTAAAATTCGGTACGAAGGGGGGTAGGTTCATTTGGAACGCCAATTCGGTACGTGGTACGGTGTACCATATAGTCCGGTACGGTGTGTCATATACAAAACATTTTAAAATAGATTTTTTCATAAAATTTCAATTTAAAATGACACATTTCATAATCATAACAGAAAAATTCATAAATTTCAATGTAATGTGTATGCTAAAAGGTAATATTTTCGTGTATTTATAGAGTAAAAATGCAGTGATTTCAAAAAGAGCCGTTCATATTAAAATGTTCAGATACCCAGAAATTAATTTTGTTAAAAAAAAAAGGTTGAATGGCCGACAAAAATAGGACCAATTGTTACTGTACATGTTAACTGTCATTTTCAATTAGTGGTCATACTTCGACTTTGAACGTCAAACAAACTACTTCTAATTTCTAAATTCACATGCAAGTATTCAATCTCCGAGAGAAAATTGATTACTAAATCAAAAAGTACTACGTATAATAGAAAAATTGTGTTGATAAATGTACAAAAAAACATAACTTTGGCAAATACAAGTTTGACATTCAAGGTCAAAGGACACTACTAAGTGGATCATAGTATTTGATAAGTTAAATTGTATAACCAAATTACCTTGTGAAGAAACTTATTTCTTGATCCAGTAACAGAATTCGGGCTTTGCTGCACTTCTTTAATATGAGAATCAAATGATTTCCTATTGTATCGAGCAGGGGAATGAATCCCCGAATGATCGAGTGTGGACTGCAAGTCATAGATCAATCAAAGTCAACATCAAGATTCCATTGCTTTTCTAAGTCAACATCAAGATTCAATTGCTTTTTTAAGTCAACATCAAGATTCAAATTTAAACTCATTGTTTTTCACATTTTCTTCTCAAAGAAGCCACTTAATTATCAATCAATTTTATCTGGACAAATGTACTATGTAAGTACAAGATTCACCATCAACAAAGATCCTAAATGAATAAGCTTTTGAATTTGGTGAAATTTTATTCGTTATTAAACTGATTAATCGAATGTAAACCATTATTCTTGCAACAGCAATGGTTTTTGTTGCATTTATGTTTTCACAGTTAGCCCAAAATTGGTGTTCCTTTGTTTTTTTAAAAAGATTTAAAGAAACAATAAAAAGAAATCAAAAAGATTTAATCTTGTTTAAAGATTTTATAACCCCAAAAGGGATTGAATTTGGGTGAAAATTTTGAAGTAAATTTGTTAAAGATTTTCACAGTTTGCCCAAAATTGGTGTACTTTTGTTCATTTTTAAAATTAAAAAAAAACAATAAAAAGAAATAAAAAAGATTTAATCTTGTTTAAAGATTTTAGAACCCCAAAAGGGATAGAATTTGGGTGAAAATTTTGAAGTAAATAACCATATGATTATTTGAATCTTGAAATAAACCCAAATTGAACAGTATCTTTAATTAGGGTTTGTAATTGGAGATCAAGAACTAATAAATTGATTCACATTAAAAACCCTAGAAAAAAAAAACACAAAATGGGGGATGATTTCTTTACCTGAGACACAAACCCATTATTTTTTGAACCATCCGGCGGTTTCAACCGCCAAAGTCCGGCGGCTAACTTCCTCGCCGACACGGTTGCCACATCTCCCCCTCTCCTCATTTTCCGGCCACTTTTCCGACCAGGCCCCGGTTGTTTATCGCTTTCAACATCAACATCCTCCTTACCCTCCACGAACTTCCACCGGAGCAACGGGGTCTCCGGCCTAGAACCCTTTTTTCCCGACGCCGGAACTCCGTCCCTCTTCAACCGCACCCCACCGGCGGGGTTCAGTGTTTTCCGACTTGATTGCTTTCTCGAAATGGGTTTTTGTAAAAGATCCGAATCTGGGGTGATGTTTGGAACCTTCGACGGTTTAATAGCCGGCAGATCCGTTTTTCCGGTGATCTTCATCTTTTCCGGCAAGATTCAGCCATAAGATGTCAAATAACCGGTGACCGTCAAATGGAGCTCAGAGGAAACAAGATTAAGCAGTAAATTTGTAAGATTTCTTGGGAAAAGATGCTTTTTTTCTCTCCCTCTCACGCACACACTGAAGATACTATACCACACACACAATTAGTACACTGTTAAGAGAAAGATGGGGTCTTGTGTGTCAGTAAATTGAAGTTTGAGGGGTATAATGTAAATTTTGAAGTTTGGGTAAAGGGTTAATACAATAAATCAATAATACTTTAGCACACATATTGAATTTCTATTTATTTTTCTTAGCTATTAGAACACATATTAAAGTTTTATTTATTTTTCTTGGCTATTTTTATCATATAGTTATTTTTAAAATTTTTAATTTATAATGTTTTATTTTATGTAAATTTAAATTCGTAGTTGCTATGTATTTATTTCTATCTACATTTTAATGTAAGTTTTATAAAAAACCGAGCTAGATAAAATAAATATAGATGGATTTTATCATGCTTTGTTTTTATAAAATATGCTATCGTAATGTATTAACTTTTATCTACATTATATGAAACATAAGTTGTAAAAAAAAGTAAATATGCTAAATGGAAAATTCAAAAAAATAATTTAAAGTTTAATAGTAGGACCCTTTGAGTAAATATTGAATTACAATAATGCTTCTTTAGTATTCAATTATCTCCATTATTGTTGGCTTCTGAATTTAATGTTACATTTTAGTCCTTGGATAATTTATCTACTTTGATAAATAAATAATTTTCTTTATTATTAATAAATAAATAATCCTATTACACGAATATTTTTTATTATGCTAAGAATGCTTAATTATCAAGGTTTTAATATAGTATGTTTAAATATGGTTCAAGCATTCAATTATAGTTCTTGAATTATATAAAAGATTAATAATTTAATAACTAGCTAATTTGATTCGTCATGAGTCTGTACAAATGAGTAATAGATGAAGATTTGTCGTTAGGTAATGCTAGTGAGGAAATGGTTTTTAATAATTTTAGATAAATATGTAACTATCATTAATATATATATAATTATTATCTAAAAAAATTTGTGTTTTTCTTGCTGAGAATCTCGTAATGAACCAAAGTGTGTCTAAATAAAATTAAAATGAATGAATTATTAATGTTTAAAGTTGTATGTTAAATTGGAAAAGGTTATGATAAATAAAGGGAGAATGAAACCTCAAATAAGTATATAACTAGGAGTCTTTCTCGAATATTAATTTCTCGTATGATAGTTATCGTCAATTTGTTTGCGTTGCTAGCGGTTACTACAGTTGAGGATAGTTTTCACTTATGTGTAGCAGCGTCTTGATTAAAAAGATATGATTCTCATTTAAATTGAAATGAAATTACAAAGCAAATATATATATATATATATATATATTCAAAATTGACGGAAGCGAAACTAATTATCTAGTGAAGAAGAAGCGAAACTAATCAAACACTTCAACTAACGTCGCCTAATATAGGCGAAATTTAACAGTTTAACTCACTATATACCAACACCCCCCGCAAGTTGTAGGTGCTTCACCTCCAACTTGAGAAGTCAATCTGAAAGCTGAAAACCAATAACTTGATAAAGTTGATGAAGAACTCGTAAATGTTAAAACTTTGAGTTTGAATCCATAACTTGAACTTGATCTTGAAGTCATAAATTATAGGTGAAAAAAATGGACTTAATCGAATATAGATTAATACGTAATCGATCGAACACTACTGAAAACGGCTCTTCTCAAAAAAGGGGGACCTTAAAAAAAGTTAAAGGATTACTCCGTTCTTTATGTGAATGTGAACGTGAAAATGAAAGAATCAGAAAAAACGAATTTAACTGAAAAGCGAAAATGAGCAAAAACGAAACTAACAGTTTCGCTCTCTCAAGAACAATGTCGCTTGAACTGGTAAAACAAGGAAAACAGAGCAATAAACGGAAAGAGACTGAAAAATGAAACTGGAGATTTTAATCATCAAAATGAAAGCTGAAAGTGAAGAGAAACTTCATCTGAAGTAAGCAGAATGCTAAGGAGATGAATATAAACAAAGAAATTGAGCAATTGAATTGTAAATGAATGATTTTTTTTTCCCGAAAAAAACAGAGAGATGCAGAACAGATTAGAGTGATTGTAACGAAACGAAAAACAGAGAATGAAGATGATGCGGAAAAAATATGAGAGTGATTGAATAAAACTTGATTGAAAAGCAACAACGAAATCGATTAAACCAAAATTGATTGAGAAAAAGAAAAAATGGAGAATGAAAAGATGAGAAGGATGAAATCAATTTCAAAACGAAATCGAAGAATTCTGAACAATATCATAATGAAATGAAATCGATCAACAGATCGATGAAGGTGAAATTGAATGATCAATCAATCACAAAGGCGATTGAGAAGTGATAAAACGATTACCATGTTGATTACAAAATTGAGTGGAAAGAGAATTTGGATCAAAGAGCAAAGCTCTGATATCATGTTGATTGAAAATATATGATTCTCATTCAAAATGAAATAAAATTACAAAGCAAATATATATGACAGAAGCGAAAGTAATCATCTAGTGAAAAAAGAATTAAACTAATCAAATACTTAAAGTAATGTCGCCTAATCTAAGCGAAACTAACAGATTTAGGGAAACTAACAGTTTCACTTTTCCCTATTATAATAAAAAACTAAATTTTTTATCACTTGTCACTCTCATATTTAACATCACACTTTTTTTCCTCCTCTCTCTCTTATTAAATACACTTTTTTAATAATGATTTATATTTTAAAAAAAATATTAGTTATACTAATAAAATTCATTTATTTTAAATTATCTCTTATTTTAAGAAAACTTTAAAATTTATATATATTTAACTTTTGTTTTAAACTAAATATTGATGTAAGTCAAATTAAATTAAATAAAAATTAATGTATTCAAACTGTGTAATATACGAGTTTTTAAATATATAAACGTTTTATTACTAAGTATATAGTGTTATATTTTATCAATCCGTGTAATACAGGATTTTTTAAAATACAGAATTTTTATTACTGATTATATAATATTATATTTTATCAATCCGTGTAACACACGGTATTTTAAGCTAGTTACTATATATATACAAAAAAATGCAACCTCTATTACATCAGCATTACCCATTAACCGTCGCCATATACTTTTCCCACCCTGGAACTGCCATTTCCTTCATTCCCCATTTCTTTCCCTCTCTTCTTCGACTTCCCCCTTTGTGCCGGGAGACTACTTCTTTCAAGTAAATACGAGTAAGCTTATCCATTTTGTCGATTTCCTTGATTGCTAAGAAGTGAGCGGACTTTGTTAAACGATCGACTATTACCCAAATGGTATCACATCCGGTAGGAGTTCGTGGCAATTTCGTGATAAAGTTTATGGATATATGTTCCCATTTCCACATGGGAATCTCTGGTTGTTGGAGAAGACCGGAAGACTTTTGATATTCAACTTTGACCTTCGCGCAAGTCAAACACTTGTTCACATAGGTGGCTATATCGGCCTTCATCCTTGACCACCAATACAACACCATTAGGTCATGATACATCTTGTCGGAACCTGGATGAATAGAGTAACGAGATTTATGAGCTTTGTCCGTGACTAGTTCCCTTAAGTTTCCGAATACTGGAACCCATATTCGCTCGGCAAAGTAGCGAATACCGTCAGATTTGACCTCGAGTTTTGCTTCCATACCGCGTGTACCTTCTAGCGGTAGGTTTTCCTCTTTCAGGGCTTCAAGTTGAGCAATACGGATTTGTCAGGTAATCCGGGGTGAATATTAAGTTTTACACAATGACAAACTGTTCGAGTTAGGGTTTACACAAACGGTTCATGAGGTCCATGAATACCGCAGGTGCGTTGGTCAGTCCAAATGGCATGACCATGAATTCATAGTGACCATACCTAGTCCTGAATGTCGTCTTAGAGATGTCCCCCTCTCGGACTCTCAGTTGGTGATAACCGGATCTAAGATCTACTTGGAATAGAAACTTGATCCTTGGAGTTGGTCAAAATGATCATCGATGCGGGGTAGAGGATAACGGTTCTTGATCGTCACTTTGTTCAGTTCTCGGTAATCGATGCACATTCGGAAAGTCCCGTCCTTCTTCTTGACAAAAAGAACTGGAGCTCCCTATGGAGATGAGCTAGGTCGAATGAAACCTTTATCTAACAACTCTTATAGTTGTGTAGATAATTCTTGCAGCTCACTAGGTGCAAGTCTATATAGTGCCCGAGCAATAGGCGCTGCTCCGGGTGCTAAATCAATTTGGAACTCGACATGTCGGTATGGTGGAAGACCAGGCAAGTTTTCGGAAAATACTTCCAGGTAATCACGAACGATCGGTATGTCTTCAATCCCCTTTTCTTCAGATGGTTGCTCGGCGACGAGAGCCAAAATAGTACAGAAACAAAATAGTTGTTTAGAAGGAACTTACCGATAACCACGTTGTGGTCATAACGAGCTTCTCCGGATCCTAGCACAAAGGTTCGCCCCTTTGCACCATTCCCTCCATTATTGTCCTGGTTGTTATTATTGCCTTGGTGGTTGTTGTTGTTATTGTTGCTGTTGTGTGACATCCGTAAATTTTCCGTTAATCCAAATCTAGTTATCTAGTAACCCGGTTAACTTAATCTTGAACCTCAAGGATCATTCTTGCCAATATTTAATCTTAAAACTACAAGGACTAGTTGTGTAATTAGCCTAAACCCATCTGTTGACTTTATGAAGTCAAAATCGAACGAAATTGTTCCTGTTGACTTTGAAAGTCAAACCTTCTTGGTTCTTGAATTCAAATTCGCATCAATAACAGAAAATCGGTTCCAATCTGTAACTGATATGCGTAGAAATGATGAGGTCGAACATTATTAAACCAATTAACACCGGCACTAATCTCGAATTAATCCTCTTTATGCTCATCAAAGCTGTAACCGTCGAAGCCCCCGTTATTCCTATCGAATTCGACTAATTTGCTTATCATTTTACAATCTGACTCTCTGCGCATCTTACCCACACTCCACAGAACCTGTTACGTGCACCAATTCGGCTGGAGTTGAAGCCGTAGTAGCCGGAGATCGAACCATGCACCTCGCGAATGAATTTTACTCTATCTCTTTCAATTCACATCAAATTCTGGTAATTATCTACATTTGCAGTTTCGTTTTTATGTCTAGATTAATAACCCTATGTTAATTGGATTGTATAACACCGAATCGAACTCAACCCGTAATCTAGGGTTCATACGTAAACAGATTTGGGGCTTCTGATTCTAAACTCGGTCTTAATCCAATTGATTCATATGATTAGACTCGAGATGATTTACTCTTTGAAAGCCCCATATCAATTGAATCGTTCATCATCGATTTGGGGAAGAACCAGAATCTAGGGTTCGTTCTAAAACCGATTTGGGGGTTTCAATTCTAAACTCGATATTAATCAAATTAAACCTCAGGGTTGGATTCGCAATACCCTGTTTTATAAAAACCCTATGTTTTCGTTGAAGTTTAGCATCCAATTTAATCAATTTGATTTGGTGTTCATATCTTAGGGTTTCGGGTTTATTCCTGAGAATTTAGCGATCCTATACTTAACCATTATGCAATTAACTTCACCTGTAGATTCACTATAACTCGATTAACAAAACCCCCATACCATCTTGTTAAATCGCGATCAAATTTGTGGGTTTTGGTGTTGGCCGATCGCGATTGAGTATGGAGGAGAGGTTCTCTGGGACTTTTGTTTAAAATCGGTTGGATGCGAATCTTGTTACGATTACCTTAGCGGGTGTGATGGTTAAGTTGTTGGGCTGAGAGGAAGGAGACCCGAGTTCGAGTCTCCCTCCCCCTGTTTTGGTTTTATTTATTTTTCAAGCCACTATTTTAATATTAAACCTATCCATATATTATTATATCAATATATTAAAATGTTTTAAACCGGAAAACACCCGTAGGCTCGGGTTTGATTCGTAAACCGCAATTATTTAAAATAACCACTTTTAAAATAACATATTTATATTATTTTCAAACCACGAATCCGAATAAAATAATATGGTTATATTATTTTCAACCCATGACTCCTAGTATAAAATAATATATATATTTTATATTATTTCGCCTCGTTTATTATTTCATGCGACGTTTTAAATTAATAATATAATTGTTTATATTATTTACTCACGTTTAATATATCGAACAAAAATAATATATCTATTATTTTTCCACACAAATGATTATTTTGTTAATCATACGACTTAAAAATAATATATATATAGTTATATTATTTTCCTAACCATTTTAAATGGAAAACGTACGAAGTTATTTATTAAGATTATTCGTCATTAACGTTCGACACGTAGCACATTGATTTTAATTATTATATTAAGAAACCTATATTCCCGTAAACACGTTCGTCTACTCATTGATCCTTAGAATACGTTAAGACGTTCTAACCTTCCGTGTCATCGTCACAAATCCCAGTGTGTCCCTAACTTATGTGTTTATGATTCTAGGGCATACATAAGCCGTGCAGGCTAACACTTGAGGTTCTAAATCTCATACTTGTGTGATACTACCTACTACGCAACGCAGGTGAGTTTCACGGCCCCTTTTTACTTGTTTTACTATTGGGGGAGAAACATGCATACTCACAAACATTATTTTACTTGTTTTCCCGTTGGGGAGAAACATGCATACACACCAACAGTAATTTACTTGTTTTCCCGTTGGGGAGAAACATGCATACATATAAACAGTATTTTACTTGTTTTCCCGTTGGGGAGGAACATGCCTACAAACGAATATCATTTTACTTGTTTTCCCGTTGGGGAGAAACATGCATACGAACATACATCCGTTACTTGTCTCCCAGCCAGGGAGAGACATACACACGGACATGGATCACATAGTATTTCATTACCACTTGTGTACCTAAGTGCAAACATAACATGCAAAGTCCTTACACACTCGGACCGTTAATATATGGAGTATAGCGAGGAAATTTGAGTAGTACTACTGGGTTTGACAAACCCCACCCGGGTTAGTCGCGCTAACTAGATTGGAGGTCTAACGGGTGTAAATTGTCCTTAACACTTGCCATTGTTGATGTTAGCAATGGCGGAAGGCACCCAAACACAAACAGTCAGCTTCGGTTGCGAACGCTTAGAGTAACTTGTACATTGTCTAGCTAGCAATAGGTGTGACTTACATATGTGGATCCAGCAACACTCAAATAGTTTATTTACATACAAACCTGTGAACTCACCAACCTTGTGTTGACACTTTTTCTTACATGTTTCTCAGGTCGCTTTGGCACAGGTTGCACACTTAGGACATGCATGGAGTCCTACTGTCATATCATTCATTTCAAACGTTTTAAACAGTGTTACTTATTCACATTAATTGACGCTTGTTGCGTGTAATTACTTTTGATTTCATTTTAACGTTTACGCTTCCGCATTTAACTCTGAACATTTATGTTATGACTTTTGAAGTCTCATATAGTGTCGTTTGATATAACTAATGACTGAGATCCTGGTGTGTCACCTTCCAAACGGTAAAACTCCGTTAGTGGAATTTGGGGGTGTGACAGATTGGTATCAGAGCCAGGTTATAGAGAACTAGGATTGCATACTAGACTATAACCACACACAGGCATTAGTTACACGACACAGACACTCATACATGATACACATGGTATCCATACATACATTGCATTGCAGGCATGATGACAACATCCATATCACCCTCTTCTGACGAGGAACACATCATTTGCATTGCATCATCATTCCCAGTGGCGACACTCGGGGAATCACCAGAACATCATCCACTCCCGTCCGAGGGCAGCGAGACGGAGCCTTCGGAGGAGTCACTTACATCACCATCACCTGTTGGGTATGGTGGGCTTTCTCAGGTCCATGTTATGGACGACACTCGGAACTAGCACGTATCTCTTTGGGAGTTCGGATCGTCGGAGGCGAGTCCCTACTGTACCCACTAACAATGATACGCCGTGTGAAGGTAGACCGTTGCACGCATTATTACAGAATCCATTGACACATAGTTGTCATCACTTTTCTGAGCCGTGGGCTCGGGCGTTGGTCGATATCCTGTTGAAGAAAGATTGACCACAAGGTTGAGAACGCCTTGCTCATTGCATACTCAAACCTTATCTTGACTAAATTGAAAGGGCGGCTACCTTGCTGCTTTCTGTAACTTGTATTCAGGAAACCAATTTCATTTTTCGAAGTCGCATTTCATGTACATGTTTGTTACATGTTCTCATTTACAATCCGCTGGATTGGACTCTCGTATTGTGTTTCAACTCGAGTGAATACTCGGATCAAACGATTCCTGACTACACATCCTGATATGGGTTCTGGTTGATCAACTTATAGTTGATAACTGAGCTTTTCGATGACTTATCATATCTGACAACACTCTGTACTCAGCAATACAAACTAAAGGACATTTTGACACAGGACAGGGAAAACTAGGGTGAGCATGCAAAGCAAATTATCATTACGGGTGCACACGTAATAATAATTTGAGGTGCATATAAGTCCTGGTGAAACCTAGTGTGTGGATAAATGGTCCAAATCTGTGATTTAAAGACTGAAGTTTCCACTATCCGTAGAAATTCCCGCAACCCGCTCAACGACTAGTTAATATCATTAAACTGGTTCAACAGTTGATAGACGCGACTATCAGGTTGAAAATGTTTACGGACATACTGAACTATCGTTAATGGAATCCATCATGTTATTTGCACTCATGTAAGAGTCTTAGTGATCTTACGACTCTCATTCGAACTTAATCAATGGAACAACCTAGAGTGAAACTCTAGTAGAACCTCAGGGTAAAACCACCGACCCCAACTATGTACACAGAATTTGAGAAATTCTTTCTATGCTAACACATTATTCCTTACACTCCAACAATAGATCCCACTTGAACTTGTTACCTCATCCTGTGACTAATCCGTGGTCTAATTTGATCTATACCCCAACATATCCAGTTATTTCAGTGACCTCATGAAGTTCTTACTATAGCAGTCGTACTCCAACCCTACTAGAAGCTAAGTACACCATGGAAATAACTGATGGACAGATAATTGAAGCAACTCACATTCCGAAGGGTCGTAAACTTGAATTCGTTAGTCATGAACTTGACATTGACCTTATGCCAGTCACACTCGGCAGCCTCGACGTAATTGTCGGTATGGATTGGATATCTAAGAACCAAGCTGAAATTATTTGTCGTGAGCAAATTTGTTCGCCTACCTCTCCTGAGTGGAGAAACCCTTTCTGTCCAAGGCGAAAAGAGCGATGCTGTCGTGGGCATCATATCTTTCGTGAAAGCACAAAAGCATCTACGTAAAGGTCATACTGCCATTTTGGCTCTTGTCGTCGAGCATTCTAAATTGATCTAGCACCGGAGCAGCGCCTATTGCTCGGGCACCCTGTAGACTTGCACCCAGTGAATTGCAAGAGCTATCCACACAACTGCAAGAGTTGTTGGATAAAGGTTTCATTAGACCTAGCTCATCGCCATGGGGAGCTCCGGTCCCATTTATCAAGAAGAAGGACAGGACCTTCCGCATGTGCATCGACTATCGTGAACTTAATACAGTAACCAACAAGGACCGTTATCTATTACCTCACATCGATGATTTGTTTGATCAACTCTCGGATCGGGACGCTCGATTCACTTCTCGGTTCTGGCAATCATTGCAAAAATCCCTAGGCACACGTCTAGACATGAGTACAGCATATCATCCATAAACTGATGGTCAAACGGAACGTACCATCCAAACCTTAGAAGACATGCTACGAGCTTGTATGATAGATTTCGGTAACAGTTGGGAAACTCACTTGCCTTTAATGGAGTTCTTCTATAATAACAGTTATCAAACTAGCATCAAAGCAGCACCATTCGAGACATTATACGGACGTAAATGCCGATCTCCTATCTGTTGGGCTGAAGTTGGGGATAGCCAACTTACGAGTCCTGAACTTATTTTCGAAACTTCTGAAAAGATTGTACAAATCCGAAACCGTATGGCGGCAGCTCGTGATCGTCAAAAGAGCAACGCCGATAAGCGTCGTAAACAGTTAGAATTTCAAGTAGGTGACATGGTTCTACTCAAAGTCTCACCTTGGAAAGGTGTAATTCACTTCGGGAAACAAGGCAAACTGAATCCTCGTTATGTTGGACCATTCGAAATAGTGAAGAGAATTGGCCCAGTAGCTTATCAACTGGACCTACCTGAAGGACCTAGTGGTGTACACGATGTCTTTCATGTCTCAAACTTGAAGAAATGTCTAGCAGACGAAACACTCGTTGTTCCTCTTGAGGAACTACACATCGATGAACAACTGCAGTTCGTTGAAGAACCGGAGGAAATCATGGATAGGAAATCAAAACGCTGAAACGCAGTAAAATCCTTATTTTCAGAGTTCGTTGGAACTCGAAACGCGGACCGGAATTCACGTGAGAAATCGAGGATCATAGGATACGCTAGTATCCGCATTTGTTCAAGCAATCCATGTCAAACTCTTAAGGTACTACTTAATTTTCGAGACGAAAATTCTTTCAACTAGGGGATGATGTGACATTCGGAATTTTTTTTTTATTTAATTTTCGAGACGAAAATTCTTTTAACTAGGGGATGATGTGACATCCGTAAATTTTCCGTTAATCCAAATCTAGTTATCTAGTAACCCGGTTAACTTAATCTTGAACCTCAAGGATCATTCTTGCCAATATTTAATCTTAAAACTACAAGGACTAGTTGTGTAATTAGCCTAAACCCATCTGTTGACTTTATGAAGTCAAAATCGAACGAAATTGTTCCTGTTGACTTTGAAAGTCAAACCTTCTTGGTTCTTGAATTCAAATTCGCATCAATAACAGAAAATCGGTTCCAATCTGTAACTGATATGCGTAGAAATGATGAGGTCGAACATTATTAAACCAATTAACACCGGCACTAATCTCGAATTAATCCTCTTTATGCTCATCAAAGCTGTAACCGTCGAAGCCCCCGTTATTCCTATCGAATTCGACTAATTTGCTTATCATTTTACAATCTGACTCTCTGCGCATCTTACCCACACTCCACAGAACCTGTTACGTGCACCAATTCGGCTGGAGTTGAAGCCGTAGTAGCCGGAGATCGAACCATGCAACTCGCGAATGAATTTTACTCTATCTCTTTCAATTCACATCAAATTCTGGTAATTATCTACATTTGCAGTTTCGTTTTTATGTCTAGATCAATAACCCTATGTTAATTGGATCGTATAACACCGAATCGAACTCAACCCGTAATCTAGGGTTCATACGTAAACAGATTTGGGGCTTCTGATTCTAAACTCGGTCTTAATCCAATTGATTCATATGATTAGACTCGAGATGATTTACTCTTTGAAAGCCTCATATCAATTGAATCGTTCATCATCGATTTGGGGAAGAACCGGAATCTAGGGTTCGTTCTAAAACCGATTTGGGGGTTTCAATTCTAAACTCGATATTAATCAAATTAAACCTCAGGGTTGGATTCGCAATACCATGTTTTATAAAAACCCTATGTTTTCGTTGAAGTTTAGCATCCAATTTAATCAATTTGATTTGGTGTTCATATCTTAGGGTTTCGGGTTTATTCCTGAGAATTTAGCGATCCTATACTTAACCATTATGCAATTAACTTCACCTGTAGATTCACTATAACTCGATTAACAAAACCCCCATACCATCTTGTTAAATCGCGATCAAATTTGTGGGTTTTGGTGTTGGCCGATCGCGATTGAGTATGGAGGAGAGGTTCTCTGGGACTTTTGTTTAAAATCGGTTGGATGCGAATCTTGTTACGATTACCTTAGCGGGTGTGATGGTTAAGTTGTTGGGCTGAGAGGAAGGAGACCCGAGTTCGAGTCTCCCTCCCCCTGTTTTGGTTTTATTTATTTTTCAAGCCACTATTTTAATATTAAACCTATCCATATATTATTATATCAATATATTAAAATGTTTTAAACCGGAAAACACCCGTAGGCTCGGGTTTGATTCGTAAACCGCAATTATTTAAAATAACCACTTTTAAAATAACATATTTATATTATTTTCAAACCACGAATCCGAATAAAATAATATGGTTATATTATTTTCAACCCATGACTCCTAGTATAAAATAATATATATATTTTATATTATTTCGCCTCGTTTATTATTTCATGCGACGTTTTAAATTAATAATATAATTGTTTATATTATTTACTCACGTTTAATATATCGAACAAAAATAATATATCTATTATTTTTCCACACAAATGATTATTTTGTTAATCATACGACTTAAAAATAATATATATATAGTTATATTATTTTCCTAACCATTTTAAATGGAAAACGTACGAAGTTATTTATTAAGATTATTCGTCATTAACGTTCGACACGTAGCACATTGATTTTAATTATTATATTAAGAAACCTATATTCCCGTAAACACGTTCGTCTACTCATTGATCCTTAGAATACGTTAAGACGTTCTAACCTTCCGTGTCATCGTCACAAATCCCAGTGTGTCCCTAACTTATGTGTTTATGATTCTAGGGCATACATAAGCCGTGCAGGCTAACACTTGAGGTTCTAAATCTCATACTTGTGTGATACTACCTACTACGCAACGCAGGTGAGTTTCACGGCCCCTTTTTACTTGTTTTACTATTGGGGGAGAAACATGCATACTCACAAACATTATTTTACTTGTTTTCCCGTTGGGGAGAAACATGCATACACACCAACAGTAATTTACTTGTTTTCCCGTTGGGGAGAAACATGCATACATATAAACAGTATTTTACTTGTTTTCCCGTTGGGGAGGAACATGCCTACAAACGAATATCATTTTACTTGTTTTCCCGTTGGGGAGAAACATGCATACGAACATACATCCGTTACTTGTCTCCCAGCCAGGGAGAGACATACACACGGACATGGATCACATAGTATTTCATTACCACTTGTGTACCTAAGTGCAAACATAACATGCAAAGTCCTTACACACTCGGACCGTTAATATATGGAGTATAGCGAGGAAATTTGAGTAGTACTACTGGGTTTGACAAACCCCACCCGGGTTAGTCGCGCTAACTAGATTGGAGGTCTAACGGGTGTAAATTGTCCTTAACACTTGCCATTGTTGATGTTAGCAATGGCGGAAGGCACCCAAACACAAACAGTCAGCTTCGGTTGCGAACGCTTAGAGTAACTTGTACATTGTCTAGCTAGCAATAGGTGTGACTTACGTATGTGGATCCAGCAACACTCAAATAGTTTATTTACATACAAACCTGTGAACTCACCAACCTTGTGTTGACACTTTTTCTTACATGTTTCTCAGGTCGCTTTGGCACAGGTTGCACACTTAGGACATGCATGGAGTCCTACTGTCATATCATTCATTTCAAACGTTTTAAACAGTGTTACTTATTCACATTAATTGACACTTGTTGCGTGTAATTACTTTTGATTTCATTTTAACGTTTACGCTTTCGCATTTAACTCTGAACATTTATGTTATGACTTTTGAAGTCTCATATAGTGTCGTTTGATATAACTAATGACTGAGATCCTAGTGTGTCACCTTCCAAACGGTAAAACTCCGTTAGTGGAATTTGGGGGTGTGACATGTTGCCACTCTTCTTCAATTGTGGACAATCCTTTCGAAAATGTCCCTCTTTTCCACATTCAAAACAACCCTTGGTAAGTCCCGGTTGTCGGAAGGGCTGCTTGGCTTGTAATTCCCCTCTGAAGTCTTTGGCGGCATGACCCACCTTGCCACACCGTTGGCAACGGTTTTTGTCACAAGAACCGAGGTGGTGGTAATTACATTTGCTACACCTGGGGTGTCTCCCATTATAACCACTCTGATGCTGACCCGAAGAGGTCGACTGGTTGAAGTTCTTCGTAGGCTAGTGCATACGCTGTTGCTGTTGTGGCTGATTCAGCTGAAATCCCCTGCTGTTATTGCTACAGTCAAACTTCCTCTTGTTGTTGTCAGTAGACTTGGATGCTGACTTTCTGGGAGGTAGTGTCCCTTGGGTAACAGTTTAGTCCGTCAGTTTGTGAGCAAGACGGATGGTTTGTTCGATGGTAGCGGGGTTGGATGAAGTAACCATGCTCTGGATTTGTGGTACTAATCCACTGATGAACATTTCTATCCGCTTGTAGGGTGGTGTAACCATATGAGGTCACATCCCCGCTAGCTCGTGCGAGCGAGTAGTGTAGAGTTCTATTTCAGAACCCTCCATTTTCAGATCCCAGAATTCTCCCTCTAGTTTCTGAATTTCGTCCCTGAGACAGTACTCTTCCTTCATCATGTTCTTGAAATCTTCCCATGGTGATGCATTGGCCATGTCCAGACCTAGCATCTGGACCTGTGCATTCCACCATGTGAGGGCAGGACCCTCTAAAGTTCCCGATGCAAATTTGACTCGGTCGGCCACAGGGCAGTTACACATGGAGAACACAGATTCAATCTTTTCAAACCATCGGAGTAATTCGACAGCTCCCTCAGCTCCACTGAATGTGTGGGGTTTGCAGTCCATAAATGTCTTGAAGGTACAGACATGCTGATTGTTCTGTGGATTTTTCGCTTGCCCTGCAATGTGTGCTGCTAAGGCTTCAACAACATTGTCATTAATCAACGCGGCTAGTTCGGCTGGTGTCAGGTTGATATTTCCACGACCACCGTTGCGACCGCCACGCCCACGTCCGGCCATGTTTCTTCATATTCACAAACACAAGAAATGAGTAAATACATCGCATATTAACATCATTCAAGTGTAAGCAAACAGGAGGAGATGTGTAAAGACATGCAGGTTTATGATTATAGTACAAGGCTAACTTAAATCATAAGGCCATAGAATAAATAACTCAACGCAAACAGTTCACCAAGATTTTATTGGAATGGGAACATCCTTATCCGTTTAGGTTTTTATTTAAAACATAAAGAAATGACAAAATAAGATAAGATAGAATAGAATGGAATATCAAGCTCCACTGTCGGCGGATGAGATGACTGACTCAGCATCATCCTCCTCTACTTCCTCGGGCTCATCCTTAGGCTCAAAGTCAGGTACTTCAGCTGGCTCTAAAGCAGCTGCAAGTTGTATCTCTAACTCCCCAATTCTTTCCTGAGATTCTACCTCAGTCTCCTCGAATACATTCACTCTAGCCTGTAACGCCCTTACCTCTTCCACTAATGCATTATGCAAGTGGTCAGTGCCTGCCAGTTTCTGCTACTAGCAGATCCATCCTGTGATCCGTCTGTTTCTCCCCTCTTAACAGACCTGTGATCGCTCCTACTGCGTCTCTCATATTTCGGATCTCTCGACCCATAGTTGCTACAAATGCTGCAAAGGCTTGCTCCAAGTGGCAAGGTAGCAATGGTAAATGTGGTCCTGATGATGATGAAGCTCCAAAGTACGGTGATGGAACTCGTTCCTGTCTAACCCATTTGTTCAGTAAACCGGGGGTACCAATCCCAGTCACTCCCATTCCGGATATGTATGGGCTCTCCATACACAATAGAGTCATCAATGGGCTCAAGCCTACGTCTCTTGGGCTCCGGTGAGGCAATGGCAGGGATGCCATGTTCCTGAATGATAGGTGGTGAAGATAGTGGTGTAGACATAATTCCTTAAACATAAGGAGTAAGCATCTATGTCGAGTGTCTATGCCAAGTAACTAACGTGTGTGGCTATAGTCTAGAATGCAGTCCTAGTTCTCTATAACCAATGGCTATGATACCAATCTGTCATACCCCCCAAATTCCACTAACGGAGTTTTACAGTTTTGGAAGGTGACAACCAGGATCTCAGATATCAGTTACTTCAAACGACACTATATGGGACTTGAAATGCAATAACATTGAAGATCAAGGTTCAGAGTGTATATGCGGAAGCGTTAAATGAAAGTAAATGCGCAAAACAACGTGCCCAAATCAAAATACAAACGAAACATAAAGATTGTTCAATAGATAATTATTTCAATTGAAGTCCAAGACACATGCATGACTTAACGTGATCCTGAGTGCCAACCTGAGAAAACATGTAAGAAAACGAGTCAACACTAGGTTGGTGAGTTCACAGGTTTCAATCATTTCAAATTAAGCGTTTGCGGATTATGTACATTCAATATATATATATATATATATATATATATATATATATATATATATATATATATATCAATAGGTTGCATGCCTATATTCATGTTTTGCTAAAGCGCTCGCAACCGAAACTGACAGTGTGTTTGTTTGTTTGCCTCCAGTCAGGTCTATCAACTCTGACTAATGTGTTAAGGTCAATATTAACACTCGTTCGACCTCCAATTGAGTTAGCGCAACTAACGCGAGTGGGGTTTGTCAAACCCAGTAATACTACCAAAATTACCTCGCTCATACCATATTAACGGTCCGATGTGTGTGAGGACTTTTCATGATAGTGTGTTACGCTTAGCCTTTACAGTGATATCATATGAATTACAATAACCCAAAAAGGGTTGTGATATGTTTTCTCCCCCAAATAAAATAGTAAAAGGGGCCGTGAAACTCACCTGGATTGAGTAGCGGATTGGATCACATAAGAGATAAGTTGGAACCACGAGTGTAATTCTCGGACGACTTACGTATGCCCTAAAGTTATAAACACATAAATTAGGGACAAGTTGAGATTTGTGACGACGACACGGAAGTTAGAACATCTTAACGCTTTCTAAGGATTTAAGAGTAGACGAACGTGTCTACGGAATTATATAAATTTCTTACTATAATCATTAAGATCAAAGCGCTACGTGTCGAACGTTAATAACGAATAATATTAAATAAATAAATTCGTACGTTTGAGTCGTTTACAAAATTTAGGAAAATAATATAATTTAATATATTATTTTTAGGTTCGTAAGATTAAACAAATAATCATTTGTGTGGAAAATAATAAATATATTATTTTTAATCGAATGTAAAAACGTGGGTAATTAATATTACAATCATATTATTAATTAGTTTAAAACGTCACACGAGATAATTAAACGAGTTAAAATAATATAAAAATATATATTATTTAATAGGATTAGTCACGGGTTGAAAATAATATAAACATATTATTTTATACGAAGTTACGGTTTGAAAATAATATAAATATATTATTCTTATTCGATAATAACATAAATATATTATTTATAAAAGTGGAGAAAATAATAAAATGGATTAACAAATTAAACCCGAGCCTACGGGTCGTTTTCTGGTTTAAACACATTTATATATAAATATAATAACATTAGGATTTGTTTACATATAATAAAGGTGGCTAGAAAATAAATTAAAAACCAAAACTGTGTGGAGAGACTCGAACCCGGGTCTCTCCCACACGAGCACAACATCTTAACCAACTTAGCTACTGACCGAATTGCAAACAGACCTGAAAAAAATGGTTTTATCAAACAAATCAAACAGGTTTCCCCCCATACACACCATCGATAGATCCCCTGCCCCAAACACAAAAAATTTGATAACGACCGATCCGATTTACATAGGGGTTTTGTTCCTTACAGAATTCCGAACCTGGGGTGAGTTTTAATTTGAAAAACATCAAGCCTATTATCGTTTAATTTGAGATTGAAGGGCCGAAACCCTAGATTGAAATACAAAATCAAATTGATCAATTTGTATGTTATGAGTGACTGGAATCATAGGGCTATCAATGATTGCGAGTCTAATCCGGTAGTTTAATTTCATTTAAATCGAATGCAAGTAGAGGTTTGATTAAATAGAAATCGTATGAACCCTAGGTTCTGGATATTGAAGAACTTGGTGTTATGGAATCAAATTAACATGAGGTTTTTACGGAGTACATGTTTGCGAATCTATCCATATAGTTTAATTTGATTTTGAATGTGTTTAAGATCAAAAACCCTAAATCCGATTATGAAGGAACCCTAGTTTCTGGATCATGAACCATTTGATGATACGAGATTAAATTAGCGTAGGGTTATCAATAGACAGGGTATTGCGAAACTAATGGTGTCGGTTAATTGAATTTAAACAGAGTCTGATGTAGAGTTCGATCAAACCGGTTTCACATGAACCCTGGGATCTGGTTCATGTGAAATTCGATATTGTAAGCCTCAATTGTCATAGGGCTTTTGTTCTAAAGATGGAAACGAAACTCCAGGTGTGATTTATTACCTCAATTGGATTCGAATTGACAGAGATCGACTAAGTGGGTTTTCGACTTCGAGAGGTTAGTCTCCGGCGACCTTGACTGCTTCTCCGGCGCAACTGATGTATACAAAAGCTTCTGGAGGATTCAAACAAGGTGTGCAGTGCGTTTGCTTTCAAGAATGATAGGACAAATGATCGATTTTGTTATGGGTTCGACGGTTATGACTCGCATGACCATAATGAGGTTTAATTCAAATAAATGCCGGGGTTTATTGAGTTAATAATGACCGTAAATGATTATAATCATTCAGTTTCAGTTACAACTCCAACGAAAATCGATTTAGGCATGCAAATTGAACTCAAGAACAGCTAGGTTGACTTTCAAAAGTCAACAGAATCACAAATGGTCTAATTACAGATCTAGTCCCTAAGGTTTTCATGTATTTGAGTTTAGAATTTGGCAGAACAAGTCCTTGTGGTTTATATAACATGTTGAGTTGACTTTTAAAGTCAACAAAATTTAATTCTTGGATTTTGACTTTACAAAGTCAAACAGAATTAGGTTTAGACTAATTACATATTTAGTCCTTGTAGTTAGAGTTTGGAAAAATGACAGAATTAGTCCCTAGGGTTTGAGATAAGTTAAATAGGTTAACTTTAACTAGATTTAAATAACGGAGTTAGACTAAAAAGTCCAGTCGGATTGTCACACATATACATACATACACATATAGATACACACACATACTCATATGTATACACACATATACATATACATACAAATACACATGGATACATACACATATAAATACATACTTATACATACACATGCACATGCATACACAAACACACACACACAAATGGATACACACATACACATGAACGTACGTACTTATAGATATAGATACACATACACGTGCATACATACACATTAATTATTTATAAATATATTAAATAGGATTTTTTATTTTAATTTTTAAGATTATTAATAGTTTTGTCGAAAACGTGTAGCAAATTACGACGCATTTGCGACAAAAACAATATTAATTATTTATAAATATATTAAAAATGTAATTTTATTTTAATTTTTAAGATTATTAATCGTTTTGTCGGAGATGTGTAGCAAACTGCGACGCATGTGCGACAAAAACAATATCAATTATTTATAAATATATTAAAAATGTATTTATATTTTAATTTTTAAGATTATTACTAGTTTTGTCGGAAATGTGTAGCAAATTGCGACGCATTTGCGACAAAAATCAATATCAATTATTTATAAATATATTAAAAAGATATTTTAATTTTAATTTTTAAGATAATTAATGGTTTTGTCGGAAATGTGTAGCAAATTGTGACACATTTGCGACAAAATCGATATCAATTATTTATAAATATATTAAATATGCATTTTTATTTTACTTTTTAAGATTATTAATGGTTTTGTCGGAAATTTGTAGCAAATTGCGACGAATTTGCGACAAAAACAATATCAATTATTTATAAATATATTAAAAATGTATTTTTATTTTAATTTTTAAGATAATTAATGGTTTTGTCGGAAATGTGTAGCAAACTGCGACGCATTTGCGACAAAAACAATATCAATTATTTATAAATATATTAAAAATGTATTTGTATTTTAATTTTTAAGATTATTACTAGTTTTGTCGGAAATGTGTAGCAAATTGAGACACATTTATGACAAAAACAATATCAATTATTTTAAATATATTAAAAAGGTATTTTAATTTTAATTTTTAAGATAATTAATGGTTTTGTCGGAAATGTGTAGCAAATTGTGACGCATTTGCGACAAAAACAATATCAATTATTTATAAATATATTAAATAGGTATTTTTATTTTTAAGATTATTAATGGTTTTGTCGGAAATGTGTAGCAAATTGCAACAAAAACAATATCAATTAATTATAAATATATCAAAAATGTATTTTTATATTAATTTTTAAGATTATTAATGGTTTTGTCGAAAATGTGTAGCAAATTGCGACGCATTTCCGACAAAAACAATATCAATTTTTATAAATATATTAAAAAGCTATTTTTATTTTAATTATTAAGATTATTACTAATTTTGTCGGAAATGTGTCGCAAATTGCTACACATTTGCGACAAAATCAATATTATATATTATAATTTAGTTAATAAGGTATTTTTATTATAATTATTAAGACTGTTTTTGGTTTTGTCGGAAATGCGTCGCAATGTGCTACACATTTGCGACAAAGGACAGGGTTTTCATTTTCGTTACTATTTTGTTGCAAATGTGTAGCAATTTGCGAAGGAAGTTTTGCGTCGGAAATATTTCGTAACAAACTCACTTTTTTCTAGTAGTGTTTGGAGAGGTCATCGGTTCAAGTCCCACTCTCAACAGGAACTAAGAAATTTGTTTTTCAAAAATATATATATACCAACACAACATGATATATAGCTGCTACGTACTGGTTCACACTAGTTAACCGTTGATGATGGGCATCAGTTGTCGTTCATAGAATCAAAACCATTTTAACTCATCATTACACTAATTAAATTGCTATTAAAGACATTAATACAATTAAATTAAATTCACACGTTAAGTTCCGTTAAATGCTCTGGATGTTTCTCTTGTGTCTGGGACATAAAACTAAGGTTTTAACTTAGTTGAAAGAAGGAAGAACAAGCTTGAGTGCTTAAGCATCTTGAGACTTTGTATATTCTTATACACAACAAGAACACACCAAATTTCACTAACTAGAACACATTTTCATGCGTAAATTCAGACTTAGTGGTCATCTCCGACAAGTATCTTAATTATAAAAAAAAAGTTAAATTGTTATATACTAGGTTAAAATCCCGTGTATTATACGGGTTAAATAAACAAAATGTTATATATTTAGTAATAAAAATTTTATATTTTTAAAAACCCATGCGGGTTGAATAAACCAGTATATTACATCGGTTGAATAAAATATAGTGTAATTTGTTAACAAACACATTTGTCAAAATATGTTTTTAAAAAATGTAATTTGTCGTGACAGTTATAAGGTCTGTTAAGTTAGTTTTTAAAACATTTTTTTTCAACTGAGTATTAATTTTTTAATTTAATTGATAAATGTTAGTTCATATTAAGTTAATTTGATTGATGATATAATAACTATTTATAATTAAATAATAAGTATTCGTAATTAGATTTATTAATATAAAAATTATTATTTAATAGGAGAGAGAAAATATAAAATCTAATATTTAATAGGAGAGAGAGACGGAAAAATAAAGATAAAGAGTAACCAGAGAGTGACACGTGTGCTGAACAGATTTTTATTTATTAGTTAGAGTAGTAAGATAAAGATATATTTTAAAAGTGTCTTACGGTGGAAACCAAACAACGTAGTTTTATTGTTTTTTATAGTTGTTGCACCGTTGCACGTCATGAAACTATACAAAGTCTAAATGCGATTTGGAGAAACATACTTTGTTTCAATTACCTAATCTAATATATAAATGCACATCTAATATTTGCACAATAATATTGCACTTTGGTATAAAATGAATATTTTTATCGGATACTATTTAAACGAAAAAGCTTTCTAGCTCCAAGAATATCTATCAAACTTTTACATTTTTTATATTGATTTGTTAGAATTAAAATATTTTATTTTAGAAAAATAGAAATAAGTAATTGAAATGATCTTATTTAAAAATAAAAAACAATTACATTGATATAACATAATTATAGTGTATTGGACTCATGCTCACCGCCACCTCAGTCTCCTCTCCTCTTGGGGGTGTTGGACACACGCCCCCTTGGATGTGATTGAGGCGTGATGGGCAAAGGGGTGGCACAAATCACGACCGTGGGGCAAGGGTAAATCACGCATGAATGGTGGATAGACAAATCCAACCAATAAATGCAGTTAAAAAAAACTAATTTCTAAATAAATAGTAGATAGTGAAACAATTACACATTTTAGTGGTTTCACTCACACATAGGTAACAGTAACATGGCGGGACGTTTTTCACCTTTAAGTAAAACTATTACACATATCCACAACAAACTAAATATAAATATAAATAGTTAATTGCAAACACTAAATCAAATTCATACTACAAAGATTACATTTATTGTACGTATCATATTCTTTGTCGTAGTTTGGATTTATGTTAAATTCAATCAAGTTCTTGTTTATTTTACTTTCATTTATGCATTTTTAAATTTGTATTAATGTACTTATCTAAAAATAAAAAAATAAGTAATCTACTTCTTAAATGGTAACTAGAAAGAAGGCCCCGTGCGTTACGGCGGTTTCCTAGCGAGAATGCTACTTTTTACACACGCGCGTTGTAACGTGTTAAACCGTGAAAAAATTAACGTACTTGAAAACTTTTAAAATAAAGTCAAAAATATTTAGATAAACTCACCGTTCGTGAGAATGACGTATACGGTTTATAGTTATAAATTAAAACAAAGCCAACAAAATCGCACTAGGGAGAAGGCATAAAAAAGCAAAGGGAGGCCATTGAGTTTGGGCAAACCAACTCAACCATCACGAAAAGCCATTTTTATGTTATACTTTCTACTTTGTTCTTTTATATAAAAAGTCTAGTTGTGATAAAAGAAAAAAAAACAAAGCAAAATAATGCAACAACCACATGTATCATATGCAAATAACTATTCTCTTACAAACAAAAAATTGCTTTTTAATATTTAATAATTAATTAAAAACGAATAATAAAAAATTCAAACATTTTTAAAATTTATCTTGGTTAAAAGTAAAAGAATTAAAAGATAATAAGTAACGTCGGTACATGCACGAGTATCCCTGCCACGTTTACACCTGGAACATGCACCCATGTTGTGTTCTCCCTTGGATACTCTTTTTATAATTAGATAATTATGCATTTGCATTTTATTACTCCATGAATTTGTATTTTTATTATTTTATTTAGGTTTTGTTGAATCCTATGCAATTCCCATACCTATCTTTTTTTTTAAAGTAAACGAAATAATTAAAAACTAGACCCCTCAGAAGCCAATGGCTAAGTGGGAACAAGAATTACAAACCAAGCTAAGAATTAACCGAACCAAATACAATAACATCCATTATGAAATACTAATCTGGAATGTTATCCAGTCATCACAAGTAATGTTTCTCAGCTTTGCTCTGCACGTAATCCATATGTAAGATAGTTCTTTAATTTGCGCCACACAGTTTTGATCCGACGTGAGTTTCTCGTCAAAAATTCTTTTACTCCTAGTCAGCCATAGACACCACATAGTTGCTAGCGAGATAACATGTATCAATTTCTTCTTTGTGTTTGGTACTTGTAGATCTTCCACATACTTGATGACCTCCTTGATAGAGTAGAGAATAGGCGGGCTACGTTATTAAATCTGGTTATTAAAAACTTAACTTTTATAAATGTGTAATAGATTATTATTTTTTTTTTAACTAAGAGAACCTATTAGGAAAACTTATAGCACATTAATAACTTGTAAATTAGTGGTGTTAATTATTTGAATCGGATTGAAAAGATTAAAATCTGTATGGAGCTATTAGGGCATGGTTTTCAAACTTTCAAATCCAATTAGCAACTGAGTAGAATTCTAACTTTCGTTTTTGGATTATGTGATTTTCTAACTGATTCAACCCGAATATTTAAATTCGAATTATACATATAACTTCTTAAAAAAATACTTATAATTTATTTATTATATACGCATAGGTATACGAGGAGCATCCAATTTTGAAAGTCTGATTCGATGTTATAATAAGCTTTGAAGTACATGTTATTTTACTGTGAGCCAAATCCTTTAGAATGGTATGTAAAACTTTACAAGTTTGATTCGATGTTGTTATAACTTTTGATGCACAAGTTTATAGCGGTGTGCCTACACTAATTAAACCGTGGATCAAACTTTGTAAAGTACGATCCAATGATATAGTATTTTTTAGTCACATTTTTATGTAAAGTTTGAGTCATTATTTTAACTAATAAACTTTATGTGCATGTTTATAATAGTGCATCAAATCCATTATAGTTGTGTGTCAAACATTGCAAGTAAAGCTTGATGCATGATTCCAAAGCCATTTTGCTAATCATTATGTTGATGTGTATTTAGAACTAAAAGAATTGATATAATTTCTGTCCACACTTAAATAATATAACAATTCATGTAATTTAAAAAAAATGCTAGAAAATATAGGGACAACGACCTCAAATTAACAAATTATGAAAATATTGGTTTCTATGATTGGAAAGATTCAAATATACATGGACTGTCAGGTCATTAAACTGGGCTTTAAAACCTAATAATAACGCATTTAAACGTACGTTGACCGTTAGGGCTCGTTCCAACCCAAATTTGGGCTCCTTTCAAAGAAATTTATAACTAAAGCTGGAGGTGGGCAAATAAACTGGTTCGCAAAACGAACCCAACAACGACACAAACCTAAACTAGTTTGAAACTGGTAGCACCCCAAACCGGTCCTGATTTGAACCCGCGGTTTGTAACCTATTTACCTTCTTCAGCTGGTTTGGACCCGGACAGTGGCGGAGCTTGAAAAACTAAGAAGCGGGAGCCAAAAGTCACGAGACCAAATTTTTTTTCCTATCGCTATGTTTCGGGTTATATGTTCGGGTCGGGCCAAACAAATCAATAATAAATAACTTTAAATATAAAATAATCTATTATAATGAGAGAAAAATGGTAAGTACCTGAAAGAAAATTACAATTCAGCCCCAACGACCTTTAATATTTTTGAATTCATCGATTATGGATTCCGATCAAACTTATTAGCAATATCTTTTTCTATGTAAATCACCAAGATATTCGCGAGATACTCGTCTGCCATCTTATTGTAAAGCCGATTCTTGAATATTTTCATTGCTGAAAATCCTTTTTCTGTTGTTGTAGTAGAAACTAAAAGTGTTAAAGATAAGCCGAACCACTCTATCAACCAAATAATAATTTTCACGTTTATAAGTTTCCACCAGACTTTTGCATAAATCAGAAATATTTGATATACCAGTTAGCTTGGTATTCATTTTCATCTCAATATTAAAATCTTCTAACTGATATGGTAATTGATTCCTCTCCTGCTCTGTAAAATCCTCATGATAATACTTCTCAACTAGAAGACAAATCTGATCAACATTAATCTCTTTTGAAACTAAGGCAAGAAATCAATCAATCTGTTGCTCATCATAATCGATTCATCAATTCATTATTCATTATTAATCAATAATCCTTAAGAATGCAAGAAATCAATAATCATTTCTAATCATAATCCTAATACTTAACAAGAATACAACTAAAGAATGAAAAGAAATTAAGAAATTAGGGCTTGATTCAAGAATGCAAGAGATCAAAAAATTAGGGCTAGGCTAGTATAGTAGTATTCGACACCTGTGATGTGAGCGGAGCAGCAAGCAGCGGCGCCGGCGACTAGTGGTGGACAGCGAGCGGCGGCGACGAATGTAGGCGACGGCAGCGATTTGGGGCAGGGAGCAGCAGTGGTGAACGAACTGATTTGGGGCAGGGAGCAGCGATGGTTTTGTTTTAGGGATAATTAGGTTTGGTTAAAAATAATTTTGAACCTTTTCATTTCTCCCCCCTAAACTTACACTTTTATTTTTAAAATGAACAATCTATTTTTTTATCGAATTTTTTCATTTCCACCATATAACTTATCGAATCAATCTCAACATAACAAGAATTCTTTAGGGAAAAAATAAGCGGGGGCTAAGAATTCTTTAGGGAAAAAAATAAGCAGGGCCGGCTCTATACGTAAAAAAAATTTCGGACGAAAACGCAAAAATTAACACTACTAACGGAAAAAACGGCAGGGGCCGGGGCCCTCCCTAGTCCCTTGTAACCATCACCCCTGGACCCGGACCGTGTTGTGAAACCGATTTGACCATTTTAAAATACTAGCCATTATATAACGGCTACATGACTGTTTTTTAGCTGTTATACTTGTTTTATACCTTTTTACACATATACTTATTCTAATAAATGATTATAAAGAATGTCATGTATTATCATCATATTTTTTTCCTATTAAAATCTTTTAATTTCCCTATTTTAAGTAAGTTTGAAAATTGAAATTTAATTATCTTAATTTTTTTATTTTTAAAAAAATTAATGTAAAATTTGAATTCTAATTATTACTTAAGGAAACAAAAAAATTTATTTTTTGTTTTACACATTATTGTGCTTTTATTTTATATTAAATAACACCATACATGGATATATAACCTAATCCTTTATATAATAAATTATTATCTCATGTTGCCACGTGCCATCTTTTTATAAGTTCACTAAGGTTTTTCCCTCCCAAACTTAGTCAACAGAAATTATGATAATATCAGTTCGAATCATAAACTTTCATTGAATACAATTAAGAAATTTTCAATATTATGGGAACATTAAAATCCTTAACTTTCAAATTAAGAAAATTTATGAATTATAATTATCTTTTTTTTTTCAATACTATTGATTTATTATTTTAAATCGATACTTTTACATAATTTCATTTATTATAGATTTATATCAGTGTGTATTGGTTTCAGACTTTCAGTCATGAGAAATATAGACAACTTTATGAATTTTGTCGTTTTTATTGTTCAACCCGTATAGTACACGGGTTTTCTAACCTAGTGTAAGTATAAATAAGTATTACATGTCATGTATTGGTTTAATCACAACGCTCAAAAAACGCATGGTCTTTCATATTATATTAGAACCAAGAGATAAAAAATATCTACCCAATACTTGTTTAAAGGGTAATAAGTTTTTTTTTTAACAGCAATTTGGATTACTGACGGGCCACTGGCCCACCCGATCATCTCCACCCCCACAGGAGGAAACCCACCATAGGTGAGAAAACCTCGTGACCCAACTTGGACCCCTTTTTTTTGTCACAAGTGGGACTTGAACCCAAAACTTCCTCATTTTGGTAAAATCTTAGGTATACACCTTTGACACTAGACTAAGATAGTGGTTATGTTTAAAGGGTAATAAGTTACTTAAAAAAAAATTTTACAAAACAAATCCAGGGCATGTTTGAGATTTAATTATTTTAAGCTCCTTATTAACTTTTGTAAAAAAGTTATAAGGAGTTTTGATAAGTAAATTCCCCCTTCTCAAAAACTCATTTTTTCCCCTTTTAAAAAGTTTAAAGAAGTAGCAAAAGTCACATTTCCCAAATAACTTTTTAACTTATAAAAGTTAATAAGTAGTTTCAATAAATAATCCCAAACACCCCCTCAATGACTTTAAAAGAAAGGTGATTTGGTTCCTGATGAAACAAAATCCAACATCATCTAGTTTATATACATAAAAAATATGATTACTAAACGAGTATTTCACATTATATGCACATGTGCTACACAAGATCCATCACATGAACTTAAAGTTGACATCTTGTAATTGGTTGTTGAAAAAAGAAGTCAATCTGCTCCAGATTGATGACTCTGATCCATAAAACTGCACCCTCACTGATCTTTTTTTCCCATCTCTCACATATTCCACATCCTTAGCAACATCAAACCGACCGCTTTCATCATCAACCAACGGCAATGCCACAAAACCTTGCGACTCCAAGTTTTTTATCCAACCGCGTAGTAGATAATTCACTACCTGCGTTACATAAAGAAATTACAATAATTAACAAAAAAAAAGGAATGGTGGAGAGATCAAAATTAGTGGTGAAAGATCGAGTTGGATTGAAACGGGTCATTTTTTAGTACAGGTTGGGTTGTGTACTTGTGTGATGTGTATTTTTTTTTATCAATTTAAAAAAAAGTTCATAAATAATTAACATTAGTTATGCTTACTAAAACTATATTATTACAATAATAATAATCTAAATATTTGAATAAAATGATCTAAGTAGCTCGAACTTGCGACCTTTAATATATTTCATTATTGTATCCATTTTCATTGATAATGTTTAAATTGCAAAAGCATTAGAATAGCCTCGTTACCCCCGGAAAAGACAAAATTAATAAGACGTTAAGCACACGCTACATACCTCAGGAACTTCATCATGAGGGCAATGGCCTGCAGGGCTTATTTGATAATAAGGAGCTTCAGGCAACTGTCTCTTCACCTGTAGACCCCAAACAGGTCTCACCCAAGGGTCTTCTTTTCCATACATGAGGCATATGGGTACATCATGACTTTTACACCTAAAATTACAAAAATAGTAAAATACAATTTGAATTTAGTGGAATTAATTAGTAAGGAAATAAATAAATAAATTCTATATAAAAAAAAGGTACCTAGATAAAGCCTCCCCAAAAGACATTTCTCCTTGAGGAGCCAACATTATTGATGCAAATGATGCCAGAGCTGCTGGATGTTCTGTTATCTCGAGTATACGAGAAAACACTTTATCTACATTTGTTGAATGATCGGCATAAACTTGCTTCAGTATCTCCCTAATGCTTCTAGGATCCCTTATCTTCTTCCAACTATAAACATACAAATAAAAAAACAACAATTTAGTCGTCAAAACTTTATACACTCGGGACTCACGGACTGCCTTATTATTATTAATTACGATAACTTACACAATTTCTATGATTTTTCTGACACCGAGAGGAAGAGGGAATGTCCCGGCTGATGGGAATATTTCTGACAGTCTCGGGTTTCTTACAGGGTTTGGAAAGAATCCCCAAAAAGGCGTTGCATTGAGTAGCGTAACACCCTTCACTAGATGAGGATTACATGCTGCAAAGTAAAGTGCAACATATCCTCCAAGTGAATTCCCTACAATGTAAATCGGTTCCTTGACGACCTGTGATATATTTATGCTAGGATTAAACACGATCACACAAACACACACACACGAAAGCAGTAACGAACACGGGGTTTAACGTGGCTCGGTCTAAACTGACCTACGTCCACGGGTGGCAACTAGTTAATTCTTTATTAGAGGTGACACAAATTACAAGTACAAAGCATTGTATTTATAGAGACTAAACTAGGGTTAGGAAACTTAATCCCCAAGTAAACCCAATTAGGGCCCAAACCAATTTAACTTAGCAACCGGGCTAGGGCCGGCTACCCTTGACTGTGCCTGCCCCGATAGGCCTATGAACACAACAATTTATACAAATTAAACTTTATAAAAATTCAATATTTTTTGTGATTATATTCATACCTCTTGTATAAAATAGGCTACTTGTTCTTGCCATAAGTCAATAGAATAAACAAGGTTATCTGCCCAGGGTTCGGTTTCATCTCCAAAACCCCATAAAGGATCATCAATTTGATTACCATCCTGTTGCTGTTGACGCGTAGGATCCTCACACGGCAATGACATACCCTGACCAAGAAAATCAATCGCCCACACCCCGAAATCCTGACCAAGATCCTTTAACTGCTTTTCATAATGAAAGGATCCAACACCAAATCCAGGAAGAAAAAGAACCTGGGGTGCGCCATTGTTTCTCAACCCCGATCTTTCATAATGGATGTTGAATTTAGGCTTCCACTCCCACTGACCACTGCTAACAGGAGCAGTAAAACCATCTTTCGAATCGCCAGGTAATCCTGGTATTAAAACCTTGGGTATTGATCCCCTTCTTTTGGTCACGTTTTCTAGCGTTTCATTCGCATCGATAACACCCTCGTCCCCTTTAAGAGCGCGTATCGGTATAGACACGCGTGTTCTGTTATAACTGTTTAAGTTTAAACCAAATGGAACAAATTCATGGTTTCTTCTTCTTGAGAACTTTGATGGGAACGAGCCCGATCTTCTCTCGGAAAACCGTTGTCTTGATGTTACAAACCGACAACACGGAGCTGAATGACTCGATAGGATTTCCATATCAACAAGTTTCTGAAATGAACAATAGTTTACATGTTACAAAACAGATTGAAAAAAAAACCCTAGCAAGAAGATTGAAAGGGCTTTTTTGGGGGAAAATCCAAATAAAAAATTTAAACTCCAAAATTGAACAGGTTCTCGTATTGGATTAACGAAAAGCAAGTTCAAAACCATGGAATCCGTTGTTGTTTTGTTGATTAGAATCTTCTGGACATGTAATTCGAAACCCTAATTTATGAACTAGGAGCTAACACTCAACAACAAATTCGAGTAACAGAAGACAAAAATTGGTTATGAATTTATACCTAGTTGTTATAAACAGTTAATCAGTAACGGAAGATTTATGAAGATATTAACGAGCATCGAAAGTTGAAGACGAGGTAATGAAATTAAAGCAGAGAAATAGGGAAGAATTACCTGAAATTAGGAGATGGAATTGAAGAGAAAGCATTGACTAATGTAATCTACTTATGGTGGAGAATTGAACATGAAGTTAAACCAGAGACCTGGACAATTGCGTGTGAAGGCGGTCCATCTTCAACAGCAACCCCACCCCACCCGAACCCGATTTCTAGATTTTTTTTCCCTAACTACGATACGTTAAAATTAGGGTGAAAATGAACGAAACTACACAGACTTAATAGATTTTATGTTTTGTGCTTAACAGCTTTGTGTGTTAAACAGGTCACATGTCGACCCGTTTAAAACATGATAAAAATCGTGGTAGGTTAAACACTTGTTAACATGTTAAGTACCTATTTATATTTTTTAACTAAAAATTAATAATATATTATGTTTGCTTTTATACTTTTGTGGATTTTTGTTTCAAATATGTAATGGATTATGTATTAATTAAGATTTTTAAGCTCATTTTGACAATTTTTGTTTCGCTACATATGTATTATTTATCGTGTTGTCAAATAAGTTCCTAAGCAGGTTTTATCGTGTTAACATGTTACTTAATAGGTCCGTGTTTGAAAAAAATACACGATTAGTTATCGTGTCGTGTTCATATCTAGCACGGTAACACCACATGTAATCGTGTCGTGTTTGACATGTTATGTCAGCTCTAGGTATACGGTTCATGTATCACCAACTCCTATACATGCGATAATTTTTAAAGCTGATCTCATACCCCAATATCCGTCTCATATTAGGTATTCCCGTTGGCTTTGGGCTTTTTTTTTCTTTTTTTTTTCATCCTTGGTTATTTTTTATCACTTTAATTATAATAAAAATTTATAATGTGTATTTTTTTTAGGGTTTAGTTTAATCATCCATATGATATTTTGAGATTTAACTTGAAAATAAATATAAGTTTAGGGCTTCAATTATGGTGGTTTAATAATGGGGACGATAGGTGGATGGTATTGGCGAGGGTTGTAAAAGATGATAATGGTGGTGAAATGATTAGAATGGTGATGAGATGGTGAATGGTTGCCGTCAATGATGGCGGTTAATGCGGTGATTACCGATGGCAATGTATCAATCATACAAAGTTGGATGCACCGGCATAAAGCTAGGGCATCAAATTCAGGCACATCTTTACACATTTTATTCAAAAGCATTCACAAGCATTGTATACCGTTTAGGTTTAAAATAATATATCCTAATTTAAATCGAAAAGTATAACAATATATGAAAAAAAAAACATTAACTTAAAGATTCATGCGAATATATGAAAAAAAACAAAAACTTAAAGATTCATGCGAATAAAACAAATAAAATAAGAAGCACGTGTGTAAAGGAAGATTGTGGGTCGTAGAAAGCAACTATATGGTCACGAACGAGCTTTCTTTGGTAATGGGGGGGGGGGGGGGACAGAGTGACCGACGCAGCCACATGGCCCAAATCTGTAGGTACAGTGGGCCTATTAAAGATATTGGGCTAGTTTAGGGGGGCCTACGACCCACCAACTTCCTATTTGGATTAACATATACACATTGAACAGGGACCCAAGCCCAAACCAACCTAAAACTAGTCCCACACCCACAAATCCTATACTAGTCCATATTATAAGTTGAAGCCCAAGGTGTATGTAGCCGTTGCAAGTGAGGATCGGTTTAAACTTTAGACCGACTAAGGCCTAGTTTTCGAGTATTTTAGGCATGTGCGGTACTCGTTAAACGGTAAAAAAATAACATGTTCGAAACTCTATAGGCAATGTTATGGCTCATTAAACTGCGAAATAAATTAACGTTTTTAAAAAATAAATAAATTAACAGAATTTTTTATTAATATATACACGATATAATTCGAGCGACATTCAAGAAATTTTGATGCGCCTCATGGAATTTTGGCATCGACCCTTAAGAAATTTTGGTACCGACCACAAGAACATTTAATTTAAGATTTTAAAAGTTTACAATATAACATATTATTTACTAATTAACATTTATAAAAGAATTATAAACTGATTGATCCAATACCCTTTTATGATTTAAATTTAACTCAATAGTCATTTTAAACAATTAAGTCCAATACTAATTTTGAAAAAAAAATATTAGCCCAATAATCATTTTAAAGTTCAAACAATTAACCTAAGCAACTATTTGTTTAAGTTTTAGCGGGATCCTTTAAACACCCCATCGAAATCTCAATCAGAGCGTGAGAGCGATTGTCGACATTATGCCGCCCTAAATGATCAAGCATGTCGCCAGAGCCAGAATTTAGCGACCGTCGGTCGTCGATTGTCGCAACAGCAAGGTCGCCGACCGCCATTGACCTAACCGCTTATGATAAGCCCTGATTCTGATTCTAAACAACCCCAATTCTGAGTCGAAACAAACCCGATTCCGATTTTAAACAAACCCATTTCTAATTCTAAGCAACCCATTTTCGGTTATATTTTTAATCTTTACTCAAAATTTTACTTTAATATTTGATTATTTGGTAATAAGTGGATTACATTATTTGCTTTATTATTTGATTATTTGATTAATTATGTGATTATTTGGATGTTAGTGTGTGTGTGTTGAGTCTAAATTTGTTAGCTTGAAACTTGTTGGTTGATTTGGGATTAGGGAACATGAACCTTGTTGATTTGGATCTTTTTATTACGTGACCTGACCCAACCTGAACCGAACCAGACCGAAAAAATTAATATTTAGTGATAACAAACCGACCCCAAATTTCCGACGTCTTAGAAAAGAATTCATGGATCTGCCACTAACCTAAAATAGTCTACTTTCGAAGTTTCGCATTAAAAAAACTATGTGTACACGAACTTACCTGTATTTACATAGAATTGTTTTTGCCAAAAAAACATGTTTGGTTTGGTTGGTTGTTAGTTTGTTACATGACAATGACTGGAGGATCAAATTAGCATAGTTAAGTTCACACTAGTTAGATCCGGTTCTTAACCTCTTTTCACACCTACTCAAGTTTAATCCTCTTATTATACAATCACTTTTATAATAAAACACAACTTAGTATAATCCAAAAATAAAATAATCTAACATGTAAATCTGTTAAAGAAAAGTGTTGTAATAAAAATTTAATGGCTGAAATTAAAAAAAAGTTATAACTTTTTGTGACATAGCACGATAATCTTTCCGAAGACACTAAATTTTCATCAATAAAAAGGCGATGTCAAAAATAAAAAATAAAGAGTAAGATAACAACGACATAACTAGAGGAAATTTTCATATACGAAGAGGATGCAAGTATTAACGTCATAACACGTGTTGATTAATTAGTTGATAAACCTTTGATGAAGTTGAACCCAGTCTATAAGCATATATAATAATCTTCTAAACGTGTATTTGGTGTTAAGTTGATTGATTGAAATATGATTAGTTTTATTTGACTACAAGGATATATACTAATCCTTTTCATTCAAACTATTGAGTAATTAAAAGACAAGGAAGACTGAATATGCAATTTTCATATGACCAATTCAAAAGCGTTGCAAACTTATCAAAGTATATTTGACCTCAATTAAAATTGAAATTCAAAAGAGTAGGCCCGAGCTATTGTAAATCTTATCCAATTACCATGTTTTCATGTATGTTTTGGGTATGACTAGCAAAAACTTATATTGATCATTATTGGTTTTATAGGTGACGGGTATTTGAGTCCATTCACGCATGCAAAATACAACACAATTATATGGTATGACTATGACTGAGATTTATGAAATAAAACACAATTTTCACTACAATGGCAAAACATTACGGTTATAATGACACTGACACAATAATAATAAAACAACATAGTTATAAATGGTAAACTAGAATAACTTTCCCTCTGATAAAACAAAAACACAATTACAAACACCCTATTACCACTTCAAATAGAGAAATATGGTGCATAAAGTATAATGTGTATTTGCATGGATTCCATAGTTATGTATAATAAACACTTCAAATAAAGTGGGGAAGAGAGAAAAAGAGGGGTTATTTCAATTTCTTACTCTTGATTTGTTGCGATTGGTTTTAAAATTTTAATATGAACTTGAAAAGTGTTGGTGATTTTAGTGTCATAAATATCATTTTAGTTTAGTTGGATTTACTTAAAAACCAAATGTGAAGTTAAAATATACATTGATACGAGTTAGGAGGTATGGAGTACACACTCGATCAAAACTATTCTAACTTTGATGCTTAGGAACATCTAAGGAAGTTAGGGGCAAAACCCCTAAACCATGGGGGGTTCAAACATTGGAAATGCATCAGATTTGCATGAAATATAGATAGTAAAAAGTTGCTTGAAATCAATGATAAAAAGTACCAGTTAAAACAATAGTATTTTATTATAGTTGTTCGCTCGTAATTGAAGCTTCGGTAGCAACTATAAAGATCACACCTCGGTAGAAAATTAGTATCGGTAGCAAGTATAAAGATCACACATCGGTAGCAAATTAGCACTTCGGTAGTACCTGTAAACAAGTTTTATGTTTTTTTATTAATTTAAACCATTAAATATTACAAAACTGAATCTGGTAGTTGGGACTTGGGGATAGGGTGAAACCCATTCTACTCACGCACCTGCTAGGCAAGCAGGATACTGGATACCCATTCGTCACCATCAATATCACTTTGACTTCTTCTACTTAATCTATATATACACCCTTTTGTATCTATCTATCTTTCATCACTCCTCTTCCTATATATTATTTCTAAACCCCACTTCCCAAATAATCTCTGATTTCTTCATCAATATAAAAAAAAACTCATCACAATAGAATGGGAAACTGTGTAAGAAAAGATTCCGGCAAGCAACGGGCCGGCGATTACTGGGATTCTCCGGCGGAAAAATCTTTGCTTTCCGGCGAACCTCACAGAGAAATTGGAAAGAGAGGCGTGGCCAGAGACGAAGATTCCGGTAAAAGGCCGACGAAGGAGGTGAAGATTAAGATAACGAAGAAACAGTTGGAGGAGTTATTGGGTATGAAGGAGATGCAAGGGCTGACGTTAGAACAAGTGTTGACTCGGTTGATCAACGGTGGAGATGGAGTGTTTCAGTCGAGTCAAAGATCATGGAGACCCGCGCTTCAGAGTATACCTGAGTGATCCTCTACATCTCTATGTTATTGTTTAGCAATTAGTAAATTAATCAAGGTTTAGTTATTGCTCATAACCTTTTTCTTATGTAAATATAATCTTGAATTCAAGATTTTTCTGTAACTATATTTATAGGTTTTAATTAATTCGTTTATTTAATTTTACTTATGCATTGATTTTTCTTCGATAATTTTATGTGCAACATCATCACGAACATAAATGTCTATCACACCAAACATGACTACTTTCGTAATTTCTCATACAAGTGTCTTGTAATTTTGGAAATGAAAAGCGTTCCGGTCCCTTCCTAAAACTTGCGTAAATACAAGAGCTAAATTAAGCATTGGATACGCCCTTTTTTTAGGAGAAGAAATGTGAAAAGAATATTTGTATTTATAAAATCGTTGAAGCCGCTCGAATTAGGCTTCTAACGAAATGAATGAATACAAAAAGGCAGGGGCGGAATATAGTTAGGACCCGAAAGTTAGTAGTGGGGTTATACTAGTTTTAACTCTTAGAATGAAATGGGTGAAATGAAAGTGGAAGGGCCAAAAGTGTAAATGGCAAAAATCTGCCATTTTAACTAGCAAAAGTCAAAATTGAACTCATTTTGAGTTGTGGGTCGTTCATAGCAAGGAGAAAAAGGAGAAAATAGGATTTTGAGATAAATCTTGCATTTGAAGCTTGGATTGTGAAGGTTTTGGTTCACACAACACCTTCCTAACATCAAGTAAGTGGTTATCTTCCTTTGATTTCACTTTTGAATGTGTTAGTGGGTGGGTTTTGTAGAAATCCGAAAATGTTGAATGCATGTGGTTAATTGGTGTTAGATTGTGGATAATCTAGCTAAAATAAAGGTAAAGAATGGTGATTAACATCCTAAAACCCTTTGATTTTGATTATGAAAAGTTATGGTTCATATGGAGAAAATTGGGGGTGTTTGGGTCATGATGCTAGAATGTTGAATTAGCGATGATTAAGTGTTTATGTGGTATTAGACACTTGAATGAACACCAAATTGACCTAATGAAAGTTATTGAATGAAAAAATAATGTCAAAGTATTGGAAAGAAAACTCAAGTATGTGAGTTTGGATTGAAAGAGGGTGTTTGGTTATGGGAATAACCCAAACGGGTCAGTTTGGGTTGGGAATGGAAATTGGGTTGTGAACTAAATTGTAATGTGATTTTGATGTATGTTAGATTACTAAACTAGGTGTATATGTTTAGGTAATCAATTTGCAAAGCTAGAAGGTGGTGCGGGATCTTCTAACCTAAAAGGTAAGTGCCTTTGCACTTACTTAGTAATGTTGATAAATGGGTGGTATATGTGATATGTGTGCATACCATGTGTTGAAATGAATGTGTAAGATTATGCATGAACTAGTATGTGAAAATGTATGAATGTAGTTATAGTGATAAAACTATAATGGATATGTGCAAATGAATGAAGGTGGTTATAATGGTAATACCATAATGGTTATGTGCAAAAGAATGAATGTAGTTATAGTTGTAATGCTATAATGGATATGTGCAATGAATGAATGTAGTTATAGTGCAATATTATAATGGATATGTGTAAATGATGTTATGATCTAAGAGTCATAATGGATATGAGGTTATGATCTAAGAATCATAATGGATATGAGGTTATGATCTATGAATCATAATGGATATGAGGTTATGATCTATGAATCATAATGGATATGAGGTTATGGTTAATATACCATAATAGATATGAGGTTATAATCTAAGTATCATAATGGATATGTGGTTATGGCCTAAGTGCCATAATGGATATGGAAAGTTGGATTATGAATGTTATACGAAAAGAATGAAACTTGTAGTGGAAATGCAAGTGTTAAGAATCTTATTTAACTAATTGGGTGCAAACGAGTCAAGTGGGTGAATGGGTGAAAACAAGTTGTAATTACTTGTTAGATATGTTTATCTTCATTACTAACGATGATATGTTCATGTAGTTATGTAGGAAAAGCTCCGATGTAGGTCCATGTTAAGTTCAAGGCGTTGAAGGATTCTCGTACGCATTTTGGTGCTTTTGGGGTTTGAATGGAAATCCGTTAAATGTTGTGAAAATTGACACTTGAAATTGTATTTTGGTATATAATGTGGTGTTTGAATGTTTTTAACCAAAATCCAAATGTTTATAATGTTTTTGTGTCATGTTGGTTAAAAGGTTGGAAATTTGGCTAAGTATGGAACTGGGCAATATGAGTAAACTTTCTGTTTACTTAAGTCCCTCGCGGTACGCGAGAGCCAGGGTGGGTTCTCTCACGGTACGCGAGAGACCTGGTTCTCGGCCGGACATGTTTGGTCGCGGTACGCGAGGGTTTAAAAAAAATCTTGGGATAAATGCTTTCGCATGTGTTTAATGATTTTAATAATTGTTGTTCTATTTAAGGGTGTTACACAGTTAAAAGTAAAAGTAAATATATAAAAAATAAAGTGTAGAATACTATTATCCTTGTACTCGACATCTCAAAACAACACATAGATATCAAAATGACTTTAATTTGGGGTTTAAGGTTTTAAAATATGAAAATCAAATTGATTTTAAATCAATATTAGTCATAAATAAATTTGAATGGATATTTAAAAACGTAAATAAATGATCAAAGATGAACGAACGTAAATGAATTGGACATGTGTTCGTGTTCGCTTGTTTAGTTAAATGAACAAAATATGTTCATGTTTGTTCTTAAATGAACGAACATAAACAAACTTTCTGTCGAACGGTTTATTGAACGTTTGGTTTGATTACAAACCTAGCTCGAATGGCTCAAACCAAAGCAATTCGACTTATTTGAGATTCAAATGATTCCGTTCACGGCTTGGTAGTTTAACGGTCCGTCCAGTTTAAACTTGAATCGGAAGTGTAAAATTAATGAACCGCACGTTTCACCTTTATTATTTATATATTTATTTTGTTTTATTTATTATGTAGTTATTTATATGTATTATATGCCATTTGTATTACTCTAAAATTTTCAGTACAAATTAAAGATTTTGGAAAAAGATAATAATAAAAAGGGTTATTGGATTTTAATAATCCCACCTTTTATCAATTGGTCAATAATAATCCCAACTGAGAATATTCTTACCACTAGTCCCTACTTTCAAACTATTTTGTTACATTGGACTTCCCGTTAAAAAAACTTAACGCCGTTAGATTTTATATGGCGTGGACATCTGCAAACTGCCGGAAAGTCGAGCCAAGCTAGCAGTGGTCTCGTGGTGGGTTTTGAAATTGGCTTTGGTGGTGTTTAACTAGTCTCGTTGGTCAGGCAAGTCCAAACAGAGATAACGGTAGTGTTTAACGAGACCAGTTAAACACCACCAGAGCCAATTCAAAACCCACCACGAGACCACTGCTAGCTTGGCTCGACTTTCCTGTGGTTTGCAGATGTCCACGCCATATAAAATCTAACGGCGTTAAGTTTTTTTAACGGGGAGTCCAATGTAACAAGATAGTTTGAAAGTAGGGACTAGTGGTAAGAATATTCTTAGTTGGGATTATTATTGGCCAATTGATAAAATGTGGGATTATTAAAATCCAATAACCCTAATAAAAATCGGTTTAAACCATCTAAACCGAACCGTTTAACAGGCAAATTTGACGGTCCAACTGTCTCACAACGAGACCAATTTGATTTGTTGTTTTCACTTTCTTGTTTATAGTTATTTATTTATAATTTATTTCTGAAATTTATGCTTTTGAACATATTCTATTCCCAATTCAATGACCAACGTAGACCTCTTGCTTTTATATATATAAAGATTGCAATTTTTCCTGTCCACAACAAGCTCTAAAGTCGTATATTCGCCACAAAGTATGCTACAAAATTAAACTTGTGTTCTACACCACAAACCGTCACAAACTCTTTAGCGACGCCCATAAATCCACGTAGACTAACATGCAGCACCAATCAATATATCTTCCGTTCCGGTCTACATATATGATATACCAACACCACCCACCTAGCCACCCCAACCCAACTCAAACCTCAATAATGTTCATCCTACCCCAGCACCACCACCTCCACCAGGCCGCCACCATCAGCCGCCGCCACCACAACCACCGTGTCTATTGTGCCATCACAACTCAAATAAAGACGAGACCTAAACTCGAACCGGCAGTCATCATCACCACAACGCTTGTTACTCCCCCGAAAATCAACGACCCTAGTCTTAAATCGACTTGGTCCCATCGTGCATGGGTGGCCACTGGGTGCACCACCGTACTCGCTTCCCTAGCGAGTTCAATCATCGGGTCATATGACTCACACATATGGCTCGAACCCCTTTTATCCGGGTTCATTGGCTACTTGTTTGCGGACCTTGGGTCTGGTGTATACCATTGGGGAATTGATAATTACGGTGATGCGTCAACTCCGGTATTCGGTTCACAAATTGACGCGTTCCAAGGCCACCATAAGTGGCCCTGGACGATCACAAAACGTCAGTTTGCTAATAATTTACACGCATTAGCGCGTGTAGTTACGTATACCGTGCTACCGATTGATCTGATATTCTATGATCAACCGGTAGCAATGGGGTTCGTGGGGATGGCTAGTGGGTGTATAATGTTTAGTCAGCAGTTCCATGCTTGGGCTCATGGAACTAAGAGCAAGCTGCCGCCGGTGGTGGTGGCCCTGCAAGACGCGGGAGTGTTGGTTTCCCGATCACAGCATGCAGCTCACCACCGGCATCCGTATAACAATAATTACTGCATTGTGAGTGGGGTTTGGAATAGGTTTTTGGATGAGAATAAGGTGTTTGAGGCTATGGAAATGGTGGTGTTCTTCAAGCTTGGTCTCCGACCACGGTCATGGAGTGAACCGAACTCCGATTGGACAGAGGAGGTGGAGGATTCTCTGGGGACTTATTTTCCATGATACTTGTTTTTTTAAGAGTATTTTTTACACATAATTATCACTTAACCTTGCATTTGCAATGATTTAAACTCACACTACTTTTATGAGGAGCAAGCAGTATGCCACCAGACCAGTAAATCATGTGTCCATTTTATCCCTTGTTTTATTAAGATTCGAATTCATGAACGATAGAAGTATATACTATTTCCAATTGCATTAATTCTTTGTCACCATGAAAATATAAGAAAATACACTACTTGTAGTCTTGTAATAAAATTCTATAAATACCAACGACTTGCAATTCTTACAATTTTGTTGGTAAAAGAAAATTATGAATGAAATTAGGTTGTTTATCAACGATTTGTTGAAAATCAGGCTCAAACACACAAATTTTGATCACAAAGATTGACTCTTTATTAATAAAACTATAAATAATACAATAATCATACTATCTATTTATGCTAATCTAAACCCAAACATATTCTAATTCAAACTCAGTTAAACTAATTAAATAAATAACTTCTAGTTGGATTCAAACTAGGACCTAATACTAGATAAATATAGACACTAATTAATTAAATAAATCTCTTTTTTTCTCTATTCAAGATTAACCCTTCATGATTTTAGGTCGTAGCAGTTTCTCTACTAGTGTTAACTATTCGGAGTGCAAAACAGTTTTCTTTAATCATAATTATAAATCTTCATTTTTAGTGATCGGTTAAAAAGTCAAACTTAACTGTAATCGTTTGTGGCGACCAAAGGGCTTGTAACCTAACAATATTATGGTGTATAGTAAAAGTGTTATTTTATGATCAGTTAAAAGTTCAACGGTAAACAACGGTATGAATTTAGAAGTATATTTAAAGGATTTGTGAGGTGGTCATTGTAGAAAAAAAAAACTTTCGTGACAAGTGCATATGTGGTGAAGGATTACGACAAATGGGAAGGGGAGGGCAGGTTAGGTATTTTATTTAGTTTTTATTTTTTAAGAGTACTGGGAGATATATAAACTTTTCAGAACCAGACTAGGCGTCAAACCAGACTCCTTACTGGTCCACTGGTTAGACCAAGTTGGACCAGATTTAAATATTATAAAAAAAATCAATCCAAACAACCATTAATTCTTAAAAAACCACTAACAAATCAATTCTAATAATCTTAAGCTAACAATTAGGTATAAAATACGAATTCAATATACTTAAAAGAGAAAAAAATAGCCAACCGGTCCAACCACCGAGTTTTCAATTCGACCAATAGGTCGCTGTAGGACCATTTTTCAACACACATAACCTGATCAGCCAAGTCTCCAGTTCCCGGTCCAGTCCAGTCCAGGCTTCAAAACAGTGTAAACAATGAAAGCTTTATAAATTATATTAAATTAGAACATTGTTTAATAGTAGCTATACCATTGAAATTGTGCCACGTTGTGCGTTTGTTTTTTCTTTCTTAATTTTTATTTTTACCTCTTATACTATATATAATATATTATAAATTAGATTAAAGTAGAACGTTGTTCAGTAGTAGCTATACCATTGAAATAGTGCCACGTTATGCATTTGTTTTTTTCTTTTCTTAATTTTTATTTTCACCCCTTACACTATAAATAATATACACTTTTCACCCGTTTAATTTTCTAATAATTTCGTTTTTCTTTAATAACTTTAGTTTGTTAACTTTTATTTAAACGTAGTGTGCGGCGATTTGTAGTTTTTTTATCAATGTTCCGATCTAAAAATTTAAAATATAGTCGTATTCAAAATAGATTTTTTTTATCGTATCCAATCGCAAGTGTCGTTACCGCTGTAGTATAGTGACATTTTTTTATTTCCATTTCACCCCTCATACTGTATATAATATACGTTTTTAACCCGTTTCATTTTCTAATAATTTTGTTTTCGTTTAATAACTTTCGTTCGTTAAATTAAAAAAACGGAGTACGCGTCTGTTTTTGGTATTTTTTTGTCAACGTTCCGATATAATTTTTTTTAAACGAATTTGTATTAGAAATCGAGTTTTTCTTGTTATCGTAGCATATGGAAATTGTCTTTACCGTTGTTGTACAGTGACAAGCCGAACCTATTATGAACGAACAACATCATTACCGTTGTTTATAGTTAAGCAACGTACGCGTGGAAGAAACACATAGAACCATTACCAAAATATCTTGAGGTTAGAAACAAGCGTCGAGGTACTACCCAACTAAAAGGAATACTCTAGGAACTTTCAAAAGCTTCCGTAGACCAAGATTTCTGTCAATGTGAATACATGTTACATTTTTAAATGCTTTCAAAGCCATGAACTGGTTTTGTTTTATGTCTAACTAAAATTAACTAATAAAACCACTTGGTTGCATAAAGTAGTTTACGTGATAGCATTAAGGCCATAAGTTCACGTATAGTTGAATCCAAGCTATACACATGTTACAGATGAAATGTTGTAATGGGGCTAGTAACATGCTCGGTTGTGGGCACACGTAAAACATCATATCAGCCGAGTAAAGTACTAGTGTGATAAGTGGTTATACCTTTAGGTTGAAACAAACACACTAAGTGTGTAAACTAACCATCCAAATATGTGTAAATTCTTTTATTTCTTTAGTTAAGTCACTATCAAACATATATATATATATATATGGTTCCACTAAAAAGTGTTAAAAGTGTAGGAAGTATTTTGAGCCACAAGATCATTGGGGTGAGATTGAGGCGGTGACAAAAGGGTAAATAATTGCAAATTAGATTCCTTCAGGAGGGATAGAAAGGTAAAATCTGGCCAAATAACCCCACATGCTAGTCACATGCCATTTCCCCTATTTTTTTTAAACGTTCATAACTTTTTTATACGTCATTATTTTTTAAAAAAAATACCATAAAATCGAGCATTTTTTTATCTTTCCAACGAGTATGGTATTGATATATATATAAAAAACCGATGAAGTGGGTGTTGCATTAAACTGGTCGTTTTATGTTGTATAGGGTGTTTTTATGGCGTTTTTTGTTTCTTTTCGTTACTGCACAACAAAATTCATCCAGCAACTACAGCGATTACCCACAGAAACGTAACTATGATTCTGTCTGGTGTTTTAACATTTAAACTTCAATGTTTAAGTCTATACATGGTGTTTAAATTTGCACATGGTGTTGTTTAAGTCTGTACATGGTGTTTAAGTTTTTACATGTGTGTGTAAGTCTGTACATGGTGTTTAAGTCTGTACATGGTTTTTAACATTTAAACTTTACTGTTTAAGTCTGTACATGGTGTTTAAATCTGCACATGGTGTTGTTTAAGTCTGTACATGGTGTTTAAGTCTATACATTTGTGTGTAAGTCTGTACATGGTGTTTAAGTCTGTACATGGTGTTTAAGTCGTACATGGTGTTTTAACATTTAAACTTCAATGTTTAAGTCTGTACATAGTGTTGTTTAATTCTGTACATGGTGTTTAAGTCTATACATCTGTGTGTAACTCTGTATATGGTGTTTAAGTCTATACATTTGTGTGTAAGTCTGTACATGGTGTTTTAACATATAGGGGAGGGTTCCAGAGAAAACCACAAGTTATGCGAAAACCGAGAAAACCACTAAAAAAACCAATTTTACCCAATCATATACTAATAATTATTTTTGTTTTATTTTATTTTATTTTTATTTATTTATAAGGGTATGAACATAATGTTAAATGCGCAATTCAAAAACACAGTGTTCAAAAACACCATGTTTCAAAACGCCATGTGTAATACACCATCCCAGATGTAAAACACTATCAACAGAATCTAAAACGTCATGTGTAGAACACCATGCCCAGGTGTAAAACAGCATGATTAGAATCTAAAACGCCAAGTGTAAAACACCATGACCAATCTAAAACTCATGTAGGAAATGCCCCATTCATGTTAAAAAGTGATTTTTGCATGCCCAATCTAAAACATCATGGGTAAAAGACCATGAACAGAATGTTAAGCGTGCAGTTCAAAAACACCATAAAATGACAATTTTTTTAAAAATATATATATGAATATCATACTCGTTGGAAAGATAAAAAACTCTCGTTATTATGGTGCAATTGTTTTTAAAAAATAATAATGCATAAAAAAGTTATGAACGTTTAAAAAAGATGGGGGGATATGCATGTGACTTGCATGTGCATTTTCCTTGTCATGTGAGTGGCATGTGGATGATGAGTTTACGTTTTTTCTATTTTCCTTTGGAATCTTTCTTGGACACATGACACTCTATGGTGACTTTCTACACTTTTTCCACTTTTTAGAATATCCCCCTATATATATATATATATATATATATATATATATATATATATATATATATATATATATATATATATATATATATATATAGGGGTGAGATCACTAAAAAACTCATTTTCATGAGAAAACAAAAAAACTTCTACTGCATATGTGTAGTACACCAAAAAACCCAACCCACCTCCAAAAACCTAAACCCCCCCACCCCCACCCCCACCCAAAAACCTAACCCCACCCCCTAAAAACCTAAACCCCCCCCACCCCACCCCACCCCTCCCCTCCAAAAAACCTAAACTAAACCAAAAAACTAAACCAAAAATCCTAACCCTCCCCCAAAAACCTAATCCCCCCCACCCAAAAACCCAACCCCACCCCACCTACCCCTCACCCACCCCCCAAAAACCTAAACCCCCACCCCGCCCCTCCAAAAACCTAACCTAAAAGCTAAACTAAAACAAAAAAACTAAACTAAAAAGTTAAACCCACTACTTTTTCGAGTTTTTTTTAAACAAGGACGACGTGGGAAACAAGGTCTCCGAAACAGTTTTTTAATTTTTGATTTATTTTTTGAGTTATGATTTTATTTTTTATTTTTTATGAACATTGAGTTTTCTTATGATTCTTCCCCTATATATATATATAGGGGAGGGTTCCAGAGAAAACTACAAGTTAGGCGAAAACCGAGAAAACCACTAAAAAAACCAATTTTACCCAATCATATAATAATATATTTTTTTTTTGTTTTATTTTTTATTTATTTATTTATAAGAGTATCAATGTAATATTAAACATTTTTACCAAAAAACATTTTTACACAGTGTTACGTATACGTAAACATAAAACAAAAAAATTGTGGTTACGTATATGTAAATCAAAAAAATTGTTTTTGGATACGTATACGTAAATAAAAAAAATTGCCTAAAATGATGTGGTTTTCTCAGTTTTCGTCTAACTTTGTGGTTTTCTCTTGATCCCTCTCCTATATATATATATATATATATATATATGTTCACCAGCTTTTGCTGATATGTTTTCAACACATTTTCAAGAAACCAATTAACCAAAGATAAGTTGTTTAAATGAAATTATGCCGAAAGGACTACAACTCCTTGGCAAAAGACAAAAGACATGATGTTAGAGGGATGACAACTCCCTAAACATCCATCGTAAAACTGTTAGACTTTGTAATTCCTTGGTTAAAAATTGTTTTGTAATATTCAGGATAGAATTGTAATGAAAAAAAATCTTCTGAGTTATTGAAACTCTTGCACATTTTTCGTAGCGTATTTTAAACTCCGAGTTTTATGAAAAAAAAGAAAACGGGTACCAACTGATGATCGCACGCCAAGTCTTAAAAACCGGGATGTGACATTAGGATATATATGCTAACTTTTCCATTGCATATGGGAAAACTGCAGTTGGTCAATTGGGTCGATTTAAAGATATTCATTATTGTTATTATTATTTTTTGTTTTTGTTTCCTTGATTGCAGGTTTTGGTAAATGAGGCAAGAGAAACAGTTGCTACTTGCTAGATGGTATAGTGGTAGAGGAGAAGTGCTTAGATGGCAAGAAGCCAGTTAAAAAGAAGCGCGAAAAATATGAAGTGTATATACATTGTTGGGTCGGCGGTCGGGCCGCACTTTTCCGTCCACAATAAACGCCGCTCCATCACATAGAGGACGCATTGATCGGGCTGAAATTAATACACCCGTTCACCCAAAATAAAATAAAAAATAAAAAAATGTCTGATCGCGAGTGTTATGAACTTAGGGTAGTGCTGATGATGTGGCTATGTATGCCAAGTTGGAAATATCTAAAAACACTCGTCTGCGAGAGCTTGGGTGGACGTTGTTTTTACAGGGTTTTTTTTAATTCTGTTTATAAATACTTTATTATTTATAGGTCAAACAAAGTCGATATTCTGAACGCAGGTCCATGATGAAGTGATATTGGAAGGGCCCACCGCAGAGTCAGCTGAGGTGGCAAAAGCGATAGTTGTAACTTGAAGGGTGGTAAGTGTAAAACACACACATACATATGGCTCACAGCCAAATCAACAACAATGGAAGCTATACATCTCAAAAAGAACAAGTACACTATATATTAGATCTATTCTGACACAAAACAATAACATGAACAACAACAATCTTTGAACTTGCAAGATCAAAATCATGTTTTTTGAGCAGAATAACTTGAAATAAAGTTCTTGATCTCATCATTTGATGCCTTATCAAGTGCTGTTTTTCCATCTGAATCTTTAACATTGTATTTGGCTCCTGCTTTCAGTAGCTCCTCGATTTTGGGCTTATCACCTTCTGAAGCAGCCATCATCAATAAAATGTCAACCGGGTGAATGTTTTGGCGTAAAAGAGCTTCCATTTTATCGCATGTGCCCTCGACAGCAAGCATGCCCATGTAATTATTAAGAGAAAACTTCACCAAATAGTAATCAGGTTTCTCAATTGTTCCATTTAAATACCTCAAAGTTTTTTTGTCTCTTTAAAGTCACTCAACTTTCACTAAGTGTTCCAATCCTATGTAATATTTTTATAAATGTTTAATTTTTTTTAAAATTGAATGAGGCAAATGAAATATATATGAATATTAGTTACCAATAAGTGAATTTTTTATTCAATTAACTTAAAATAGGAGGTAATAGTGAAGAAATAAAAGTTCATCAAATAATAAACAAGTTTCAAAATTGTTATATTTAAGTTGAATTATAAAAAAATAATTGCTAAATAGTGAACAAGATTCGTATAAGTTTTATATATCTCATTCAATATTCAAAAAATTAAACATTTATAAAAATATTACATAGGATTGAAACACCTACCGAAAGTTGAAAGACTTTAGAGGTACAAAAAAACTTTGAGGTATTTAAATAGAACACTTGAGAAACTTGGTTATTATTGAGTAACATTACAGGGTGTGTTCGGGTTTAATTGTTTAACCCGTTTAATTAAACAGGTCCACCGGGCACCGGCTTCCCCGTTTAACCCATTTATTAACATGTTTATGCCTTGATTTCAATTCATTTACAACACCCCAACCCGTTTGACTCGTTTAGATAAATGGTTAAACGGGTCATGTTCAGGTTACAAAAAATCAACTTTCAAGTGTTGAGTTAGGATTGATGTCTTTGACACAAATAAACATTCAGGTCGTATTCAGCTTTAACAGTTCAATCCACCAACCCAAAACTCTTAACCCGTCAACACGAAACAGTTGACACCCCTATTTTGACCAATTTACTTGTTAAAAGGTTGATTTGGGTCGTATTTTTCTCAAACGGGTTAAAACGTTAAATAAAAGTCGGCTAAAAGGGGAACAAGATGACAGGGTTGAAAGTAACAAAGTCTATTTGTAAACAATATTGCATTTACATGTCAACCCAACCCGGCCCGGCCCGTTTCATCTAAAAAGGGAAACACTTCAAACCCTTAAGAAACTGGCCTAAATATCTCATGCCAATTGCACAAAAATCAATTAACAAAGTCTTCAATTGCAAAATGGACCAACAAACAATCAAGAATCATCAAAAAGATGTAAAATATCAACCACAAACAAAAAAATCAAAAAGGGTACCTGCTCAACATCATCACGGTCAAAATCATCTCGAGATTGGCTGCCATAGATGCCAGCATCTTCAGAATCGACGCCATTTTTACCGAACTTGAACCAACACGTGCTTCTTGAACCGTTACTACTGGGCCCAATTCTTGAAGTTGGTCTGCAAAACCCTAGCCCTTTACGCATACCCATAAACCGTGAATTGTTTAAGTGTTTTGTGTCTGAATTTGTGAAGATTAGTTGAAGAGTAGAGGAAATTGTCGCCATTGTTGGTCGTTGTATCAAGAACGAAACGATCTCTTATCGCCACACAATGGTATATATCCTGTAAACTGTATTGTTTGATATTATATAAAAACGTTTATGATATAAGATCACCAAACCAGAGTGGTGCAGCGGAAGCGTGGTGGGCCCATAACCCACACGTCCCAGGATCGAAACCTGGCTCTGGTATTAGAGTAAGGCTTCCGAAATTTTTTTATTTTTGAAACTAATCAGTATTGATGAAGTGATGTTACAAATTGATCCTTGCATTTTCAGTTTATTTTCATCCCCTTACCTTTTAGATGGATTGTTACAAATTGGGTTCTTACAAAAAATAATCATAATCTTTATTCATCTTACGAATTTGTAACAACTGTTGACGTAAATATTGATCTGCTTGAAGATCAAGTTTTATACGTTAATGAGATTTCTCCGATCAACCCCCTAAGAGACAATTGGACCTCGTCGTTAACTTGATATGTATCTTCGACAGAGTCTACGAAACAGAAACCACGTTAAGGCGTCTAAGAGGGGGGGGGTTTCCATGTGACAACACTCCGGTGTGAGAATAAGTATTCGTAGTTGAAGAAAGCCAATTGTAGGAGATAAAGAGCTGGTGTGTGTATTCAGTAAGAGCTTAGGATCATATAACCTCATTTCCTTCCTAATATAGTATTTGGGTTAGGTTTCACCCTTGATGATTGCATGAGGTCCCTAAAGTGGGTCATACGCTTGTTTTCATCGTTTCCTATGGGTGAGGGTAGCATCTTTGCCATAGACTGACACGTGTCCCTAACATAATTTATGGTCCCTTCCCCAATTGGGTTAGGGTGATACCAAATTGGAGAAATAGAACCTTTACTCTTCAATGACTATTTAGACTACAAATTGATTTGAAACTCTAAATGGTATAGCAGGTATGCTTGTTCATACTAGTTAAAAAAATTAACTTTACTTGAAACCATAAAATATATGAAATTATTTGTTTGATAAATCCATTAGGTTAATCATCCTATTTGTTCAAATCAAGCCACATATGCCCACTCAATGCTAAGAACCAAAACCGTCGGTTGAAAATGATCGTATATTGATGTAATGTGTAGGCAGCATTCCGTGCATTTTGCACTTATGTTTTGCGTTGTCTTTTCTTATCAGTGCATGTATAAACTCTAAATATAATTATGCATATGTTCATATCCTTGAACATCACCAAAAATGTCTGAAATATCAAACAAGACCAATAAATAAATCTAGAAATGTTAAACATAAGTTAGGCGATTGATGCATAGTTGAGCATAGAGCAATCGTGACAAGAACTTCACAAATATTAGAGAATCAAGCAAAACAATGACATCAGTCGATGGATGGATCAACCATGCCATGTTTGGACAAATTATACAAATTGAACTTTGAACTCTCAAATCAACAACGACAGACAAATTATACAAATTGAACTTTGAACTCTCAAATCAACAACGACCCTACACATCCTTGGGTATACAAGCTATATCAATTATGTTAAGCTTAAGATCACTTAAAAGTGACTATATTCATAAAGACTATAAATACAACATTTTGTTTAATAAGGTTCAAGGTTTATAAAAAAAATGGCTTAATGAACAAATGACTTAAAGATCATATAAAAAGTGTAAAGGTAAAAATATCACTTTTAGTGAAGACAAACTCTTTGTTGAAGACCAATAAATGGACGTAATATGATTAGTTAAAACCCACCTAAACCACTATATATCATATGTGATGGTATGTATCCCTTCTATAAACCTTTTACACATTGTTTTGCAACATATATACTCTTCACAAGAACTATTTTCTTAACAAGTAAAAAAAAATTAATATCTCATACTGCAAGAGATAATTGTACTGTAACAGATTAACAGTACACTCTAGGAAGCATAATTTACAAGTTTCAAAAGCAGCTCAAACACACACAAGAGGTAGAAGAAAGAACAAGTTCATTCCAAGCATTTGTTCAGCCACTGAAGTGGAAGACATCAAACTATCAAATGACCAAAACTAATTTCAGGGTTAAGTTACAAAACCCAAAAAGATTCATAATTTAAACATTAGTCTCAGAAAGCTTTGAGAAATTAAGTTTCTTGAACCGATTCGCTATCGGGTCAGGCATCTTGCATTTTATATCCACAACTTCAACTATGTAAGAACCTTTTCTTCTGTTAGGATTTCGGTTAGCTTTTCTTGGTTTGTGGGGTTTGGTTTTTTCGGTTGTATTGGTGTTACTCGAGCTTGCTTCATCTGCTTGTACTCTTGCTTTAACACTTGTACCATTGGTAGCTTCTTTAGGTTCTAAAATGGAGGGATCTGGAGTTGAATTCTGTAATTCCCTTGACATTAAGGCACTGATTGTACCTGTGGCTCCTATTTTGATGGACCCACCTCCACCCTTGATATCTTCAAGTGTTTGAACCATTTTTTTCCCAATAACTTGAAATAGATGGTAGATTTAGCTCCCGGTTCTTGAATTCGATGGTTGAGTTTTGTTAATCACAGGTTTATTATGCTACAAGTTCAAAAAAGGAAGTAATAAGCACACGACACGCAAAGATACCATGGTTATTGAATAAATAAAGACAACTATCATGAAATTAAAACATAATAGGCATAAAAAAGGTTATGTTTTATTTGTAACGGGTCAAATGCGTAGAGTCAACAAAGTTTTGCTAAAATGGAAACCGGTTCAGCGGGTCAAAAGTCACCCAAAATGTCTATATAGTGAATACAATCTTCTAAACTGTTTTGTTCAAAAAGTTTGATTGTTCAAAAAGTTTGATTGTTCTTGTAATAATATAGTTTTTGTAATCATATTTAACACGCCAAATTTTGTAAATAAATTAAATTTAGATAAAAAGTATTTCAGTCAACCGAACATGTCTCATCACTTATACAAAAGTTCAGCCCATTTTGACCCGTTACACACCCTCCTGACCCACCCATTTTCCACCTCTAGAATGAATGTCATAACGCCTAATTGGATAATAAATGTGAAATTATATAGCTACTCCTAACTTCAATACAATAACAATACTGATTTGATACTATCTTAGTTATAATTAATTTGAAAACGCACATCCAAACACTACCTTAGTTAACACTTAACAAAAATTAGAGTTTTGGCAGCTTAACAGGCTCAAGGTTTTAAATAACAGGGTGAAAATGAAATACACGAATACACTCGAATATTAATAGTTTGTCGAGACAAGAATTCTTTAAGAACAATAATAATACCCTGCTAATCAGCATACATGAGGGTAATCAATAACAGAATTTAAGATCATATGAACTTTCATAACCAGATTAATCCATCATTTGACAACCAATCATTCATATGTTAGCAAATAAGATGTCAAACAAATTCCATTTTCAAATCCACCAATTTGATGCCATAAAAACAGAACTTAATGACATAATTTTCACATTAAAAAAACAACAAATGATGCTTATAAACGACATAATCGACGATTAATCATAATTAAACTTAGTTGTGCATATAAATAAAACAAAAACAAAAAACCATCATAGACATGAATATGGCTTATTCAATATTTACATTGTACACGATTAGGTTAAAAATTGCTAAAACCACTTAAACACCCACAAAACAGTTATTTATGTTTAATAATCAATCCCCAACACCCCAAGTACAAATCAAGAATGATGAAGGTACCAAATTTAAGCTTCAATCAAGGGCATTCAATAAACTTGGGACATTTTCAAGAAACCCAACAAAAATCATCTAATTTCATCTGCAAAAATTTATGAAAAACCCCAATACCCACAACAGAATTTAAACCCTAGTGCCCACTCTTTAAATCCACTTTAAAACACATACCAGTGGTGAGAGTGTGTGTGTAAATGTGCAGCAAAAAGTGGGCCAAAGTTCATAAAACATCATAAAGAAGATAAGAAACACAAATGCAAAAAGAAACCCCATTAATGGCTGAAATTCTGGTTGTAAAGCATCAAGAAATGATTTTTAACAAACTATGAATGAAACCCTAATGGTAGAACCATAGAAAAAAAACTTACCCAAAATGAGGGAGCTTACAAAGACAGAATCTTTAACAAAACCCATCAAGAAAAACTTCAAGCATCGGTGTGGAAGAAATTTGAAACGAGACCCGACAAAAAGTGTGCCCTTGCGTTGGAAAGTGATGGAGCGAGGAGGGAAGGACCTTTTTATGTTCCTAGGTTTTAATTTTAAAATTTCATAATGAATTGGACGTTTGGTCCTTTGGGTTATTAAATATAAACGCGGCGCGCCAAACCGTAGAATAAATAAAGTGTTTGAAAGTTTATAAAAGTTTGAAATGTAAGACGTATAAAGTTAGTGCATCCATGTTTTAAACGGTTTTAAAGAACGGTATAATATAAAAAATATCAAGTAACCAAAAGACATAACTGAAACCTAGCATTTCAAAAGAAGTTTGAAGCCAAGAACAAAAAAATTAAAAAAAAGGTAAAATGAAAGTGTAAAGAAAGAGATAATAAAAAAACTAAAAATAAAAAACAAGATATGCTCTACATCGATCGAAAACAATAAAAACAAATAGCAACGTGGGATATCGGATATAAGTTGAACTCTGCCAACTTGTTTTTTCAGATTTCGGATATCCGTATTACTATTCAAATCTATATCCGAAATTTTGGATTATCCGGAAATTCGTATACGGATTCGAATAATAAAATCCACTATCCAAAATTTTCGGAAATCCATTTTGAACACCCCTACTATATATATAATATCTAATAGTAGAGGTCACTTTTCAATAAACTTTTTTTTTCTTCTAAAAACGACGACACACACCCTCTAATTATACACCAACTAAAATCCACCTAAATACTCGATATCTAAAAGAAGCATTGCAAAGTCAAAAAAGTAAATTGTCCTCGAGTCTACTTTAGTGTGGTGCTCACTACTTCACTCCACCTACTCATCTTAATGAATCACACAAATTTGGTAATATATGATAGCCTTGATCAAGTCTTAACATACTCTCATTCCGTCAGGCTTGAAATATGTGTGATGTGTATGCATACTGTAGGGGGTTTCTAAAATTACAACAACGAATATCTAAGAGTCGTTAAACACTTTCAGATCAAAATTACTTGTTGGTTTAACAAGTGGCTATTTATAGTGTTAAACCTCGACGAGATAAATGTTAGAAAACGATGCCAACAAGTGGTATAGGAACTACGGATTGTGATGTGCATGATGTCCCCTCGATTTGACCCGGAAAAACGATTATGATGGATCCTGATGCCTTTTGAACTTTTGATAATGTATTTTTTATAAGGTATTTAAATCTGGTTTCTTAAATTTAATGAAACTAAATTATATTCCTTACGTGTTCCTTAATTTGTTATAATTGAATACGAAGCGAAAAGATAACAAAGAATTATATTCCTTAGTTTGTTTACTAAAACTTATTCAAGATTTTCTTTCCCGTTTAGTTTTCTTAAGCTTTTATAAACGAAGAAGAATTGAACTTATGAATCATGAACGTCAATATCGAATAAGAAACTAAAACTTATTTTTTTTTATAATTGTTGGTTTTTAAATCAGACAGATCTGCTCCTCAGACCGATCAAACTTAAAATAGATCACATTGTTAGTTTAGTTTGCATGCTATAGGGCACCAAATGATTAAACTGTCACTCCTTGATGCCAGGGCGCAACGCTTTGTTACGCCAAACAGTCATTTCGATCATTTTTCGCTTAGGATTTTGTGTTTGGGTTTGGTTATAAGGTTATGTGTAATGAAATCACTAAAAAGTTATTCACGTGCTGTTACGTCACTGTTGTGTCAGCAAGGGGTAATTATTAAACATAATCATTAAAGTTTGTAGTGCTATTAAGTTATTAATCATTAATTATTAATATTTATTTTGTTTTTTCAATTAAGTAGCATTAGTTATTTAAAATAAAGACGATAAAACAAATTTATTTAAAATACAAATAATCATGTGATGTGTAGTATGTTAGTTGACGAACTGCGAATGTACATTTTTGTAAAGTAGTATATTATGGTTTACGTCTAGCGTCTTCCCGTTATTAAAAAATTGAAACTCTTTTTTGAAATCTCCAACTATTCGTAAGAAAAGTAGGCGACTCATGTGAAAACAGCGTCGAAACGTTTCTTCATCATACATGGGGCTGTCAGAAAAATAGGCATGTACTAGACGTTCATTAGCAGATTCCCGATCCCGCATAACTTGAACTCATAGCGTAACCTATTGTGAACTCTCGACTTCGTGAGGTAGTTCGAACCTAAACGAATCACGTTAACAATCAACCCATCTTCCTCTGATGAATCCGACATTTTCGGATGAAAATATATATTTTTAATTATAGTGTGAGTAGAGAGATTTTGATAGTAGAAAGAGAAATTTTTTCATAAAATGCTGAAAAATATGGTGTTATTTATAGATTAAATGAAGACATTATTGGTGGGGGTGGACCACGTGGCTCGTGATTGGTGTGGAACACCGTCCCCATAGGGCGTGAGGCGGAAAGGTGATTCCTTTTCACAGGGCGTGGGGCAAGTGTGTGTGTGTTATTATATGGACACTGAAAACATTACACACCTTAATGATTGTCCTCCTTCTAACGTGTGATTGATATGACAAGTCGTTTTTCACTTTTTTATTTAAACCATTACACATAGCCGAAACAGTGTTTTCATTGCCATGACTGGAAACCATTACCTAACCAGTCCTGTTAAGACTCTTTGAACTATCCTCACTTGAATCTGTCACACCGGTGAACCGTATTTTATTTATTTTTTCTTTTAAAATCTTATTTACTAATTTATCTAGTACTTCAGATATCATATTTTATTTATTTAAATCTTTAAATTTATAAAAACACAAAGTATTTTTCATATTTTGTTTTAAATTATATAATATATATTTTAATTTTTATATTCTTTATGATGTTAGTTTTTAAATCCGCTAACAAGTGAACTTGTAAGACGATAGGTTTAATTGTCTGTCTTTTGTAAAAAACCTTGCTTATAAGATCAACTCGATAGATTTTAGGTTATTAAATCAGACTTTTTTTACTTTTGTTTCAATTATAATGATCGGTTTTAGTCGTGGGATGATCTACAAGTTTGTTATGGTTCGATTTCACAGTTAAAATATGCTATTTGGATGGATGTTTTATTCATTCCAAGATATTTTAATTGTTTTTGTATTAAACAAAGAGGTAGTTGAATGAGTGACTTGCGTGCCTTGTTTTTCTAATTGTTTCAAAAAAAGACGAACACATAAGAACAATACAAATGGCTTTTGATGACCAACAAGTTTAGTCACTTTAGTTTTATAATCTAGAAAAATAATATTCAAATCATGACAATAAAGTTGAATTGCTTAAGTTTTCTACTTAACACAAAGATCAAAGAGAGTTTTTAGCCGACTTTCACCGATAATTTTGAAACTTTATTGAATTCATAAATAATTTTATGGAGTTTATATTTATTGTAATAGTGGCTTTTGAACGAGAGTTAAACTCATCGACATCCAAGTCCCGAACATAAAAACTCGGAGCACTACCCAAGTTACTAGGTTAGTATCTTCTTCTTTTTTCTTGTTCAACTTCAAAAATGTTGAAATTAGATGTGAAAATTTAGTGATTTTAGTTGTTCTCGTTGAAACTTGAACCGACCCGACCCGAAAATTTTTATGTCGGATTGTTAGAAATCTTAGCACCCAAAAATAGTGACCATATAGGAAAAAAAATCATGGCTCTGTCACTGGACACAAAATCCATTTTGTATTAGAACCGACCCGTAATAAATAAATTTACATAATTCTACTTTTAGTAATTATTTTAACGTGTACGTATATCATTAGCTAATTGCATCATCTACATTTATTTATTTAAAAATCTAATTAATATATAGTAGTGAGGGTTAGGTTATAGTAAAAAGGATTTTAAAAATAAGAAGGGTAAGAAGCATTCTAATCTTGACATATGTCATTTTATTATTTTTAAAGTGAGGGCATAATGGTCAATGTGTAATATACCAGGTCAATGTGTAATACAAAGGTCAATGTGTAATACAATGTCTGATATTACACAATGACCTGACATATTTGAGCGAATTACACAATAATGAGCGAATTACACAATGAGTTGTAAACATAAAACACAATGATGAATACATATAACACAATGATAAAAAATATTTGACACAATGACCTGACTAATTACACAATGAACTTGTATTACACAATGACCAGATATTACACAATGACCGGACTTGGTATTACACAATGACCTAACTAAGTACACAATGACCTGACTAAGTACACAATGACCTGACTAATTACACAATGAACTTGTATTACACAATGAACTTGTATTACATAATGATCTGACTAATTACACAATGAACTTGTATTACACAATGACCTGACTAATTACACAATGACCAGATATTACACAACGACCAGACGTGGTATTACACAATGAACTTGTATTATACAATGACCTGATTAATTACATAATGAACTTGTATCACACAATGACCAGATATTACACAATGACCAGACGTGGTATTACACAATGACCTGACTAATTTCACAATGAACTTGTATTACATAATAACCTAACTAATTACACAATGAACTTATATTACACAATAACCTGACTAATTACACAATGACCAGATATTACACAATGACAAGACGTGGTATTACACAATGAACTTGTCTTACACAATGACCTGAGTAATTACCAATGTTTTAAAAACCGGTTTAAACCGGCCGGTAATACCGGTTGAACCGGGTCTCGGCCACTAGCCCAGTAAGTTTGAGCCCGGTAAATTGGAAAACCGGTATGTTAATTGAACCGCCGGTATTACTGGTAATACCGGGTTATACCGTTGTACCTGTTTTAGTTACAAGTAAAATTTTATGTTTAAACATAAAAAAAATGTTTAAAAACGTTTAAGCAATAGAACTTCTTATTTAACATAGTAGGAAACGAAAATAATTGTGCTCTTGTTGATTAACATGATGATGATGGTGAATTTTTATCTTTTAATCAATCATGAAATTAATACATTCAAACACTCCAATGATATAAAACAATTATGCACTTTTATTTAAAAAAACTTTATTGAAAAATTGAGTGCTTTTGGATTATCTTTTGATTATGGATTAAAGATTAACTTTTATCATGGAATCGTGTATCTTTAGATTATTTTTTGAATTAGAGTTGTATTTTTATGAAATTATAGGTTTACTAGTCAGTCTGGTTGAACAACCCGATACAACCGGTTGAACCATTTCTGAGCATAATCCGGTATAATTTAAAAACCGGTTTTTAAAACATTGCTAATTACAAAAAAAAAAACTAGAAAACGTAAAACACAATGATAAATACATCTCACACAATGAACTTGTAGTACACAATGAACTTGTATTACACAATGAACTTGTATTACACAATGAAATTATATTATACAATGATCTTGTATTACACAATGAGCTGAAAAACGTAATTTATTTTCGTTTTTGTTTATAACTACACTATACTCGTTTTAAAGATAAAAAAACGCTCGTTTTTATGGTGTAATTTTTTTTTGAAAAAATAATGTCGTATGTAAAAGTTATGAACGTTTAAAAATGAGGGGGGGACTTGATAAAAAAATCAACAAAAGTGGCCAAGACTAAAATATCCTTCCAACAATTTTTTCTTCTACAATTTAATCTCAACCATTAAATCTTTTCTACAATTTGATCTAATGACCCTAAATCCTTAACATATCAAGTATAAGTTTTTTTTGTTAAAATAGACATATTTGTTCTACGATAACTAAAATAGCAACTTAATATCTATGTTTGGTAAGGTGAAATGCGTTTTACCAATGGAAATTATCGCATTTGGTAACATGGAAGTAAAAAAATTGTGATTTCTTGAGACAAATTGAACAAATATTGATCTAAGAGTACTTGGTTTATTGGCAATTGTTTTAGCTATTTAATCGTTTCATTAAAAGCTAGAAACACTTTGTTGCATTTTTATTATAAAAATTGAAAGATTTTCGTTTTAAATATGAGTTTTATCCTTAGTTAGTTATAGACTTATAGTAAATAGAGAAGATGAGTAAATTGAAAGAGACGTAGTTAAATTGATAGCCATTCCATTTAATTTTCGTACGTAATAATAAAGTCATTATCAAATTAAAATAGACGAGGATTAAATGTGAATAATCAAATTATTTCTCTCTCTCTCTCATACTATTTGTAGTGATTTAATTAAAAAAAACAAAATTCAAAATATCAAAAAAATTAATATATAATTGAGTTTCGAAAATACGTTAATCAGTATTTAATACAATTTAACTTTCATTACTATTTATTTCAAAATAAAAGTTACATAATTATATTTCAAAGTTTCATATAATAAGTTTATTAGTATATTTAATATATTATTTAAAGATATATTATTATTAAAATATATAGGTGTATTTAATAAGAGAGAGAGACGGGAAAAAAATGATAAGAATGAATATGGAGGCGACATGTGGCATGTAAAAACTTTTATTTATTATATAGTATAGATATGGTTAGTTACGAAATAAACTGGAACTACAACTTAAATTAATTCACTTAAAATTTTTCATGTAAATGAATTCAATGTTTTTTTTAATTATGAGACAATTCAACCAAAGGATTAATACCGACTCTCTCATCACTCAATGTCGTTGCGTCCACCACCTCTGTCGTTGACCCATCACGGCCACCTTCTCCACCCCCTCCACCATTGTTGTCGTACCACCCCTCCGCTATCGTCCCCCGCCATTGTCGCTTCTCTCCGTCATTGCTAGCACCGTCACCGCCACCATTATCACCACTGTTTCCCTTGAAAAAAAAATCAATTTTAAACCAAGTTTCTTCAAAGTTTAGTTCTGAGTCAAACACACCCTAGATGTTTTGTAAAGGTTGTGGTTGGTTCGATATTATTAGTGAGAGTTTAACGTTGTGTTCTCGAGTTCTTTTTAAAAAGAGAAGTGAACGGAGAAACTTAAATATTTGTGTTACCGAGTTTTTTAATAGAAGAAAGTGAGAAAAAATAGAGAATTTGTTTTAATAAATTTTCCTTGTAACTTTTCTCTCAAAATAGACGGAATTAAAGAGAAAGGATTCTAATACAAATATAATCCGTGTATAAAATCTTTAATCTTTTATCATTTTTTTTAAACTATGAAACACGAAATTACAATATCTCTTTTTATTTTCCTTTATTTCTTTTATCTCATTAATTCCATTTCCTTTTTTCTCTTTTTTTTTTATTTTACTCGATTTCGAATACGAAAGTTTGAACATTTATTTTAATTTTAAAAAATAAGCTCCTAAAAGTTTTTAAACAAAATGCTATTTGAAGTAGCTTCTAGAAAACAGTTGGAAGTTTTGATAAATCATATACCTAAATACGTTTTAATTAACTATGTTTGCTATTTAGGGTTTTATTTAGTCTTAAACATCCTTTAATTGAAAAGATTTAAGAAAAATTGTGAACAAAAATCAAAATTACTAATTTAAAGTAATTATATAAAATTAGAAAAAAAAAGAGGAAATGACTGATACTTCTAACTGGAATCTACAACCCAAAATAAACGATATTATGTTTTCTGAATAATAAATTTAATGATGTCAATTACCAAGATATTTACTTGTGGGTGTTGTCCCATCTATTAAACCAATTAAAATCTTCATTAAAAGCTAAATGTCAAACCAAAACAAGCTATGTAAATGATAACACATGTATTTAGTGAAAATATAGGCGATTTGACACCAATGTTTTTAAACCTAGAGTACATATCGAAAACCGGACATCTCATTGGTTGTTAAGTAACTCGGATTGAAAGCCGGACATCTCATTGGTTGTTAAGAATATTAAGAGGTAGTTAAAGACAATTTGAAAATTACAAAATTAGTATTTTAAAAAGTATTAAGTTTTTTATTTTTTGAAAGACAAATTTCTTAATTCCTGTTAGGAGTGGTACTTGAACCCATGATCTCCTCTATCCTTGATGTTCCTAGAGGATTTTCCTCTACCATTGGGCCACCAACCCCAATAAAATAAAAAAAAGTATTAAGTAGTATATAAATTTATATAACTGAATTCAAAAATTGAAAAGTAAAATACTAATTTAATATCGTATATTTTCTCCCTCTAACCTTCGTAAAAACTTTTCATTAGCTTACGCAGTGTTTGGAAAACTAATTTAATGCAGTGTTTGGAAAACGTTTTTACATTAGCTTACGCTAAGTAAGTACACTTTGTTGTTCGTTTTATTATTTATTATAGGTCCTTCCGTCTCATAGACTGGGTACCTCTACAAGGTCCTTCCGTCTCATAGACTGGGTACCTCTACAAGGTCCTTTCGTTGATAGACCTGACACCTTTCCATTTCATTCTCGAGACCCGCCCCAATAGGCTGGACGTCCCTTTTCATTTTTGAGACTTGCCCCGTAGGCTAGACATCTCTATCCACTTATTTCTTACTGGGACCCGCCCCGTAGGCTAGACATCTCTTTTTATTGGGACCTTGAGTATCATATACTTATAGCCTCCCAATGTATTCCCAACCAGTCCTCACCTTAAAATATTATAACTGTTTACCCATTGTCCACTAAAGAGGCTTTTATATAGGAAGTACCAGTGACATATATCCACCATCCTTTAACACTTCATGAGTATTTCATTTTAAGACTTAGACTCGTTTCCATCATACATTCATATTTACACATATAACATGATCATCTATCATGCAATTACATATTCACATTTAGCACGCGTTGCATATCACACATATAGCATGACCTCTTGTCATACTTTCATATTCATCCATGCTCTAATTCCTTATAAAGGTTTCTCCATGTTTTGTTAAAGAGGTTTATATATAGGAAGCACCAGCGACGTATATACCACCCCTTTAATGTCCCATGAATAATACTTACTTATAACTAAGCTTCCCCGTTTATTCTCTTTTATTTAATGGCATGACTTCCTCATGCCTTTATTCAATCCTTGCTCTAATTCCTCCTACAGGCGTCTTAATGATGTATTAAAGAGGTTTATATATATGGTGTGCTAGCGGCGTACACACCACCCCTATAATACATTATAGATATTCCTTTATTTAGAATTAAGCTTTCTCATTTATCTTCATTGATTTAATAGCATGGTCTCTTTATGTTTTTATTCAGTTCCTACTCTAATTCCTCACAAAGGCTTCTTCATGATACGTTAAAGAGATTTATATATAGGGTGTACCAGCGGCGTACCCACTACCCTCTTAACATATCATATATATTCATTTATTTTGAATTAAGCCCTCCCTTACTTCTATTGAAGTTTCTACGATCCACTAGTTATTGTATAAAACGTAAATAGGTAGAAATTTCAAGAGGAAGATATCTGATACATCGTCAGGGGACTTTTGCTTCCTCAGTATAATTTGAAAAGCCTTACCCCTCGGTTTCTCGGAGCTTCGATCAATTATACATATCAAAGAATGAGTTTTGAATTTATCATCCAAGAAATATTAGAAAGTAGAAGTCAAAACTCGTTATTTACTATCTACAAACATATTTGTAACAAATAAGTAGTATAAAACTCTACTCATATAAATCAAATTAAATTAAGAAGATATATGCTAGAAATCATAACTTTAAGTGTTGTGCACACATTTTAGGGGATTATGCTTTGTGATCACATAGAATGGGTTCTTTTTCACTTTTGGTATTGTTCTATACCTTAAAAAGCTATTTTATCTATTAAAAAAATAAGTGTAACATACAATTGAGTACACACGTTTATTAAAAAATATGTTAATGTGCTTTAATAAAAACCAAATAAATAAGTATTATGGATAAAAACTCAATCCTCTTTTTTTTTATTATAAATATGGAATGGAAGAATTTCACTATTTAAAATACTATTATTAAGGTGATAAGTACAATAATATGTTCAAATAATTTAGAAAAATGAATTAGAGAATATTATTTTGTAAACTCATGTTCATTGTTATTATGATCCAGATCCATCAATAAATTATTGACACGTGTCGAATTAAAAACACTTTAAGCATTGTTTCTATCTTCATTGGCTAGTTTTGCATTTACTTCCATACTTTTGCAAAATGACAAAAAAACCCTTCCTCTTTTATCCGTGACAATAATCTTCTCATTGCTTTGCAATATCCCTATTCTTCCTTTTTTTTTCTTTTCCAATGTCAAGAGTTTAACTCAAGAGATGCTCAATGTGTAACATATGAAGTAATGTTCACTTGAGTTAATCAAATAAAGGAATGCAAAATACTTAGTTAGTCAAAAGAAAAGAAAAGAGCAAACCAAAACGAACATACTATTATATCAGTAGTAAATCAGTTTTATACCTGATTAATCCTTTACGAAATGTCACTACCATCAACGAACATATAGACTCCTATCGTCCTAATGTAATTGTTCACTAGATAAAAACATACGACTTAAAACAACAATGTGGATTATAATAGCGAGACAATCCTTAGTGAGCACATGTTGTAATTCAATCTCTAACTATTCTCTTTTAGAAGTGGATGATACGGTCTTGTCGAATTAAATAGCAAGATGAACGATAACTTTAAAACGATGTGGTTGACGAAACCCTTTTACATCGGGACCATGAATAATTGCTTAAACATTAGGGGAAGGTTTTGCTACATTAAGAAAGGCATGGGCAAACAAAGAAAAGTTAAAAGGCCATTATGAAAAAACTTTTTTTGCATTTCATTAGGTACTTGTACTAATAAAGCTACAAATCTAGTTGTCTCCTTTCTGTTTCCTCAAGCTATAATCATGGTTTCTTGGCCCATTTGTGTCTTGGTTGATGGGTTTCTCCTACTTACCCTTTTCTTTAATTAAATGAACGCTACAATGACAAAAGACATATTTACCCTCTTTAAACAGTACCTCTTAAACCCGTGCGACTTATCTTTAACCGTAAGAACTATTATAAGAAAACTCATGTAACCCTATCAATACCCTGCAAACAAATGAGGTTAAGTAAAAACTACTTGTGAAAGATAGATTCAAATTTGAGACTTCTACTAGAAATTAGAATGACTCACACACTTACCATAATAACACCGGTATATTTTTTAACAACGTCTAAACTTTAAAGGATAAATACATCATACTTACATCTTACAATATTTAAACACTAAACTTTTTAGTCTTAAGTCACACTACTTAACTACCGGAATGTCCATCGACAACCGAAAAACACCACTTGACTTTTAAAGATGGTGTGATATTGCATGAATATAAATCTTTAATCAAAATTTAAAATTAATACAAGAAAAGGAAAGGTTTTGAGTCTAGGATGGTGTAGTATACCAGAAAGGCTAGGCACCATAAGCAAATGACTAAAATACCCTCGCTTTGTTATAAACAAGAAGCCGGCTATGTGGATTGTTTGGTCACAGAAAAACAAACACACAAGTCTCGGTCAACCGTGAACACCCACAAGTCACCCATATATAACACAACCCACGTAATCACACACACAAATTACACACTATGAGACACCAAGAAAGAAGTTTATACTTTCCCGGATCAAGATTACGAGAAGCCACCGGAAAGATAACTCGAATTGGCCGGAGATTCGTCCGGCTAGACGTCCGATGGAGTGTTCTACTCCAAAAGATTTCAGTCTTTCGAGAAATCTTGAAATTCATTTGGGATAGATTTCTTGCTTGTTCTATGGGGAAACCAGTCCGGTACCGGAGATTGTCTCGCCGGTCATCTTCTCCGGCGGAAGAAATGGAATCTGGGTTTGACCTAGAGGACCCCACCGGCACCGTTACCTGCAACGGCTATGAAACAGATTCAGATTTAGTTACTCTCAAGATTAGTTTATTGGGTGACTGCCAAATTGGAAAAACAAGTTTCATGGTGAGTTTACTTTATTTTTTTAAACTTTTTATTTATTTATTTTTTCAAGATTTTAAACATGAACAAGAAACTAAAGAAATGTTTTATTGGGATTATATTTAATTGATTTTACTTTGACGGAATTTCCAATTTTGAGGAAAAAAAATCTTTAAAATGTATATGTATATATATATATTTTTTGTATTTTTCAAGATTAAATATAAAAAAAACTGGAACTATTTTTAGGGATTACGCGTGAATTTATTTATCACGGGGTTGATGAAATGTATTTTGTTTTTTGTATTTTTCAAGATTAAATATAAAAAACTAGAAAATAATTTTTATGGATTATGGGTATATATTGTACGTTTGAATTTTTATTTATTTATTATTTATGTGGTTGATGAAACAAGATTCTAATCATGAACAAGAAACTAAAGAAATTTTTTATTGGGATTTTATTTAATTGATTTTACCATTGGGTTGACGGAATTTCCAATTTTGAGGAAAAATAATATTTAAAATGTTTTTTTTTATAATTTTAGTGATTAAATATAAAAAAGTAGAAATTTATTATTTTATTATGGGCTTGATGAAATTTATACTTTTGAGGAAATCTAACCTTTAAAATGTATTTTTATTTGTATTTTTCAAGATTAAATATAAAATAAAACAGAAAATAATTTTTGGGGTTACGGATATTATTTGAATTTTTTGCTAAAATGGGCTATAGGAGATTGTGTAATCACATTTGGGGTTGTTCTCTCTAAGTTTATGCATTTGGGGTTGTCGCCATTTGGATGGGCGTTCTCACTCCAGTCTAGTCAGTCAGTGAACCCAAAGCTGTCGCCCTTTGAAATGGCAGCAGCTTTTTTAATTGAATACAAAAGTTGTCGCCATTCCAAATAGCAACAGCTTTTGGTGTGTCGTCTAGTCAAACAGAAAGCTGAGATGGAGGTATGACTGGAAGTTGTCGTCATTCCAAAGGGCGATAGCTTTGGGTTCACTGACTGACCCGACACATCAAATGATTGGAGTGGGAATTTGGGGAAGCTTTCGCCCATCCAAATGGCGACAACCCCAAATGTATAAACTTAGAGAGAACAACCCCAAATGTAATTACACAATCTCCTATAGCCTATTTTAGCAAAAAATTCGTATTATTTGAATTTATTATATTTATGGGGTTGATGAAATTTATAATTTTGAGGTAAGTTGGTAAATATCTAAACTTTCTTGTTATTTTTTGATACTTTCAAGATTAAATACGTTGGAGATGAACAAGAGAATAGAAGCTTGGAGATGGCGGGTTTGAATCTAATGGACAAAACGTTGTCGTTTGGTGGAGCAAGAATTGCTTTTCGTATATGGGACGTTGGAGGTAATTAATATTACATCCTAGTTATTTATTTAAATTAAATTCTTTCAACTTTATTGAATCTTTTTCAAAAATTAAATAACCAATTTATAGCATATTTAATTAAAAAAAATAAATAAATGCAGGTGATAAAAGGTCGAACGAACAACTACCGATAGCTTGCAAAGATGCGGTGGCAATATTGTTTATGTTCGATCTAACTAGTAGATGCACCCTCCACAAGTAAATTATTATTTCTTTTTTTTAAATTATTTAATTTTAATTTCATTATTAAATTTTTTTTTCTAACAAGTTATTTGTGCTTTTTCTTCTTGAATTTTCAGTGTACTAGAATGGTATATGCAAGCAAGAAAATGGAATAAGGTATGAAAGAAAAATCATTTTAATTTATTAATAATTTAATTTAAATTTAAATTTAAATTATATAAATAAATATCTTGGGTTGTTGATCATCATCTTTACAAGTTAGGTTGTCAGGTCAGGTGCATAGACTGACTTGTCACTGTTTTTTTCCCTTATTTAAATCTGTTTTTCTGATACTTTATGATTAAAATATAGAAAATTAGGAGAAGATTTATTTTATTATGTTTTTGTATTACTAAAAATATATTTGAACTTTATTTTTGTATATCTTTTTAAAAATTGTTAGGAGTGGGTGATGTTTGTAAATCTCAAGTCATTTATAAACCGGATAAGTGAAATTATGGAGAAAAATCTTGTCTTATATAGACACTATAATACAAATATATAGAAAAAATAATTATTTTTTATAAATTTTTTTAAAGTAGCAATTTTGAAAGTTAAGTTTTGGCATGCAGACTGCAATTCCTATATTGATAGGGACCAAGTTTGATGATTTTGTAAGACTACCACCAGATCTACAATGGACCATTGTGCTTCAGGTAAGATATAATAGATACAAATAACATGCATACACACACATATATCTATATATCAAATCAAATAATTGCATAAGATATATTATCTGTCCAGTTATGTTAACTTTTTTATAATATAAAAATTGATTTTTTATTTAGAGTTTTATAAATGTCTTATAGTTATGAAGAATAATATACAATTTATATACAGATTAAAAATAAATATAGACAATTAATTAGTATATGATATAGATGGATATCTAGAAGGGCAGTGGGTAATTCTTGACAAAAAGGAATAATTAAATAATATTCTAAAATACTAGCAATATTCTTTTTAATAATCTTTTATTTTCAATTACAAGTTTCTTGTACATAAGAACTAGCTTGAAGACATTATGTTCATTTACACAAATTAAAAATAAATATAGACAATTAATTAGTATATGATATAGATGGATATCTAGAAGGGCAGTGGGTAATTCTTGACAAAAAGGAATAATTAAATAATATTCTAAAATACTAGCAATATTCTTTTTAATAATATTTTATTTTCAATTACAAGTTTCTTGTACATAAGAACTAGCTTGAAGACATTATGTTCATTTACATACCAAACATTTTCAAATTTCAATATTATGAAAATAAACATTCCACATAACACAAGTTGTTGATGACGTGGCAGGCCCGAACATACGCGAAGGTTATGAAAGCGACGCTGTTTTTCTCGAGCTCAACACATAATATTAACGTGAACAAGATCTTCAAGTTCATTATGGCTCGACTCTTCAACTTACCGTGGTCTCTTCAACCTAACCTAAACTTAGGGGAACCCATTATCGACCTTTATTAGAAACCTCAGTGTCGTTTACCTGTATATAAGCAAGACATTTGACCCGAATGGACTAGAATAGTCGACCTTGGTTCAACCCTACCAAGCCTGAATTGACCTTACTTGAATCTAACTCGCATACCGGTTGCATAGAAAAGGGCTAACTTTTGTTAACAGACTTTCTTCTGTTCTTATAATTCATACTGTTATTGAAATACCACTTCTCGCTATTGTTTTCTTTATTTATGTAGATGTTTTTTTGTTTTTTACTTTTGAAAAGATGGGATGACATGACAGTATGACATCCCATCAAAATTCAAGAATATAGCGTATATGACGCTGTTCTTGCTTTAAAAATAATGTAAAGCATAACATATTTGTAAATGTGTACATTTGAATGTTTATGGGATAATTGGCTAAATGAGGCCACAGCCAAATTTTTATAAAACATTGTATGAACTATGAAGGCTAAGCAGAATTTGTCATTATTGGAAAACTAATACCGAAATTGCCCATGTTTATTGAAAAGAAAACCAGAACTCACTTCACTACCACTCAAAACCCTGGGGCTAAAAAAGTCTAATTCGTTCTATAACATCTAAGTAATTAAAACTCATCCATTCTTATTATCTACAAGCTGCTATTTCACCTTCTTGTTCTGCAATCATGGATATAAACGCTGCAACCTCGCAAATCTTGAAACTTTGTTGTTCGTTCTTCACTGCTTTGCCTTTTTCAGGTTAAACAAAAAACAGTTTAAAAAAACGCTACAAAGTCGTAAAAGGATGATAAAAACAGACACATAAAAAAGGTTTTGGTACTTTGTCAAATAGGGCCAACTTAAAGTTTTATCTTAAATGAATGTTTTATATGATTTATTAGAGATGGAAATTCCAATCCCTTTACATAAGGATGGGCCAATTCAAGTGCCTTTTTTTTCTCTAATGGGTCGAATGGAAAAAGAATGGCCTAAAGGAAACGAGTCAAACGGGCTGAACAAGTTAGATGGATCAAAGGTCAGCCAAAGTGTTTTCTTAGTTTGTAAAACCTCCTAATCATTTTATTAGAAAATAAAAAGTATTATTGAAAAATGTAGTTGGCACTATCAAGTATTTACAATAAAATTTAGAATTTTTGAAGAAGGTGTTTTGGCTCAACTGGCCCGTCCGACATGTCTGGCTTGCTCAAAAAATTACCCATTTTGACCCGTTACCTAACCCACTATTTATTCACCTCTATAATTTAACCTTGCCATCAAGTTTAACAACAAAAAAAATCATCATTTTTGTTGTTAAAAGGTAACAGTTAGGTTATGGCCTATGGGAGGAAGGGGGTGTTGACTTTTCTTGTTAGTACCAAGTTTGACTTTTGGGTCAATGGAGCAACATTTAAAATTGGTCAAACAACAAACCGATATATAGTTTTCACAGAGAGACGCATACACATACTCAGACAAACATATCCCAGTCTCTAACCTTATCACATTGTAGTGGTGCAGAAGTATTATCAAGATTTCTCATTCTTTTAGTTTTTGTCTCTGATATAAATAATCATTTCTTGAGAAATAAAGCTTGAATATAAACACCAAAAGCATCTCAAGACTCGCATATCATATTCATTCTTTTAGTTTCGGGTATTTAAAGGTGCTTAGGTGAAAAATCATCGATCTTTGAATACTACTTCGTTTTCAAGAACCAAGAAAAACCAAAGGATTTCAAATGCCAGAAGTATTTGTTTCCAGGTATGAAATGCCATCTAGCTTACTGAAAACAGCTTATTTCACTCTAAGGGTAAACTTGTAATTTTGAATCTACCAAGAATAACCAGTTTAAAATAAACAATCTCAATGTGCTTACAGAAAACAGCTTATTGCACCCAAAGTGCTTATCTGCTTTTAAAAAACTCAATGAACAGATAAGCTATTTGAATACATGATGTTTTCCGGGTCCAAACAAAGAATTGATACAAATTTTCACTAAAACACACACATCAATTTTAATATATCCCAGACTCGTAAAAATATAAACTTGTAATGGTGTATAAGAATGATTATCAAGAATTCAAGTTCTTCCATGTATGTTTTGGTTTAGGTCCCAATATTGTTTTTTTCCTTCTAGAAGTTAAACATAATTACCACTTAAAAACTAAGTTAAAAGAAACACCAAAAGCATCTCAAAAACTATAAAATCCCATATCGGCTAATGTATTAAGCTTCTTTATTATTTTATCAAGACTGTTTTTAAATTTATTTCAACTTTAAAACTCAAAAACATTCAAATTGAGGTCGCAAGCGGATAACGGGTCAAAACAGGTGAATTTGTACAGATCAGGTCAGGTTGGAGTGTTGGACCGAACACCTTTTGTCCATAGAAATCAATTTTTTTTAGAAAATTAGTGTGTTAAAATATGAATAGCAAAAAATATTACAATAATAATCTAGATTTTTTAATTAAACAAGTTAATACATTTTCAGGCTGTTTTCAATCTGTTAAGAGATATACAACTTCAACACATTCGCTTTTAGGATTTTCATTTTTAATTTACGAATAAGGAGTTTGACCAATTAGAGATTAAAAATATACCCGAATGAACCCATACATAAAGTAGATAGGTCACATGGGTCAAGTGAATCTGGTCCACCCGAGCCATAACAATGTCAAACTATCGAATTAAATCCAAGTTTTAAGATTTTTGAAATTTGAAAACTAAATACAACTATCTTGTAATAGAAAAAAGGGTAAGAGGGTACCTGAGAATACAAGAAAGTTCCAAAAATAGCAATTGCAGCTCCAAGAGCATTGATTGGTTGGACAGGTGTATGGAAGATGATGATAGATGCAACAATAACCGATATACGTTTCATTGTATTTCCAATGCTAAATGTCAATGGAGATATTTCATCAAGTGACATGTATGAAACTTGATTGTATAAGTGATAAAAGATACTTTGGGCCGCCACCCACCTAATACACAAATATTAGCCAAATAAAAACGCCTCTTAGTCATTATGCCGCCAGAAAATAAAACAGAAATGAAAAAAATATATAAGCAAATAGAGCATTCAAAATGAAAATGTTTCGGTTAGTTACCAAATGAAATGGGGCCCGATTTCAGAGACGGCGTTTTGCCATCCAGCAGCCCACACTTTTGGGCCTTCAACAGCAATTGCAAATGGCGTAAGGATCAGAAGCGATAGCAATGATAAACAAGCATAATAGTTCATTCCACTAACAGATTTTCCCTTCATGCCTCTTTTAGAAAATATGTTCCTAAACACAAAAGCCAAATTGGATATCATAGCCCCCATAAAACCTGAAAATCAACAACCAACAAGAAGAAATTAGAGCCCATTTTAAAAAGGGTTTTTGGCATAAAATACCAAGATAAATTATATAATTTTTTATGAGTCATCAAAAGATAAATTATATAATTTTTTATAAATATGTATAAAAATGTTACCTTTATATATAATGTTACATTTACCAATTACAAAATGACCCAAACAGTACACAAAAACCATCTATTAATGGCTCAGATGTACGAAAAACAATGACTATAGCAGGACAAATGAAAAAATGTATTATAATAATTCAAGGTATGTAATTACCTATCATGTTGAAATTGAGTTCAGTAAGGGCGGCAAGACCACAGCCACCGATGATCGGTAGAAGAGACAAGTAAACCGACATTGGGAAAGTTTCTCCTAAAATAAACCTTGAAACTAAAACACTAAAAGCAGGTTCACCGCTTTTGATTATGTGTGTGAAAGAAACAGCAACCTTAGACATGCTTACAGTTGCTGCTACATGACCAATTGTATGTGCCAATGCAACCTGTTAAATATAAAATAATTAAAAGAACTTAAATGTCATAAGTCAATGGAACATACTCAGGTCACAGAAACACAAATAAAAGAAATCCCATTTAAGGAATTAACAATTAAATAAAGCATACATCACATGGAGAGAATTTAAAGAAAATCAGGCAGAGAATAAAAGTTTGAATCATAAACCCTAGAATTGACTTAAATTAAATAAACTCCCAAATCAATATATGGACAAATTACTCAAAACCATCATAAATGCTAAAAACCCCATATCTTGAACAATTGTATGAGCCCATGCAACCTATCAAACATATCAAAATAATTTAAATAACCCAAAGTTTAGTAATTTACAAGTCAATGGGACATACAAAGATCACAGAAACATCAACATAAGAAACCCCATTTAAGAAATCAACAATTAAACATAAAAAGATTAAGCCATCCATGAAATAAGAATTTGAACAAAACCCATACTAGTAAGCCGATAAACAATACCCAAATTAATTTGTGAGTAATTAGACAAAACCCAAATGAATTTGTGAATAATTAAGCAAAACCCAAATGAATTTGTGAATAATTAAGCAAAACCCAAATTGATTTGTGAACAATTAAGCAAAACCCAAATTGATTTATGAACAATTAAGCAAAACCCAAATTGATTTGTGAATAATTAAGCAAAACCCAAATTGATTTATGAACAATTAAGCAAAACCCAATTTGATTTATCAAACAATCAGGAAAAAAACCAGATCATAAACCCTAAAAACCATAAATTGCTTACAGGAAACAAAGATTTCCAAAACTCAAGATCAGTACTGGGTGCTTCAGCAACTTTTGTAGCCCAAGAGATCAACATGATGGCTGATCCAGCAGCAAGAGACAAAGTTGAAGTGAGCCATGGGTATGGAAAAGCATTCAAAACCTTCTTATTATAAATGTTAAAAATAACATTCAAAAACCACCATGTTGCAAAATAAACACCAATTTTAGCCCTCTTTGCTGCTTCAATTTTCTCAACAACCAATTCCCCATCAGATCTATCAGCTTCATACGCCTTACAAACCACACATGATGACCCAAAAGATTGAATCAAAGAAACATGCAAGGGTTTTGAATTTGTGACGGCGGAGAGATTCTTGATTTTGGGTTTAGAGAGAGGCGGCAAGATCAAGAATTTCGATGCAGAATTTCTATGGTGATCGGTGATTTTGGAATTGAATCCAGTGATTGTTAAATTGGGTTGTTTCAAAGAGAGGATCATATTGAATGTATGACAAAAAGCTTGAGAATTGAAGGCGCTTTTTGACTAAAAGTTTTAAAAGAAATCAAAATCTTGATCTTTGATTTTGATATGTGCTTGCAATTTTGCAACTTTAAAGCAAATTGATTTTGATCAATTCAAGATTCTATGGCAGCTTTTCTTGTGAAACAAATTATGTTTGATCAATGGTTTATATAATCATGAGTCATGAGTAAGTAATAATGTAATGTGACATTTAAGTGAAATCTTTTTGAAGTTAATAAATCCCAAAAGGGTATCATCTTTATTTTAATATAATGTTGTTGATGGTTTTGAGTTTTTACTAACAAATCATGTTCAGGATAATATTGTTAATGGTTTGGATAATATATATCTCTGATAAATAATTAATTGATTGTGTTATAATTTTATCAAAATTTCAGTTTTTCGTCTACTTTTTCTTCACTATTTATATTTTCTTTTATTAATTTTAAATCTTCATCGTTATTTAATATTTATTTATAGTTTCTAAATCTTCATTACTAACTATTTGATATTTTTTTATTCAACTTGTATAAAACACAAGTTTTTCTAACCTAGTTATAGAATATAACTAACTTTAACTAGTTTGATGAATATTTGTTCAATATGGACTATTCTTGATGTAAAATATAATATTGATTAATGTTTAATTGTTGTTTGACGTGCTAAATGTATAATTAAAACTTATATCAAAAGTGTTAAATTAGAAGAAATTTTTTTGAATAGAAATAAAGTAGTTAAATTAGTTAAACAAACTTATATAAATATGCTCAATAATGAGATAAGAACAACTTAATTCTTTAGCAAGTGGTTTCTAAGGTACCATTATTACCAAGGAACTAATATGTGACTCTTCAACTGGTGTGAGGGGTTAGGTTGGGTGAGCTAAATAGCATCTTCCAAAGGATGTCCTTTCAATGGTTTAGATGGAGCATTGGAGCCCTTCACCTTACTCAAGGGTTCACCAACCTTTATAGTTTATACTACTTATGAACCAAAAAAAAAACCACAAATGTAATATTCATAATGGTTATTTTTATACAAACAAGGTAAAAAATAATTTTTTATTACAATTGGTACCGCAAGGGATGTCAAGAATCGACCTATAAAAGCGTGTGTTAACCGTCAGCTAGAGGAACTCTCGTTCTTGTTGACATGGTCATATCATTATAAATTACTGAATTACTTAAAATAATTTGTATAATCTATCGTTGTATTTGAAGATATTAATTGGTTTATAGAGGACGAATCAATATTAAATACTTATGAAAAAAAACTTAATTGACATGAGGTGAGATGTGACAATATAACGAGGTTAGTGTTTTACGTGTTGTGCAGAGGAGAGATTCTTAAAACAATGATGACTTCGATTTGTATGGTTAAAGAAGACAATGTGTTGAACCAAATATGATATGAGTGTATCAAATGAAACTAAAAGAACATCTATACTTTATGCTTTAACGAGTTTTTAATATTCTTCCAAACAAAATAAAATCAATGAATATTCGTATTAAAAAGTAGTCACTTCTTCTAATATATAACGTGTTCAATATTTTCAATAATACGCAGATGTTAGATCTTGAATGTGTGGTCTCGAATCCAGATTTACATCAATATGAATTTATGAAGAGATTTGTGGTATTTGTCTCATTTTAGAAGCTAATATATGATATAAAACAGAATTATTTTTCATTTCTTACTGGTTTTGTTGCATAGGTTACAAGCTCTTGATACTTAGCTTACAAGTTTTTTTTATATAAATACATTTTGTGCTTGAGCTAAACCAAATTGGGCGCTAGCCTAGCTGGTCTACGTGTTTCCTCCTCACCCTCGAGACACGGGCTCGAATCCCCGTCCCCTTCTCTTCCCCCAGTCATTTCAGATGTTGACGTTGGCTACTCCTCTGCTGAAGTCAGCTTAAGTTTTATTTATTTTTATATTTTTTGAATACGTTGATTTAACTCATGGTTTTACACTTTTATATAAATTTAATTTTTTTATATATTTTTCGTGGTTTAATATGTCGCAAATCGTGTGTTTTAATACTAGTTGTTTATAAGTGATAAGTATATAAATTTGTCACAATCACTAGCTTAGCCTAGTGGTAAATATATATATCCAAGACTTCACTAAAATGAGAGGTATTGGCTCCAAATCTCACTTGTGACAAAAAAGAAGGGGGGGTCCAAGTTAGGTCATGTGGTTTGGGTTTTTTCCTGAGGGTGGTGAGATGATCGAGTGGGTCAGTGGCTCATTAGTGATCAAAATTTCAGATAGGTCAGTGGTTCATTAGTGATCAAAATTTAAGCCAGACCTGGAAAATTTAAATCCATAATTTTTCTCATATCCAGATAACAATGAGTGACATTTGTGTTTACCTCTTATAAATAATGCGATATGGGTTTAAATTCTTGCAATTGTAAGATTATGTGATATTTTATGAATAAAAGTTATTAAAGAAAACAAATAGTAACATAAACCAAATCATTATATAAATTAAATATTGGCAATTACATGTAAATAAATCATAAATAAACAAACATTTATTATGAACCCTTTAAATTTTAAAACTTATACAACCATGCATAATGTGTATATATTTCGAAGATCTGGTTTGTAAGTAGAGGTGCACAAACCGGGTTTTTTGAACCGAACCGGTTCCAACCGGCCCAAACCGGTTTGCGTTGACCAAGCCTTAAACTGGTTCGGGTTAAAACCGGTTTTTAACATATAGAATCCCGAACTTGTTGAACCGGTTCAGTTCGGTTCTGGACCGGTTCAGGTTGATTAACCGGTTTTATAAAAAAAAAAATTTTAAAAATAAATATTTAACAAATAAAAACATAAAGTTCAACGTTTATTCATACTGTAGGAGTTCGTAAATCACAAAACATTACAAAATTAAACATTACAATTCGACAAAAAGAAAAATATATATATATTTTTTTTGAGTTTTTTTGTTTAATTTTCGCCGTCATTCTCGGAGTTACTAGTCGATCCTCTTAGTCTATCATCTTCGGCGAGTTCTTCATTTGTAAGTGGGCTCACCAATCCTTGGTTGACCTCAGATTCGTGTATGAATTCTTCAACTTCAATTTCGTCTTCAAGCGAACTCCTATCTACCGCATCCAAATGGTCTTTCAAGCAAATGCACATTTCCATTGCCGCGGGAGTGAGTCTAGTTCTTCGAATAGATAAAACCCTGTCACTAAGAGAAAAAACGGATTCCGAAGCTACCGTGGAAGCTTGGACGGTTAGTAAATCACGGGCCATGGCGGAAAGGACCGGAAAAGTAGATTCGTTTCCTTTCCACCAAGCCAAAATATCAAAGTCCTCAAAAACATCCGGACTCATAAATGATAAAAAGTTTGTACCCGTATACCTTCCGAGTTCGCTACTCGGGGTGGACCCTCTAGCCCGTTTAGTAAATTCATTTCTCATTTCGTTATACAAATTTAAGTTCACATTCCTCGAGCTGCTACTTGATGCGCCCGCGCCCATCATATCATGTGGGGTTTGTGTTGTACCATATTTATGTAAATAAATATTAAACAAATCTTGCAAACATTTGTTAAAATAAGTTTTTGTTACGGTTGAAAAATGAATATCTTCGGCATTCAAATCCAAATCGTAAGTTATTTTATCAATCAAGGTTTCAACACCGTAAACATTAATTGTAGGGTTTAATGCGGCGTCACAAGTTATAACCGGAGGCATTTCTTTAAAATATTTAACAAAATTTTCTTTCGTCGGTTTTATCATTCTCGTAAAAAGCGTTTTTTTATAAACGAGAGTGTAGAGAGCGGGTTTGAGAAGTGTGATTTAACCAAAACACCCACTACCTATTTATAATGTGTTTGTGTGTTAAAATGGGTGAAAAAAGGGGTCAAAAAAGGGGTCTGACGGTCAAAAACGGCTATATAGCCGTTATCCCAACGGTTATTTTTCGAAAATTAACGTTAAACCGGTTCAAAAAAACCGGTCTTAAATTATATCCATGTAAACCGGTTCAAAACCGTCGGTTCAAACCAGTTTGAAACCGGTTCCACCAAAACCGGTTTTAAATCGGGTCGGGTTTCGGTTTGAAACCGGTTTTTTTGCCCACCTCTATTTGTAAGCCCGTTCATTTTCCAACATGTCAAATTGTGACGGCCTTTGGGCTTTCTTGACACCTGTGTGTCACAAAGCCCTATTCTTTTCAAGAGATCAAATAAAATTCCTCTATAAAGCCTCAAGTTAGAACCTTGTTACCAAAATGCACGTTGCTAAAAGTTGTTAAAAACATGTATACACTACGTTATTTCCTAACATATCATAAAAGTAGAGGTGTTAATAGGTCGGTTTTCAGGTTATTTAATTATTCGAACTAGGTTTTTCGCTTTTGATTTTTTGAAACTGAATTCGAATTCGAATTTTTTCAAACTTAGAAAGTTCAAAACTGATTTGAATTTTGGTTGATTCAAATTCACCCAAACCATGGGGAAAAAATAAATTATATATATACATGTGTGTATTTTTTTATAAAAAAATAAAATTATATGATTCGAATTCGAATAATCGGGTCGGGTCGGTTCAAAATTCATAGATTTAAAACCGAATTCGGAATTTGGTTAAGAGAAGAACCCGATTACAAGTATTTAAAGTCCGAATTTGAATTTATTATTTGATTTCTTCTCGGACTGAATTTTAGGTTTTTCGAGTCCTACGCAATGTATGGTTGTGGTGGTTAAAATATTGAGATAGTTATTTGATAAAAAAGACAAAAGGGTTTTTAGCCCAATGGTATCCGAGTGTATATAGCGGTGTCCTTTTTTTATAAAGTTGAGTGTTCGAATCCTGTTATAAATAATTATATAAATGTGATAGTATGATTATATAGGTTTGTTTTTGTCGTTATTTTTTTTTTAAATCTCCAAGAACTCTTTTACTGAGTTTTTTTCTTTCTAAAATGGTGTTTATGGAAAAAATATTTACCAAAATGGTGTTTTTTAAAAAATATTTACCAAAATAGTGTTGGTTAATTTATTTTGTATTTATCTTTTATTTTTTAATTAAAAACAAGATTGCTTAGATAACTATTTTTCTAACGTTTCAGTTTTTGAAACCCTTCTCTCTGCCATTGATGAACCCAAAAAAATAGAAAATGATAATGGTTGATCAAAGAAGAAAAATAGAAAATGATATTGGCTTAATAGAATAAAAACATTAAAATGTATAATAAAAGAATAAAAAATAGATAATGGATAGATATAATAAATAAAAAACAAAAAATAAATGTAATATGTTGGTTAAAAAATAAAAATAAATAGACCAACTAGGGCTGTGCAAAGGGTCGGAACCGACCCGACCCGAACTCTCAAGAACCGAATACCCTTTTATTGATGAAACTGGGAACCACGAACCAAACCTTATAAGCCTATGTGGTTCGGGTCCTTGAGGTTTCGGGTCTGGTTCATGGTTCTGAGGGTCTAGAACCATAACTTGCTCATCCCTAACTGTGCAAAGGGTTGGAACCGACCCGACCTAACCCTCTAGAACCGAATACCCTTTTATTGATGAAATCAAGAACCATGAACCGAACCTTATAAGAATATGTGGTTCGGGTCCGGTTCACGGTTATGAGGGTCCATAATCACATCTTACTCACCCCTAAGACCAACACCATTTTAGTAAATACTTTTTTAAAAAACACCATTTTAATAAATACTTTTTCCACCAATACCATTATGAAAAAAAACTCCTCTTTTACTCTGAAGCATCAGTTCCCAAGGGATAATGCATTCAAAGGTTAGTACAATATTTAATATTTTTATTAAGGTCAAATATCTATAAAAGTATTTTAGGGTGAAGCGGCATAACCCTTATAAAAAAATTACATTAATAAAAATACTCAATGAGTGTATACCATCTCACTTTTACCCAAATTCAACCTTAATACCCTAAAGTGTTGAAGGCACAACTCTAATACCGTAATTTTTTTTATCTTTTAAATTAAAACAAATATACATTATTAAGTTTAAATATATAATAAAAATAATTATCTACCGAAACTAAAGTTGTTAAACCAATGTGGAGGGCATGGATTGAACAAGAGTCACAAAAGAAACCTTGAAAACCATTTTACATTAATACCCATTACCAAAAAAGAGCCAAAAGCATGTATACATTGACATTATTTTCCACCATATCATATGCAACACCTACCTTGTACTATTTGTTGCCCTTTGCATTCATATAGGGGCAAAATTGGAACATATATTTTGTTCATCAGATTGCATGTGAGTGTTGGTACCACAATTCCTGATGACTACACTTTGTCTTGAAACAATACCTTCATCATCTATATGCTTAATATGCTTCTTTTCATTCACATTTGCCAAAACCATGTATACATTGACAAAAGCACTACCAACACATGTTTGTTTTACCTTTGGCATTCCATATTTATAATTTCTTTCTTTTTGGATTTGAAACAAGAAATTTTCTTCATGTTTAAATCATTTTTTTTATTTCATAATACTTTGCCAAATCACATTTAAAGGCATATACGATGGCGTTCATCGGCGAAGCTTCATTAGGGCCTGAAGGGGCCCCGCCCTCCCTGATTTTTCGCTCAGAAGTGTTAATTTATACGTATTCGGCCGAACATTTTATAGGTATTAAGTTCCGCCCCCCCTGATATTTTCCCCAAAGTGTTAATTTTTATGTACTCCGTCGCGGGTCCTGAAGAAAAACGATGGGGGCCGAGATTTTTTTTCCAACCAGGGGGCCCGGAACTATAAAATTTTCGGCCGAATACGTATAAATTAACACTACTGAGCGGAAAACCAGGGCGGGCCCTCACAAACCTCCACCCCTAGGCCCCTGTGTTTTTCTTTAAGCATCGCCACCGATGAGTGTTAATAATCATGGTTGTTTTAGCTCAAAGAAGTAATATTACTAAAAAGGGACAATCTTATAAAATTGAAAAGTTAGTTATTTTTATATATTATAAAAAAAATGGCCCAGTTAAATCAGGTTAACCGTGAGTAAGCGTCGACTTTGCACGTGAAAGGATTTAAGCTTAGTTCAGTTAAATATCAATTTTTATTTTGGGTCAACTAAAATAATCAGCAAACACGTTAACTTATAAAAGGGAGTGAGGGGCAAGCAATATATCATTCTAAAAATGTGATAATTTTTTTTTACCATATATAATATTATTTCTAAAAAAATGAAAGGTGGTCCCGGTCGGTTATTTCGGTTATTTATACACTTGTAATCATAATAATAAAATCGTCTATCAAAAAACCATAACCGCAACATTGGGTTTTCAATCGATTCTGTGACACCCAGCATTTCAGGTCAATATCCATATGACATAAATGCACGTTCATACTTATTATTTCCTGATATTTTATTTTGACTAAGTAAAGTCAAGAAGTCTAGCAAAGGAGTTTATTCCAAGTCTAGTAAATCTTAAAGAATTACTAGAAAAAGTAAGCAGTATAACCCGACTTAATACGAACGTTAATGGTTAAATAAGATAACCAGAAATATATATATATATATATATATATATATATATATATATATATATATATATATATATATATATATTACACAAAAATTTACGTTGAACCAAGATGTTAATATTTTCTTCAACGAGCCATAAACTGGTTAAAAATTATAATACCGTGAAGAATCGAAACCGAATTAAATTACCATTTGGAACTCTAATTGATACTAATAACATTAATAAATTAATACTTAAATTTAGTTATCATTAACCCCAAACCACTTCCTTGACTTTCTCGGCCGAAAGTCAGGAGAGCCATTCTTCCACTTGCTAATTCACTCAAATTCAGATAAAAACCATACCTCCTCAGTACTAAATCTCACAACTCCTTTCAAGCTTTCTCATTTTCTTACGAAAATTTCCCAATTCTCCTTCAAGTCGAAGTCCATTTTTAAAGCGAAATCCACCATAATTCGGTGTCATAAGGAGAATTTCAAGTGTTCTTGAAGAGAGCTTAACAAAAGAATTCAAGACTATCTTCTCTGTGTCTCTCAGAATCTATTCCCTGTTTGAGGTAAAAACTCAATATTATCCATTTCATTTTCTTTTAAACCATAGCTGAACATGCAAATCGTTCAAACAAAAGTAAGATAACAATAAAAGTGTGTCAAATTCAATATTTGAACATAAAAATATACATGACGAATTCTGTCAATCAAAGTGCAGTAATCGAAACTATAGTTTCGATACCTGTTATTCAATCGAAACTAGGAGTTTCGATACCTGTCAATCGAAACTAGGAGTTTCGATACCAGTTGTTCAAATCGAAACTAGGGGTTTCGATACTTATTTACTCAATCGAAACTAGGAGTTTCGATACCTATTTACAATCGAAACTAAGTAGTTTCGATACCGATTGCCCAATCGAAACTAGGTAGTTTCGATACTATTCTTGCCAATCGAAACTAGGTAGTTTCGATACCTGTTTTGCTCAGTCGAAACTAGGAAGTTTTGACATCTGTTCTGTTTAATCGAAACTAAGAAAGTTTCGATACCTGTTCATCAGCCCCATAGGGCAGTAACTCAGAACTATTTTTATAACAAAACAAAGGTTGGAAAAACTAAAAAGATATTTAAAAACAAAAGCAATCAGATCTGCTAAGTCGGGTGAACAACTTGCGTTTAAGACGGGTAGTCTTAACGTGTATGTTATCCTTGTGTAATTAGGATACGGATAGGCAAGTCTGCTGTTATTCAAATATTTGCTAGCATTCATACTGTCGAGGTGAGTTTCACTAATCCCCTTTTTCTAAAGTTTTGAAATGATTTGGGGTGGAAACATACTTGTAAAAGACTTTTGTGTATAAATGAATTGAACTAATGATCTGACCGTATGTGTGTATTGAGGGAAAAGTAAAGCGCTTAAAGTCCTCTGAATAAATTAGTAACCATTAGCTATGGATTTAGCCCGAGATTATATGAATAGTACTATTGGGGGTGACGCCTCCGGTCATGGTTAGTCGCGCTAACCAGGGGTCAAAATGGCCGAATGACCGCATATTGTCTTACTCGTAGAAAGGCGAGGGGAGGCACAGAATGTTGGGGTTTGGTTACGGTCTCGTACATTACATACTATTTTGTATTCCTTGCAAGCTTACAAATGGGGTCAATAGATCAGATTAGTATTCATATTCATTGGTAATACATGCAAAAGAGTTATGATCAGGCAAAAATGATTAGGTTTTAAACAAAAGAGTTCTGATCAGGCAAAAGTGATCAGGTTTTAAACAAAAGAGTTCTGATCAGGCAAAAGTGATCAGGTTTTACACAAAAGAGTTCTGATCAGGCAAAAGTGATCAGGTTTTAAAGAAAAGAGTTCTGATCAGGTTAAAGTGATCAGGTTTTACACAAAAGAGTTCTGATCAGGCTAAAGTGATCAGGTTTTAAAGAAAAGAGTTCTGATCAGGTTAAAATGATCAGGTTTTACACAAAAGAGTTCTGATCAGGTTAAAGTGATCAGGTTTAAACAAAAGAGTTCTGATCAGGTTAAAGTGATCAGGTTTAACAAGGAGTTTTGATCGGAAAATGATCAGATTTAAACATTGGGTTTATGATAACTCTTTATAATAACTTGTGAACTCACCAACCTCGTGTTGACAGTTTTAAGTATGTTTTCAGGAAATTGAACGTGGCCATCAGGTTAGCAATGTAGGATTCATGCATGCACGTGGATACGGCTTTTGAGAGGATTTCTCTTGTATAACTCATGGTCTTGAGTCATATTTGCGAAATCTTAAACTTTGTAAACTCAAGTTGATATTTTGTGATGTAAATATTTTAAACTCGATTATGTATCCAATTACATGTATGTGTTTGCGATAATCATATGCTTTGGAAACAAGTGAACGTCGCGCCTCGCGTTTCCGCCCTGGCGGGGTGTGACAGATTCAGTTATTTCAGTTTACTTTTATGACTATTTCGATTATTCATCTTTTTTTCCTAGGGTTGTTGACCGTTTTGGTATTCAGGTCTAAAGTTAATTGGTACGGGTTATTCGAGTTTTTGATCTTTGAAAGTCTAACCAAAAGCCGACCCTGATAACAATCGGCTTTCGAATTAATAGGTTATTTATAATTCGGGTATGGGTGAAATTAGGTCGGTAAAATAGACATGCATTTTTCCCCACCTTTAGTTGTGTTACTTTGAAAACTTTTATTAGTACTCTACAAAATTCTAGCCTTAATTCATAACACACAATAATGGAAATGCATAGTTGTTTGACCTAATTTCTTAAGGAAAAAACCATTTTATTTTGACTCTTGAACATGAGATTTGACTTTTGAGAAAACAAGTCATCATGTTAGGCTTGAAGCACCACCACCACCACCACTACTTTTAAGCAAGATTTGACCCTAAAACATGGTTTATTCTCTCCCATGTTTCTTGAAAATGAGAGCCATTATCCTTAAAGTTTTCAATTAATCCAATTAACATGACTATAATACACACCCCCCATTACCACATGTAGTTGCCATACAAAGACTTCTTGTTTTTTTGTCTCATGATATCATATTTGCATAAATTAAAAATTTAACTAAAATAGAAACGAGTCAAATAGAATCTAATGTTAACACCTGTCATGATCGATTATTTTATAGATGCTAAGATGCATTAAACGTAAAAACGATGACATTCCTGTAAAACCATCTTAAATTTATTTGTTTTCATAATTACAATATTATTGCAAGGAAAATGTTTCTTTCATAAGCAGCATATCCAAATATTTATGTAAAGATGGATTGAGAAAATAAGTAAATGATTTAATTCTTTTTAGATGGGTCGAGTGGTTATAAAACTCTCTAATGTTTGAATGTTTGCTCGTTTAGTTTCTTTCTAGTCGAGGTTTTTTTCTTTAATATATTTTTCTTTTACTAATCATTCAGGTTATTAGACTTTCGAAATCGACAGTTTAAGGTCACTTTGACTACTTTATGTAACATATTTTTTTCGTCATTCAAATCACTGATTTAAAACAAGTTAAATTTTAGAAAATATTTATTCGTTTGCATACCTTTTATAGATCCTCAAGGATTTCAGATTAGATTCATATCTCGTGAAACATGTTGTTTTAAAAGTTAATTTTTTTTAAACGTAAATTTCTTAATTCCTGTTGAGAGTGGGACTTGAACCCATGATCTCTATAAACCTTGATATTCCTCTACCATTGAACCACCAACCCTAAAGTAACAACAAAAATTGTTGTTCAAAAATCATAATTAAATAGATAGTTTTCATAAAACTGAGTGACATCATATGATTTTTATAAAATATCAAACAAAATAACTATGTATTTTATAAAATATGTTACATTTTTGATAACTTTAACTAAATAACTATAGTCTATACTAATAATAAATAAATAAATACTTGTTACATAACCTTTCTACCTTTATATATTAAATACTAGCTTAGATCCCATGTAATACACACAGGGTGAAAAAATAATCAGAATGAATATGGAGGCGACGCGTGATATTAAATTTTTTTATTTATTATATAGTATAGACTAGGTTAAAACCCATTTTTTTAGAACAACAAATTTATTTTTAATCTTGTCACTAGTGTGACTTGAACCCGTGACCTCCAAACCTTAGGTGCTCTTAGAGGTTTTGCCTCTACCATTAGGCCACCAACCCTGATAGTGGTTAAAACTCATTATTACATGAGTTAAATAAATACAACTCATTGTAAACCAACTGTTTCTTTAAAACTTTATATGTAGGATGTTATTGATAAAATAGTTATCTTTTAAATATATTTTATAAAAAGAATAAAGAAATGTTCAATTTATAAACATATTTTATGAATAGACATATTTTTTAAAATAAAAATAGTTATACAAATCATTATTATTTAATAAGAAAGAGGGGAGGGCAACAAAAAAAATAAAAAAAAATTAATAAAATTTGTATAATTAATAGGAGAGAGAGAGAGACTGGAAAAAAATGTTGAGAGTGAATATAAGAATGACAAGTTTCCCACCAAAACTTTTATTTATTATATAGTATAGATTTTGAAAAATCCTTATATGTTGGTAAATATCTTGAAAAAATCCTTACATGTTTTAATTTTTTTTTGAAGAATCTTTGTGTGCAGTGGCAAATCTAGGAAAAAAATTCAGGGGTATCGATTCAATTTTTTTCCGTACATTCAAGTAATGAAACATTGAATTTTTTTTTGGTATTGAAGTAAATGAAACAAACTTTTTTATTTTTTGCATTGAAGTAAATTCAAGGAAATTTTTTTCCTTACATTCAAGTAAATGAAATTTTTTTTTTTACTATAATCAAAAATATCAAATACACAATAACAAGTTGTTATAACAACTAAAAAAGCAACTAAACTCTATTCTAAAGTCCAATTTCACCCAATTACACATATAAACCGTAAATCAAGAATTGCATATAAACTTGAAATCAAAATTAGTAGAATACCTTAATGAGGATTGAGGAATTGATGGATTAGCGGTGTCCGAAGGATGGCGGTGGTGTGTGACCCTGCAGATGGACCTTATGGTGCGTCTGCTTCTGGCCTTCATCGTTCAACACTTCAGCGACTCTAAATTAGGCCGATGGAAGGCGTAGATGGATATGGATTATGTATTTGGATCAAGAATTTAGGTATTGGTTTTTTGAGCTATAACTAAAATTATTCATTTAAACATTTGGGCTTTAAATTAAACCCCAAATGCCAAGTTTAATTAGTTAAGTACTGTTTTTATTAAAATTTCTTGGGTTTTTATAAAGTTTTATGATTTTAATAAAATTTTAAGGTTAGTGTTGGCCGTTGGGATTTGTAAGAAAATTTTAGGGGTATCTAAAATTTCGTTCAAGGGTATCAGGAAACATAAAACGGTAAAAAAAATAAGAAATTCCACTGCGCGTCGCCCAAAGGCTAAATCCGTTCCCGTTTGTATGTAAGTCTTATTTTTTACTTAAAATCGTATAAAATAGTACAAGGAAATAAAGACGAGACGCGTAATAACTTCTCAACGAACTAACATCGATATATGTTCAATAAGACAATATTCAAAACCATAAATAACATGTTTAATTATGAGATAATTGTATATGCTAGTAAAAAAGAACTTCGTCACAAGCATAATCATCTTGAAAAACTCATTTTCCTAGCTTGTAGTGAATTGAGAGATAATGTGAATACTACATTATGTGGCAGTTAATTAGATTTGCAAGAGATAGGTCATGGGAAAGATGAGAAAGAAAAGACATGAATATGGACTCCCACCACTGAAACATCATGTACATACTCAGTTTTTCACATGCCGGTTTTTTTATTTATTCAAATCGTATATGTACTTGTGTTATAAAATAATTTTTAATTCAGATAGTATTTGTACTTTTGCTCTAACTTGACTATTCTACTGGTTAAAAAAAATATGCTCGAATAATCAATCAACCTTAATTGTTTAAACATGTAATTTCATTGCAAAAATACAACTACAAGTTACTTCAACTTGTTCATCATCTTCACGTACTTCATTATCCTTTCCATTTCAACAAGTATTTGTGATCATAAGTTTATATCTTATAAAACTTATATGTCTCAATCCAAAATATATATCCATCCCCTATATAGGGGATGCATTATTTGAGTTCTTATAAATATTAGGAGAACTCGTGATAACTCACTAAAAAACCAATCTAAACCATCCTTTTGTTTTTACTATATTAGAATACAACATAAAAAAAATCTATACTATCAAATAAATAATTTTTTTTCATGTCATGTGTCGCCTCCATATTCATTGTCATTATTTTTTCCCCGCCCATCTCTCTTATTGGAAACACATTTATCTTTTAATAACAATAATTTATATTTAAAGAAAATATTAATTATAAGGAGGGTAGACTTGTAATATCCCGTATTTCTAAGGCGCTAGATCGGGAACGAGATTTACATGAAATCAAGGAAAGGGAGCGAGATGGATCGGGACTTGGCCCGAGTCGCCGAATGGGTCGCTTAGTATGGAGGCTTGGGCCTTAAGATCCTAGCTCTCCCTTCCCCAACTTTCTCACTTCATCTTCTTCCCTCCATCTTAGAAAAAGAAAGACCTAGAGAGAGAAAGTGACGTTTTTGCCTCTAGATCGATCCATTCTCCCTTTCCGACGATTACACGAAGCTTTGCTGAAGAAATGAGAAGATTTATGGTAAGGATATCGTCTAAATCTTAGTTTTAGGGTTTTTGGGTAAAAATGGGTAAAAACAAGTTTGTTCAAAAAGCTTCGATTTTTACGTTTGTTTAACTCTAAAAACCATAGATCTGGCTTCATGGTTAAGAATAGAACAGTTTGGACGTAAAAAAGAGTTTTGATTGGCCAAGAGCCGTATGAACGGTCTGGAAAGTGATGAAGTGTCCGAAAAGTAGTTTTCGACCGAAAAGGTTTTCGGAAGACTTAGTTTTCGGGCGAAATGGTTTTCAGATGAAATGCATTTCGGGCGAATTAGTTTTCAAGCGAAATAGTTTTCGGGGGAAAGACATTTCAGACTAAAGGGATTTAGACCGAAATGGATTTTGACCGAAAGATATTTCGGTCAGTAGGGTTTTCGACCAAATAGATTTCAGACGAATTGTTTTGTTATGTCTCGAAGTTAACACGTTTTGTTTATGACCGCTCGAACAGATCGCCTAGCACTTGTTGAGCCTTACACCTAGGAAGAGCTAACTAAGAAAGTCAGGTGAGTTCTAATCTCATTTTTGTCTGTTTTAGAAGTGGTGTGCATAATTAGTAGAAAATGTTTATTATATATTCTATATTAATAAACTAGGGCAAAAGTTATGCTTTTGGGAATCGTTTAAAAGAGGCAAAAATATGATTTGTGAAAAGTATAGGTATATTTATGGTAAACGTTTATTATATTTTTATATACATAAACAAAGGTATAATATATGTGCAACAAATTGTTTGGGAAACGGAAGATAATTATGGCAAGCGTTTATTATATTTTCATATACATAAACAAAGATATATTATATGTTAAGTTTTGGACAAGTTAAAGAACGTTTTATGTAAAGAAAGTGAACAACTTTTCCTACGGGAATGTGTACCAGCTTGTTAAGGTTCATTCGGGGACATATGTTACTTGTACAAGATGTCAGATATGTGTTATGCCCATTAATAAGAGCCTTGGTAGTTCGTTAACAGTTGTACAATTGGGATGGGTGAAGGCGGTTACTCAAGGGGTCCATGCAACCTCCCTGTAGTGTTAAGCGGTATTGATCACGAGGACAATAACAATACTTGTCGGTTCATGGACGTTGTCCATGGAGGCAGTACCTGTTAAGCGGTATTGATCACGAGGACAATACCAGTACTTGTAGGTTCATGGACGTTGTCCATGGAGGCATTACCTGTTAAGCGATATTGATTACGAGTACTTGTCGGTTCATGGTCGTTGTCCATGGGGGCAGTACATTAGTGACAAGGGAATTGACGGCTAAGCGGTATTCGTTGGTTCATGGTTGTTGATCATGTGGGGCGGTACAAGCTAAATGAATTGACGGTTATCGTATGTTGTTAAACTGTTTTATGTAAATTTTTGTCTTAATGGCGTTATGTATGTATTAGTAAACCTTTTCGTATAAATGATTAAAGTAAACGTTAAACTCATTTTGCGTTGCTGATTTTTAGTATGCACATCAGTTAAGTGTAGGTAGCTGTAGATGGATGAAGATGCTTGGCTTGGCGAGAACAGTTACCCCGAAGATCAGAGTCTGGCATCCCGATTTATGTTTAAGTTTATATTATTTTAGACAAGTTCTTTTTGTACTAGACAAGTTATGTGTTGACATGTTATGCTGCGATGTTTATGTTAAGCTTTTAATCGATTCCGCTGCGTTTGTGAATGTCTTATGTTTATGAGCTATGTGTTGATGAGTAAACCCAATAAGTGAGGCCTCCCGGGTTTGGGGCCTTACATGACGGCGGCGACGCTAGAAAGGTGTTTGACTCTAATACCAAGTTAAACGCCATTTATGTGTGTAATTGTGTAAAATTGTATTGATTGTGTAATGAGTTAGAGTTACAAGAGTTATATACTATAACCATATTTACACAAACTACCCTATATTTACCACTATTAACTATTGATCTAATATTTAGAGTTCGCAAATTACGTACGTGTTTATACTGATTCGAGACTTGATTCACATGAAAAAAGCAAAAATCAAATTTAAAAAATTAATATTTACATATAGATTGTAACTTCTATTATGGTTGGAGGAAAATTCATCAACTCATAATTCTATATATAAATTGGTGGGCGTTTAGCTAAGTACAGAGATTTGAAGGTGAGAACCACCCATTAGTCTCATCCTAGAGATTGATCCAGCACCTAATGTTATATTAGTTACAGAAAAAACTAACAAAAGCTTGAAGACATAATATTATGTTGTTGGATTCTATTGTGAAATTATCCATAATATAGATAAAAGAATAAAAATACATATAGCTATGTAATGGATGGAAGTCATCAGAAGTATATATAAAAAATTATCCATTTTAAATATTATTAATAATTCAACCTGTCCAGTCAACTCATTTCTAGCTACCTGTAATCAATACATTGGTTTTCATTAAATTTAAAGTGGCTAAACCATTACTGGGATTCCAATATGCATTAATAATCAAATTCAAGAATCACAAACAACAAAGGTCAAAACTTTCCCTCTATGATCAACCCAAGGCCCACAATCAAGATTCCAAAACAGGTGATCTTGAGTTTACTTTTCTTTTAAATTCATAGAATTATAGCTATATATACAACCCATGTAGGACTTTGCAAACCGGCTAACAAACCCTACTTTATAATATTCTTGAAAACATGAAGAGTTTTCAAGAAACACCCATGAACAAAGATGAAGAAGAGTCTGAAGAAAGCAGCTGGACCTTTTACTTTGAAGAGTTTTTATGGCAAAATGATCAAAAAGTGATCATGAATTGTAATGAAACCTTAAATTCATTAGCGCCAGATGCTAGTTCTTCGTCTGTTGTCAAGAAAGCAGCTTGCTTTCAAGATGATCAGACGAAGAAACTGAGTTTGAAGAAAAGAAAAAACAAAGGAGTAATAATTGATGATTCTTTAGAAGACACTGCTAGTTCTCCTTTAAGCGGTTCAAAGGTATGTTTACATGCATTATATATATATATATATATATATATATATATATATATATATATTACTCAAACAGGCTGATTCGGTTGCTAGATCTGTTTAAAGTTGAAGTTACCAACAGATCAATTTGATGTATTTAGCAACAAATTTCTTTTTTGGCACTATTTCTAGTGATGTCACCTAGGACCACAAAATGAAAATGAAAAAGGTTAAACATTTGAGGGTTAGTTCAGTAGGGTTTTGGGGAGGTTTATTTGAATTTTTCTGGTATTTATATATATATAGTTTAGAAAGATCATTAATTTACACATGTTCACTAATTGTCTTTTCATCTTGTTTAATTAAACAGGTTACTTATTTTGATCAAGTGAAAATCAAGAACAAGAAAACCCTACACATCTCAGAGGTTAGTTTAAACATCATTCTGGTTAATATTGTGAAAACTGAAAAAAAAACAAAACATAGAACATTACATTCTATACAAAATTATATTAAATGGTTATTGTTCACGATTGTTCATTATACGAAAATAACAAATATAATCATTCAGAGTTAATGTTAACCTTTTGTTTATAAAATCTGGATTTTGCAGGAGAAAGTTGGCAGTTGTGAAGAAGAAATTAAGAAGATATTGGTTAGTTCAAATATTGAGTTGAAGAAAAGGGGGCTTTGTTTAGCACCTTTGTCTTCATTAGCCAATTATCTCTCTTGAATCACAAGACAATTTCTTGATGCAAAAACATAAACTATAAGATGGATCAGTTTTTCTGAAAAGATCCAAAAAGATTAACTTTTGTGTATTTGTTAAATTATGAAATGTGTCTGATGATTAATTATGTTTGGATTGATCGAAAGCCATAACGATGGTCGATTAGAAAAATAATTAGTTCATGGTTCTGATCATAAGTTTATGCTAGAGTCGAATAATCCGATTTTGAGAGATTGATTATATTGTGAATAGAGTGTCATTCAGTTTTAAGAAAATTCCAAAAAAAACTAATGTTCAAGAGACAGAGACAATAATATATCTTGTGTATATGGTTCTTTTGCTTGCCTATAAACCCATCCGAGTGCGCTTAACCGTGGAGCAGGGCTGACAATTTCTGACCTGTTTAAGACACGATTAGACCTGTTTAGTAAAAATTACACTATGTAATTTTATACATTTTCAAAACTAAGTAAAATTAGGAGGCTAGACTCCATCATTTCTTATTCTTGGTACATAAAAGATACAACTGTCTTATAGACATGAGATATAAAGTAGTTAAACGAGTCGTATTCATGTTTGATACTTGTGTTATTCACGTCGCCCCTGACCTGTTTAGACACGAATTGACCTGTTTTGTCAGCCTGTGGAGTTCTCCACTCATTCGTAGCCAATAATACATGTTAGTGTTATTGAGGCATTTCTTATAAAACCATCATCTCTCATGGGCTGGTGTGAGATATGTCTAAAGTGTTACATATATTTCCTAGCTTCTTTGTTTGTTTTACTGCATAATGTAATTTTTACTTTTATAAAATAACAAATTATAAATAGTATGCAACCAGCAAGTAGCAACCAACTACCAAATATAAATAATATACAGTCAGCATAACCATAAAACACCATGGGGCCTGGACATAGAATCAGTAGGAATTAAAAGCACCATTGCCAGTGCAGTGGCCCTTCTTAATTAAAGACATTAATAAAGGAATAGAAACCTTATAAAAATCTCATTTTTTATATATATACTGATCAAAGTTGAATAATTATGAGAATTCTTTCAGTGAATCCATAGGTTTTATTGCATGTTTAGTTAAAAAGGTTCATTGGTTTAGCTTTATTTCATGTGTGTAATAACCCAAAAATTTAGCAATTAAACTAATATTAATATAATAATTATGGATTATAAGTTATAGTATATTTGACATTAATTAAAAGTAAATAAAAAGAATCCTAACGTAACCAAGAATTTTACAAATTTAGTAAATATAGTTGAAGTTAATTGAGCAAAAATCCTTAATTTTGACCAGCTCTTGATTTCGGTAACCATCCAGCAAATCCGCCGGATTTTTTCGTAGGGCTTTAGCCAACTGCATATAATATATGTACATTTACACGTCGAGTCTTTCCTGTATCGCTTCCCTCTCGAAAACATCTCCAAATCGAACCATCACCACCGCATTTAACATCTGAGTTTAATCCCGTCACCCGTTCACCACCACGCCACCATTAAATCAACCCTGTGTCGCTATAGCCGTCATGATTGAATCGTTCGAAGCAACCAGGACTACACTCTGCAAGTCGATTTCGTATGAAACAGGTTCTTGTAACATTCATGGGTGACTTATACTTCTTTTGCATTTTTGGCTAAGGTATGGATTCTAACCCCTCTCTTTTGTAGCATGTTTTCGTCCTTTTCCTTTTTTCTACACTTGGTCTTTCGGACTTATGCGTATTAGTTACTTGTTCAGTTGGTTGTCTAAAACCCGTCTTACACTTCGGAATTTGTAGCATGCAATATACCTTTAAGCTTGTACTCATTATTGCATGTTCCTTATATTATATTCAGTTTAGACATATGCCCTTATGTTCAGTTATCTGTTTGGTAGTTTATACTACTCTTCAGATTTAGTACTCTGTTACCCGAGCATTTCAGACACATCATTGTGGCGTCAATGATGTGACACTTTTCGTGACAATATTTTTAAAAGTTCACGGCGTCTCCGCCTAGTACTCAGGGAGTACATTGGCCATATATGAGAGGCATATGGATCGATCCTAGTTCAGTTTAATTTTGTTCAGTTCAGTTAAGGAGGATGGAATAATGTGTGAACGCCCCCACACACCATCTCATTAGGTTCATGGGCTAGCTAGGCATGTACCGTTCAGTTCAGTTTAGGCTCTAGGTACTTCCTTATATTATACGACTTATTTTATTAATATACCATTGTCGTGTAGATCAGTTCAGTATCAGATTTAGCATTATTTGTTCGGTTCAGTATCATATTTCGGTATTGCATGTTTAGTTCAGTATCATATTTCAGGTTTCAGTATGTTGCGATTACTTCCGTATCAGTTATACCATTGTTCGCTTCCGCATTATTATAGTTTCAGTGCCACTGCTATTGTTCTTTCCGTCACTAAGCAATTTTTTGCTCAACCGTGTTTCTTTTTGTTGTTTTCTCTTGTTTCCGTAATAGGTACACAAGGGAATCATGTGAATGTGTGAAGAGAGCAATAAAACTATCTAGGATGTGGAAAATGAGGAAATTAATAAAGACTTGTTTGTAATTGATTTAGACGTTTGACAAATAGGTATCTTTTAAATTTTTAGGATGCTAGATTTTAAACTTTAGACCGTTACACTTTAATAAACCATGATTGTGTTTTGATTTGATATCTGTAATAGTGACACGTCAGCCCTATTTGAGTTAGGGTGTTACAATGTGTATATCTTATAATCAGTTTTATCTCATATTAATTACTTGGTGAAATAAGAGTGAGGCTACAAAATGAAACGATATAATTAAACAAATGGATTTACAGATTTTTACAACCCAAAAGTTGGGTTTAAGATGCTTTAATTAGGTAAACATGCAATAGAAAAGATGGCACATGAGATTAGGTAGACAATGCAAGCTGCAACTGGCCATTTTCAAAGCTAAACATTATACAAATTGGTTAATTGTCAAACCAGCCACATGCGTGTAATAATTTCAACTCATTTACTTAAGAAAATATCGTTTCTAGTCCATGTACATACTTCTCTATCAGTTCCTAGACTTCCTCTACATTATTGCTGGTACTTTGGCTTTGTGAATGTTAAATGTTGAAAGAATCTGGATGGATTGGATTTTATCTAAAAAGTGTACAAGTAATTTAGTTCTTTGATCAAACTAATGTAACTGCTAAAATTGATTTAAAGTTATTATTTTTTTTCAGCAATACCATATTTTGGGGTCATCTAATTACTCATAATAATTACACCAATCCGTTTATCACGGGGCTCGAACCCTTAACCTCAAAGGAGCTTCACCATTTTAACTCAAAATGGCAAACACCCCCCCCCTAATTTAGAAGTTAATTAATGGCTCAAAGAGTAAAATATAAATTTTGACCTTGTGTTAAGTTTCCTTTTCCATTAAATATTAGGTTCACCAACTTTTTTAAACTCAAAAATCTTTTTATACAATATATATTTTTTTAAATAGTTACACCATAAATTTGGGTATTATTTTATCTTTAATTTAATTATAGTATTGTTATATTTTTTTATATAGAAAATGACAATTTTTTAGAATAACATAATACACGCTCAAAATCTGTGTTGGTTAGGACAATTATATCGTATAACAACACAATTGTAAATATTAAACCAACACAATATGTCATAAATTTGTGTTGTTTTTCTACGGGCATAAATGATGCAAATACTCCTCACCATGGAACCAGTACCGTACACATGGCGCACTCTCCTTACTTTCTACAATTTTTAGGCAAAACTCACTTATACACACACACACACACACACATATATATATATATATAGGGTCCAACCTTCTCAATCTCTCATCTCTTATCTTATCAGATATACTAGCCACCATAATCTTTCTTTAAAAACCTCATTTCATACATAGCCCAACCTTGTGTGTCCACACATCAACCTCGGCATCCTCATCTCCGCTACCTCCAACTGGTTCGGTTTGTTTTCAATTTTACATGTAAAGGTTAACTTCAACATTATTTTAATGCTCCACATGGGATTATTAAAAAAAAGAACCTAACCTATTGTGAAGTAAACAACAATTACCCTTTACTAAAAACCTCATTTGGTTTCCATTCACCGATAAACCAAAAGTTTTGGTTTCGGTTTGGGTCTAAAACCAGGCCAAACTGATCCATACACACTCCTGTTAAAGGTTATTCCAACCCAACCTATTGCGAATTAAACAACAACTATCCTTTATGAACAAGACCGGTTAGTGGAAAGCAAATTGAATGATGAAGAATGGGAGGAGAACCAACAACACAAGGAAGAAAAGGTTGAGTCGCCTACTCAACCATAATTCACTGAAGTACCTCTCACCCGCTCACAAGCATCAATCAGTGAGTGGTTCTATGATACAAGTTTGCAAATATTTGTAATCAAAAGAATTAATGGTATGTTCTCAACCTTTTGTAAAATCACTGAAGCTAATGTGTTGCCTACTACTGAGTCTTCTACCTATGACGATAGAAACTGAGAAAGGAAATTAATTGTTGATCGAAGAAGATAAGACGGTCTATGTTGTATGTGGAAGGGCAAGAAGAGATTGCTCCAGTATCATCATACATTCCGATTATCTCTTGGGAATATCTTCATGATACTAGTACTTATGAAATTCTTGGAGTAGATGGATCAAAGGAAACATTCAACACATCCAAACACTTATGTTTAAATGAAATCTCCTTGCAGAATTTGAGAAAATTATCCTTGATTAACAAAGAGAAGAATGAGATGGCATTTGGAGTTGAAAGAGCCATCAAAGCTTTTGTCAAAAGATAGAGTGGGTTTTGGTAGCATCTGTCTAGGCGGAGATTGTTGGGATCTGGATAAAGACAGATTGCTACTGTATAATTAAAGAAAGCAAATATTATGGAATTATATCTTTGACTATTCATTTATATGTAACAGTCTATTTACGTAATTATAGGTTGTAATTTTTAGTCAGTGCTATGGGTGTGGAGAATATCTCGAAATCATTTACTATCAAACATGTATAAGTATCATGCTCTCACCTTGTAATCATCATCATTTTTTATTTTGCAATATACGAGTAGTATTTATATTATTCTCTTATTCATATCTTGAATACTATCAATGATTATCTGTTTAGATTGTTTCCGTCTTTCTAAACAAGATAGAACCATTATAGTGGATCTTGACATCAGGTTCTTTAGCTTTTGACTTGTTGGAGTTGAGTTGACCGGATATTCTACTATCGAGCCATGTAAATTCCCTTGACTATTATAATTGACATTATTAGCTAAATTAGCATACAATGTAACGGAGAGAAAAATGTTTTCGAGAGCGAAAGATGAACATGAGTACAAAAAAGGAATTATAAAAGAACAAAATGCCCTCATAAGACACGTGAGAGGTTGTATATTTTACGTGGGGAAGGTTCCGCTAAGAAGTGGTTTTTCGCTAAGAAACGCTAAGAAGTGGTTTTTCGCTAAGAAACGCTAAGAAGTGGGTCAAACGAACTCCGATTGAGCTCATTCGAGCGGCGTTGGAACCGTCTCATCGAACTCTAATCCGGACCCAAAAACCTAAACCCCCCTCCACCCGCACCCCAAAAACCTAAACCCCCCCTCCAACCCCACCCCGAAAAGCCTAAAACCACCACCCCCACCCCCAAAAACCTAAACCCCCCACCCCACCCCACCCCCCCCCAAAAAACCTAAACCCACCCCCAAAAACCTAAACCCCCACCCCCACCCAAAAAAAAACCTAAACTCTAAGGCTAAAATCCTAAAATTCAACGCTAAGATCTAAACCCTAAAAGCTAAGATGGTAGAGTTCGACGATACGGTTCCAACGCCGCTGGAATGAACTCAATCCGAGTTCGTTTGATATCGTTTCTTAATGTTTTTGTCACTTCTTAGAGTTCTTAGCCGAAAACAACTTGTTATTTGATCCTCCCCTATTTTACGTTGTTTTTTCATATAACAAGATGAACAAAGTTTGTAAATTACTCTAATAATGAAACTTAACATCTACTAATGAAAGTTTTAGAACAGTTCAGGGACCCTTTCTGTAACTTCTTAAATCAATTCGGTAACTCGATTCTCATGAAAGCTGTGGGATCACTTTCTGTTATTTTCTGGACGACGATCGGAAGCCCAATTTCATCAATTCGCCGGAGGCCGGCAAACGAATTCCGATACCGGAATAAAAGAAATCCACATCGCAGCAATGGTTTTGAAGTCTAGGATCAAATCCGTCGATTTTTTCAGGTCCGATCTCTGTGTATTCATCCTGAATAATCGAAACAAACCGGTTATAATATCACCGTTAGTTATTGTAGTTAACATGCTAACATTTTTCATCATATCGGTGATCACTTGTCTTTACTATGCACTTGCAGTCTAATCTAATGTTCTATAGTTGTTTTATTAGGTATATTTAAAACAATTTATTATCTGTAATATTTAGGTTTAAGTATATAAGTGTGAAAATGCTACCAAAAATAAGTAAAAAAGGAAGTAAATATATGATGAAAATAATACTTTCTAATTATACTAAGGCTATGTGTAATGCTTCTACTAAAAACTGAAAAACACCCTACCACGTCACCGTCACGTCAGCAATAGTGCAACTACTAAACACAATCACTAAGATGTGTAATGGTTTCACTATCCATACATATACATATGCACATATACATATACATAACACACACAAACACCAACCCTATGCCCGTGTTTTGAATCACGCCCCCAATAACGCCCATTCACTGGCCAAGTGGATCACACCACCCCCCTTCCACGCCCATAACACTTGGCCTAAAACCTCTAAATATCTGGTTAATCTAAATATATGCCCCATTATCTGTTAATAAATTGAAAAACTGAAATGATCAGTTTATAAGTATGGTAGACATCTTCACAGTATTACACATGAGCTTAATCTGTTAAGAGTAAGGTTATTATACTTTCTTACATGATTTTTTTATTTTTTACCATTTTTTAAAATATTATCAGGAAAATTCCACGAGATTTGACAGAGGCATCACTTTCAGGTGCTGGATTATCCATTGTGGCAGCTGTCTCTATGTTGTTTTTATTTGGAATGGTAGATAACTCACCTTTTGCTCTAAGTTTGATTCATTATTATTATATATGGGGTGCCCGTTCAATACAGAATCAATTTTAAGTAGTAAACTTAGAGAACCGCATAAACAAATGTTCGTATTGATTTAACTGTGATACAGAATAAGACGGTTATGTAACCTCATAATCCACTTTTTTTATCTCTCCTAGGACAGCACTACACACAAGTGCTTATGCAGTTCTCTACTTTAATTGGTTATGTATTGAACGGCGCCCCATATAAGACTATTGGGAGAGCATTTTGAGCTTAAAAAGTGTTTTCTTGTGCCTTTCATTTCTATCTTGATTAATGACAGTTGTAGTGAAGTGTTAGGGGATTGTTTTGTATTTTAAAAGATAGTTTGATATTGCAGGAGTTAAATAATTATTTGGCCATCAGTACTACCACTTCTGTCATAATTGACCAAAGTTCTGACTCAGAATTCTTACTTATTGGTTTTAATATGAGGTATGGTCCATGAAACTGATTTTCTTTTGTTTTATTTTCTTGTTACCCTTTAATTTTGTTTTTCCTTTGAAATCTTGATTGACAGTTATAAGACAGTTACATAACCACATAATCAACTCTGACTGTTTTAACAAAATCTTGCATTCTATGTTCATTGCAGTTTTCCAGCTTTATCATGTGAGTTTGCATCTCTGGATGTTAGTGATGTATTGGGAACGGTAACTTTCATCGTCTCACTTCTGTTGATTGCGTGTGATCCAAGTTATCTTAAGTTTATCTTGTTAAAGGGTATTTTAGGTATTTATTTATTACTCAAAAGACTGTTCCTCTAAAAAGTCTTGGCCAAATTCAATTCATCCAAACATCATGCTTTATAGCTTCATTTTGTTTCTCTTATTTGCAGAATAGGTTGAACATAACTAAAACCGTACGCAAATATGCAATCAATAAACATTTACAAGCTACAGGCGCTGAAATTGACCCTATGCCGACTTTTACAATAATTAAGCATGATGATAAGATTGATGAGGAATATGCTGAAGGATCTGTTACACTGAATTCACATAATTTTGGCCGAATTTCTCAACAGTAAGTGAATTAACTAAATGATTATTGTCTAATTTCTAGCAAATAATATTTTGTTTGCTTGATTGCAGGTATTCAGTTTTGGTTGTGAATTTTTTTGCTCCATGGTGTCATTGGAGTAACCTTTTGGTATGCTTATTTACCCCCTCTTAACTGCAACATTTCATGAACCTAATCTAATTATTATTAGCTCATCCATTATTATAACACCTTATAATATTTCTGTTTTTTATATCCTAATATTTTTCTTCTTTTACATTATTTTACAAAACACTCCATCAAAGTATTTTGTTACTTTAAAGTTCATATTATTTGTTGTTTATTTATGTCAGAAACCATCATGGGAGAAAGCAGCCAAAATTATAAGAGAAAGGTCTAAATTAATGTCTATATTTCTCAAATAACAGAATTTATTCAGTAAATGATACACATTTTTCTGGTTCTTAATGCTCTCATTTTCACATCAACAGACATAATCTAGAAACGGATGGACGTATTCTTTTGGGAAAGGTAGATTGCACTAAAGAACCTGATTTCTGTAGAAGGTAATTGTTGACATCTTGTTTCGGTCAAGCATAAAACATAAGTGACAGATTTGGATTTGTTGGGTCTAACATTCGACTTAGAGGTGTTGATTTCGACCCATTTACTTATAATTGAGTTTATTTGGGATGTGCAGTTTTGATACCACCTATAAAGCCTCCTAAAATTGGGTTTTCAAATAATTACTTCTTCAACACTATTACTTATGTAATTCATAATTAACGCATCCATTATCTATGAAGTTTCAAGAAATGGATAACAAGTGTTAACGGGTCAACCCAAACTGACCCTTACCAAAACAGATCCATTTTGACCCAAACCCATAACCACTCATCAATCAAAACAGCATAACATTCTTTTGGTTTCTTAGTTGTGTTGTATGCCATCTCCTTATATTCATTGGATTTCTTTGGTTCTTATATTAGCCAGTGACTTTTTTTCACTTAAATAATTCATATTTCTCAATTATTATGATTAATACTCATTTTCTCATGGTCTTCAGTCATCACATACAAGGTTATCCATCTATTCGCATCTTTCGTAGGGGGAGTGATATAAAGTAAGTAACTTTTAGCCTTTATCTTTATGTGCATATTAATTTATTTATTTTTATGATTTTTCTGTCTTGGATGGATGTTTAAGTTTGCTGATCAAAATAAAATCTACAAATTAATTCATGTTGTCTAATTTCTTGGATCAGGGATGTGCATGGGATACATGATCATGAATCATATTATGGACACCGAGATACAGATAGCTTGGTTGAGGTAAGAAGGCTTAAATAAATTCTATATATTTAGGCCATCAACTATATTTGGTTTATCAAAAGGTTTATAAAATATGAAGTGTTATGTAATTACCAACACAATATTATCCAAGTGTTTTCTTGCTACAGGCAGTGGAACACCTGGTCGCCCCTTTGGACTCGCGAAAATCTGTAGAGGATAAATACGGAAAGACTATTATTTATGCAAAAAGACCTGCACCACGTGAAGCGGGATGTAGAATTGAAGGGTTTATACAAGTAAAGAAGGTAGATGCGTCAATCTCAACTTATTTATCGGTTTAGATTATATTAGATTTAATCTTTAAAGGGTCAAGGGTTCAAGTTTGGTAAAACAAGTCATACGGGTTGAAAGTTACCCAAAGGTATCAAAAAATGTTTTCAATTACCCAACCCGACCCGGTCACATTTTTCCACTTCTAAAGAAAATAAAATTTTACATCAAAAGATTGTATTTACATGTCCACTTTTTCTGCAAATAGGCTGGTTTCTTTTTGCATGAAAATACCAACATACTTTTTCATTTGTCTCGTTTAAGTCATTAAAAGATTTAATTTTTATTTGGGTCGTTTTGTATGAAAAACGATCTATAAAATGACTTGGATACACAACAAAGTTAATGACTAAAATGACACAAATTAAAAAGTACGTTTTGAATCAATGCAAATATGGTTAAAACATACTTTGTACTATGCAGGTTCCAGGCAGTATTATTGTATCGGCCCGTTCTGAATCCCACTCGTTTGATGCTTCCCGCATAAACATGTCACATGTGATTAATAGTTTTAACTTTGGTAAGAAGGTGACTCCAAGACTGATGAGTGATATTAAAAGATTGAAACCCTACATTGAAAGCCATGACAAGTTGGCTGGTAAAGCCTATATCAATTTAGAAGAACGTGCAAATGTCACAGTAAGCTTATACTAAAGTAACTAACTTTTTTCTGATTTTTATTTTATGGTTTAAGGTTTAGGGTTTTATTTTTGACAGGCCAAAGCGTTTTATCAGTCATATAGAGGAAAAACATAATCATTTGCTAGTTTAATAAACTGCCATTTATTATGTTGTTGTACTTCATTCTTATTTTTGTAGTTATGAATTGCAGATAGAGCATTATCTTCAAGTTGTGAAGACAGAGGTGATGAGTTCATCTCATCAATTGATTGAGGATTATGAGTACACAACACATAGTAGTTTGGTTCATGCGGTTACGATCCCGGTTGCAAAGTTCCATCTCGAACCATCTCCATTGCAGGTTGACTCTGCAAGGATTAATCTCATATATATCTTTCTAAAACTTCAAAATTATATATGACGTTCATTACAAAACCATTTTTAGGTAGAGAACCGCGAGAACCACATGAACACCTGTGCCTGTTGTTTTAAATGTGATGAATAATATGTAGGCCTGACAAACTGGGCGGGTCGGGCGGGTTCAGGTCGCGGGTCAGAACGGGTTCGGGTCAGAATGGGTTCGGGTCAAAATGGGTTGTTTAGAAAAAAAATGATATTTTGGTTCGGGTCAGAGCGGGTTCGGGTCAGAACGGGTTGTTATAAAACTTACACACTTATACAGAAACCTTGATCTGATCTATACTTAATAAAACAGGTAGGTAGAGTTTTGGATAACTTGTGAAAATATTCATAGAACCAAGAAAATATTCAGAGAACTTAAACCCAGAAATCTATTTTGATGAAAATCTGTTTGTTTAAAATCAACAAATAATTCTTCTAAATCAAACTCTGAAATTTTCTGTTCAAAATCGATGGACAAGATTAGTCAAAAGCAATTACTTTGTTTAGATGATTATTTAAAAAACAACATATTTTGTGGTCAACGTTATCTTAAGACGACGTGGGACGCCATGGCTGCTATTAACAGTTAAGATGAAAAAGAATCCAATCGAACACATAAATCGAACGATTGAAATTGAAATAAGATGAAGAAATCTCATGATTGAGAGTAGCGATAGGGTTATAATAGACCAACTTAACAACCTGATCTGTCGTTCTACAAAATCTGATTTGGAAGCCTGAAACAATTGATCGATTTCTTCAAGAACAGAACTCCCGTGTTTGTTCATACCTAGAAACTTCAATCGTTTCAATCATACCAAAATTGATTTGGAAATCAAAACTGATTTTGAACCCAAAATCACTAACTTCCAATTTCATTTGAAGTTTGAACCCATCCCCACTCTTCTACGTTGATGAGCCCAACTCCGACAACCTTTTCCGATAGCTTATGCGAAAACCCTAGCTCTCACAACCAACGAGATGGAAAGGGTGGTGGTGGCGATCGGAGAATCTATGAAGAAGTGAGGGCGGGATGAAGATGATGATTGACATTGTTGAATCAAGAAGTAGAAGGAAATATGAAGAATGATTGAGCAGAGGAGGTAGAAAATTTTGACGGTGGGGGAGAATTTGGGGGTCGGAGAAGAAAAAGGAGTAAGAAGCAAAGCTGGTCAGGACCCATCCTCTTTTATCCTTTGACCCATCCTGACCCGCCCATTCCCTTTTTTATTTTCACACCTACCCACTTTGACCCGTTGAAGCTATTAAATGACCCAAAACAACCCCTTGTTATATTTTAAAAAGTCCAAATTGACCCATATGCATAGGTTTGGGTTGAGATTGCGAGGCCTAATAATATGTAACTGCATAACCACTTATCTTTCTCTCTCCGACTACATTTCATGATTATGCATTACAGCTAAAGCATTTAGAGAACTACAAAACCATAGCGGTTATGTAACCGCATAATGTACTCCTCTCTTTCCCATATCTACCTAGCACTACGTACCAGTGTTCTAGTGGTTCTCTACATAAATTGGTTTTGTATTGAATGCATATCCAAGAGTTTAAAACTCATTTTTCAAGTTTTCCTTTTATATCTAGTTCTAACTTATAAACGTTATTTCTCCGTTTGTGACCAGATCTTGGTAACCGAAGATCCAAAATCATTTACTCATTTTATCACCAATGTTTGCGCCATTACTGGGGGCATATTCACGGTTGGTCTCTATTTCACTATCACTTGAGTGTGCATGCACTTTCTCTTTTGACCCGCAAGCTAATGTAGATCCAGGGGCTGGCAATTTTTGACGCGACCCGTTTATACGACACGAAGTTAAGCAGGTTTGGGTTTGAGTTAAACGGATATGGGTCATAAATAGGTCGACACGATTAAATCATGTCTAAACGAGTTGAACCCTCCTAACCCGTTTACGAAACGATTAGACCCGTTTAACTAATCGTGTTAAATGGTTAACACAACCTGTTTATAACCTATTTATCAAAAACCATATAATTTTATATTTTATATAGTATTGGTGGATCCTGTGAGTTTTTGGTAACAAGTTCGTATGTTTTAAAAAAAAAGATTATGCATACAGGTACTATATGCTGAGAAAGCCTGTTGAAACCCTCTAACTCATGGTGATTAATTAGGCTGTGAAAGTGAAATTACTATTCTACCCTTGACGGTTGTTTGTTTTTCCTTGTTTACTCTTGGTTTCAGGTGGCTAGGATATTGGATTCACTTCTATACAACACAATGAGAGCAGTGAAAAAGATTGAACTTGGGAAAAACTTTTAGCCTTGATGATACAACATTAAATTTTCTCGGGCTCGGAAGGGAATTTCGGTTGTTTAATGGCCCGATAACCCGTTTTACGCTTCATATGGCCATCGTTGCTTCATCTAGAAGTTTTTGCAGTTATATACACGAAACTTGTATCTATCAATCAAAAGAAAATCTGTGGGAAATTTGTTAAAATAATTGCAACATTAAGATCACACGTAAGAATTACTATTCATTAATGTTTTAACACATTACTTTCTTTTATAAAAGTTCATTCAACTTGACCTCACCCATTTTGACCCGACCTATTTTTGACCCGAACAGGTTGGCTTTAATTCACTTTATCCACAGAAAAAAAAATACCAATTTATTTCTTCATATGCAAACATTTTTCATACTTCACACTCCAATATAACACAAACAAAAATTTTAAAAATAATTGGAAAGAAAAATATATAATTTTTTTTAAGAAAACCAAACAATTCATATGCAAATCACCAACTCATAAAACAAGCAATTGCTCCTATGAAGCAAAGGAGGCTCATGACAACGGAAGACGCGTCATTTGGAGAAGAAGATGGCGGTGTCTCATCTGATGGCGGAGATGGTGGCTCGCTGCCTGATGGAGCCGGGGATGGTGGTGATTTGTGGCCTCGGTCCGCCATTACAACCACCACCACTTTCTCGCTGTTTTTGCAATGATCGGCGGATCCACTAATGAAGTAGTGGGGCCCGGACCGATCCAACTTGATCACAGTTTGACCGTCATCGTGTTTTGCAATGGGATTTTCGGTATTACAGTTGTCATAGTCATCTTTGCTCACTTCAAGAACCGAGTCTTTCTCACCATCATACTTGAACACTGCAAAGGCCAAAGGCCCAAAACGTTTAAGTGTGTATTGTTTCAATAGTTTGGGCTCAAAGCCTGAACAAAATGAGCATAAAGCCCAAAGGAGGCCCAAGACGTTATTAGTAGTCCAACGGAGAATTCAGTCCAACAACTGACCCAAACAGAAGTTGTTTGCAGATTTGGCGGGTCAAACCCAACACGAACCTAGAAAACGTGTTACACCCATTAACCCGAATATGACATGAGTTTTTATGGGCTGACACGAACAAGGTCGTTTAACCTGATTTTTTTTTTTATTTCATTTGTTACATATTAATACTTGCAAATTGACAACCAAAAATATAAATGTATATAGATAAATTACATATATGTTCATTTATCTTTTATCTTTTTAATTTTAACATAATATATTTAAGTTATGATATAAAACAGATTCTTTTTAAAAAACGTTTATAAAAATAAACGGGTCAACCGTGAACAAGCCTGGCTGACCAAAACACAACCCGTTTAGCTAAAAGTGTGCGGGCCCAACCCAAAACTGACCCAAACCCATTTAGACTACAAGTTATCAATGCAAAATATAGAAACTCACGTAAAGTGTCACCGACTTGAAATCGATTTTTCTCAGCCCATTTATCATAGGAAGCCGAAAGGCTCCAGTCCCCTGAACCGCCGACTTTGAATTCGTACGCATCTCCTTTCTGAATCAACGCCAAAAGGCTTAAAACAGCCACAATGGCGGCAATCCTTGTCGGATTATGGTGGCTAGTGACGGAGGTTGCCATGTAATACTAGAAACAATGGCAGAAAAATTAATGCAGAAGATGAGGGGTGAAATGAGGATGATATTATTTGGGTATTTGTAGGGGAGAAAAGATGAAGTAGTAATGAAGCTTTTGGTTATTCTCTTCTTTTAGTTATTCCCTACACATTTCTTGAGTGTCAGTAGAAGCATATTTGAATTTTGAATATATAGATATCAAAATGAATCGATCGGGTTAACTAGAGTAGCAAAATAAACGGGTCAGGTTCAGGTTAACTATAGTAGTAACAAAATAGACGGGTCAGGAATTGCATAAAACGAGTGACTATACAATGTAGGTTGGATTGACGCGTAATATTTCTTCTTTTTGTATAATTTGTAAAATAATTTTCTTCATTTTTACAAATTTGGAGATAAATACAACTCATGGCTAAAAATGTATTAAATCGTACAGTATAGATTAATCTCATAAATAAAATAAAATTAAATTAAATTAGTAAAGTAAATACTAATCCATACTCAATAGCGATGGCCTATGGGGCTGCCTTCTTTTGTGGTGTCAACACTTTGCTTTGCTATTTTTCTAAGAATATTCTTTATACATTGCTGTAGATTTTAAATTGGGTAAAATGAAACTTTATTTTTCCTAAGAGTATTCTTTATATAATGAATTATGTTATGTTAAATGAAAAAAACAATGGCTATAAATAACATAGGTAATATAGGTTTAAACACGCCTAAAGTTTTCAAATAATGACTATGTTTATAACATATGATTTTTTATATCAACCAATATTGTCTGATTTGTTCACAAGGAGCTCACGTATTTGATTTGGTTATCGATCCCTAAACAGTTGTCAAGCTTTTGCTACCATTTCTCTGTTGAGTACGAATATGCGCATAAACTTTTGACCCATCCCGAGTTATCAGCATTGCTTCAGAAAACGGGTTTAGAACCATAAAATCATAATATTATTTTCCCATGAATTATTGTTATGCAGGTTTAATATCACATAAATAAGAAAATGATTTGCATTTGTAATAAATCCTACTAAGATTTCACAGACAAATAATCATCTTTTCTACAAATTCAAGACAAAAAGATGTTGGCAGGTCAACCCGGTGCTAAAGTTACTTGTTTCGGCTGTTACCAACCTATCGGGTCAGCCCAATTTGCCAAGACAATAATCGACCCGTTATCAACACAACCTGTCCTGATGGAAGGTACCAGAGGCACTTGGAATCTGGATGTTGAGATCAGACATAAAACTTGGTCAATGAAGTGAAAAAGTCAACCAAAGATTTTACTCAACAAACACAGCCCCCAAAAAAAGGATTTAAGCCTGCCAAATATGATTTTATTATATGTTGTTAATAAATAATTAAATATATAATTTGGTAGATTCATGAAAAAGATAAAATTCGTTAAATAATTACAAATTTTAGTAGAGTACATTACAATTAAAATGATAAATAAAGAAAAGATAAATTACTTAAAAAACAGCAAAATTATAATAATACAACAGCTAAAAACACATTAGTCTTGAAGGTTTTTGGGTCTTGGAAGTTGCCAAATATGCTCCACTAAATCAGATCGAAGGTTGATATGTGTATCTTTATCATGTTGTTCCTTGCTCTCATGGATGTGTTCGGCAAAGGTTCGTTGCACATTAGTTAAAGGCGTTATGTTTGCCTCAAGAGGACTTATCTCATGTCTTTCATCTTCTATAATCATATTATGTAAAATGATGCACGCATACATTATATCCTTTAATTTTAAGATGCTCCAAGATCTTGTTGGAGCTCGTACGATTGCCCAACGAGATTGGAGGACATCAAATGCTCGCTCCACATCCTTTCTTGCTGACTTATGTGCTTTATTGAACTTTTTCCTCTTTTCTCCTTGTGGATGTGGAAATGTTTTCACAAATGTAGCACATTCAGGATATATCTCATCAGCAAGATAATATCCTTTCGTGTATGGCGCCCCATTCACCTGAAATGGACACTCAGGTGGAGCTTCGTCTGAAAGTATGTCATTGAACAGTGGAGATTGGTTGAGAACGTTGAGCTCATTGTTAGACCCTGCAACATCAAAAAATGCATGCCAAATCCATAGGTCATATGAAGCAATTGCTTCTAGCATGACCGTCGGGCATCCTTGATCATCTCTATTATATTGTCCTTTCCATGCAAAAGGGAAATTTTTCCAAGCCCAATGCATACAACCGATACTCCCAAGCATGCCTGGAAACCCGTGTACCTCCGAATGTTTATTATATAAACATTGGATGTCACTAGCATTAGGCTTTCTCAAATATTGTTCTGAAAAAATTTCAATCAAACATCTACAAAAATTATGCAAACATTCGGTTGAAGTTCTTTCCGCCATGAGTAAGTATTCATCGAATTCGTCAGATGTTGTGCCGTATGCCAACTGGCGTATGGCAGCCGTGCATTTTTGTAAAGTCGAAAAACCAATCTTTCCTCTACAATCATTTCTTTGTCGAAAATAAAGCGAATGGTTAGATATATCACGAACAATTCGGACGAATAGCTCTCTACGCATCTGGAACCTTCTTCTGAACGTTTCACTCGTGTAGGTGGGATTGTCACCAAAATAGTCATTACAAAGACGGTCACCTGCACCCACGCGGTCTCTTTCTATATATTTCCGGGTGCGTTTGCGAGCCCTTGAACTTTCAACTTCAGCCTCTTCTTTCTCGTCATCCGACCCCGACCTCCCCATTTTATAAACCTCCACAGCCATCATAACAGCTCTAATAACTAACTCATCACAACAGGATGAAGACGAAGACGATGACATTGATATATGAATAGCTAATGTTTATGAAATTTGACTAGCTATTCAACTGATAATAACTCACTCTTGTGGCAGCAACAATCAATTTGAAAACTCATATCCAAACACTCCAAAAGTCCATAACATAGTTGTACAGTGAACATGAATATAAAATTCCTAAAAATTACAGGAAAATCAAGAATTAGCATGACAAAATATGGTTATATCCTAATGAGAAAATTTAAGAAAGGATGATGATAAAGAATACCTGATCTGACGATTAGGGTTTGTAGTAAAGAGGGGAAAGGGGGAATAAATGATTGCAATGGTCCGATCGCAAGACTCATCGGTAGAAGTCGGAGAAGCATCTTCGGGTCGGGTCGGGTCGGTGTAGAGCGTAGACGTATGTGTGATGTAATTGGTAAGGAATTATCGCTGTGTTTCGAGTTTCATTTAAAATAGGAGAAAAAATCGGTGTTAAATTTTTTTTTTTTTTTTTTTTTTTAAAGAAATGAAAAGAAAAGATAGAATTAGAAAATTTTAAATTGGAAAGAAGTGAAAAAAAAGAAAAGGTAGAGAAGAAACTTTCTTTTCTTTCTTTAAGTTAACTCGGAAGCACTGCGTATGTGTGATTAAGTTACGCGAGACTAACATAATCATTAAAATGATAATGGAGAGGTGGGTGATTGGTGAACATGGAAAATGAGTATGACCACGAGTAGGTGAGACGTGATTCATCGTGAGTAGGTGGACATACAGAAACAAGTATAATTGCGAGTAGGTGGTACGTAATTCACCACAAGTAGGTGAATACATGGAAAAGAGTATCACTGCTGAGGAAATGAAGAAAAAAGTGTAATTTAACTCATCTTTACAACTAAAGTCAAACACTCAATAATTATCATTATTTAATACAAATGTGATTATTTAATTTACTACATTACGTATTATTTTATTTATAATACTTCAATTAAGATTTAAATTTATATTTACTACTTATATTTTTATAACAAAATACTATTTAAATTAAGTATTATCTTATTTAAATGCTTAATTATATAATTATTAAATATTTACATAGTTATTGAAGAGTAGTGAAAACTCTCCTTAATTAATAATACCCAAATATAGTGTTTAAGACAGTTCGGGTTAGACTGCACTCTCCAAAAGAGCCTCGGTGATACCCGACGCTTTACGCGGGCCAACCCACTACTATAATTTCAGATAAGATACACCAGGCTGATGGTTGAGCGGGTTAAGTCTCGGGCAAGTAATCGAACATTACTTTTGTAAATAACAGGAGTCGTTATGAAAATTTCATACTTGTGCAAAAACATGTGGGTTTTAATGATTTGTAAGATTTTGGGTTGTAATAACTTTATGAATTAAAATAAAAATTTTGGCAATTTTTTAAAACCGGGACCTAATTTCCATTGTTGGTATTTTAAACAAGTTTTGGAAACGCGGACGTTAAGAAAATGAAAATGAAAATGATGGGTACTTTTACGGCATCTAAAGCTTAATATTATTATGGTGTAAATGAGCCGATTTTAAGTTTTTCCAAGTTTGAGCTTGACTCGTTTAGTTTAACAGAGCTCGAACTCGGCTAATTTTGAGCTATATAATTAAAGCTAAAGTAGTTCCTTAAAATTTTGATAAGAGCTTGTGCTCAACTCAACAAATATTTCGAGTTCATAAATATGTTTGAGGCGATAAAAGCTCGACTCGTATAAAGCTCTATCGTTAAATCAGCGGTTTCTTTACAAAGTTAAAAGGTTAAAATGTAAGAACCAAATTTGATTACAAAATAAGAATTAGAAATGTTGAGAAAACATGAATTAGTCAAAACTAATTTTGGCAAATGTAACCCATCCAAACACACCTAATTTCCGTATCATGCACAATTTGAGAAACATACCCCGCAGTTTGGTTTAAAACAACAAACCCCCACCAAAACTGGTTATCGTCAAATGTCCGCCCGGGCCAGAAACCTTACCAAGCTGGTAAATTCCGCCACCACGTACTCAGATCGCACGTCCAAAACCCTCGCCCGTACCGCCGTAACCGCCACCGCACCTCTCACATCCGCCGCCAAAGACGTAACCACAAAAAACTACATCCAATTAAGCACCAGCGCCGTAGATTCCTCTTCTTCTTCTTCATCGCATCTTAAACCCTCGAAATCCAAAACATCTTCATCTTCTAAACCTCTTAGTGAACTGACAGTTGAGAGCATTAGGGTTCGAACTTCTTCGGTTGACGGTACGTAATCGTACTATTTATTTATTTATATATTACTACTTAGATTAGATTAGATTAGATTAGATGAGAAGTTTTAGTTTCAAGTTATGTGACTGGAATGCAACAATGTTTACAGGTCGAATAAACGAAATATTAAATGGTTAGTAAGGAAGATTTAGGAAATATTCAAGGAATTAAAAATAAGCAGGAAAAAGAATCCTAACAGTAACAGTTACACATGTTATTTATTTATTAGGTATAGATTACGCAGACGAGAAGTTTTAGTTTCAAGTCATGTGACTGGAATGCAAAAAAGTTCCTGTATGTTCATTCATTGAATATGATTATGATTATGATTATGTTTGCCTAATCTAAAATGATTGATGTCACGAGCTCTCTCGCAGATTCAAAGAGAGATCTTAGGAGGCAAATAAGCAATATATTGTGCGGTAAGTATCTGGTAACTCTGTGTTGTTACTTGTTACATGATTATGCAATCTTAATTCTTGTATAAATTGACTGTTGTTCTTCAAATTTCTTCGTATCTGTTGTACTTATTATAGTGGAATTGCAGGAGATGCGGATGTTTTACCACAATCAGAAGAGGATTATTATGAGCAACCTTTGGTAGATCTTTTGGATTTTTCATGGCACCGTACCATATCGAACAGCGCTGCGCAATTGCAGCGCAGAGAAGTATCACGGGAGAGGAAGCAGGTATGGGTCTTCAAGAGTACGCAAAGCGGTCGCTTTGGGAAATTGGTTAAAATGTGTGCACAAAAACTAGGGACATATGCTACTTTAGAAGTTTTTAGTAAATTGGACCGTGCAACAGGTGTTAACGAGTTTAATTGTATGATAGAAGTTTGCATAGAGAAGTCTAGGAATACCGATGATGAGGATGCTGCTTTAAAAGAGTTCCATAGGGCGTATATGATTTTCGAAACTATGAGGAAACGTGGTTTTGTAATTGGGGAAGTAACTTATGGTCCGTTTTTTATGTTTATCATTGACATGGGCATGGTTGAAGAATTTCACTTTTTTTGTGATAGCATTAAGAAGGAAAATCCGAAGTCTCTTTCAAGACTAGCTTACTATGAGATGCTTTTATGGATAAAAGTAGGTGATGAAGATAAGATACAAACATTAATTGGAAATGCACACAACAATGATGATTCCAACTTCAATGGTATGTATTTAATCTCCAAGTACATCCTTTTCTAACTTGATTATCTGAAATTTTCGTAATGTTTTCACAAGTTTGAGCTATTTGACTTCTGATAGTCAAGTCTTAAATATTGTTGTGTATGCTTAAATGTAAAATCTGTTGATTCTGTCCTAGTCTCCATGTTCCATTCTAAATACATGCATGTTGGACTATTCATAGCTCTAGTGCTCTACCACATGCTTTCATGCATCTGATTCTCATGTACTAACATCTGAAGATTTGATAATATTTCTTTAAACGATCTTGTGGCAATGCTTTTTTCATTTAATTTTGACAATTAGTTTCAAGTGGGCTTTAGTGATGCATGATACTTCACGGTCTAGAATGATGATACTCAAACTGATGTATATAATTGTTAAAATTCGATGAGGATTATGCGTTGAATTTTTGGCACACTGCTGATTTTGTTCTTCATGGCAAAGTCACAATGCAGTCAACTCTGCAAGGAAGCACAACAGCTATACATGCTCACATTAGTCAATTGGTTTTCTTCCTTGTAAATAGCATTTACTCAGACATTGGAGTATAAATAGAAATAAATGCTAGTATTAGTAGCCTTATTGTCATTGTTGATGTTGCAGAAAGCTATTTGGTAGCTTTGTGTGAAGCGGATCGACAAGAGGAGGTTTCAATGCTTCTAGAAACTATAAATATAAAGAAAGTTTCCTCAAAGGAGAATATGGAATGGATTTTTAAATCGTTGGGAAAGCTTTTATTGGAGTCCCATGCAAAGAAATTTATACTCGAACTTATAACAGAAGGTACTCTCTCATTTTATAAAAGCTGAATTCTGCGCTAGAATCTAGAAGCTAACATTTAAGATTTTCTACAAGCATAAGCATGACTAAGTCTATAGTGAAGAATGATTTTCTACCTATTTTTTTGGTATTTCTCTGTCCAAATACAGATAAAGGAGGGCACGATCTGTCAAACTTGATTTGCAGTTATGCAATAAGCATGCCAAAGATGCAGGTCAGTACTTGTCATGAATGTATCTGCTCTAGTAAGTCCAGAATTACAAATTAGTCTGCTTTGCTGGCTGTTGCATTTTTTTTACTTGACTGTTTTAATGTATATTTTATTTATCTTAACTTGCATTATAGTTGCACTCATGAATGTATCTGCTGTAGTATGTCAAGAATAACAAATTAGCCTGCTTTGCTGGCTGTTACATATTTTTGACTTGACTGTTTTAAAGTATATTTTGTTTATCTTAACTTGCGTTATAGTTGCACTCATTGATAGTTCTTTATGGTATCTTTATGCAATTATGCCTTTGTTATGCTAAATTGCAAATGCGGCAAATAGTGTTAATTTGAATCTTTGAAAGACGGTTTAAGAGTTTGTGTGCATTTAAAATAGATTTTGGATGGCTTTCAACGGATCGACCCGTTCGCTATTTAATTAGTTTTTTAATCCATTTGACCAAATCGACATATTCATAAGTAAATGAGTTGAAATTACCACTGCTGCTTTATGTTGGGTTGTGAAGGCTTGCGCGGGAAATAAGGAGGGAGCCGGCCCTAATGGGCTTGAGCCCGGTTATTAGTTTCTTGTTAATTAAGTCATTAACCCTAATCCTAGTATTATAAATAGAACATATGATGTAACTTGTATCTTTGAGCACCTAATAATAAAGAACCCTAATATATTCAAAGTGGACGTAGGCCAATCGGGGCTGAACCACTATAAATCTCTCATGTCTCTTACTTTCTGTTTATTGATTGTGTGCGTGTGTGTGATTCCGCTACGATAACGACTCGTGATACCTAACAAGTGGTATCAGAGCTTTGGCTCGTTGTTTACACACGGTTCTTCGCTACTGGTTCGATCACAGGAAGGTGGGCTGTTCGAGATGGGTTTTTTTTGCTGCTGTCCGTTTTTTTCTGCTGTTCAGATCAGCTGCTACAGTACCGCCGCCGTGAACAGTACTCCCGACGTGAACAGTGTTCCGACTGAACAGTGTTTTCCGCGTGAACAGTAACTGCTGATTCTGTCCGATTTTTTGTTGCTGATTCTGTTCGTTTTGCTGCTGGTTGGTCTGTTTCAGTCGCTAAAAAGGGGGCTGATTGCAGACTGGTTTGTGGCTACTGACTGCCGCCGATTAGGGTTACATCAACCCTAGGTGACGCCGCAAGTGGAGTAGGAGACAGGGCTGTTCGGGGCTGATCCGGGGTGTTTAGCGATTAGGGTTTCGGTTTTGGACCCCTTGGAACTGCTGGTTACACTCGGTTTTGCAGGTGAAGCGCCGGTTCGGGTGTTTCGGATTTTAGGGTTTGTTATTGGAGGTTGCTTGGCTTCGGTTGGTGGATTTTTTTTTTCTTGTTTTTTTATTCCCGTTTGCAATGGCTGAAGACGGGAAAGTTCGAATCGAGAAGTTTAACGGGACTGATTTTGCATGGTGGAAGATGCAAATAGAGGCGTTATTCGGTGAAAACGATTTGGAGATGGCATTAGAAGAAAAACCAAGTGATTTGAGTCAAGCCGACGAAGTGATATGGAAATCTAAGGACAAAAAGACCAGAGGTAAGATTATACTGGCTTTGAAGAGGAGTGTAGCGTTTAATATCATGAAGGAAACCACGGCTCATGGTATGATGACGGCTCTGTCAAATATGTATGAAAAGCCGTCTGCCGGTAACATGGTGTTCTTGTTGAGGGAGTTGTTCACGATGAGGATGAACGAGGGAAGCTCAGTACCCGATCACATTAATAACATAAATTCAATTTTGTCCAGGTTATCGACCGTTGGGACAAAGCTTGATGATGATACTCAGGCGGCGATCCTGTTATCCTCTTTGCCTGACAACGTGTCAGGTTATGTGACAGCGATCACTAATTCTGGTGGAGCTGGAAATTTGAAGTTTAACGAGATCCGGGATAGTATTTTGGGTGAAGACATTCGCCGGAGGACCACTAGTGGAGGATCTTCTTCTGATTTATTCAATGTGGGCAGAGAAAGGGAAAATAACAGGAGCAGTAGGAGTAGGGGAAGGAGTTCATCTAGAACTCGAAAGAATGTGAAGTGATAGAGCTGCAATGAAATTGGACATGTGAAAAGTAAATGTCCGGGAAAGAAAAAGGAGGTGAATAGTGTTCAGGAAGAAGAAGAATCTAAGGGTGAAACACTGGTTTGCTGTGTAGAGTATGCCATTGACTCTTGGGTTATGGATTCTGGATCTTCGTTTCACGCCATACACAGCGGGGAAACGATGGTGAATCTGAAGGTAGGCGACTTTGGGAAGGTATGTTTAGGTAACGGTGAGGTTCTTAAAGTAACGGGCATGGGAGACATTGGTCTGAAAACTCCATTGGGAACTACATAGAACTTGAAGAATGTCAGGGTGATTCCGGGTCTGACGACGAAGCTTATTTCTGTCGGTCAGTTGGATGAACAGGGAATGGAAGTAAAGTTCGGTGGTGGCAAATGGAAAGTAACAAATGGAAATTTGGTTATTGCTCGGGGAAACAAGAAGGGGTCACTGTATATGGTTGACGTATCTGCTGAGGGAGTAACCGTGCCGGTTAAGCATAACAAAGTCGGGTTCGCTGAGTCAAAGGAGCAAAAGAGGGTTCATTTTGCAAGGGTGAAGCCTGGTGTTAAGGTGACTCAAGCTGAGCGGGATCGGAGGTCTAAACTAGTTCAGGGGTTTGGTGACAGTGGGAGCACGGGCCGTGTTCCGGGCACAGTTACAAAACAACGCTGGGTTTTGAAGACCGGTAGTCCGATTGATAAAATCTCTCCATGGAAACACTTGCTGAATGTGGAGAATGGTGATGATTCTCGGTGCATCTCTGGATCTGGTGGAATGTGTAAACCAGTTGAGACAGAGGATGGGTCAGAAATGACTGCTGGGTTAGAGCTCGGGGGAGCTTCAACTGCCCTTTCATGTATATGATGAAGAGGGGGATTGCAACTAGGGGGTTTTGATGAAGTCTGAGCTTGTTTATGGGGACTGAAGGCTCGAGAGACTTTGGATATGGAAGATATTGGAGTTACTGAATCTGGGTTATTGTGTGCTTGATGGCGAGCTGGAGTATTTGCAAGGCCTTCAAGTGGGAGATCGTTGGGTTGTGAAGGCTTGCGCAGGAAATAAGGAGGGAGCCGACACTAATGGGCTTGAGCCCGGTTATTAGTTTCTTGTTAATTAAGTCATTAACCTTAATTCTAGTATTATAAATAGAACCTATGATGTAACTTGTATCTTTGAGCACGTAATAATAAAGAACCCTAGTTGCAAAGTGGACGTAGGCCAATCGGGGCTGAACCACTATAAATCTCTCATGTCTCTTACTTTCTGTTTATCGATTGTGTGCGTGTGTGTGATTCCGCTGCGATAACGACTCGTGATACCTAACACTTTAATCATTCCGCATCAGTGTATGGTATATCATATTGCGTGTTCCTCATGAGCTCATCCATGACAAAAGTGTGAAGATAAGAAATTTACCCCGTGGTACACCATATTGTATGTTACTCCAAGAATGTTTTAAATATCTTTATTATGATACTGTTTTATCGTAACTAACTTACATATGCTGATCTTGATTAATTGGTTTGAAGGCTGAAGACATTGTTGAAAAGGTCAAAAATCTGCATGCTGAATTGAAGGTTGCCCCTTCATCTGGATCTCATGAGAAGCTTATTAAAGCCTGTTGTGATTCACTCGAGGTGATAATTCTGAATCTCTTTCGCACATCCTTTTGTGTAATCATGTATCTGTTTTCTCCATCACCAAAGAAACAAAAATCATATTATAAAAATGTAGTCATTGTTGCTAATGCAAACAAGTTTTGTTTCTTTTTCTATGTTACTTGGAGATTTTCTGGTTGCTTATTTATTATGGTCTTGATTGAGATAGGTACATTTGGCAATTGATTTAGTTGATTTTATGCTTGAAGACGGCTTAAAAGTGAAGACAGCGATGATCAATTCCTTACTAACAGCATGTTATGCAAGCTGTGAATATACTTTGGTACGTTGACAGGCTCTTTTCTCTTATAGCCTTATAGATAGCATTGGTAACAGTATCATTGGATGAACATACATATTTATGTCTTATATAACTAACTAGAGGACTTGATTTGGCAAAATAGGCGGGTCAAGGTGTTGGGTGCGTAGGCCTTAGGGAGCAGGTCACGGGTTTGGGCAGCCGGCCCTAAGCCCTATTTGATTAAGGCCCTGTGTGGCCTTAATTTGGGGAACAAGTTTGATTAACCCTAATTAGTCTCTATATATACATGCTTTGTACTTGTAATTTATCAGCACCTCAATAAAGAATACCCTAGTTGCCACCTGTGGACATAGGTCAGTTTAGACCAAACCACGTTAAATCCCTGTGTTCGTTTATTGCTTTCGTGTGTGTGTGTTCGTGTGTGATTCAGTCCTAAAACAGGGTTGGGTAATGGGTCAAAATACATATTTTTGGTATGTGTCAAAATGGTTCGGGATGACCCCAAGTACTTTCTGTCCAAAAAGTTTTTTTTTTCATAAATAGTTAGTGTGTCAGTTCTCAGGTATGATTACAAAAGTTCATTTTGAATAAAAATGATTTACGAGGTCTTACACATTAAGGTTGCGTTTGGTTTGTAAATGGGGTTAGGAATGGTTTTATGTTTGAAAGAAAATGAGGACAGGAAAAATATATGATTGTTTAAATTAATGGTTTGTTTTATAAAGTTGGGATTAGAATTGGAATTGATTAATTATTATTTTAAAATAATAAGAAAAGAGTGGACCCACTATATCAATGGGTTTTTAGTAAGCCACCACATTTGCTAGGTTTCTCTAAACCCTCATCTCATGGCTTTTCTCATATCTCAAACCTATATCATCAAGCCAAACAATATGTAAAACTTTCTAAGTGGTACCTACAAGCTAAAACCCTTGTACCCGATGCACCCTAAAATTCCATTATGGGTGACTTTTGACGCATTTATTTTTAAGTTAAATCTTCTTTTTATCCGTTAGATATAAAACATAACCATAATCAACCCATTCATAAGTAAAAATTGCCACCTCTATTTATATGTCTTGTTAAATTGGTCGTTATGGCAGCTATTTAAGCTTATTAAAGTTGCATATTGCATAGTTCTTATATTATGCTCTTTGATGGCAGGTCCATCGCATTTATTCCATGATAAATGATCATGAAAGTCTTAAACCGAATGCTGAGACCTTCAGAATTATGATAGGCATGTGTGTGAAAATGAAGGACGTAAGTGATGCTTCTCGCACTTGAATTATTTCATTTCTCATATTGGAATCTAAACATGTTGATATGAAATGTGTTTATTATCTTTGTTTTTCATTTGTAGTTTGATAGAGCATACAGCATGATTAAAGATCTGGAGAAACTGGGTTTACTTCCCACTGCTAACATGTACAATGCTATAATGGGTGGTTACTTTCGACAGGTAACTTTTCTTCCATATTATACTTGTAATTAAAGATGGGGAAAACAGATTCAGTAACATCTCAAAATGGGTTTGGGCCAAAACGAGTGATTTTTTTGTAAGTCAACACGGGCCAGGTTGGGTTGACAAACCTGGCACCACTTTCTTTGTCTTTTCTTTTTTGATCCATAAAACTATATTACAATAATAATAATATAAACCTTGTGGAGTAGTGCAAGTGGTAAGCTTCATGTCCCACATGCATGAGGTCTTGGGTTCTAGACTTTTAGTCTCTCCACAAGGGCACCTACCCGGCTTAGGCCGCAATTTACTTTGTTCTGACCCGTTAGTAGGGTATTGGTCGACACCTAGGGTTTACCACATAAGCGGGTTCCCCCGGTTATCAGAAAAAAATAATAATAATAATAATATAGCTTTTCTTAAATAATATGATTTAAGATGGTCAGGGTAACATGTCAAAATGAGTAACTTTTTATGTGTGGGTCCAAAACGGCCGGGTTGGATTAATTCATCATCACTTTCTTTGTCATTTTCTATTTTTGTTTTTTAAATGATTGATGCATTAAATGTGATCAAACTACATTTGTGAAATAATAATATAACTTCTCGTTGATACAATAATATTTTGAACGACATAACTTGTAAGGATTATTGAATAGATGTTAGATGTCTTTTCACCCGTTTAACCCTTTTGACCATTTGAACCATTTTGTTATAACTACTTTTTGTTGTTTGACCTGTTATCAAACAAATACAACCCGAATCGACCCATTGTCTTATAAATGGGAAATTGCGACAAATATGTGTAATGAAATGAGTTGACATAAACAAAATGTCAAAGTTCAAGATAGAGGCATTTTTACTTGGATATACATTTAAATAGTTCACTGAAGTTCATAGTACAGGCATAATCATATTACACAGCATGTTCGCACGTGAATTCTGCTTATTATTGTAGAATGTTTGGCAGCACAAATAACATGCATGCTGTTCTTTTTCACTTGATTGGATGATTAACCTACTTTTTTTTAATATCCTTTTTTATTTTTGCAGAAGAACTTCCATAAAGGAGTGATGGTACTTAAAAAAATGGATGCTACAAATGTCAAACCAGATTCTCAAACTTTCAGTTATATTATAGGCAATTGCAATAGTGAAGATGATATCATAAAGGTAACCAATTTTTTTGAAGTTACAGTTCTCATTTAATAAATTTAAATAATAAAATACTAATTCAAAATATATGGTGATGTTTTCTGTAGTATCAAAGAGAATTGTATGAAGCAGGAGTTCAACCTACGAAACACATTTTCATGGCACTTATAAATGCTTATGCAGCTTGTGGACTATTTGAGAAGGCTAAACAGGTAAGTTTGCTTTTACAATCTCTCTTTTTTTATTCTTTGAAATTGTTATAAATTTTACTGATTAAGAGTTTGAATCCGGTTGCAGGTTCTTTCAGACAAAGGTATTCCTGCCGTCAATTTGAATGAAATACATAGCGTTCTTGTTTCTGCACTTGCTACAAATGGCCAATTGGCTGATGCACTCATCGTTTATGATGAAATCAAACAACTGGATGCAAATTTGGAGCCAAAAGCCGCTATAAGTCTTATTGTAAGAGTTCATGTTTTCGGAAACTTGAAGAAGATAAAATATTATGATTTGTTTTATTAATGATCAAAACACGTAAATATACGGACACAGGAAAAAGGATAGTGATAAAACTATAATATTCTCAAACATTTTTCAGGAACATCTTCAATCTGAAGGTGAACTAGGTCGATTACTTCAGCTACTGAACCAATTACAGGATTCAGAACTTTGGGATGATGGATGTGCCAGGATTATCTTGTATTGTGTTCGCCACAAGCTTTCAGGGTATACTTGTCTATCCTTATGCTTTATTTATTGCAATAATTTTAATAGAGGTGTCAATTGCAACAAGTTTAATAAAAAAATAAGGGGGCAATTTCATATGTCCTTTTAAAATCTCTAAATTTCATATATATATCCTTCGATTTCATAATAAACTAGTTACTTATAACAGTGTGCCTCAGTGAATAAACACAGAGAACATTAAACATTGAGATGATTCACAGTAATAATATTGTTTTCGTATTCGTTTATTGAGTAAATCACAGTGTTATTTAATTACTATGGAATGGGTAAATATGATACTTTTAGTGTTATGAAAGGGTAAATATGATACTTTTAGTGTTATGAAAGGGTAAATATGATACTTTTAGTGTTATGAAAGGGTAAATATGATATTATGAAATTTAGATGGATATATATGAAATTAGTCCAAAAAAGGAAGTTATAATGGAAACGGATCACATAGGTTGAACACGTTGAAAGTTGCCAGGGGTGTATATTTGGTGCATAGTGCATACAACCTCATTAATTGTGTTTTTAAAAATCTATATTATTGTAATAATATAGTTTCTGTAATGCTATTTTGATTTAAAATATAGACAAGAAACTGTTTCAGGCTACCCTAATCCATTTCAACCCAAACCCATTACCCGAGCTCTCTTCCCTGCCAATTTTACCTCATTTAGTTTGCATGTTTCACTCACTTATTTTAACATGAAATAGCGCGGCCATTGATTTACTGAAGCAACGTATGGAGAAGTCAAGCACCAATGAGATGGTTATCGATGTTCTTTTTGATGAGGTTTTTCGCTTGCTCTCTTTTATTAATATAATTTTTTTGTCCAGGTTGATGTATATGTTGATATGAAAACGCATCAATTTGGGTTGTATTCGTTTGATTATGGGTCAATTGGGTAGTATATATAATTAAATAGCTAAAAGTGAAACGGTTCGAAGTGGCCAAAAGTCTTCTAGCGTGTATTCAAATCCTTATAGTGTCTTTAATCATTATATTTAAATAATTATGATCATTTTTTTGATAATATATTATAACATCATATTTAAAACAATGTTTATTTACAAATTTTAAGAACTAAAAAATGTGGAGGGTCGGCCCAACGTGACCTAATCCATAATGATCCTCTCATAAAATTACCGTTTTCATCTACAACTCATCTTGACCTGTTACCTAGGGGTGTAAACGAGCCGAGCTTACTTAAGCTCAGAGCTCTGCTCGGGATCGACTCGTTTATTATTTATTAATACGTACTTTTATTTATATACATATATATTATTTGTATCTATTTGTAATTATAGTGTTTTATATATAACAAAATATATATTATTAGTACTTATCATAATTTTATATATAATAATATTTATTATATAAAATAAAATAATTATAATTTATATAAATAATAGGCTCGCGGGCCTAGTTAAACTCGAATAGCTGGCGAGCGGCTCAGCTCGTTTACACCCCTAGTGTCTTATTTGACCGTTTTGGAACCTCTAGTCGACTAGTCTAGTTGATCATCTTTCAAATATGTCATAATAGTTGTAGGCTCCTATTCTTTATCAGAAATATTATCTTTATTGTCAAATATCTTATAAATGCCATATTCATTTTGTGTACCATGTTGATTTTTTATTGTCTTTTTTGAAAAATATGCCATGGTGATCTTAAATCAGGTTTTTTGCCAAATCGCGGAGATGGAACCAACTGATGTTCAATTCGGGTTGGACCTACTTCAATCCCTTAAAGAAGATATTGGGATTCGACCATCAAGAAAAAGTCTTGATTTTCTCCTTAGTGCTTGTGTCAATGCTAAAGATCTAGAACGTTCGTTTTTAGTTTGGAATGAATATCAGACAGCGGGCCTTCCTTATAACGTCTTAAGTTATGTAAGGTTAGTTGCAGTAGGTTACCATAACTGACAATCATGAATTCTGGCTCTAAGGCCTCCTTTTTTTTCATGTCATTTGATACTTCTTTGCCTATGGACTTTTGCTGAGTTTTCATTCACACAAGTCCCTAGACTTTATTTTCGCATGAATAAATCCTTTGATCTTTAGAAATTAACAAGAAAGTTCCTTCTGTTTTGTATGACTAAATCCTTGAGCCTTTTATATTTCAACAAAAAGGTCTTTTTTTTTTTGCATATAAGGCCTTAATCATGCAAAAATAAAGTCCAAAGACTTGTGTTCTAATTTAGTGAAAGTATGTTTTACCGCGTTTTACTTGTGATTTTGTTTTGTAGGATGTATCAAGCACTTTTAGCTTCAGGAGCCCATAAAGCTGCAAATGTTTTACTAGAAAATATACCCATTGATGACCCGCATGTGTGTGGTGTCCTGAAAGCATGTCAAGGAACTTTTGGCAAAACCGCCTCTGCGAGTAGTCAGGGAAAAAAGAAGAAAAAGAAAAAGAATTGTGTCCCGGAAACATGTCAAGAAACTGTTGGCAAAACTGCCTTTGTGAAAAGCAAGGGAAATAAGAAGAAAAATAAGCCAAAATAGAGGTATGAGATGTTTATTTATCCCATTTTCAATATTTAGATTGTGGGCCCGTTTCAGTTCTCTTCGCCAAAACTGAAATGGGACCATAATTTCGACCCGTTTACTAAGAATGGGTCGGTTTCAGTTGTGTTAATCTCCAACGATCTGAAATAAAAAAAGCTTAGCTAATAGGGGGAAACGTCAAAAGCGGTTGCCCAAAGTCTTTTTTTGAGTTGCATACAACCTTTTTAAGTTTAATTCAGAGATTGATTTTTAAATGGGCAAGAAAGTGCACGCTAGTCGACAAAACTAAACTGGCCCGTTTTGAACCTGTACTAAAAAGTGAGCCGTTTCAACCCGCTCACTTTCCTTTTAAACCATATATGCAAATGAAACAAGTTGAATGTTGTAAAACTTGTTAGTTACTCCTGTTCTTTTATCCTCATGACAGTTACATGAACCATTGGCGGGGACACTAACATGAGTAAACATTAAATTTAGGATATAATATGAGGTTTATGCAGGCGGATAGTGGAGTTTTGGTTAGTTGAGGTACCTTTTAAGGTTGCGCGATGCCGAGAACTTAATTCTTTAAGTGATCTCGTTATCACTTAATTTAAGTGCAAGTGATTAATCTTAATAAAATTGTAACTACCTAGATTAGTTATTGTAACTGCCTGAATTCTTTATTGTATCTGTAATGTTAAAAAATATTCAATTTATAGTTTCTCTTTCACAGTTGTCTTAGTTTTCAACTTAAAATTAGTTTTGTATTGAATACACTACGTTAGTTCCATTATCAATTTTGATTAAATATGATGTAAACATATTGCGTAGCCCTCTACATAGATTTTAAGGATCATTAAATGTAGAAATAAACACACGTTTAGTTTTCTAAATCTATCCTTATTAATTTCAAATATTCGATCACTAGTAATTGGATTTGTGAAACTTCTTTTTAAACCTTTTTGTGATGAAATAACCCAACATATCTAATAATTAAAGATGACCATTACTATTGATGACGTATGATGAAATATCTCATACTAGGATCTAAATGAGAAGAAATGAAAGAGACCCAAGAAAGAGAGGAAATCTCTAACCGTCTAACCACCAAAGGGACCCACAAGGGAATAAAGAGCAAAGGTGGACCAATTAGAGGAAAGAGAAATGTAAATACCCTATAAATAGATGATGACCTCATAGAGAAAAGGGGGAGATAAGTCCAAAAGCTTGTAATTGATTGAATTCGGAAATCATTCATTAAGGAGAGTTTTCATTGCTTTTCATTGGCGTCATCCCGGTCGAACAATAGTTACAACGGTGTCCCGAGTACAATCTTTGCTTGCAATGGATAACATACAGTCAGATTATGAATCCGACGATGACAGAAATCACATAGCAAACGCGAGAGCACCATCAGGAGATACACAGTCTCAGGCTGATGCTCCTATGACTTTTTTCATTAAAAGAACGTTTGGAACAGGCCCAACGACGCTCAGCAGACTTGTTGACAACAGCAGCAACATCTCATCTTCACACTTCGCATACTAATATGCCTAACTCATTGCCTCAGCATGCGTTTCCCTCATCCTCCGTACCCCCTCCGATCCCAACCACCACTTCTACCCAAGTGAATCGTGACATCCTGCAACCCACAATAACTACTAGATTACCATATGCCACCACACCAGGAATACCCATCTATAATCTGCCACAGCCCATTATTTCCACCGAAGGAATCCCTCCTATTCCCAGCTCTGGCATCCCGCCTATCCCCGGGTCTATTCCCTACACCATGTCGTTGCTAACAGGCAACGAATGGTGGATGGAGCAACAACGTCGGGCTCGTATGGATGAGCAATTTTGGAAAGAGATACGCCTGGCAGAACTCCGGAACCGGTTAACATATGAAGAAACAACTTATACCACACCAGGGGGATTCATATCAGCACATACCACCGGACCGTTCGCCGGAGGCCAGCCCATCCCTCCCACTCAACCGTACAGCACACAAGGGCCCCCGCCCGCACTCATACCCATGCCCGGGAGTAATCCCCTAATAGACATCCACCGTCCGTACCGCCCGACGGCTTTGTTAACACAGTCTAAGTTCACACCCCGGATAGCCCAGGCATAAAAATACTTCGTAAGTTGAAAATGCCAACCACAGTCGGGAAATATGACGGTACCACGGATCCTGATGACCATATCAATGTTTTCATTAGTGCTGGTGGGGTAGAAAGATGGGCCCTACATGAATGGTGTCACATGTTTGTTCAAACCCTGGTCGGGGCAGCTCGTCTATGGTACGGTAGTCTACCTATAGGCCGGATTGTCAGCTTTGATGAATTCTTGGAAAAATTCATGCAACAATTTAGTCAACAAAAACGACATACAAAGGACAAAACAGAAATACTTCACATCCGGAGACGAGATGGGGAATCGGTGGAAGATTTCATTACCCGGTATAACAAAGAAAGTCTGCAGATAGCCGGAGCGGGGGAGGATTTAATGATAGCCGGTTTCATTCAAGGCATCCGGCATGATGAGCTCATCCGCAGGCTCCATGGCCGGGACGGTTTACCAAAAACTATGGAGGAGTTAATAATTGCCGCCCGCGCCTTCGTCCGGGCAGAAAGGTCCGTCCGGAGCACACATGCGTACGATAAAAAGGATCATAGAAGTGATCGATCGGACAAACAGTCGAATTCTTCCGGGCAGGCTCGACGTTTCAAAGGACCTAGCACGTGGACGCGGCCTCTCCCATACACCCGTCCGGAACTAGTCAGATCTGTCAATCTCCCCACGAGGTTTAAAGACAATCCGGAGAACAGGGTAGTTAGATGGATCAACAAGTTGGTTAAAAGCCCCCGGGAGGTTCTTCTAACAGAAAAGATAACGTTAGAACCCCCGCGACCTCTCAACCCAAAGTCAATACGAGATCCCAAACGATACCGGGCATGATACAGATCACTGTTGGCATCTACAAAAGCAGATTGACATCGCCATACAAACCGGCAAACTTTCTCATATGTTAAAAGAAATACATGCGGGTCCACCGGGAAGAAAGCCTGCAGGCAAGAAACCTGTGCGAGACCTATGCATGATAGGGACCAAGGAATTATCAAGCCCACGGGGTTACAAGCGTGGAGGCGCACGACTAGAAGCCTGGATGGAACAACCACTTACTTTTCCGCCTGTTCAGGGAGGTGCCTCGTCCACCAGGCCAGTAGTGATTACAGCACTAGTGGGAGACTACCTCATCAGCCGGATTTTAGTCGACAGTGGAGCTTCAATGGACGTCATGTACGAACAACTTTTCAAACGTCTCGATGAGGAAGACCAAAAAGCTTTAGAACCAACCAACATTGATCTCATAGGGTTTTCCGGAGAATCCGTGGTTCCCCTAGGACAGCTCACACTTCCAATGACCCTACAGGAAGGTACTAAAATCCGCACGGTCCTTGTTACTTTCGTGGTAATCCCAGCGGTCTCGAAAAATAACCTGATATTAGGAAGACCAGGATTGGCATCTTTTCATGCAGCAGTATCCACCGTCCACTTGGCTATAGCATTCCCAACCCCCAAAGGAGTGGCCGTGGTATATGCTGATCAAGTTATGGAGGTATTACAGGCTCAAACTAGCCAGACCTCACCTAAAGGTCATCCCGATATTCGCATGAATAATAAAAAGAACCTGAGAGGTGGATTATGAACCCCGCATATCCGGAGCAAATTATAACCATTGGACATACCTTGTCCACCAAGGGACGGGATTGTTTGAAACAGTTGTTACGAAACAATGTAGATGTCTTTGCGTGGAAACCGACGGACATGAAGGGAGTTTCACGGGAACTAGCCGAGCATCGCCTACATGTATATAAGTCTACCGACCCAGTAGCCCAAAAACGACGGAAGATGGGCCCGGATAGAAGTAGGGCAGCCGTGGATCAAGTCCAGGATATAGTTAACGCAGGTATCCTCCGAGAAGTTCGTTATCCTACATGGATCGCAAATCCAGTAATGGTGAAGAATGGGAATGGTACTTGGCGCATGTGTATAGATTACAAGAATTTGAACAGTGCATGTCCTAAGGACGCATACCCTTTACCGAAAATTGATTTAAAAATCGATTCATTAGCTCCTTTCCGTTTTAAATGCTTCTTAGATGCATATAAAGGCTACCATCAGATCCCCATGGCTGAACACGATGAAGAGAAAACAGCTTTTATCACCGATATTGGCGTATTTTGTTACACCAAAATGCCATTCAGGTTAAAAAATGTCGGGGCCACCTACCAAAGGCTCATGGACAAAGTGTTCGAACCTCAGATTGGTAAAAATTTGGAGATCTACGTTGATGACTTGGTCATCAAAAGCCACGACGAAACATACCTTCTAGCTGACATCGCTAAGACATATAAGAGGTTGAAAGAATCCCGAATAATGTTAAACCCGAGAAAATGTTCATTTGGGGTGGAAGAAGGAAAGTTCCTCAGCGTCATGGTTACCAAGGAAGGTTTCCGGGCAAACCCGGATAAGGTTTCAGCCATCACCCGGATGCCCTCCCCGTCTTCCATAAAGGATGTACAGGCGTTGAATGGGCGTTTGGTGGCAATAAATCGTTTCCTGGCTAAACATGCAGAAAGATCTCTACCTTTCATCCAAACCTTGAAAAATTGCCTCAATAAGCACAATTCCAATGGACGGACCAGGCAGATGAAGCTTTCCAGCAGCTTAAGTTGTACCTGGCAAAACTCCCTACTCTCACGGCACCAATGGAAAAGGAAAAATTAACGGCATACATAGCTGCAGCAGATGCGGCCGTTAGTGCCGTACTCATGTTAGAAAGGGAAGGAGTGCAAACTCCCATTTATTACGTCAGTCGAGTATTGACAGATCCAGAAACACAGTACTCCTTGCTAGAAAAACTAACCCTGTCCTTAGTACATACCTCTCGAAGGTTGCGTAGATACTTCCAAACTCATTCGGTGGAGGTACTCACCAATTTTCCGCTACAGCAAGTACTGAGAAAACCGGAGTTGTCCGAAAGATTAACTAAGTGGGCCGTAGAACTGGGCGCTTTCAGCTTGGAATATAAACCCCGAACCGCGTTAAAAGGGCAAGTCATTGCCGATTTCCTCGCAGAAATACCGGAAGGACGGGAGACGGAAATCACTAATGACCCGGTTATAGCCACGGTGCAAGTTAAAGCACCTCAATGGTGGTTATTATACACCGATGGGGCCTCTAGCATGGAAGGGTCTGGAGCTGGACTTATGCTACTTAGCCCAGAGGGGGTGGAGATTACATATGCAATAAAGCTGAATTTCAAAAGTAAAAACAACGAAGCTGAATATGAGGCCCTTTTAGCCGGACTGCGATTGGCAGTAACCATGAAGGTCCAACATGTCCGAGCACATGTGGACTCGTTGCTGGTAGCTATTCAGGTGAATAAGATCTACGACGCCAAAGGGAGGATGATGATTGAATACTTAAAAAGGTCATGGAAATGATGCTTCAATTTCAAGAATGCAGCGTAAAGCACATTCCTTGAAGCCAAAACCGGAAAGCAGATGCACTGAGTAAATTAGCATCAGTCCAATTCGCTCATCTGGCAAAAGAAATATGAGTACAAGCGTTGGAAAGGCCCTCCGTTTGTACCGAGGAGATTAGCCACCTCGATGACGACGGTTGGACATGGATGACACCCTTGGTGGCATATTTAAAGGAAGGAACTTTGTCGGAGAATAGAGCAGAAGCACAAAAGATGCGAACCAAGGCTTTACAATATCAGTTGGTGGACGACCAGCTCTATCGAAGAACCTTCTTGGGACCTTTATTAAGATGTGTTGGCCAAAAAGAAGCAGAATCATTGATTAAGGAAGTACATGAAGGATCCTGCGGAATGCACACAGGTCCAAGAATGATAGTTGCTAAATTAATGAACGTATAATATTACTGGCCAGGAATGCACATCACAGCAGTGCAAACTCTGCAAAAGTGTCTTAGCTGTCAAAAGTATGCTCCCAAAACACTAAGGCCCAAGAACGACCTCATACCAGTCACCGGGGCATGGCCCTTCTAGAAGTGGGGGATAAACATCGTCGGGCAATTCCCTGGGGCACCGGGACGTATAAATTCATGATCGTCGCAGTGGATTACTTCACCAAATGGGTGGAGGCCAAAGCAGTAGCAACAATCACCACCACCCAGGTCAAAAAATTGTGTGGGATCACATAATATGCCGCTTTGGCCTCCCTCTGTACCTGGTCAGCGATAACGGGACACAATTTGAGTCACTAGCCGGATGGTGTGAGGAGATGGGAATACAACAAGTCTTTACATCCGTCGCTCACCAGCAGGGAAATGGCCAAGTGGAGCGAATCAATCAGAGCATGTTGAAAGGCATAAAAACTAGGCTCTCGACCAAGGGAAGTTCATGGGTCGATGAGATACCAACGTATTATGGGCCCATCGTACCACTCCAAAAACGAGCAATGGAGAGACCCCTTTTAGCCTAACCTATGGACATGAAGCAGTGATCCCAGTCGAGTTGGGAATGCCAACAATGAGCGTTGCTACGACAAAGGATCGGGATAATGATCAAGAATTAAGACTGAATTTAGATCTCTTGGAGGAAAGACGGGAACAAGCAGTCATCCAAGAAGCCAAGTATAAACAAGTTATGGCCAAGTACTATAACAAGAATGTCGTTCCTCACCAGTTCCGCCCCGGCGAGTACGTTTTTAGAAACAATGAAGCCAGCAGGGCCGAGCCAGAAGGAAAGTTAGGACCCAACTGGGAAGGACCCTACCAAATCAAAGAATCTCTGGGGAAATGAGCATATTCTTTAATCAGGTTGGACGGAACAAATGTGCCCAGAACATGGAATGTAGCACAACTCAGGAAATGCTACATGTAGCTTCTGTTGCCCTATTTTCTATTTACAAATGAAAAGCAAATTTGCTAAGATATGAATGAAATCTCAGTTGTTAAAACCGACCTGCCAACACTTTAAAAGGACCGGATCAATGTATCCGGCACAATAAAAGACCGGACCACGTGTCCGGCATTATAAAAAGATTGGATTTTAATCCAACACTTTAAAAAGTCCGGATCAATGTATCCGGCACAATAAAAGACCGGACCACATGTCCGGCATTATAAAAAGATTGGATTTTAATACAACACTTTAAAAAGTCTGGATCAATGCATCCGGCACAATAAGAGACCGGACCACGTGTCCGGCATTATAAAAAGATTGGATTTTAATCCAACACTTTAAAAAGTCCGGATCAATGCATCCGACACAATAAGAGACCGGACCACGTGTCCGACATTATAAAAAGATTGGATTTTAATCCAACACTTTAAAAAGTCCGGATCAATGTATCCGGCACAATAAGAGACCGGACCACGTGTCCGACATTATAAAAAGATTGGATTTTAATCCAACATTTTAAAAAATTCGGATCAACGCATCCGGCACAATAAGAGACCGGACCACGTGTCCGGCATTATAAAAAGATTGGATTTTAATCCAACACTTTAAAAAGTCCGGATCAATGTATCCGGCACAATAAAAGACCGGACTACATGTCCGGCATCATAAAAAGATTGGATTTTAATCCAACACTTTAAAAAACCTGGATCAATGTATCCGGCACAATAAGAGACCGGACCACGTGTCCAGCATTATAAAAAGATTGGATTTTAATCCAACACTTCAAAAAGCCCAGATCAATGTATCCGGCACAATAAAAGACCGGACTACATGTCCGGCATCATAAAAATATTGGATTTTAATCCAACACTTTAAAAAGCCCGGATCAATGTATCCGGCACAATAAAAGACCGGACTACATGTCCGACATTATAAAAAGATTGGATTTTAATCCAACACTTTAAAAAGTCCGGGTCAATACATCCGGCACAATAAGAGACCGGACTACGTGTCCGGCATTATAATAAGATTGGATTTTAATTCAACACTTTAGAAAGCCCGGATCAATGTATCCGACACAATAAAAGACCGGACCATGTGTCCGGCATCATAAAAAGATTGGATTTTAATCCAACACTTTAGAAAGTTCGGATCAATGTATCCGGCACAGTAAAGGACCAGACCATATGTCCGGCATTATAAAAATCCTGAATAAGTTGTATATGTGAAATATTGGAAAAAAAACAACACATGAAGATAGAAGAGAAGCACAGTCAAAAGAGACAAAGTACATTCAAAGAAAATAAGTCCTGATACATGAACGTGCTACAAGTCAAATTAAAAACAAAGGCATGCAGGCCCCAAGAGGCAACAAAAATTAGTCTTCAAAGGCAAGAACATCTCTTATCTCCTTGAGGTCCGGTTGATCGGCCAAGGAAGCAAGAGTACTGATAACGGGAAGCTCTATGGTGTCAAAGGCATCTTGTCTCTGTGTAAGTATAGTCTGGGCTTCCGGACTCCAAGATAACTCTTTTACCATCCCATCCTTCACCACCTCAGCACCCTCCTTCTCCTTTTCCAAAGTTGCAATCTTCTCCTCCAAAACTTCCACCTTCTCTCTCGCCACTTTCAACTCACCATCCTTCTCAGCAACCTGGGATGCCAGCTCATCGGAGCGTGTTTTTGCTTCCCGGATCATCGGGGAACGTTTTTCAAGTTCTTTGTTGGTCCGGGAACATGCATCCGTAAACTCAGCCCGGACTTTGGAGTGAGCATCATCCTTCTTCTTCAGCTGCCAACTCAGTTTCTTCACTTCCTGAGTAAGAGCAATCACCTTACCAGCATCCTCATTTTGCTGAGACAAAGCCTTTTTCAATTGACCAATCTCCCTCTGACCCTCGTCCCATTGACGACATATCTCGGGCATAACCGCCATGCTTTCAACCCAACTCACGGCAGCCCGATCAGATAATACTTCCGGAGAACAAGTCGAATGACGTAGTCTCTCGACGGGGAGAAAGCCTGCAGCAAAAACGTCCAGCATAGGCGGGGGTCAGTTAAGCAATCCCCTTGCAAAAGATTCCAGTTAGGAATATGCTTGGAATGAGAGTCTGCTTGAGTCCAGGGTTCATATTGAGTGGGCATCCGGAAGTCGGACTGGCCCGTATGAACATAGGATGATTTGGGGGAATGGACCTCCCCGGCAGCCACACTTGGCTTCTCCTTCTCCTTCCCCTTGTCCCCATTAGTAGTTTGAGTTTCAGTTTGAACAATCACGGGCTCAGGGGGAGGAACAATGCCAGCTCTTGTTGATGCACGAGGGGGGCTTTACTCAAGATCCACAGTAACAGGGACCGTTTGCTTTACGTCCGGATGAGGAGGGGGAACCACCCCACTAGTTTTTAATCCTGAAAGATACCAGGGAGAAATGTCAGAAGCACATTTTTTTTATATTCAAGGAAAGAAGTTTAAAGAACAAATCAGTACATACCTTCAGGGCTCACCCCAGGGATTTTCTTGCTAACAGCATAAGCCTCAGTTAGCTTCCGCCTTTTCTTTCGGGGAGAAAGTACATCCCCTCCAGAACCACTCCCGTAAGCCTTGGTTTTTATGAGAGGAGTCTCCACATGCTCGTCCTCTTGGACCCCCGACGCTCCATGGTCTCCTGGAAAGACATACAAAGCAAAATAAAGAAATATATATATATATATATATATATATATATATATATATATATATATATATAAAGGGGGGAAGAGAGAAGGCTGAACAGCATTTCATGCCAACTAACCAGCCTCTAAGTCCACGCCCTCTTGCAAACTAGCACGAGGAAAAAAGAAACGCTCATGAAAGATTTCAAGAACGTTCCTTTCACCCGGTCCTACATTCAAATAGGTCCGGACAAGAGCTTTGAAGGTCTCCGGGAAAAGCACATCATAATAACCAGCAACTGCTGCAAACAGGGAAAATGAAACACGATGGTTTTAAACACAGAAGAACGAAAAGAAAAGAAAAGGGAAAGGCACCATCCATCGGCAAGAATGTGGGACAACATACACTTACGTTCTTTCCCAATGGAATAAACCGGGATCCGGTCAAGTCTTCCCCAATTTCGGCTCATGTCGACCCCGACTAGGGCATGCTCCGGAATTTCTTGAATATCGGCCGGACGAGAGGTCAGGAGAGAGAAAACTAGGGTTTTCTTAAAAGCATCCAAATTATGGGGAACATCCACCACGGCCAGACGTAGGGACCGAATACGCATACTCGTCGGAACCATCCGGGCACTGATATAAAAAAACTTTTCCTTCCAGCCCCGGAACCCCTGAGGAGTCTCTTTGGCATGAGGAGCAGTCCGGGACGCTTGGAAAAAGAAAACCAACCGTCTTTTAGATACAACTTGTAGAAATGATGAAAGATGGCGACGGACGGATCTTGCTTTAGGGCAATACAACAAAATTCGAGATGCTTAATACGGCACATCCCTAGGGGATGGACCTGAGAAAGGTGAACTTTGTAAAACTGAAGCAAATCAATAACAAAGGAGGTGACCGGAACCCTGAAACTGGCCTCAGAGAAAAAGTCTGCATACAAAGTAATCTTGCCCGGAGGAGGTTTTACGGCTGTACCTTCTCGAGGAGGATACTCAGGATCCAGATCGTTAGGTATTCCATATGTAGCTTTCAGCTTCTCGAAGCGTTCCACGCTCCAGTTAATGGGAATCAGAGCTACATCAGCATTGTCACCCATCGAAAGAAGTTAACAAAGCAAAGGAAGAAACATGGAAACAAGAGAGAATGTCGGAAGGGTAAAAGGCGAAAACAAAAAGTGATAGGAGAAAGTGAAGTTCTTTCCCCTTTTATAGGAAAGGTAGGAAGATAAAAGGTTTAAATAACGGCGCCCAAGGTAAGGTCGTGGGTATGATGGATGGGACATCCGGAAGACCGAAAAGGTTGATTTGACCTCTGAGAAAAAACACTCATGATGCTCTTTGAAAAGCGATAAAGGAACTTTTTATAGTCAAATTAATTTTTAAAACGGAAAAAATTAAATTGACTAGGGGGACTTGACGACGTATGATGAAATATCTCATACTAGGATCTAAATGAGAATAAATGAAAGAGACCCAAGAAAGAGAGGAAAGCTCTAACCGTCTAACCACCAAATGGACCCACAAGGGAATAAAGAGCAAAGGCGGACCAATGAGAACGCAGGCTGTCACTATCATTCGGTTAGAGGAAAGGGAATGTAAATACCCTATAAATAGAGGATGTCCTCATAAAGAAAAGGGGAAGATAAGTCCAAAAGCTTATAATTAATTGAATTCGGGAATCATTCATTAAGGAGAGTTTTCACTGCTCTTCAAGTATAATTGTTTTTAGGTATATCGTAAATATGTAAACAAATTCTATGTATCGATTTTATATTTAGGCATCATTTGTGATGGTTTTTTTTTTTACTTTTTTTTTAAATAAACAAAAAATCAACATTACAATAGCATCTACCAATAGCTAGAATGCTATCAAATTTAAAAGATTTTATAAACGAAAAATCAACGGTACAATAGACATCTACCAATAAGCTAGAATGCTATCAAATTTAAAAGATTTTATAAACGAAAAATCAACGGTGCAATAGCATCTAGCAAGAAGCTAGAATGCTATCAAAATTAAAAGAACATCATTGGTGTCACTACAATGCTTTGAGATTTGACCAATTATCCACCTAAAGAAAACTTCTTGTTTTGATGTCTTCAATTAATTTAAGGATCGACACTCCATTGTGAGAAATTTTTTATCGTTTCTCATTCTCAAAATACACCAACAAGAACTAAGGACGACCAATTGAATCAACTTTATTTCCTTTTCATTTCTTTGAACTCCCATGTGAAGTTCTAGACTGGTTCAGAAAGCAAAGACGAGATATAACTGAAAATTATCAAATGTCTAGTTTGATGATTTTGATGATGAATATATATTTTTAATTTTTTTTATTAGTTTAAGTAAATTACACAAATAGCCTTAACTATTAAATTATCTTAATAAGTAACATAACTAAGCCTTGAGATGTAAAATGATTGAAATGTTCTTCCATTTAACTAAAAATCTAACGACTTTATACAAAAGAACTCAAATAGTTTAAAAGAAATAGAACCTTAGGCCATGAATTACAAAAAAAATAATAATAAGGATATGTAGTTAGATAATTAAGAACGGTAAACCTAGGGACAAAAATACGAAATTAACTCTATTTTATATTTCAAATAGTATTTATTTAAATTATATTATTTACGAGGAAGGTGGTAAAATGCAACGGCATGAGTATGCATAGAAAAACCCCAACGACGCCGTTTCACGTGGTCGGAGCCCCATCACGTTCTTCCCCAAATATACAACTCGCACCCTGACCTTTTTTCAGATCAGATCCCGGCGATCTAATCATGCTCCTTTCACACACTCACAGCTACCAATACCCTTCTCATATCTTATAAACTTCCACTCTAACCACAATTTCTCACAATAACTGGTGTTAGTTACTTAGATCTTCAGCTAAAATGGCCGTCGTCGCACGTACCGGCAGAGGCGGTGGCGGATCGGCGTTTTCCTCCGCCTTACGCAGCTTCTTTTCCTACCGGATCTTCGTCTCAGCTATGTTTACTCTTCTATTCTTCGCAACCGCCTCCGTACTCTTCTCATCTCACCCTGCACGTTTGTCCGATAGCCCTGTAAGTCTCTCTGTTACGTGTAACCCTACTTTTTATGTGTTATTGTTAATGTAGGTTGCAATTTGATGTCTATTGTGCTATTTGATTGACTAGATGCGGTTCAATTAAGGCTGGACTTTTCTGTTTCAATTTGACATAGGATATAATTAATTTTGTAGCTTTTGGTGGCGAATTAGTGTAAATTTTGTATGATTAAGGCTTGATTGTTTCAGAAAACATAAGAATTATAAGCTGTTTCATTGCAAAATCAAGTTTAGTTAGGTTTTTAGCAATGGAATTGAACTGTTTGAGCAAACTTAAAATGATCAGTTTCTTCTGTGTTTCTTGATTCATATTTTGCTATTTGCTTGAGTCGACGCGATCCGATTAAGGCTGGACTTTTCAGTTTGAAATTGACGTAGTATATAATTAATTTTGTAGTTTTTGGTGGCAAATTAGTGTTAGTTTTGTATGATTAAGGCTTGATTCTTCCAGAAAACATAAGATTTATAAAGTTATTTCATTGCAAAATCAAGTTTAGCTCGGTTTTTAGAAGAAATGATGAATTTATTCCGTGTATTATGAGAATTGAGAGCAATCATTTGATTTCTTATTAACAGGAAATTCAAACTGCTGGGAGAGCATATATGCACAGAACATTTCTTGCTCTGAAATCAGATCCGTTAAAGACTAGGTTGGAATTGATACATAAGCAAGCGAGTGAAAATATTATGCTTGTGAACGCCTATGCTTCTTACGCAAGAAAGCTTAAGCTTGAGATATCGAAGCAGCTTAAGATGTTTGATGAAATGGCACAAAACTTATCCGATTTTAGTGTGAAACCAACGTACCGTACTGCATTGTTTGAGTCTGATGGGCCTGTAGATGAAGAAGTCTTGAGACAGTTTGAAAAGGAGGTTAAAGACAAGATTAAGGTTGCTAGATTAATGATCGCTGAGAACAAGGAATCATATGACAATCAGCTGAAAATCCAGAAGTTAAAAGACACAATATTTGCAGTTAATGAGTTGTTAGTTAAAGCTAAGAAGAACGGCGGGTTTGCTAGCTTAATTGCTGCTAAATCTACCCCAAAAAGTTTGCATTGTCTTGCAATGCGATTAATGGGAGAACGGATTGCGAATCCAGAAAAATATAGAGATGAGAAGCCTAAACCTGAATTTGAGGATCCTTCTTTGTACCATTATGCAATATTTTCTGATAATGTGATTGCAGTTTCGGTTGTGGTGAATTCAACTGTAAAACATGCACAAGAGCCATCGATACACGTTTTTCACATTGTTACAGATAAAATGAACCTTGCTGCAATGGAAGTTTGGTTTAAAATGAGGCCAGTTGGAAGAGGTGCTTTTATTGAGGTGAAAGCAGTTGAAGAGTTCACTTTCTTGAATTCTTCATACGTTCCAGTACTTAGACAACTCGAGTCTGCAAACTTGCAAAAGATTTACTTGGACAACAAGGCAGATAATGAAACCAAAGATGAGAAAAGCATGAAGTCATCTGGGGACACAAAGCATTTGTCAATGTTGAATCATCTTATGTTTTACTTGCCAGAAATGTATCCAAAGCTACACCGGATATTGTTTTTAGATGACGATGTTGTTGTTCAGAAAGACTTGACCGCATTGTGGAAAGTTGACTTGGATGGAAAGGTCAATGGGGCGGTTGAGACGTGTTTTGGATCATTTCATCGCTATGCTCATTATTTGAATTTTTCACACCCCTTGATTAAGGATAAGTTTAATCCCAAGGCTTGTGCTTATGCTTTTGGCATGAATATATTTGATCTTGATGCCTGGAGACGTGAAAGATTAACCGATCAATATCATTACTGGCAGGAACTGGTAAGTCCTCTTTTATTCATGTGCTCTTTTGCTACTCTTTTATATTTTGATTTGTGTAACTTTGCAAAATGTAGTTTCCCATATCATAGTTGTCTATTAAACACTTGGTTACTATTGTATGAAGTTAACCCTAAAAAATAGCGTATATGAACAAACTGTTATTTTATGGATCTTGCATCAGAACGAGGATCAGAGTTTGTGGAAATCGGAGAGACAGCCACCTGGACTGATGACCTTCTATTCAACAACAAAATCACTGGAAAAAACATGGCATGTTCTTGGACTAGGATACAACCCAAGCATAAGCATGGATGAGATAAAAAACGCCGGTGTCATTCATTTTAACGGGAATATGAAGCCATGGCTCGATATTGCTATGAACCAGTATAAGAATTTATGGACTGCACATGTTGATAATGAAATGGAATTCGTGCAGATGTGCAACTTTGGTCTATAAACAGAGTAAAAACGAGCTGGTTCTTGAACACCATTCTTCGTTTTGATCACTTCTAAATGGTGTAACATTAAGCTCAAGTGTCGCATTGTTTTTACACACGTCATAGCTAAGTGTTATAACATCAAGTCGAACCAAAGCGCGCAGGTAACATATATGTTCGAATGATTCTTTTGTATCTTTCCATAAATTTAAGGTGTTAGAAATTGCTAAGTTACTTGTCTGGATTTTACTTTTACATGTTGTCATGCATTCGCAGATAATCATGTAAGATTGGAACAACAGTCGAAACTTGAGCGACTAAAACGAGATAAAAAAATCTTTAACAACATTATAATCAAAAGGAATTAGCAACAAGAATGGCTTGTCGGCACCTGGCTTTAGCAATTTCAATCCTCTCATTCAAAGTCTCTTCTTTCACAGCAGCCTTCACCATCTCCAAATCCATTTCCATGAGCTTCAAAACCCTAAACAGCTCCGTCACCATCCTCTCCTCCACCTTCCCCTCATCCCGCAGCACCTCCGCCTCTTCCCTCGCCCTCTCCGCCACAATCTCCCCCACCTTCGCCAGCAACGCCGTCGATCCGTACTCCCGGTCCATCAGCTCGTTCAATTTCTCCAGGAAATCCATTATCACATGCCCCGTAGGCTTCTCCAACGGAATCGGAACCGTTCTCTTCCATCCTATTTCGAAATTGGGGGGCTCCGGTTTTACGAGGCCTGATTTGGATTTCCGGTCTCGGAGGATTTCCGATCTTCGCCGTTTTTCGATGGGGAAGGTCTCCGGGCTGGTGGTAGCTGAGTCGTCCGGCGACGGGAAGTCAGGTGGCGGGTTTGAAGTGCATTTAATGGAGGTGGGTTTGTGAAGTGATGGATTTAGAGAGGTTTTGAATGGGTGGAGATAGAAAAGAGGTGAGGCAGCCATGGAAGTACAAGTGAATGAGCAGATAAGTCTTGAAGATAAACCTTTTTATTAAATTATTATATCTTTACATACTAATAAATAAAGTTTTTGGATTGTCACATGTCACTCCCTTATACCTTCTCACATTGGTTTTCCCGCCTCTCTCTTATAATAAATGCACTTATATCTTATTAAATAATAATGATATTATAAATATATTATTAAAGAAGAATAATAGTTATATTAAATAAGAATATATAATAAGAATTCAAAATATAACTAATTAAAGAAAAATACTAATCTATACTCCCTAATAAATAAAGGTTTTTATAAAATGGTTATATTAAATAAGAATATATAATAAGAATTCAAAATATAACTAATTAAAGAAAAATACTAATCTATACTCCCTAATAAATAAAGGTTTTTATAGAATGGTTTTTCCACCTAAAGTTTAATTATAATTTAAGATTTTAAACCTCTCATAAATAATAAATGCTTAACAAATATAATTGCTAAAATTATTTAATATATAATATCATTTGACTAGAATTTAAAAACCGTTTGATTTGAAAATTTTGAACTTTGTATTATTTAAATTATAACAAAATCAATAAATTAACTCTCGCAAATTTACTATAATTAGATAATTAAATTGACATTTTTTTAAAAAAATTAACAACTTATTTTTGTTAAGCAAATAACAATGAATCAAAATCAACTTTTTATAATCTAAAAAATTTACCTTATGTAATTTGGTTTTGTGAATGTAATTGTAATTTTTTTTTTTCACTATGTAAAGTAATTCTTATTTAGACAGTTATGAATAATATATGTTTCTTTTCATTAACCGTGTAATACACGGGAACTAACCTAGTAATTTTATATAAGCAAGTTAAGAAAAAATGGATGATTTTATATATTATTTTTAAATTTATAAAATGTTATGTTAAAAAAATATATATGATTTAAAAGTTTTAAATGGTATACGAAATTCCATTTTTTTTAAATAGGTTAGAGTACGATATTAATTGTTGGGTAAAATTATTAGTAGTCACACTCGTTGATAAAAGTTTAATATTATTTATATTTAACCTTTTTCTTGCTTTAATTTTTTATAACTAAATAGTTTTAAGTAGGAACTTTAAAGACTTGAGACTAGTACTCAAAGAGTGTTTGGGATTGCGTTGTAAAACTGCTTATTTGCTTTTTTTAAAACCAATAAGTTAAAAAAAGTGGAGTAAATTACAAATTATGTCCTTTAACTTTATAGAAAATTGCAGAGTATGTCCTTTGACTTCAAAAATTACAATCTATATCCTTTTTTTCAAACATTTACACACTTTGAGTCCTTTTTACTAACTCTCATCCAAAATCAATGTTAACTTTAATCACGTGCCCCTCACATGAGGGGCCCTTATTTGTCTAACATATTTTATTAACCCACCTTTCCCCTTCACCCATCATCCTCCATCATCTCTCTCTCTCTCTCTCTCTCTATCCCTGTTTCTCTTTCACCTACTAGAACCCAGTTTTCAATTTCCAACCTGAACCAAAAATTGGATATGCTAAACCACAACCAGAACCAAACTTTCGATCTACAATACCACAAGAACACGAGGAAGCTAATTTAGATATGTGATACCCAGTCTATGGTAGAGAGAGACGATAAAGTAGAGCCTTCCAAATCATTCTACAGCTTCACTTTCAAACCAAATAAAAATGTCAACCACCGATGAAACCCATCACAAAACTCACCATTGAAGATCTCGGATTAGACACTCGTCTAATGGGGGCCCTAGCGGTGGTCCGGAACTGATTGTTGACGATGGCGGTGACGCCACGCTGTTCCAGATCGTGTTGTCGATCATCAAGGAAGGACTGCAAACCAGTATTTTCTGCCATTAAACCTCAAGAACACCGTGAAGCTCTGATACCGTGATTCAGCATCCAAAATTAATAGTCCTTAGCAAAATTTGAATTTCGCCTGTTCTTTATCATCATCGTCTTCTTCGGTTGTAGGGTTCAACTTTTTTCCAAAATTTGAAGCTGTGATTCCATGAACAACTTTTTTCGGTTGTAGGGTTCAACGAAAACGAGTCAGATTTTTCAGATTTCGGTGGAGGGATCTTTCAGATTAGGAAAGAGGAAGTGATTTCAAGGGTTTTCTTATCGCAATTTAATCTTTCTATTTTGAATTACCCGGAAGAAGACAAGAAAGGGTTGGTGGTGCGGGGTGGCCGAGGTGGTGACCGACGGTGATGATCGGCGGTGGTGTTGCAGGTGTGGTGACCATGGTGGCGTTTGGGAAGAGGGAGAAGGAAGGGGGATTTGTATAAAAATATAAAAAAATTATTATTTTATTTTTAAGTCAAAATTACATTTACTATCATTTTAAGGTTAAAATGACTAAATTGCCCTCATGTGTATGGCAGATGACTTTGACTTAACAGAAAAAGATAACACCAGTTAGTAGAAAGGACCTAAAGTGTGCAAAGGTTTCAAAAAAAGGACAGCCAGTGTAATTTTTGAAGGCAAAGAACAATATCTGCAATTTCATATATAGTTAAAGGACACAATTTGTAATTTACTCAAAAAAGTGTTTGGTAAACATAAAAGCACTTCTTGTTTTAACTTTTTGATAAAGCTAAAAAGTTGTTTTTTAAAAAGGCACAAATTCTTGGGTTTTCAAATAGCTTTTGGTTTTTGTAATAAAATATTACCAATCTACCCCTTACAATTTTTAACAAATACATATATAAAATATAAAAATGTCCTTTTTGGTCATTTTACGTGAATAACATAAGTCAAACACTAAAAAAATAATTTATTGACTTATTGACTTTTCCAACCACAAAAGTTAATCTAAACACTTTTTTAAAAACAACTTTTGAAAAAGTCATAAGCTAATAACCATTTTTAACAAAAAAAAACACTTTTAGAGTTAAATAAGCAATCCCGAACACCCTCTAAGTAACATTTTTAGAGAGATGTAAACTCCAATGCCTCCGGATCGGATCTGGTGGTCAAGGAATTTCTAGAGAGGTGGTGCTCGGCTAGACCTAGCAAAACCAAAACACCATTAGTCTCGTCACAGTGAGGACTCCGGGGGGTGTCGCTGTGACCAGCCTCCGGCGTGAGAGTAAGTGTATGTTTTGAAGGGAGAATGCAGGTAAGGAGTGAGTGTGATAGTGAATTAGGATGTCAATCATACCTTGGGTCTAGTGGGGTATTTTATACCTGATGACTATTTGTCTTTAGCCTGAGGCAGGTGTCCGCTCGTTTGGATATGTAATGACTAGACCATTTTTAAGGTTGTTAGTAATGGTCTGCGCATTGTCGGGTCTTCTTTCTTGATTGGTTCGTATTCTGACATGTTGATTTTGGTTCCCTTATTACCATTTACGTGTTTGTCTTTTTCCTCTGTTTAGTCCGGGCGTAACCCCGTCCATCCGGGCTTGATAGAAGCCCGGCTTCTGGGCTTGCTTGCCCGGCCCGGGGTTATTATGCCTTTGTGGATGGTTATCCGGATTTAGGTTTCTGGGATGTGTCCGACCCTCTTGTCGGGTCATATCCCAACAAGAGACAATGCGAAATTAACATAAATTTTTGGGCTACGGTTTAATTTAAACAGTTTCATTTTAGTTTATATTCAACTCACAAACACGTTTAGCTAATTTGCTAAATAAGTCGGTCTTTGGTTAACAGTGTTGTTTCATGAATTGAATTGTTTATTTTTTATAATCTTTTTAAGGAGTATTTTAAGTCAAAACTAAAACTAGTAGATTTTTATAAAACTGAGTTAAAAGTGAAATTAGCGTCAAGATTTGTAGTTTAAAAGCACCTCTTTACATATACTTTTGTGTAAATTCATAATCTTCGAATAGTAATATGCAAAAAAAAAATCAAAGAAATGCTATGTTTACAGAATTAATATTATGAACCGGACCGAGTCTAGCCAGCCCATTCAAATAGCCCAATCAAATGGTCCACCAAGTTGAAACCTTGATATAAGTGAGATAGGCCAGAGTAAGGGGAATAACGAATATGATGATCGATGTGGTCTTCTTCCCCCATCTTCCATTTTGTAATATCTAAGCTTCCAATTCCCTTCTATAGTTACTTTCAATTTCTTATTTGTAATCATTTAGAAAATCTATAGAAACTTATCATATTCTATACCTATTCACAACAATTACAGGGTTGTATCTCATATCAACCTACATGGCTAACCCGGTTAATAAATGGACCAGGTAAGTAAGTTCATGTTTGGGTCGAGCTTACCAACCCATTAATTTTTTATAAAATCATAAATTCAAAACACTTAGGTAATTGTTTGGCATGTTTAAGTAATCATGGTTGTGTTTGGGTCATACATGCATGGGTTAGGGTTCAACTTTTCAACACAATTATATAATTGGTTTGTGTTCGGGATGTGTTATACCAACTGGAACCCGACATGAATTGCTACACCTCCTGAATACCCCTAACTTGATATTAACAACTAGAAGGTATTAACCGCTTGTATATGAAGAAATTCTCAAAATTTTTGCCTATTGTTATAAACTATAATTGAAAATTTAAAAAAAAAAACTATGGAAGGACAATTTACCTTTTTCTATTTAGTTTTTAAGCGTTAGTGGTCTTATACATACACGAAGAACATACTCAAACAAAGAAAAATTTGTTTCTTAGTTCATTTAAGTGACAATAAATTATATTCGAAAAATAAAAAAATTAAAACAAAAATGTTCTGTGTCAGGGTTTGAACCTCTAACCTGGGGTTTTGATATTGTAAGGAAAACCGATGGATTAAGGTCCCAATCTTGTTATTTAATACTAACAGTTTACAACGCGTGAACAAGAACTACTCCATTCATTTGTCTCATCACTTAAAATGTATAAAGAAACTAATTTAAACAAGATTAAGGTCATAGCAAATGGTTCTTATTATAATACCAAAGTTGTAGGTTATGGGTTCAAATGCTTGTCTATACGGTTAACAAATAATAGTTGAAAAAATAAATGAAATAAAATCAACAAAAACCGCCTAGGCCAGGGTTTGAGCCTCTGACCCTGAGCTTTGATATTGTAAGGAGAACCACTGGACTAAGACACCAATATTTTTTTAAACGATGCGTTAAATGAATGAAGCGGTTATTGTTCACACGTCGTAAATTGTTACCAACATATCATTAAACCATGATATTCTTAGAAAGTATATTACTTCAACACAAATGAGCTAGCATAGTCACAATTTTTTTTATTTAAATGTAAATAAAATAATAGGTGGCCATGTGGGTGGTTATGTATGATTTAAAGAAACATTGGTGGCAGATGATGTAGTAGTGTATCGTATTAGTTAACTACTTTTAAACTTCTTGTTTAAGTTACGAGAATTAAATGCAGTTTGGTTTGGGGTGACATGTGAACCCAACACGTATCAAAGTCGGCCGGCTGAAGCATTGAACCGAACCGGAAGCGTCTGAACCGCACAAAATATGTGGTTTAACGGACCCGGCTACACAAGTTAGGTAAAATCATTATTGTATTATTATTATTATTATTATTTTTGTTATAATATAACTAGAATTACCTCAAGAGTAGTGTTGTAACATAAGAGATTTAGAGGGGATAAGAATAAGTAAATAAATGCATAGACTTTTTATAAAAGTGTATACAAGAGATGCATTTTCTCATTCACTTTGAGGTGATATTTATACTACAAAAGTTACTACATGGTAAACCAATAAACAAAATAAATTATTTAGAGTACATGTAGGTATGAAGCTAGGTTGAAAAATGTGTTCATCCATATCTTTTAATATTTCATAACACTCCCTCTTGGATGGCACTTTTTCAATTTGGAGATTTTGAAGTACTGCCTCATTAAAAACCCTGCTAAAGAAAACCCAGTGGGAAAAAACTTTAGCTAAGGAAAAAAGAGTGCATCATATAGCTCCCCATCAAGTTGTCATCTGTAACTCACTATATAGTCCGTACATGTCACATTCCAATATCATGAACGTGTTTCCTGAAAATTGATGTAGGGAGTGCCTTTGTGAAAAGATCAGCTGAATTGTTGCTAGATTGGACATATTTAATTTCATCCTGATTCTCTTTGATAAGGTCCTGAGTGTATGAAAAGAATCTTGACGGTATATGTTTTGTTCTGTCACTTTTGATATACCCTTCTTTCATTTGCGAGACACAAGTCGCGTTATCTTCGTAGATTGGAGTTGGACTTTTACCTTTCTCTAGTTCACAGAAAGTCATTATGAGTTGTGTCATAGATCTCAGCCATACACATTCTCTGGAAGCTTCATGTAGTGCAATGACTTCAACATGATTTGAGAATGTTGCAACAAGTGTTTGTTTCTGAGAACGCTATGAAATTGCAGTTCCTCCGTTCATAAATACGTATCCAGTTTGATATCTCGCCTTATGAGGATCTGATAAATAACCTGCGTTTGCATAATCAACCAAACCTTCTTTCGAATCGTTAGGATAAAATAAGCCTAAATCAATAGTTCCTTGAAGGTATCGAAAAATATGTTTAATCCTATTCCAATGTCTTTTTGTAGGGGATGAACTAAACCTTGTTAACAAATTAACTGCAAAAGAAATTTCAGGTCTTGTACAGTTAGTAAGATACATAAGAGCTCCAATTGCACTGAGGTATGGTACCTCTGGACCAAGGACTTCCTCACTATCTTCGCAAGGGCGAAATGGATCATTTTCGACATTGAGTGATCTAACAACCATTGGGGTGCTTAAAGGATTTGTCTTGTCCATATTGAAACGTTTTAAGAGCTTTTCAGTATAACTTGATTGATGCACAAGTATTCCATTATTCGTATGCTCAATTTGTAAACCAAGACAATATTTGGTTTTTCCAAGATCTTTCATTTCAAATTCTTTCTTTAAAAGGGTAATCACTTCATGGATTTCTTTATGTGTGCCAATTATATTTAGATCATCAACATATACAGCTTTGATCACACATCCTAATGTTGTCTTCTTAATAAAGACGCACAGACAAATAAGATTATTTGAATAGCCTTTACTTATCAAATCATCACTCAAACGATTGTACCACATCCTTCCAGATTGTTTCAATCCATATAAAGATCTTTGTAATTTGATTGAATACATTTCTTTAGGTTTTAAACTTAAAGCTTCAAGGATTTTAAATCCTTCAGGAATTTTCATGTAGATGTCATTATCAAGTGAGCCATACAAGTAAGCTGTAACGACATCCATAAGACACATTTCTAAATTTTTAGAGACAGCTAAGCTGATTAAATATCTAAAGGTAATTGCATCCATAACGGGAGAATATGTTTCCTCGTAGTTAATACCTGGCCTTTGGGAAAAACCTTGAGCTACGAGTCTCGCTTTATATCTTGTAACTTCATTTTTCTCATTCCGTTTTCGCACAAAAATTCATTTATATCCTACAGGCTTTACGGCCTTAGGTGTAATAACAATAGGTCCAAAAACCTTCCGTTTATTAAGCGAATTTAATTCAGCTTGCATAGCATCTTTCCATTTATCACAGTCATGTCGATTTTGACAGTCGTTGACAGATTTTCGTTCAGGAATGTCATCCTCGCTCATAATTTCACTTGCCACAGAATAAGAAAATATCTCATCAATATTTTCCATTTCATTTCGGTTCCATAATATATATGTATGACCGTAGTTGATTGACATCTCTTTGTTGGTATCATTCACTTCTTCCTGGGAAAAGGTTTTGATATTTGGCGTTACATTAGAATCAATTTCCTTTTCAAGTCCTTTTCTTTTTCGAGGATTTTTATCCTTTGAACCAATCGTCCTTCCGCGTTTCAAAAGCTTCTGATATTCATGAGTCATGTTATCATCTACTTGTTTATGTGGAATATCAACTCGAGCGGGAGCATTAGCAGCTAGTATATGAGATTTAGTTACCCTTTTTTGTATCGGTAAATGCATCAGGCAATTGATTTGCAATTTCTTGAAAATGCATTATCTTTTGAACCTCTGTCTCACATTGTCTTGTCCTTGGATCCTGATATAACAATGAAGGTTCACACCATGAGACATCATTTTCTTGATTTTTCTTTTCTCCCCATAATGCTAGGAAAATTGTCTCATTAAAGTGGCAATCAGCAAAACGTGATGTAAAGACATCACCTGTTAAAGGTTTAAGATATCTTATGATCGAAGCTATTTCATATCCAACATATATTCCCAACCTTCTTTGGGGACCCATTTTAGTGCGTTGTGGTGGTGCAATAGGAACATACACTGCACGTCCAAAAGTTCTAAGGTGGGAAATGTTTGGCTCTTGGCCAGACACAAGTTGTAGAGGAGAATATTTGTGATTTGCACTTGGTCTCATACGAATCAATGATCCAACATGTAACTTTGCATGGCCTCAAATGTACACATGAAGTTTTGTTTTGAATATTAATGGTGGCGTTTGATTAACGATTCAGCTAAACCATTTTGTGTATGTACATGAGCAATTGGGTGTTCGACAACAATTCCAATAGACATACAATAATCATTAAAAGCATGTGATGTAAATTCACCAGCATTATCGAGTCTCACTCTTTTAACAGTATAGTCAGGAAATGTGCTCGTAATTTAATAATTTGAGCAAGGAATTTAGCAAAAGCTACATTACGAGTTGATAATAAAGAGACATGAGACCATCTACTCGATGCGTCTATTAAGACCATGAAGTATCTAAATGATCCACATGGTGGGTGAATTAGTCCACATATATCACCTTGAATTCTTTCAAGAAACATAGGTGATTCCTTTTCAACTTTTAACGGTGAAGGCCTTGTAATCAGTTTTCCAAGTGAGCAAGATGCGCATTGATGTCTTTTATCCATTTGAGGAATCTTTTGATCCTTTAAGGGATGCCCATGTGTATTTTCAATTATTATTTTCATCATTGTAGACCCTGGGTGGCCTAATCTGTCATGCCATAAGTTGAATATACCATGATCACAACATTTTTCTTTAATTGCCATATGCGCTTGAGGCACATTAATATGTGTATAATGTAAACCAGAATGGAGCATTGACAATTTTTCCAAGATGTGATCTTCATTCATGATATGCATATATTTTTCATTATTAACAGTCATTGACTGTGTATCATATCCATTATGATATATGTTTTTGAAACTCAACAAATTTCTTGTTGATTTTGGGGAAAATAAAGCATTCTCTATTAAAAGATTTGTACCATTTGGTAATACTAAATTAGCTTTTCCCACTCCTTCTATTAAATCTGTAGGATCTGTTATTGTATCAATAGTTTCCTTTGTTGGTTTCATTTCACAAAAATATCTCTTCGACTTAAGAATAGTGTGTGTGGCACCACTATCAGCTATACACATATCTCCATCCTTTGTTTGATCTCGCGCTCCATTGATATTCATTTTAATCTTCAAATATGAATAAAAGAAATAAGAGAGAAAAATAATAAATGTGTAAAGTATTCGTTACGAAATCTCCAAGAAGATATATTTATTATGTTGAATATATTGCATGAAAGATTAAACATAGTTAAGCATACTTTGGGAAAATACATAATATATTACATGAAATAGAAACTAATTAAACATAGTCAAACATAATTAGGAAAATACATAATATGTTACATGAAAAGGGGAAACTAATTAAACATAGTCAAACATAGTTTAGAAAATACATAATTATCACCAGTAACACTTATTTCATAGTCTCAAGTCATCGATGAAGTCTGAGTTATTAAGCTCAGTGTTGGCATTGTCAAAATTATCCACATGGTTCACTTCTTTCTTCTTTCCTTTAAGGGACGCTTGGTATAGTTTACACAAATGTGAAGGTGTGCGACAAGCCTTTGACCAGTGGTTTGAACTTCCACATCTAAACATGAACTGCCATGATTTTGAGACGTGCCGATTTCATTTTTTAATTTATTTTGTTGGTTAGGATTGCTATTTTATGGAGTGTGGTAATTGTTGGCTCTTTGGATACGATCACGACCACGATAATTACCTCGATTATAATTGTTGTTCCATTTGAAGGAATGGTTGCGACCATTATTATGGTTTTTATCTAAATGGCTACGTCCACGACCTCGTCCCCATTTACGTCCAGAATTTTTAGTATCATTATTGTTAACAGCATTAGCTTCTGGAAATGCTAGTGATCCCGTGGGACGAGCTTCATGATTTTTCATTAATAGCTCATTGTTTTTTTCTGCTACGAGGAGAAAAACGTTTAGATCAGAATATCTTTTAAACTTTTGCAATCGATATTGTTGTTGCAAGTTTATATTCGATGCATGGAATGTGGAGAAAGTTTTCTCCAACATATCTTCCTCCGTAACCTTTTGCCCACAAAACCTGAGTGTTGAACATATTCTGAATAAAGCAGATGTGTACTCATTTACTTTTTTAAAATCTTGGAACCTAAGATTTTTCCATTCATCTCTAGCAGTAGGAAGCAAAACTTCCTTTTGATAATCAAATCTGCTTTGTAAATCTTTCCAGAACATGTGTGGGTCATCACAATTTGAGTATTCAAATTGTAACATTTTGTCAGTATGTTTGTGGAGGAAGACATCAGCTTTCGCGTTGTCTTGCTCTGAGCATTTATTTCCTTCTTGTATTGTTTCAAGAACTCCCATTGATTTTAAGTGTCTTTTTACGTGTGCCGTCCATGACATATGATTTTCTCCAGTAATTTCAAGAGCTGGAAATTCAATTTTTGCAATGTTTGACATTTTGTTGCTAAACATAATAGAGCAAATAATAAGATAAATATTAGAATCCATATATATCAATAAACATTGAGATACAATAGAGTGGTAGAGCTATAAACAAATATATAAACAATAAAAGTTTAAATTCTTCAGGTGGGACTTCAGAAAGTGAGATAATAATTAAAATGAGCATTATGGTGGCTAATAATAAAGCTGGGTGAATCAACTTTGAAAACTATCTTGGTTGAATTTGAAAAAATTAGACAATCTGTTTGTTGTAAGAGAAAAGAGATTGTCAATTTATAGTAAAAAATTATATCCGTTTACAAACGGTCATGTTTCCGTTGTGTGAGTGTGTTTGAAAATTACTTTTGTAAAAAGGAAAAAAATATAATTTAGACATGAATTATAAGATCAAGACGTAAGAATAAAATTTAGTATGCACAAAATTAAGAAAGGATAAAAATGTTAGTATGCATAAATAAACGTTAGCATAAAAATAAAATGTCAGTATGAATAAATAAACGTTAGTAAACATAATTAAAAGTTAGTTGACATAAAATAAAGATTAGTTACATAAATAAAAGTTAGATTGACATAGAAATAAAATGTTAGTTGCATAAATAAAAGTTAGTGTGCATAAATAAAGTGTTAGATTGTTAGTAGTCCCATAGTTATCAAATGTCTATAATAAGATGTCCTATATACTTATTTCATTTGTCATAATACTTGTCTTCTCAATGTATATTATGAACTTTTATTAATGAAGTGTTTATCTTGCTTATGATGGATGTCTTTGTGCTTTTATGATCTTCTTGATTAAGATATAAGAACTCTCATGCTGATAACGTGTTATAATATAACTAGAATTACCTCAAGGTTAGTGTTGTAACATAAGAGATTTAGAGGGGATAAGAATAAGAAGTAGAGAAATGCATAGACTTTTTATAAAAGTGTATACAAGAGGTACATTTTCTCATTCACTTTGAGGTGATATTTATACTACAAAAGTTACTACATAGTAAACCAATAAACAAGATAAACTATTTAGAGTACATGTAGGTATGAAGCTATGATGAAAAATGTATTCATCCATATGTTTTAATATTTCATAACAATTTTTATTTTTTTTAACAAAAGACTTGTTGATAACTTACTAATCTTTTGAATATGTCATTTTTATGTAACTGTTTTTTATCATTTAAAATAATAATTTTTATTTTATTATGTAACTGTTATGCAACAAAAAGAATCTCTGCTAAAAAAGAGACACCCGTAAACTTTCTGATAGATCCGCTTAAAATGATGTCTACTCTACGGCCGTTTTTTAATATTTTATAAGTAAACTATTTATATAATTAGTTAATTACACCTTTGTACTTGATCTTCAAATTTGATCATTAATTTTAGCTTTGTATTTATATTTGTCAGCTTATCATCTAAAGATATATTATGATAAAAGTTAGACTAATTTAATGTTTTTAATATATAACCAATTTTAAGTAGAGAATTATAAAAATTGTATCTAATACCCATACAAATTGTTTTATTTATGATACATTTAATCTCATTTTTTCTCTCTCGAACTATATGTGATTATTTTTCATGTTCTATGTACAAATGGTTATACGGTTCTCGTAATTTTCTACTTAAAATTGGTTTATATTGAATACGAATCATCAAATCTTTATGTATAAATAGGTTAAATTACCAAAGTATATGATGGATCAAAATCAAAGTTAACAATGCCAAATAATGGTTACTAATGCTACAATAATGGAATAAATAGGTTTAAACGGTTACAGAAAAGAGGATTCTATTATTTTCTCGAACAAGTAAAAGGAAAGTATCTGTTTGGCTAAGATGGAATTGAGTGAAAGCAATCTATACATGTAATTGAACTAGTGGGGTCCGCGCGCTACGCGGCGAGAATTCGATTGATGTTGGTTCAGTTCGTTACGGTAACCGCTTGGAACCGGCACACGGTATAACAAACGAAAGAGAGAATGCAATAAGTAAATTAGTTACATACCCAAAATGATATAGAAATGTGTTTAACATCAATCGAAACAACAAATAATGATACCGGTTCCGATAATACATACGATAGTACCGATATTGTTCAACCAGTATCGGTTAAGTTTTAAAATTTATAAGGTTCGGTTTCTAGAACCTATACACTGCTATTTACCACGAAAAAAAAAGAAATATCGAAACACTAGTTAAAATAGCACGTGAAAACGGAAATCCCTATGTTTCAATGGCTTATAAGATCGTGCTTCAACGACTTGTACATTATTACGAAAGCTCGTTTTTAAATAAGATTTATGTCGAAACGTAGATAAAAATAGGTACGTCATAATGGTACAATGGTATAGTCGAAATTTTATTAAATATTATATTTTAAAAATTATAAAAGAAAAATACAATTCATTTAAAAATTATTAAAATATGGTTCTTATTATTATTTTTTTCAAATAAAGCTTTAATTGGGCTTTAATTAGATTGTTGAGATGGATTTTAGTGGGGTGTTTAATTGTAAAGTTATGGAGAGGGGTTAAAATGTAATTGTACATTTATATGGCTTGCCAATGTGTATATTATGCAACCAAAAATGTACAAAATGTCTTAATTTTTTTAAGAAATTATATTTACATCCTTCTAATCCCTATTATATAGTGGTATAGATATAGATTAATAAAATCAAATAATTTTACATTTTCATTCAATTAATATATGCATGTTCTTTATTTAAATTTTTATTTGCTTATTTCCTTTTATAGTTTTACATCTTCCCTTATGTAGCAACAAATATAAAACTTATTATATAGTTATTTTATCATATGTTATATATATATATATATATATAGCATATGTTATATATATATGTATCATAATATTATGTAGCACATGTATTTAATATATTAAATAAAAATTAGAGTTAAATATGGTTTTAGTCCAAGTGGTTTGGTTAAAATAAGTCTTTAATCCAAAAGTTTTAATTTGACTTATTAGTCCAATAGTTCATTTTAGTGTCAATTAAGACCATGACATTAACACTGTTAAATCAAATAAAATTACAAATACTAGATTGATTATGGTAGCAATCCCGTATTTAACTCTAAAAATTATATAAATAATATGTTTGTTTAGGCTCACGAGTCTAGTAAAACCCGATATATGAAGATTTGACTTGAGTCCAAGCTCGTTTAAACTTGGCTCGATTCAAATGCCGTTCTCATACAAATAATGAAAGAAAATGTGGTGTTATCATATACAAATAATGAAAAATATGTAGTTCTCATACAAAAGTCACACAGTTGTGTGCTACATATTAATCCAACAGTCGACGAAAATGTAATTCTCATACAAATAAAAAAAATGTAGTTCTCATAACTTCTTAAAAGTTTGATAATATACTTTGGAGTATTTTATTGAAGAATTGATGAATTATATACGTACATATACGGGATAAGTATTCAATAGTTTATAAAGATTATGAGTATAGAAACATGTTTTTGGTAAGATATGGCTATATATTACATAGTACATAGACATATGAATTGATTACAACTGGAATTGGATTAGTATGTAGCACACAACTACGACTATACGATTTTCATTTATATATCGTGTGTTTTTCTGGAAAAAAAAATAAATAAATGAAAGTATTTGTTGAAGTACACGACTATCTGAATTAGTTTACATAGCCCACACGTTTATAAAATGACATTTTAATAAGCGGAGAGATTGAGCCCAAGTACGGTGTAAGTGAAAAATGAAGAGCTTTCTTTTGATTAGCGATGGTTGCCGGTGGTCGAAGGGGTTGGTATGGAGGTGGGGGTGGTGGATTAACTTGGTGTGAACGCCTCAAAAGGTGGAATGTGGATGGGTAATGATAGGAAGACGAGTAGAAAAACAGTCGTGGAAACGTGCGAGTGAAAAGCTAGGGTTTGAAGAAACGGGATTGAAGAACACTTGACCGATCTTTTCGACACCCTGACACATACGAGTCGTACGTATAGGTGTGACACATATGACAGATTTTTTTAACACCCTAACACATACGATTTGTATAGATGTCACCGCGTTTAAAAATGTGTATTGGGGTATATAAGACATGTTCAATTAAGAACCATAATTTTGACGTCAACTAAAAGAAACATGCATTTTTACACAAATATAAGACTGCATGTATGTATTTGTGCATATATAAAATAAGAATACATTTATGCAGAAATATGGTTATTTTGATTATTGCTATGCATATATGCAGATTTATGGTTATTTTGATTGTGCTGTGGTGTAGATATATCCCCTCCAATGTAAAATCCAGCCGACAAAAAAGAAGTTTGAGACAGTGAAAAAGGAAAACTTGTAAAGCAACGATACGTGTAGGAGGCGGTCGTCATCAAATCAATTCGATTCCGTAAAACAAATTCTCATCTTCCTTCCATAAGTTTCTTCAATTCAATTCGTTATCCTTTTCGCAACTTCATCGTATAATTATCCATTTCCATACCTAGATTTAGATGTACATACATGTAATTTCATCTTCTTCCATACATACAAAACCCTAACACTTCCAATTCGATTGCATAATCTCTTCTTTTCTTCACTTGCTGTTAGTTTATCAGATTCTTTGCGTTGTAAATACATCAAGCAACACAAATCCTTCCTTATTTTTTCCCGAGGGATTCGAATTTGTTTCTTTCTCGTTTCAACTGTTAATAGTAACGTTAAATTGGGGGAAAGTAATGTTTTCGTCAATTTGGAACACAGATTGTTTTATGTGTTGATGTGAGGGAACAGGTTTATGATCAGTGTAAAATGGAGAAAAACTAGGGTTTTTGGATTGAATCGGAGTAGTTTTTGAGGTTTGTGATGAGGAAGATTGATCAGAAGCAACGTCACGGCGGTGGTGGTAGGATTGGTGGTAACAATGGATTCATACCGAGTTCTTTTCGTTCGCTTTCAAGCTACTTGAGGATTGTGTCGTCTGGTGCGTCCACCGTTGCATCAACTGTTCGGTCTGCTGCTTCAGCTGCGTCTACGATTGTGGACCGTGATGCGGATGCAACTCCGGATCAGGTGAGGTTAATATTACCATAATTAGGTGATATGATACATAATACCTTACGGAGTTTTCATTATGCTATACGTTTCTTAATTGCATAGCGCGTAGTATTTCTGGTGTGTTTGTTATTTCCTAATGAGAAATGAGAACTTTTTATGTGTTAGAATTTAGAAAGAATTCGTTCGTTTAGGTATACATGATTTGTCCATGTGGTAATTTAGAATGACACGTGAATCTTTCTATGTGTTTTAACAAAAGGTGCTATGGGCCGGATTTGACAAGCTGGAATGTGATGGTGGTATCTCACACCGAGTGCTGTTACTCGGGTACCAGTCCGGTTTCCAAGTGTGGGATGTGGAAGATGCGAACAATGTGCGTAACATAGTGTCAAGATATGACGGTGCTGTTTCCTTTATGAAAATACTGCCAAAGCCGGCCGTATCTAATCATTCCCGAGTTGAATATCTAAAAGATTGCCCTCTGCTGGTTCTTTGTGCAGACGGGTCGTTTTCTGCTGGGGGGAATGGCCGTGGTGGGCCCACTGTTTCTAACAACGGTAACATGAAAAATAATAATGATCAAGTAAATGGAGGGTGTGTGCCTACAGTTGTATGGTTTTATTCGTTAAAGTCTCAATCTTATATAAAAGAATTGAAGTTCAGATCGGTTGTTTACTCTGTAAGATGCAGTTCCCGCGTTGTTGCTGTCTTACAAGCAGCACAGGTTTGTTAGTTTTCCATTCAAGTAGTGTTTGGTATGCAGGAATAGAAGGCGGAATGGAATGGACCGTTCTGGCATAATGAAAAAAAAACATGTTTGTTAACCACGTAGGAATGGAATGTACTATTCCATAATGAATGTGCTTTTGCTATATTTCATCAAGAAATGGAAATACGGAGTAAAAGAATCTATTTTTTACTATTAAAAATTTAAAATAACATTAATCTCTAAAAAAATTGCAATTTAGTTAACGGATTTTTATTCTTTAGAACCAACAAAAAAGTATATACTTCTACTATAATTTTATCTGAGGTTTTTATAATCTTCTATTTCGTCTTGAATGTATTTTTGTAAATATGAAGTTTTGTATTTTTTTGGGAAATTCTGTACTGGCTATATTTATATATTTAAAAGCATGAAAAAATGATCTCCAAACTAAAATTTATTTATTAAAATATAAAAATAAGGAAACTTTATATTTCTTTCTAAACATGTCATGTCTAATAATAACTCATGCTAAAACATGATAATGGAATGAAATGGATCATTCCATTTTGTCGCCTATTCTGTTTCTTTGTCGTTTCATTCTATTCCCACGAACCAAACACACCGTGTTTCTTAATCTCCAAAGTTTTTGTAGAACAAGAACATACTAAGTCATATGTATACGCCGTACAATTTACAGGTACATTGTTTTGATGTTACAACATTAGAAAGGGAGTACACTATTCTCACAAATCCTATAGTAACAAGCTCTTCACGGTTTGAATATATCGGGCTGGGCCCACTTGCTATGGGCCCTAGATGGATCGCTTACAGTGGTAGTATGGTGGCTCTTCCAAATACATGTGTTAGCCCTCAACATCTTAGTCACTCCAAAACGTTTACTGCCTCAGGCTCATATGGGAGCATTGTTGCACATTATGCAAAACAATCAAGCAAGCAGCTTGCTGTGGGAATCGTTTCACTTGGGGATATTGGTTATAAGAAACTTTCTAGATATTACTCTGAGTTTTTACCCGATGGTAATATTTCACAGCAACCAAGTGACCTTGGAAGGAAGGATCATGGAAACTCTAATGGTCGTTTACCAGATACAGAGAATGTTGGAATGGTATTTGTTTAATTGTTAAAAAATTACCATTTTAACCTTGTGGGTATGCTATATTGGTGAATGAGTTATGATTGATAAGTTCTTTGATCCGATGAAGTTAATAATCTGGTGAATGTCATAAAATAACAATATATTTTCGGCGGTCGCCCTTTTGGGTAATTGTAACTTTTTTTTGTTTTTTTGGTAATTATAAGTTTTTTTAATGATCTACTTGGGTCATTAAAGTTTTTTTGGTCCTTATCTGGTAATTAAATATTTGTTTGCCCCGTTTATTTTATCTCTTTACGTCTTATACGCTACAATTGCCAAAGTAGGTCTTTCAAAAAGCTTGTAATTACCAGAACGAGTTGATAAAAGTTATAATTACCAAAATGATCACCACCACCAAAGTTATATTGATATTTTATGGCATTTCCCTATATAATTTGAACAAAAATGTTACAGAAAACAGAATAATATCAAATTAAATATTTATTTGAACAAACTCTTCTTTTTGTCAGGTGATTGTTAGAGACGTTGTGAGCAAATCAGTTATTGCACAATTTAAGGCGCACGATAGTCCAATTGCATCATTATGTTTTGATCCCAGCGGTACTTTATTGGTGACAGCTTCAGTTCATGGTCATAGTTTTAACGTTTTCCGTATCATACCAGGATCCACAAATGGTGCATCTTACATACATCTTTACAGGCTTCAACGTGGGTTTACAAATGCGGTAAGATAATTGATTTTCTAGTTTCTTTTCTTTATTATGGATTTGTTTTTGCAATATAAGACTAATTACTTTCTTACAAGAAAACCTCAGGTCATTCAGGACATAAGTTTTAGCGTGGACAGCCGTTGGATTACCATAAGTTCTTCACGAGGCACTAGCCATCTCTTTGCTATATCTCCATCAGGGGGACCAGTTAATATGCAATCTGCTGAAGAGTTTTTAACTACTAGCAGTCAAGGATGCACTTATGATGCCGCCAATAAGCCGCCAGTTACACTCTCTGCTGTCAGCAGAATAAGAAGCGGAAACAGTGGGTGGAGAAACGTGGTGAACGGGGCGGCGGTGGCGGCATCCGGTAGGATGAGTTCATGTTCCGGGGTTATTGCATCTACTTTCCATAAATGCAAGGGTAACAATCTGGATTCAGATTCGGGTCCCCCATTATCAAAGTACTATATGCTTGTTTTTTCTTCTTCTGGTAGTGTGATACAGTACGCGCTGCGATTTTCATTTGAAGTAGATACCGTATACGAATCATCACCTGATAATAGTTTGAAATTAATCGTTGACCCGATTCGGAAGTGGAATATTTGTAATAAACAGAACCGAAGTCAACGAGAAGAAAATATTGACATTTATGGCGAGAATGGGCATATAGACAATAGAAAAGTATTCCCCGAAAGAACTGAAAATGAAAGTACCGATTATTTTGAAGGTGTGAGTAAATTCAAGAAAGAAAGTATTAGTCTCGAGGGAAAAAACCATGTGTATATTTCTGAAGTTGAATTACAGATGCACCCGTTACAGACCCCGATATGGGCAAAACCGCAGGTACAAATTATTTAATACTGTTTTTATGTTGATCTGTGTGACTTGTTTTGCAAGCTACCAATTGATTTCTTTCTAAATTTGTTGTTACTTGCAGATATATTTTCAGTCTTTAACTATAGATGATATTAATGTCGATGGGGAAAATAATTTGAAGGGTGAAATGGAGATAGAGAAGATTCCAACTCACACAGTTGAAGCTAGGTCTAGACATTTGGTTCTTGCTGTTGATTATCTTCAACGACCCGATGTTCAAATCACAAGGTATGCATACACAAAAGTAAATCACAAGGTATGTATACACAAGTAATTCACAAACCTTGATTCAGGTGGTGAGTTTATGGACTAAGCTAAAACATCTATAGCCATGTGGTAAAAAACTGGACCGGGGTCGAAAATTTGAAAATATTGGAACCAAGTACCCTGACTGTAGTATCGGTTTGATGTCAGTTTGGTACCGGTTTTGGAGCTGGTTAGGCTCCAACCTGAGTATGAACCAGAATCAGTTTTGCGTCCTAATCATTCATTAAACTAAATTACTTTGTTATATTAGAAGAAAAGAAAAAAATCTGGTTTGGGCCAGACTGGAACCTCACCTAACGGTTTGGTATCAAACCAGACCGGACCAAGAACCGGAATTTTTTTCTTAACATAGACTGAGAGTTGGACGTACATAACCAGTGCCAACTGCTAATCCAATCAGGTTTCGGTTCAGTCTTTCGCTTTGAACAGTGTTTGGGCTAATTTTTCACATCTGTATCTGTAGCAGTGCCAAAATGGGCGGGTTGGTAATGGGTCAATTTGTGTTATTTATATGAGTCAAAACGGGTCAGGTTGACTTTGACACATTTCTGTACAAATTTTTTGAATTATTAGGTGTCAAATTTTGTAACAAAAAACCTATTATTTCAACAATGATTCTATTTCATGATTAAAGTGATTTAAGAAATTTTATGCATTATAAATAGTCTTTAAGACTTGAGATCTGTTGACCGTTTTATTTTAAGCTAATTTGTTATTTTACACTTTAGAAATAAATATGTAACACTAATAACGCATTCATAAGTAAATTGTTTAATTGCTGCGGTGTTTGTTATCCAGATTTCCCGCTTTAGATATCAACAATAACGTGTTATATGAACACGAGAAGCTTTTTTCACATGGGAGCCGGTTTGAAGCAAGTGGTGGACTTGAGAACGATGATGAAGAAACAGGGGAGGATGCTGCTGGTCAAACTCCAATAAAAGACGCCAATGGCTTTGTAAATAGTGACGGCTGTCCAATATCTCACACTCTACCTGAGACTGTAGATAATAGAGAACACTCGGTGAGTGGGACCCGATCTGAGCTTGTAAATAATAACATAGGTCAGAAACTTGAGAACCACTTTGAAGATCAAGGCGCTGAATTCGATTGAAGGTAAAGTTTTTTGTAGCTTTAGCAAGTCGCTGTTATATGAGCCCTTTTATAGTTGGCAAAATAGCTGGGTTGGGTAACGGGCTAAAACTTGTTTGTGTCCAAGCGAGTTGGTTAATGGGTCATAAATTATGAACAGTTAATTAAAGTATTAAGACGAGCGAAAGCAGGTGGGTTGGGTAATGGTAAAAATTTAAGTCAAGTCAAAATGAGTTGGGTTGGCCTAATAGTTTTTGTACTCTTTCAAATTTTTGTAAATAATAAATATTAATATATGATATTACAAATGAAGTGGGTACCCAAAAAAATAATCAAAAAAGAAAGTTTTTAGCTATTTTTATGCAATTTGCCTTAAAAACAATTACTACAGTAATGACCCAAAATAGTTTTTTTTTTTTGTAGAACAGTTGGTATCTAACATTTTATCATGTCATGAGCTACTTTTAACTAACTCAACCTGTTCTCATTTCATTTAAAAATGCTAGTATTAACCCGTTTGACCCGTTAGCATGTTTTTTTTACATATGCTGACAGTAAACATTTATGTTTTTTTTATAATCTATAGGCCCGGGGTTTTCATCTATATGGTGGTTTCTAATGTAAAGAACAATGAGATGACTTGAGGGCTTCTTACTTGTGGGTTGTGGAGATTGTTTTAAGGTTGGTTGCTTTCATGACTTGTGTAAATAACACCTTAATAATCACAAACAGTTGTAAAATGATGTGCAACTGATCGTTTCCATATTCATTTGTTTTGGTTTTTGGTCTTGAAAGATTATGGTACTATAAGATGTGTCGGTATGTTCTTATAGCGCCTAATACCTAAATGGCCCTTTTGTATCATCAGCTAAAATGGCAGCCCCCACATGTTCTAGAATTGAAGCCAATTAAACAAACTATAAAGTTATTTCATGTTGCAACATTAAGGTCGTGTTTGGTTTGTTGGTTATTTTAGTGTAATTGAGATCATTTTAGTATAATTGAGTTTACTTGAGACAAGAAAAAAACACACTGCCAGGTGTGGAGTGTATGCTCGTTTAAAACGTATTTCATGCACCAAGGAACAAGGGAATTGGAAGCGGGTTGTGCTCCCTTGGTTGGGTTTAAGGGGTGAGTCCCCAGGCGGGGTCTTAGGGTAGAGTTCCTAATGGGGTCTTCTTGCTGTCGAATTTTTTTTTGTTACCTTGATGAAATACCAAAAGAAGTTGCTTCAGATCGAGTTGATTGATCAAAAGTTGCATAGAAAATGGTCGTCGGAAACTAAACATCATTGGTAACTGGTCGTCACTGGCAACTTGGTTAACAGTAGTAATTGGCAGTGGCAACAAGCTATCGGCAAATGTGCATAAGTGGTAACTTGATTGTTTAGCAGTAATTAATAGGCTAGTCATCACTCATAAGTAGTAACGCATTGCTAATGGAGTTTCTGTTGAAAGATCTTTCCACTTATGTAACCGTCTATCTGTCGACACCGCCAACTGAAGCGTTGTGATGATTCGTTCTCTATATAAGGAAAAGGTCTTTGGTTTATTTCTAGTATGTTTTTCATATCAGATTCCGTATATTCGTTTTTGTTTTCTTTGTGAGTATTCGAATATATTTTTGTGAGTACCAACGAACTATACAAGAGATATAAAAGCCATTTTGGGACATGCGAAATACAAAACTTACATGATTTGCCCTCGGAAATCAGTACCAAAAAGGGTATGGATTTCTTTAAGTGAGTTTAGACGTTATATGATACCTAATTATATGGTGTCAATTCGACGCTGTCAAACACATTTTTTATCACTAAACCGGTTAAACTAGTTAAATCATTTCTATTCGGTTTCAGCTTTATTCAAACCGTGAACATCCTTTATAATATTCTATTCGTTATCCCACTCTTCTTTTAATTTTGTATACATAAAATTAAACCCATATTATTAAACGTTTTAAGAAATTTGTAACAATATGAAAAAAAAAAACAGAAGAATTTCGAATTTTTTTCTTAAATGGTGCTGTATAGCACTAGTAGTTTCACAATAGGTGTTGGATTTAAAAAAGTAACACAAATGGTGTTTCCATACTTGCCAACCACGAATTGTGTGTTTCCATACTTGCCAACCACGAATTGTGGTGTTTACATAGTTCCCAACCACGAATTGTTGGTTCCTAACCATGAATTGTACTTAAAGTTGAAAACATTGGTTCCTAACCACGAATTGTGGTTCCTAACCACGAATTGTTATGGTTGCCAACCACGAATTGGACAAATCCATGTATTATTTAGCAGAAGCAAATTTCAGGGCTAACATATACGTTAATTGTCAGCCAATAATGTCAGTCCAACGAGACGGATGTATGGATCTGCTTCGTAGTGTTTCTGTTTCAATGACACCCCAAATAACACCAACACCCCCTTGTTATCAATACAATGATCCAATATAATCCTCATCAACTTTTGAAGCCGGCCCGTCAAACCAACATACCATAGTAGAAGATATTTCACATGAACAAGTTGATAACACTATTCATGGTGGCGATGAAGAAGTCTTGGATAACATTGTTGAAGAATTAAGGTCTGAAGATTCTGAAGATGTAAGAGAGGATTTAAACATGTCCACTGACGAAACTGATGACGACGGCTACGGTGAAACTCCAGCAAACAAATCAAGACGGCGACAACGATTATATTGTCCAATATAAAAACAAAAAATGCTCATGCGGAAATATTTGATAAAACAACATCAATCAATAAAAAAAACAAAAATTAATACACAATTTTTGAGAGAATTCGTGGTTGGGAACATTGATTTGTCTTCAATTCGTGGTTGCCAACGTAAGTTTGTGACAATTCGTGGCTAGGAAACATGGATTTGTCCAATTCGTGGTTGGCAACCATTGTTTCCAACAATTCGTGGTTGGTAACCCATGTTTCCAACAATTCGTGGTTATGAACCAATGTTTTCAATGGTTAGGAACCAACAATTCGTGGTTGGGAACTATGTAAACACCACAATTCGTGGTTGGCAAGTATGGAAACACACAATTCGTGGTTGGCAAGTATGGAAACATCATTTGTGTTACTTTTTCAAATCCAACACCTATTGTGAAACTACTAGTGCTATACAGCACCATTTAAGAAAAAAATTCAAGAATTTCATAAATACCATCAAGTTAAAATATGTTAGTAAATTACATAAATACCCTCGGTTTAGATTTACGTTTGAAAATGACACTAATACCCTCAGTTTAGGATGTCTATTTCGTGGCCAGTAACTCCCACCAATCTTCCATTCAACACACCTCAAAACCCATAATACTCTTTATCAACTCACCTGTCAACACTCACAACAATCATGGCTCCAACGGCAAACTTGAACCAAATTTTCACCACATTTCCGGCCATCCCAAAGCTCTCCGGCGACAGGCTGCCCCGCCCCGATGCAGCTGCCGCCCATTTGACCGGAAACAAGGTAGAAGAAAGTCAAAACCTCCCATTAAAACCAACCAGAAGACTAGCATTAGGCCTTGGCACTATTGGACTCTTTGCCAATTCTAGTGTGGCAGTCTCCCTAGCCGAAGACAACGGTTTCTGGCTCACCGGACCCATACCCATCCCACGGGCCGTCAACAGTAACTCTCTAGCATCCCTCTTCATACTTGTTCCATTTGTTCTAAAAAAAGACTTTGACTTTGACTTTTAAGGTCAAAGCTATCCTCACTTTTTGGTTCTAAATTATCAGTAATTTTGATCTAAAAAGGAAACAAATATGTTTTGACTTAAGTACTTGTTATGCTATTCAATTAACTGCCAAGAAATTTTAAAATGGTTGAGGGTGTAGATCAAATTTGGAGTTGGAAACTTTATGAGTTTGACTTTTAAAGTCAATCTTATCTTTGCCAATGAATTAATCCGTTTACTTGTTGTAGCGATCGACAATGTGGAAACAGGCACGCGGTCTTTTCTCAAAACGGGTGTGTATATAGCTGATATCGGGACTAAAGGAAGACAATTTCGGCTAAAGAAATATGCATTTGATCTTCTAGCATTGGGAGATCTAATAGGGAAAGATGCATGGAATTATGTTAGAAAGTATCTTCGATTAAAGTCAACGTTCATGTATTTTGACTTTGATAAAGTCATCTCTGCTGCCACACCCGACGATAAGCCACCACTCCTTGATCTTGCTAACAGATTGTTCAATACCGTCGAAAAGGTAAATATGATCTTAGCTCATAATGTGACCACTTAGGCCTCAAATATCACCAACGTGTTTTGGACGCATTGAATGTGGATGAGAGGAGAACTCCACAGTTAAACGTGTTTGAGTGAGAACAATCCAATAAATCCATAATGGGTGACCTAGTGGGAAGTTTCCACTCAAGCAGCCAAAAACATTGGTTGGTATGAGGGGCCGATTGTTACGTCTTGGATCTCAAAAATCGATTAAAAAGGGGTGTGGTTTATAACTCATATTTGGTTTCTCACAGCTAGAAGACGCGGTAAAACAACAAGATCTTCCTCAAACAGAATCATTGTACAAGGACACTACAGTTATTCTTCAAGAAGTAATGACAAAAATGGCCTAAACTGTTTCATGGAATCAAAATGTTTGTGCTGCTATGAGTGTGAATGATCTTCAATCAACTTTTGTTTCGATCTTCAATCAACTTTTGTTTCGATCTTCAACTGTTTTATACTTTTATTTGAATACAACATTTGTTTTGCCTACCTATATATCTCCAGAACTTGTAATGATTCATCCATATCACATGTTTTAACTGTTCAAAACTGTCAATTAACAGTATGCTTTAAAAAGTTCAAAATGTAAGGAGCGTTTGGTTTGCGGAACTTTTTTGGAATTGGAATTTCAATGATTCATTTGAAAATCCACAATATATTTGGCTAATACATTTATTAATGGAATTATATGTAAAAGTATGTAAAATGACAAAATTATCCTTTAAAATTAACAAAATATAAAACAAAAATCAAAATTCAAATATCTTTTTAAAATGTTTAAAGATATGGAGACTTAACAAAAAGTGTCTAGGATATATAAACATGATGAAGTTGTCTTTGAAATGTTGAGTGATTTCCAGCAATTGAAGGATTTTGTTGGAATTAATTTCAGTTCTAATTTCTTCTCTTAACCAACTAAACATGCAAAGGAATAAAATTTAAATTCCGCATAAATTTCTTGTCAACCAAACAAGCCATAAGGTTTTATTTGAATAGTGTGTTAACTATTCGAAACAGATTTCGTAACTGTCGGTTAAAAGAATGTTTTAGATAGTTAAAAATGTAAATGTAACAATTTATTAATGGCCAAAAAAATGCAAAATAAAAGTGGAGATGCGGGGTATCGATCCCCGTACCTCTCGCATGCTAAGCGAGCGCTCTACCATCTGAGCTACATCCCCTTTGATGGCTTTTCTGATCTTACAATATATTTGTTAACGAAAAACGTTTCATATTTAAAATAACAGTTGAATATTTAGTTTCTTATTTGGGATTTAAATGAGTCTTGAAGAAATTTATAATTTTAAATATTCACCAACTTTATAATAAATAAATATTAAGTATGAAACTTATAAGTTCTAGCACACTGTAAAGTATAGTTGAACCAAAAACGGAGTAATCGAAGCATTGAAAATTCCAAACTAAAATAACCAACTATATGAAGAAATAAATAAACCGAACCACCACTAAAATTTAACATTTATATTTTTTTTTATGCAAGTAATGTATATTATAGCTTTTTATGAATAATATAACTTGTAAACATGTTTCTTGGTTAGTAATAAACATGTTTATTATTTTTTATGACAAAAACTTGATTGTATTTTTTAAATGAAAAGGTATTAAATTGATAATGTGTCCATAAAGGGACACCCTGGTGGTTAAATGGTGTACCCCACAACTAAAAGGTTGATGTTCATATATAATCAACCAAGCAGATGCTGATCAAGAAAAAGCTAAAAACTGGTACATGGAGTATCTAGTGTCTTTCTTTAACAAACCTAGTAACGTTCCTGGACGACACAGGCCGGCTCAAAGGGTTAGCCCTGAAAGTAAGCATGTAAACAAACCGAACAAACACAAACAAAGCTTGTTTGTGTTCATTTGGTTAACTTCAACTGAACAAATGAATGAACATGAACAATTATATGAATGGATTTCCTTGTTTGTGTTCTTTCAGTAAGAAAATGAACGTGTATGTTTATGTTCGTTCAATAATAAAATAGAACAAACGTTCACGAACATAAACAAACACAAATGGATAATAAACGAACATCAACTAAAAGTAAACCTAAATATCTAAATTATAATTTAAAGTACTATCATACTAACATCCAACATTCTAAATGTAAACAAACATACCAAATTAATTTTATATTAGGCTTAAAGGATTTAAATATGAAAATCAAAATTAGTTTAAATTAATATTATTAATAAATAAATTTGATTGAATATTTAAACGAACGTAAACAAACAAACATAAGTGAACTAGTATAAATAAACGTAAATGACGAATATAAATAAGCGTTCACGAATGTTAATGAATGAACATGGCATGTATTTATCCTCTTTCATTTAGTTAAATCAACAAAAAGTTATTTTTGCATAAATTCGTTTTTCGTTTTCTAAATTAATAAATATAAACGAATTGTGCACTGAAGGTCATACATTTAAAGGCATACCTAGAACAGTTGGTGCAATCAAGACTGCAAAAAAAAAAATTTGAACAAAAAGGGTTACTATTTCATTCACCACATATCATCCAACAAGACACTAGATGAGTCAAAATACATACAAACACCAATTTACATCAGCAATGCTTACATGTGGTCAAATCCTGCATACCGATGTAAACAAACCAATTTACAAACACAAACCAAGCTCTTAACTACACGTTTAGGAAAGTTAACTCCTACACTTCCTCCACAATTTTTAAACTTGAGAAGTGATTCCCCCTAAAAAAAATTTGTTCCGATGCACCCACAACAGCCACAATGTCGTGAATATGACACAATAAAGTGTTTTCTTCTTCCGTTTTGATACCGCCATCTCGTTGGTTTGGGCAAGCAACTCTATGACCGAGGTACAAGTGGTCAAATCCTGCATACCGATCCATCTACCAATCATCCACCATACCGATTTTGTAACTAGGCAAGACACTAACACGTTATCTGCTGATTCATCCGCTGTCCCACAAAGTGGACAGATTATGCTTTCAGTGTTAACCCCTCGTTTAAGTAGTTGATCTTAAGTCTTAACACTCATAAACACACACATCAAGAGATTGTTGAACATTATTCTTGAATAAACAACACAATTTTTTTCATTAATTATAGAACTTATAAACATATATAATTGAAACCCTATCTCTAGTTACTCCTAACAACAAAGATTCGTCACCAGATAACAACCGCTAAATTCAAACCCTAACCCAACCAACGATAAATTCTACTCGTCATCTGCAGCCTTCGAAGAACCACCTGCCTTCTTCGGCAGCAACAGGTTGTGAATGTTAGGCATAACACCACCATTAGCGATGGTGACGTCACCAAGAAGCTTGCTTAATTCTTCATCGTTCCTAACCGCCAATTGGATGTGTCTCGGCACGATTCTAGTCTTCTTGTTATCCCTTGCAGCGTTTCCAGCCAATTCAAGCACCTGCAGATCATCAATTGATTTCAAGGTCAAAAAACTCCCAATTTAACGAAACCCTAGAAACTTCAATTGAACAGACGCACGTGTATATTGAGAAATTAAGGCAATAAAACTTACTTCAGCAGCGAGGTATTCAAGTACGGCGGCGAGATAGACCGGAGCTCCGGCGCCAACACGTTCGGCGTACTTGCCGGCTTTTAAGAACCGAGCGATACGACCAACCGGAAATTGAAGGCCGGCCTTGCTACTCCTTGAGGTGGCCTTCTTCGCGGGTCCAGATCCTAGGGTTTTGCCTCTTCCGGCCATTAAATTCGACGAAAGACGGTTGCTGGATTAAAATCAAAAGATGGAGAGGAAAATCGATTTGAAATAATATTTGGTTGTCGTTTGTATATATACGCGTTTGGGGGATATGATATGGTCCAATAGAAATGGAGTAAGCGGATCGTGAATAGTGGCCGTTGGATTGAATGTGATGTGGGGTTGTCATTCGTATTTCTAGTTGATTGCTTTTGATGCTATCGCCGTATCTTCCTCTCGGAAAGCATATGTTTTTCCAAGTTTTTTTTATTAATATTAATAATTAATAATACTTTGTTTAATAAAAGTAAGTTTCAGTATTTTTTAAAACTTATTTGTTTGAAGTAATACTGTATATACCCTTATAAATATGAATAAATATCATACGTATCTAATCAAAACTAAAAATATTATATACTAGTGTTAGAATTCGTGTATTACACGAGGTTATAAATAAAATAAATTTAAAACAAAATACAATTTGAGACTAAAAAAATGATGAATACAATTCATAATTCATAAATCAGTAAATTTTAATTAAGCTTGAGTATAATTTTGTTTATGGATCTTTAATTTAACTTCATTCTGTACACTTTCACCATGTTTAGTATCTTTTTCTTTAGTAGTTTAGCAAATTTAAAAAATGTGATTCATTTCAGCTCACTTTGGTTTCTAAGTCATTGTGTATGGTGCAACGTTTTGTGCATTTCAAAATAACATAGTTGGATGTTTTTTTAGTATTGAAATGATTGGTTTTAAGTTTTGTCTAGATATACTTCTGTGTTTTAGTTGCGTAACTCTAAACATGAAATTTGGTTTGACCAAATACTAATATCATTTGGTTTTGATGTGATTGTGTCATTATTTACATATTTTGTTATATTTATGATATACAATATACTTTTGCATTTATTTTATAAATAATCTAAACTTTTTTATAATCACTATTTAAAAGTCGTTACATAGTTTGACCCTTATTTTAAGTTTTTATTATTTAATACTAAATTCTAATTACTTCATTAAGAATAATATTTAAAATGAAAACAAAAATCAATTATGATGACTTTAATTTAATTTATTTAAAATTGTTTTAGATAATAACTCTATATTATATATGCGTTTCCTTATTTACCAAAAATACAATTATTCTTTTCATTATATTCCATATTTTTGTTCCCTTATTTTTAGTAACTGATATTGATTTTAAATTATATATGGTGTTTTTAATATATTTGACTTAAAAAATGATATTTTTTACCTTAAATGAAATTTATATTATTAACTTTTAAAATGAGATTAGAATTTAATATGTTTAACTTTTGTATTAAATAAAATTTATATCATTAACTTTTTCTAAAAATAAATGATTACGAATTACAACCCGTTTTTTTATTTCTTGATATTTTTTTCAATTTTTCGTATCATTAATTTTCATATTTTCAATAGTGATTCAAGTGATTTGCTTCACATCTGGTGAGCTGAAAAGATCAATAACATGCTTGTGCACACGAAGCTCAAATCTGTCCCATGTTTTTGTTCCTACAAAACCAAATAAATGATGCAAGAAATATCAAAGCTATCGTGCTTATATGAAGTGTCCATATGCATTGAAACATACAAGCTATCTGTACAAGTTGAAAGTAGAAAAACTCTAATCTAGCTGTCATCTACATGAATGGATAAAAGTTAAATATCTTCACCACAAGGAGATTTCCTTATTGTAATGTGATGAACTTTGGTTGGATATTCCAATCGATTGTCCTCTGTTTGCTTTAAAAAATAAGTTGAAAAGAGATTCATAAAATATCCAGATTCAATGAGATTATACATAATAATTTCATAAAAAAGTGATCGATGCGTAAAGGTAAGATCGATGAAGAGTAACGATAACATACCGATTCTTGATTTGATTTTGAAGTTCGGTTGTTGAAGATGAAAGATAGAGAGCTTCGATCAGGAAGGCGATTAGGGTTTTGTTTTGAAAGGAAATGATGTGATAAAGGTCTCACCGAGTTTAAATGGTTTTTATATGGTTTTAATCGGGTTATTTTTAACCCGCTTCTCGACCCGCGTGCAAACCCGTTTTCTGTCTGGTGGATCCAAAAGGTGAGGTGAAACGTGGTGCTGACAAATGGCATCAAGTTCTACATGTTTATTATATAGGATAGATACTCAATTAGAACTCATATGACAAGTATTCTACTCCATTATCATACCTAAACAACGAACACTATAATTTACCATGTTCTCGGCTTCTTCCTTGAATTCCTTGAACTTTCTGAATGCTTCGAACTTCTATTTCATGAAGTATAGCCAAATGTACATGAAGTAATCATCGATGAACGTAATCATATCCTTTGACCGACTCTTGTTTCACCGGTCCACAAACATCCGAGTGTACCCACCCGAGGGGTGACTTTGCTTGATACTTGGATCGTTCAAACGACTGTTGATGGGCTTTACTGCATTGGCAGCCCCAAACATAACATCTTTTAACACCGAGAATGATGGTAGCCCGTTAACCAGATTCTTTTTCATCATCAATTATAGTAAATATATCCAAGATTCTTTTCCAATTATAGAAAGTGATTTATTACTGGGCTAAATTATAACCTACATTGACTTGTCAAAAGTAAAATTTACTTGTATGATCAATAATCAGAGGAAAAATAAAATATTGAGTATTTACATGGTTCATTCAACAAGGGGTGTTTCTGAAAAATTATAAAAAGAATGAAAATTTCGGGGAAATTGAACCCGACGTGAATCGAACACGCAACCTTCTGATCTGGAGTCAGACGCGCTACCATTGCGCCACGGATCCCTTTGCTTTTGTTAATCATCATTTAAAATAAGTCAAAAGATAATGGATAAATTTGTTGAGTTTTGACTTTTGAAGGTCAAACAAAGAGAAAGAACATAACATTATTTGCAAAGTGAACTCATTTATGCAACTATTTTCACAACCTTTAAGTAACAAAAAACATTATTCTTCAAATCCTTCCTGCGACATTTCGTCACCGTCAACAAATGATACTTCACTCGATGCGCCTTATCGACAACAAGTCTACCCCCGAAACAACCCGGTCCTTGTCACCCGCATCATCAACTTTATCTATGATTCGTGTGTGGACAAGTTGGAACATGTCTGGGCAGGTGCAGGTGGATTGATAAGCAGTTGCTTTTCTTGCCTTCAAGATATAACCGGAGGCCAATCACCCGCATCAACCTTTATAAAATTGAAAAAAAAAATAGTTTGAAAGGTGTATGCAACGAGGTTGAACAATGTCAGCTAGATGAATGTCTCTGTATGGGTGTTACACCATTTAACGGAGAATTTTAGGGGGTACCCTTTTAGGGCTTCGTAGAAACGATTATATAGGTTAACTTTCGTTTTATTATCTTGTATATGTTTACTTTTGATGTCATCATGCATTATTATCTTTCCATTTTTTATTAGTTTTCCTTTAAATCTTGAAGTAAAACTTTCGTGTTTGATAAAAAAACCTTATAATCTCTTCTTTAACAATAATGGGTTTTAGTGATTGCTTCTTGGTTTGATGAAATACTCATGAAATTGACAAGAATCCATTATGGTTTTAATTGTTTGACCATCTACATTGTAAAGGTTACCACATAAAATCAAATCAATCCTTACTTTTTACGAGTTTTATTTAGATCTTGTAGTAAAACTTTCGAGTTTGATGAAAACCTTATATTCTCTGCTTTAACAATAATGGATTTTACTGATCGTTGTTATCACCCCCGTAATAGTTAGAAGCTTAACCGAATAGATAGTTGATGTCCAACAACGACATCTCAAACGATTTTTTTAATACATTATCGAAATGAATAGAGAAAATTGAATAATGAAATAAATTAACATATAATGGTTTATATAGTATTTTTGACTGAATCTTACGTCACGTCAAATAATTGACACACATATCAAAAAATAATATGCCGTGTCAAATAATTAAAAAACAAAAATGCATCAATAACTCGACATCAATACGAGCTGGATGGTACTATACGGCCCGTATGTGACCACGTCAAGGGGGTTGTATCTAACTATCTACCATTATGACCTGTATAACTTACGTTCGTATGATACTAAACGCCCGTAAAGTTTTATGATTTGGTTATTTAATTTAACGTAACTCAGACTCAGTGACTCGTGACTGTCTTTTATCTTTACTATGTCATGTCTAATGGCTGTCTGAAAATCTTTTTATCCCATTTCAATTCCATCACTCTCAATTAACCTCTTCACCCCAAAACATTTTTTTATCAAAAAGTTCCATTTTTTATAAAAATTCCCATCGAAAAGATGAACACCCAAAGGATAATTTCAACCAATCTTTAAACCCAAACAGACATGTCAACAGTTTGGTTTTCTTTAAAGAAATCATTCCACTGCCAGTCGGATTCTTCAGATGTCCACGACCCGAAATCCAAGAAACATTTGCCCGCAATCTTGACCCGAAAACCCGGCAGATGTGGCTGTTCAAGATCCATAGCAAATCTCAAAGATGTAATCAACGGCGGCAGCAAAAGACACTCCGAAAATCTCGTGAATTGTAGTCCAAGATCAATTGGAAGCAATGAGTTTATAAATCCGGTTACCCATGAAGTGATTCTTAATAATTCAAAATGTGAGCTTAAAATCACCAGCTTTGGCGACGCCGGAGATGGGTTTGCATTATTGCCGGGAACACCGAGTCCCGGCGGTGGGAATCCGGCGATGCAGCAGTTGAAGAATATGCCGGTAAGAAGGATGGTGGAAAGCGGGGATGGGAATGGAATTGGGAATTCCGGTCATTTGGGGGTTGTTGGGAAGAACAACATGGTTTTACAAAAGCCTAGACGGTCGTCGGAGAAAGATTCCGATGGGTGTTCCGGCGGCGGAGTCACGTGCCATAAGTGTGGCAAGCAGTTTTGTAAGTTGGAGAATCTTGAGGCTCATCATCTATCCAAACATGCGGGTAAGATTCTTGGTTATTTATTATTAACACTATTTTTGAATATTTAGTAGTGTAATTTAAGAGTGTTTAAATGTGTATTTTAAAAGTGATTATATGATATTAGATGAGAGCATTCACAGCAGGTTTCCTATATTTACGTGAGTGGGTTCCCTATGTTTTATGGGATGGTTTAAAGTGGTTGTGAGTGAAGTAAAGAGAAAAATTACAAAATTTTCTGTATATTTGGGGGAAACACTGTTCACACGCATAATTTTTTTAATATTTTTTGAAAGTGTTTTGAGTAGAAGAGAGAGAAAAGGTAATGATAAAGGTATAAAAAGTATTATTTAGTTGAAAATGAAAGAGAAAATATAATGATTTTAGTGTAATTATAAGGATGAGCTAGGGATACTACTGTGAATACTCTGACAAGTATATGATGTTGTGGTTTGAAGTGTGCAATAATCAGTTTTAACTTTGTTAAACGGTTATGAAACTGATTATTACAACTTTAAATCGTGATAATGGTTATTTTATTTGATGTTCACTTACCTAACTTTCATGATGAAAAATACTACGAATAAAATAAAATATATTTTTAATATTCGTTTTCTCTTAGCATCACGGAAGTTTAGGTGAAGGTAACATCAAACATCATTTCAAATGGTTTGAAGCGTAATCTTGAAATTTAGTTTTTATAGTTACTGAACTCGCGGAGGGTGATTCGTCGAGAAAAATAGTGGAAATCATTTGTCGTTCGGGTTGGTTAAAATCCGAGAGCAGTTATGGTCGAATTGAGAAGATTTTAAAGGTACACAACATGCAAAAAACGATAGCTAGATTCGAAGAATACAGAGAATTAGTGAAAACAAAAGCGAGCAAGTTACCCAAAAAACACCCTCGTTGTCTTGCTGATGGAAACGAGCTACTACGATTTTATGGTGCCACGATTGCTTGCTCGCTAGGCATCAATGGTGCCTCGAGTGTTTGTGTTTTTGATAAATGTTGCGTTTGTCGGATTATAAGAGACGGGTTTTCCACGAAAAACGAGCTTAATGGCGGAATTGGTGTATTTACATCTTCTACGAGTATTAAAGCCTTTCAATCTATAGAAGTAGTTGAAGAAAACCCCGATACACGAAAAGCATTGATCGTTTGTAGAGTTATAGCCGGGAGGGTGCATCGGCCGCTAGAAAACATTCAAGAAATATCGGGTCAAACGGGGTTTGACTCGTTAGCGGGGAAAGTTGGACTTTATTCGAATATTGAGGAGCTTTATCTACTTAGTCCTAGAGCTCTTTTGCCTTGCTTTGTGGTAATTGCAAACCCTAATTAAAACTACTTTGAACGTTAAATGGCTATATTTCTAGCACATTTCTTGTTAGAAGTTGTGATGGTTTCGATTAGATGCAATAGTTGATTTACGCTGATTAACACTAAACGGTGCTATTTATCTTTATGTATCACATATAAAAACGTTTTTTTAGTATATTCTATTACCTGAACGCTTTAAAGACTTTCTATAACTTTCATTCATCGCGTTTTAAGTCTTAGATCATGATAAGTCGTGTCCTCACAAGTAACAATTTTATGTGCATTATACCTTGATTTCAAGTTCTTGATCTTGAGATTTGTAGAGTTTTTCAAGGATCATACATCATCATATTATAATTTCTTGGCACAAAAACACAAGATTCTTTGTCTATGAAATGCAAGTAAATTTCAAGTTTTATCATGTGACTTGAGCACATTATTTTAAAACACTTTATACCCATAAAAAATAAATGAAAATTCCCAAATAATGTACAACTTTTAATGCACTATGTACATGAGTTTTGAGATTTAAAAGTAAAGTTACCCCAGATAAGACACAAGTGGTCCTAGATTATAAACAATAGTACAAAACAACATGTGGAGCCAAATTATATCTTTGTCTATTTTGGTTTGATACAAGATTAATATTCTCCACTAGTAATGGAACAACTTGCTTCTTGTGATAAGGTATGTGTTCCCATCTATTTCTGCTAAAAATGGTTCAATGGTAAATATATTTTTTTAAACTTTGATCATTGTTTTAGATTGGAAAACATCAAGGAAACTTTATGATAAGATTTTTTTTTGATGATTTCCAAACTTCAATAATCAAATTGGAAATTAAGTAAAACTTTTCTTTTACGTATTAACTCTTTAAATACAAAGAAATATTAATTTCTACCTTTTTATAATTTAATTATCTTTTTTTCAAAAAAGGAGATTGTAGCACAAATGAAAACAAAAAGAAAAGAAGAGATTAATAGGGAGAATAATGACTAATGAGTGCTCTTATTGCATATTTCCTAGAATAAACTAGCAATGTTTTTAAAATTGAACCAATAGCTATGACGGTTAACCGGTTCAAACCAATCTAAAAAACTGACTACTCAGTAAATGACAAAGGCAAGATCGACGGTTTCACTGGTTTTTACAATTCACTCAAAACCGACCATTTCATTTGTGCCCGGTCCATGAGTTAATAACAAATTTTGCGACACCAATTGGTTTTTAATTTAACTGACCAGACCGACCTCTAATAAAAAGTAAAAAGTAATATAAAAGTAGCCGGCTACTAATTGTACAAGTGGGCTAAATCACAAGTATTGCCCTTTTTCAAATTTCTAAAAAGTTTATTCGTAGCCCGTAGGCTTTATGTACCATGTGTTGCAATGAAACCAATGGACGTGTTTAATTCTGCATTCCATTTGTCAGTTGAGTAGAGTAATTTATCTTTTGAATTTTTTAAATTCAAGATTCTGATGACTAATAAATAATGATTTATAGGATGAGCATTTGGTATTAAGTATCGGTATCGTACTGATAGATTTTATACGGTATCCGGTACCTACTTTTACAGAAATTCGGTATCGTATTTTCTGTGCCGGTACGGTACCAATACTATTTAGAGATAAACATTTTGGAACGAGTACTGGTACGAACCCGTACCGTACCGATAGATTTGGTATGACATTCGGTACCCACTTCTTTAGGAATTCGATATCTGTATTTTTGGTACTAGTACCATATCGATCAGATCCCGATGATTTAAATCTAGAGGTTTGAACTTGAGAAATATACGTTGCAACATGATTACTAACTGCTAGAGACATACTGAAAACCATGCCTTTCGAACCAAACGCAACGTCCATCTTCCAAATAAAAATAAAAAAGCGGGAAAGAACGATGAATTGTTCAAAAAGAAAGTGTCAAACAATCTGGTTGCTCACGCATCGGATCTCTCTCCATATGTTGATATCTGAAAAGAGAGGTGCGAAAGTAGCAGCTTTAAATTATGGCCGCCCCTCGGCTTACGGTCTTTACGCATGTGAGCCGTTCAAATTGGGTTGGAGTTGGAGGCGCCGGTGACAGCAGCAGCTAGGGTGGAGGCGGTGGTGGTTGCTGCAATGATGGCGCCAAAGGCAGTGATGGTTGACGATGTCGATGTTGACAACAACACAGGTGGTCAAGGCGGGGTGGTGTGGGTAACGAGACTAGCGACGGGTGTGGATACAATGACGATGAGTGGTTGAAAATCCAACTTTTTTTTTATTAAACTTTTACACAATTTGAAAAGAACGTTGAAATAATGTTTCAAGCAAACAAACTAAATTCCAATTCATTTTTCAATCAAACACGTTAAAATGGATTTTAGATTCCAAATTCCGCAAGATCAAACACGTTAACAAATGAAATTCAAACCCTAATTCCATTGAAACAAAATACATCCTAACGAAATACAATCATTAAGAATCGTACTTCAACCCTTTATTTAAAGTCCAACTTTAAACAAAACCTACACTATAGTTCAAAGTGCACAAAGGTTGAAACTGGATCTGGCATGAGCTAGTTCAGACCCTTTATGTTCATGTAAGATCAGCAGTTCACACCCCTCCCCACCCATTAAAACTTAAATAAAAAGGGGTTGTTAAATAACTAAGAACTTGGCAATCAAATAAATAAGCAAAATAATAACATAGTTTCAGAAATAGTATCAAAAGTGCAACTTCAAACTAAACCAACAGACCAGTAAAAATTCAAATCAGATACCAAAATCCATTCAAGCGCTCTACTTATCAGCCTTAGCTGCAGTAGCAGCAGCTTGACCTCTGAGCCGTCCAGTCCTTCTAGCGGCAATAAGACCGACCTTTTGACCAGGTGGTGCATCACGACGAACAGTACTCGCATGACCAATATGTTGATGGTTACCACCACCATGGGGATGCTCAACTGGATTCATGGCAACACCACGAACCTTGGGCCAGCAGTTTCTCTTCACACGGAACTTGTGATAAGCATTACCAGCTTTAAGCATTGGCTTCTCCGTTCGACCACCTCCTGCAACCTGACCAATCATGGCTCGACAACCGCTTGGCACGATTTTCTTCGCTCCAGATGGAAGCTTGACCCTATAAACTCAACAATTAGTTCATATTCTGTTATGATCTACATAGCTTCATTTTCAAATACAAAGTTGCAACACTATCAATGTTTATAAGATCAATGAACTACACAAAGTTTATCAACTTAATGACAAACAATAAAATGAACAGAAGGCGACCTCAGGCGTAGATGCTGGGCTATTGTGTAAACAAGGCGAGCTATGAACAAAAAGCACAAGCGAGACGCGCTTTTCAGGCAAAAAAATAGCAAAAATGTGTAGTGTTGAGGCACACTTTTTGTACAAAGGCTCGATTTGTGCTTCAGTATGTTGTACTAAATGCTTTCATGTTGTACATCTATGTTATTTAAATATTAAACCATATATATAACTTATTAGTGTCTAAATTCCAAGTAAACGATGTTAGAAACCTATAAGAAATATATTAAACTTTTATATAATAATGCCGTGCTTTTGTGCTCTGAGCCCCTAAGAGCTTCTATCATCCATTGGCCAGTAATAATATCTATTACTAATCCCACTCGCATAATCATTCATGAATCAAATATACAACTATGATAATTTTAGTAACAAAAGCCAAAGTTAGTAGTGTTATTAGTCAAATTACCAGTATGGATTATTAACCATTAATAATAGAATCCAATTGGCCTAAAATGAGAGACTAATTATGTTACAATGCTCAAAACCCTAATCTGGAGAGAAACAATTTATACCTGGTGGTGCCGTTATCAGGATTGTGACTAATAACAATTGCGTAATCACCGGAAGCCCTAGCAAACGAACCACGGTCACCGACATGGTGTTCGACGTTGCAAACGACAGCTCCCTCCGGGATAGATCTGAGCGGAAGCACGTTTCCGACCATCAAATTAGCCTTCTTACCACAGAAAACAAACTGGCCGGTGTACATCCCCTCGGCGGCGACGAACAGCTCCTTCTGGTGCTTGTAACGAAACGGATGACGGAAAGTGACGCGAGCAAGAGGAGCACCACGGCCGGGATCGTGGATGATTTCGGTGATGACGCCTTTCAGGTAACCATTTCGTTCGCCGAAGTCGAGGCTCCGGAATCTCGCCGGACCTTTGCGGTGATGAGTATGGGACTTGAAGATGGATCCTGCTCCCTTACGCTGTGCCCTAATTACACGTCCCATTGCTGATTCTCTCTCTCTCTCTCTCTCTCACACACACACGCAGGTTTGGGGACGACGGCGGATCCTGAAATAGGGTTTTACGAATATACAGTAATTTGGGCTGGGCTTTTCGTAAAGCCAATTTGGGCCCAGAGTGAGCTGAAAGACATAACTGAAATTGAAGCAGGCCCAAATGATTTAAATTAATTAGGAATTGGACTTAGAGGTGCACGTAACCCAACCCGGTTTAGGTGAAACTGGTTCAGTTTTGAACCGTCAGTTAGACGTCGGTTTAACCGATGAAATGGGTTTGAATCTGATTTGAAACGGATCCGATGCGATATGATTTTGACTCGATTATTTGTTCATAACTAAGTATATATGTTTGATTTTATATAGTATCGCGTAAAATTTTGATGAATGAATAATGACGATTGAGATTTCAAGCACTCTCTTCTATCTTCGGTTCTTGTGTCGATAGTAGTGGCGTTGTTGGTCGATTTCAAGAGTCGAATCATAGTTTCCGACTCCTCTTTTCACTTACGGATTCAAGATTATTACTTGTTCTTTTACTAAACTTTTCTCTCCATTCAACCGGGGTTTACCTTATCGATCAATACTTCAATAGTCCAACTTACAATTCAATTATTTGAGGTACAATGTTTTTGTATTATTAGTAAATTATCCACCAATTAATTACATCATCCCACATGCCATTTCAGACTTGTTGGCATTCTATTTTTTAACTTTTGTATAACAAAAAAAATACAATTAAAGAATGACATAAGCACGTATATAGTGATTGTAAATTTTGTTCTTTTATCTTTAGTCAAGTCATTCTAGGGATGTAAACAAATCGTGTCGCTCGTAAGCTACTCAAGACCGTCTTACTAAAAGTTTAAACCAAGTTGAGATTAAATGAGCCTGATCCTGAGCTTATATTCAAACTCATTTAAGAAACGAGTCCGAACCTGATTTTTACATAGCAGAAACAAGTATACTATTTATACAAATTTTATTTGATATAGTAAATATATTTACATAATAATATTCGTATATGACGTTATGATAAGAATAACTAAATAATATGTATTATATATAAAAAAATGATAGTCATAAATATATATGAAAATAGTTATAAATGTATATAAAAAAATAAAATAATAAGTTATAAATATTAAACAAGTAAAGCTTGATATAATCTCGAGCATGAAAAGCAACACATGAGCCGAGCTTGATATTTAGAAATAAAGCTTTAAATGAGCATAGTTTGAGCTCTCCTTAGTTAAAAGAGCTAAGTTTAAGCCTAGACAAGCTCAAACTCGGCTTGTCTCGTTTTACGCCCCATAGCCCTAACAATTCACCAGGTAAACCGGTCTATGCGGTCTTTAAAAAACATGTTTACTCACAATAGGAGGAGGCTTAATTGATAGTTTCCAACTGATTTTCATCGGTTTTATCCGGTTCACTCAAAACCGGTCGGTTAATTATGCCCGGTCCGGTCCATTATTTTATATATATTTAACAACTCATTATCATCCGAATTTATACTAATGGAAATGACATCACAAGTGTCCCGTTCAAGATTTGTAAATTGTGATGGTTCAACAAATTGGGCTTGTTCAACTCACCTCGCCATTGTTTAATACTTTATTTATAATATAAAAATTAGTAATTATTTGGTATATAATTTAAAATAAAAATTTAACTATCAATTATATAAAAATATTAAGCTTTCGGTTTACGTCAATCAAATCTGGTATATTTATATGATAAATCCTAAAATAATTCTAAGATAATGAGATGAAATAATAAAATAGTGATAGACCGGCCAAAAATGGGCCGAAGCCCGACAAGAAAAGGCATATCAGGTGTTTTAAGGCCCAGTCAACTGTCAACATGTTTCACGTGTTGGTTTATTTCCGGGCATATTTGGATAAGAGACTTACGCTTTGTTCCCGAGTTTATTAAAGGAGGGAAAATAAAAGAAAGGATCCCTTCCCTTTCTTTTCCTTTCCTTTAGTTTCTCCTCTTTTCATTTCTCTCCAAATCTCTCCAAATTGAAAGGATTGATATAAATCGTATTTTCCCTTCTTTTCCTTCCATTTCATTCCTTAAAAAAAACTCAGGAACACCATTCCCTTCATTTCCTTTCTTTTTCCCCCTTAAAAAATACTTGGGAACAAGAGTTTATTTCTCTTCTTTTCTCTCCTTAAATGAGACTCGAGAACACAACGTTAGGGTAGACGGAGTGGTGGTGCGGGTTGGGGACGGGTTCGCCGGGTTCCACGGGTAACACCGCCGCATGCCTAGCGGGCTTTGCACGGGCTTTTTGGAGTGGGTATTTTAACTCGTTTAAACCCGTTCAAGAATGTAGCCGTTTGAGGATAGAGCCGTTGGGGGGGGGGGGTAATTAAATTAAAAAATAATAATTTTTTACCTATAAATAGACATTTTACACAAATAATTTTTTACACTTTCTCTCTTCATATTCTAAAAAAATGGATTCATCCTCTTCCAAAAAATACCGTCCTAAAGTGCGTGCCTCTCAACCGCAAAACCCTCGTTCAAGTCAACCGCAACGACCTCGTTCAAGTCAACCCCGGGCATCTCATCCGCAACCGCAATACCAAAACCAACCGTTTCAATACCAAAACCAACTGTTTCAATACCAAAATCAACCCTTTCCACCCGCACCTACTTCTCCACCGTTTCAATATTATCAAAATCAACCTTTTACTCCCCTCGGACATGTTGACACTGATGTACAAGAAACTCCGCTTCCAATGGAATAGTTGGAAATGTTTGCTCAAGAAGACTTTAACCCGTTTGAGTCGATTTTGATATTGATCAAGAAGACCAAGAAACTCAACCACAACAACAACGTAAAGGTAAAGGTAAAGCAAAGTTCTCGAACCGTACATGTATTACTATAGCCATGTCAGAAAGTACATTCTAACAACTTTTACGTTAAACATTTTTTTAACATTCACACATTCTCACCTTATGATAGGTTCATAACGTCTATCAGTTGTTTCTGAACCATATTAATTTAGTGATTAATTTTAATAGTATTAATGCAATATAACTAGTATATAGTGTTTGTTTGTAATATATTTTTTTTTCCATAATAGTCTGGTATAAGAAAAGTGATTACTCTGTGTCTTTTTTCACCAACATCTTTTTATTTTGGTAAAACATGTAATACATTCCAGCCATGTTTAGTGTAAATTTTTTTGTTAGTGTGCGCTTAGAAATACAGTTAAAATGGCAGGTATAATTATAACAAAACTAGCTTATCATGAAAAGATTTTGTAATATAATTAGTTTCTCTATCTCCTACATTGTATCACAGTTATGCATTGTGTTTTTTTTTATGATTTCTGTTGGGATAACAATGTTTAGTTTGAAAATCATAATCCCTAAAGTTTGATTATGACAAATAGAGATAACATGTATTATTAATTGCAAACAAGAATTGATCATATGTTATATACATGTCTCTTATACAGTTAAGTAACTAAGTGAATATGTTTAACATGTTCAATCAAGAGTCATGTAATTCAAAGCTACAACCAACTAATGATGAAACCGACATACTATATACGCGAATCAAGATTAGATCCGACAACATGGATATGTTGGGAATTAAGATTGATCATAACTATTTTTTAAAATACTAACAAAACTTATAAAAATATAATTTTTATAAAACTAGAGTCATTTCCTAAAAAGGCTTTATAAAACTTGACTAAGAGTTTATAAAATTCAAATATTTATAAATTAATGTTAAAAACCAAAGTTAGTTTTGAATTATGAGTTCAAGGTTTGAAAATGAGTTGATGTATTTTTAAATGTGGATGTATCCCAACATATCTCCAAATGGAAGACACATCCTTGCTTTTAAAAGGATTAAGACCAAAACCAAAGTGGTATACATTTTTTGAACTTTATAAAATAATGGTAATCTAAAGTACTCTTAAATTCCACGCCATCGTCCACACGGGACTAGAACCCTCGACTTCTTTGAGACCTTGATATCATTGGGACAAAGGCCTTTTAGTGGCACACATTTTTTTGTATACGATTTTTAAAAAAACACTCAATCACACATATTAAAGTTGAAATGTGTTTCGGTGAAAAGAAAACTCTTCTAAGTATACTCAATTCTTTGCTCTCATCGTCAAAACATAAAAATTAAACAAAGTTAAATCTTAAAAAATGAAGGTCACTTAAATATAAAGTCAAACTTTAGCTTATTATTTACTTTAGCTTATTATTTTTTTTACAGTTTAGCCGCCTGTGTAGGATTACCATGACTTATTTATTTGTTTCAGAACCAAAGCAGATATCAAACATGCTACCTTAAAGGTTCACTGGTAGAACCGGATTGAAGAACCGAAGGACATCATAAAAATATAAAAATTTAATCTATGTATATAGATATAAAATATAAATTTTGTTTTTTGTTTTGATGTGAATTTATAATTTTTAATGTCATATAAAAGCTTAAATAAATAAAATATGTAACTTGAAATACTAAATTGATCATAAAATGAGATTTTGAAGGAAAATAATAATAGTAATAATAATAATTGAAATCCTGCCTGACCCCGGTCGGAACGGTAACTGTCCGGTTCGAACGAAAGCGGTTCAGTTACGCAAAACTAAACTGGTTATATGTTCGGTTTCCGGTTCGACCGGTTCTGAAACTATACTAAAATGTTAGTAACACAAGGAGCATCGATATATAAGAAAATCATTATGTGATTTCTAGAGAACATTTGTGAGATAGCATGCATGACTGGTTGATAGAATGGTAGGCCACTCACTCTTGGTTAACGCATTTTTCCTATCACCAATGTTTGGAAATAGTTGACCTTTTGAGGTTTTAATAAGTGGTCCTCGCTGAACATAGCCCAGACTCCATATTAAACCCCACACGTTAATATTTTCTATAATTTATAATTGGGCTCGAACCGGAACTTTCACTTTTTACGTTTCCTCTCTCTAGAAATAGGGTGGTGAACAAGTGAGGTTAGAAATTGGAATGAGGGGAGGCTAGTGTTTTAAGCCCATCCCCCTTAAACCCGGCAAGCCCACGATCTTCATCTTATTTCTTTTCTTTATTTTCTTCAACCCGTCTTTTACTTACCGTTATATTTTCGGGATGTTACAAGTCTACTCTTCTTACAAAATGTTTCGTCCTCAAAATATGTCATAAGTCAAACAGTTGAGGGTACGACTCTTTCATTTCTGTCTCGATTTCCCATGTGGCTTCCAATCCCTTTCGGTGTTTACATTGGACATTAACCGATTTGATAACCTTATTACGTAGACGTTTCTCTTTCCTGTCCAAGATGGTCACATGTTCCTCGATATAACTCAGTCGATCATCTACCTCGATGTCCGAAAATGGCATGTGCACGGATTCGTCAGCTAGACACTTTCACAAGTGCGACACATGGAAAATAGGATGAATCCTACTTAGTTCATCAGGTAATTCCAGTATGTACGCCACTTCGCCAACATGTGCCAAATCTTTGAATGGTCCGACATACTTCAGACTTAACTTTCCTCTCTTTCGAAAGCGAGTTATCCCTTTCCAGGGGGGATACTTTAAACATTACCATATACCCAAACTGGAATTCAAAGGACCTTTGCCTCTTGTCAGCGTAAGTCTTATGTATGTCTTGCACAACTTTCATATGGGCTTTAATCTGATCAATTTTTATCATATGTAGCTTTAACCACTTCAAGGCTCCAAAATTCTTTATGTCCGATCTCTCCCCAACACACAGGTGTTCGACACTGCTGTCCATATAACATCTCAAAAGGTGGTATGCATATAGTCGAGTGATAAAAATTGTTGTATTGTAGGAGAATTCCGTCAAAGGTAGGTGGCTATCCCAACTACTACCCAAGTCGATAATACACGCACGAATCATATCCTCGAGGGCCTGGATGGTCCTTTCAGTCCGACCATCCGTTTGAGGATGATACGATGTCATGATGTTCAATCGATTACCCATTGCTTCGTGGAACCTTTTCTAAAATCTCGATGTGAACAACATGTCCCTGTCTGAAATAATAGACACCGGTACCCCGTGGCGAGCTACCACTTCATTAACGAACACCTCTGCCAAACGTTCTGAAGAAAACGTCTCGCGTATAGGCAGGAAGTGCGTGCTCCTCGTCAATCTGTCTACAATCACCCAGATTATGTCATAGCCTTTAGTTGTACGAGGTAGCTTGGATATGAAGTCCATCGTAAGGTGCTCCTATTTTCATTCAGGTATTTCCAATGGTTGGATCTTACCGCAAGACTTCTGGTGCTCGGCCTTTACTTGCGAGCATGTCAGACATTTTCTCACATAAGCGAGTAATCATTTTTCATGTCTTGATACATCTTTCTGGTTATCATTTTGACTTCCATTATAATTATCACTATAACTAATTTTTTCGGGGTTGATTAGACGTTAAGTGGGAGGTGTAATTAATATTCAATATTCAAATGATTGAATGGTGCACTTGAATTGTACGTAGGAGCATGCCCTGCTCATTTTCCATGAACTTCTTTTACCAAAAAGGAGATGTTCGAACGTGACATTTGACATTAGTGCTTTCGATTTTTAACTTTACATTATATCAAATCAAGAAAGAAGAAAGATAATATAACTTTTTATATTAAACAAACAGTACTCTTCGTATACTTAATTTAACTTAATGTTATTAACTTGTTTACAAAGATAATATATATTAAGGTAGGCACATATAAAAGTTGGTGCCAATGAGCTAGTGGTGAAGTGGTAAGGGAGAGACCTGGTGTTCCTAGTGACCCAGGTTCAATCCCTGCCCTCCACATTAGTTTCTGCGACATGTAAATGAGGCCTAGTTTAGGCTGATGCACCTGGGTTTTTCCTACGCCGTTCCAGGGTTCTAGCCTCGGCTCTCCCTCAAGCCCAGAAGATGCCGTATTGGGTGGGATTTTTCCTTGGATGCTCTCCAACTCTGACGCCAAGTGGGCCCGGTTAAGACAACATATTGACTGGAGTTGGACGAGACTCACCCATGTGACGGGGGTGCGACGTCACAACATTTAATGTTCGTCGTTAAAAAAACATATAAACGTTGGTTTGACTAGTCAAAGCGCTTAAGCGATCACGAATCATAAATTTTTATTAATGGACGTTGAACAAGTCAGGTAAAAAATAAATGTGACTTTTAAGAATACTAATAAATTACAAGCTAGTAATATATTATTCAAGAAAACTGAAATTGTTTTATTGACGACAAAAGTATATACGCTTGTCATGTATATATCTATCTCGTCTCTGCTTGACTCAATCATGCTTTTATCTTAATTCAAAGATGATACGACTCCAAAATCTGTCATGTATGACTCATGCATATTAATGTTATGAACTCAAAATCTATTAATATAGTTTTTAAAATACTTAGTTTTGCTATCCAAACAGAGCTAGCGACGCAACTTGCTCAAAATCGGATAAAAAGTTTCCTTAAGTTCTTGCTTCGACAATTTAAAAGTCGGACGAAGTTTTAACAAGTCTCGTTTCAAGAAAGATCAAATTATTTCGTGGATTGCCTTCTATTTTGATGTAAATCAACCCTTCTTTTAAATAAAGATTTCACATTAAGAGATGGTTGATAAAAAAGATGATATTATTAGACAACAATGACACAATAATGACCTTAGGATAACCCTATAATTGCTTTAACTCCAAGGATGACATAAAAAATATTCTTTTAAAATTAAGTTATATTAGGATAATTGCTTAAAGTAATTCCACACTTTGTGAAGTGGGAGCAAGAGTTGACTTGTAGACTTGAATTGCACTTGTTATGGTATACTTTGCTTTTTTTGATTGTAAGTAGGCTACTTTGACTTTATGTATACTCCTCCTTTCTTGACTTTGACTTTTAAATGTCAGCTTACTTTAAAACCGGTGGATTTTATAACAGAATAAAATCTTATTGGGTTCCATATCAAAAAAGTTAGTAAAGAGTACAGTAACTAGTACGTAAGACATTGATTACATTACAATTAGACCCAACTGGGAGGGTGTTTGGGATTGCATTGGAAAACTGCTTATTGAGTTATAAGCTAAAAAAAGTGTTTATCAAACATAAAAGCACTTTTTGTTTTAACTTTTTGATAAAGTTAAAAAGTTATTTTTTAAGAAGCCACAAATTCCTGATTTTTCAAATGACTTTTGCCTTTTGTAATAAAATATTATTAATCTACCCACCCTTTACCCTAAAATAAATATAAGCTAAGCCAAACACTTTTTAAAAAACAACTTATTGACTTATTGGCTTTTCTCACCACAAAAGCTAATTCAAACACTTTTTTTTAAAACTTATTTTGAAAAAGTCATAAGTAAATAAGCATTTTTAACAAAAAGTACTTTTAACAAAAACACTTTTCAAGTTAAATAGCAATCCCAAACACCCTCTTGGTAAATTACTATTTAATATCTTATATACATTTTAATAATAACTTAAAACACTAATAGCGTAAACAAATAATACATCATATCTAAACAGGCCAACATAGAGAGTAGATTAACACATATATAGACCGCTAATATAAAAAAGCACATGAAGACGTCAAAATACAACATAAGTGTAGCATTCTAAAAATCCCAATTTTTATAAATGAGGTTCTTAAATAAAAAGAAGAGGGGCTAGTTGGTAACTTTTCAAAAGAGCAAACACCCCCTTATCCAACACCTAGTTTCCATCCCCGCTCCATATGCGCGTGAGTGAGTGAGGGAGGGAGAAAAATAAAGAGACGAGATTCAAGCCACCTTATGTTCTGGATTCTGTTGAGGGTCGACAAGAGAAGAAAATACAAGAAGCCTTTTACTGTTTTGAGGTAAGAATCTGCTCTAGACCTTCTATTTTCATGAACAGGGGTTTTTGAGTTTAAGAGGGTTTTAATCCAAAAGATGAGATTTTTACGTATGGATTAACATAAAAACCACAGATCTAGCCTTCTGGCTACTAAACAAAAGTTTTGAATGATTAAAGTGAACAACATGTTCAACATAATGATGACAATCTCCAACCCCCTTTTTGATGGCTGGACTGGATGCATATATGTGTTGACATATGGTACGTCAAGAATGTAGTAACCGAAAGGAATTAATCAACGCATGCATGATTACAATAATAAAAAAGGTGTTAGGTAATATCATAAAACAAGGTATCATGGAGGAATGCGAATGTCTATATTATTCGTTAACCATCAATGCAACCCCACATTTTAGAAGGGTGATAGTTTATAAAGTAAGGTCTATCATCACTCGCACTACAAGAAAAAGACCCTGTGCCGACGCCGCCTATACCGACGACAACTGTCGTCGGCATAGGTCACCCTGTACCGACGACATGTCGTCGGTATAGGTCAAAACCAAAATTCGTCGGTACAGGGTTGAGCCAGATGGGGGGAAAAATGGCGCCCAATGAATTATTGGGGAAAACCTATACCGACGACATGTCGTCGGTATAGGGTTATTTTGATTTTATTTTTGTTTTTTTAATATAATAATGTTTTCGTCGGTCAAAATTTTTTTTTGTTTAATTAAAAAAATTATAGCTTTTTTACTTTATTGACTGGTCAAAACCTTACGAAGCCTATACCGACAGGTCTCAGCGCGAATGAACACAGAATACAGCCTTCTGCTTCCCATTTCGCCCAAAAAAACCCAAAAAACGCCTCCGTCTCTCTCTCTGACGATTTTTCGTGTTTTTGGGTATTTTGTGGAGCAATATTCACCAATCTCTTCGGTTTTAAGGTGAGTTAATATATATTGTTCAATCTTAACAAGAAAATCAACATTTTGGTGTTTTTTGCTTAATTTCTTTGGTTTTTGTTAGGTGTTTGAAGATTTAACTATTTTTTAAGGATTTCAAGTTTAGAGGAAGTTAATTTGCAAACTTGGTTAGTAATTTTTCTACAAATTTGGTTTAGATGTATGTTTTTCTACAAATTATGTTTAGATGTATGTTTGTATGTATATGTTTATGTTTATTTGTATGTATGTATATATGGTTTAGATGTATGATTTTATAAATATTTATGTAATTTTATGATGAAATTAGGTTTAGATGTGAAAATAGGTTTAGATGAAATTTGGGAATTTGAGCATTTATAGAAGAATTTGGGCATTTATATATGTATGTTTGTATATAATATGTATGTATATATGTGTATGTGTGTTTGTATGTATTCGTATTATGTTTATGTATGGAATTGTGTTTATGTATGTAATTTGGGAATTTGGGTATTTGTTTATGTATGTTTGTAAAGGCTATGTATGTATATACATGTATGCATGTGTGTTTGTATGTATTTGTATTATGTTTATGTTTATGTATGGAATTGTGTTTATGTATGTAATTTGGGAATTTGGGTATTTTGTTTATATATGTTTGTAAAGGCTATGTATGTATATACGTGTATGTATGTATTTTTATGTATGTAATTGTGTTTGTATATGTAATTTTAGAATTTGGGCATTTATTTATGTGTGTTTGTATATAATATGTATGTATGTTCGTATGTATGATTATGTAATTGTATGATTTGTATGTATATAATTGTGTATGTATTTATGTAATTGTGAATGTATGTATATATCTTTGTATGTATATGTAACTTTATTTAATTTTGTTGCAAGTTCGGAACTCATTGCGGTTGGAGAGGTGTGAATAACATCTTATTTGTGTTTCATTGAATTTTTTTAAGATACGCATCCCAACTTTTATACCTTTATGTACGTCTCATGTTGTGTACACTAGTATGTTTATTTAGGATAACTTTTTAGAATATACCCGCCCGAAATTTATCTGATAGAGATAAATTTTGGATTGTCCCCTTTGGGACTGATTTTTGAATATTCTATCTTATTTAGGATATATATATATTTGAACGGGTTGACATTTAAGAAAAAATTGGTAGATATTTCTCCTTACTCCTTCGAGTTTGCGGTTTATCTGCATAGTTGGGGAGTTAAGGTGAAATGCTGCTGATTTTTTCTTAAATAGTCAACTCGTTAAAATGTATACATATGAGATAGAATATTCAAAAAGTGGGTTAGGATCCACCGCCTTAGAGTACCGATCAAATCGCATACATTCTTTTATATCATTTATTACATGCAAATATATGTGTATGCTTATAACACAATAGATATGACACTAGATATGGCAATTGATAAAAGCTGGGTTACACTGGGAAATCGGAATTTGTTGTAGGAAAAATGTATGTTAAAAATGTACTATTTGCCTTTGTTAATTAATAATTATTTGTGCTTACTAATAAATTTTGTTGTAGGAAAAATGGCAACAATGGCGCAATCACACGGTGGAGATGGTGGAGACGGTGGAGCCGGTGGTCCGTATCACTTCGACTCGGGTTGTGCGACTGATCTGGTGGTAAGTTACTTGTTATAGTTTAATAGATGTCTTTATAATTACCTAACTTTTGAATGTCATGTGTCAATGTAGGTAGTTCCTCCCAAAAAAGACGATCTAAAGGCAAAAACCTAAAATTGTATAAGAAATTTGAGCAAAATGGGAGGAAGCCTCTTCCCATTGATGTAGAACTTCATGCCGGGGGTACAAGTTTGTGGGTCCCAACGCTACGGATTTTATCTGTGCTATCTCGTTGGAGGTTGAAAAGGTTGTTCCGCCATATTATCCTAATTGGGCTAAGGTTCCAATTGAGAAGAAACGGGCCGTATATCCCACTCTTATAGTAAGTATAGATGTTTTATAATTACTTACAATTTCATAACTATTACATTTATAATTACTTTCCATTTGTAGGATTATTTTGATCTGGACTCCTGGAGAAACACTGATAAGTGGCGAGGCGTTGAACTCGAAATCACCGCCGAGTGTCAGAGGGCGTATAAAGATCACAAGAACGTGTTGAAAAATCACTTCGTGGAGAATGGGGGATACGATGATGTGGAGGCGTCGATGAATAATCCACCAGAAGATGTTGATCAAGAAACTTGGGAGACTTTGATTAATGAGCTGTTTTTAGATGCGAGCTATAAAAACCGCTCGACGAAGAACAAACAAAACCGATCGAAACAACGTTACCCAAGTTACCATGGCAGCAAATCATACGCCCAGCGCCGACACATGGAGGTATGAAAATACAATTGTTAGTATTATATAAACATGCTTATTAATTCTTAGTGATATTCTTTTTGTTTTTCACAAGGTACCAGCCCAATTGATGTGTTTAAATCGACCCATTATAAAGAAGGGACCGGTTGGGCCAACACGAATGCATCATCAGATTATGTAAGTCAAATGATTTTGTTGTTAGAACATCCAACTATAACTTAAAACGAGTCAAAATGACCCAAACACACTTTTAGAGACTTAAAATATCCAGCTTTAACTTTAAACAGGTCAAAATGACCCAAACACACTTTAATAAACTTAGAACATCCAACTGTAACTTTAAACGGGTCAAAATGACTCAAACACGCTTTAATAGACTTAGAACATCCAACTCGAGCCCAATTGTTGAATATTTTTGCTAGTATTATTAGTATTTGTTGTTATTAGTGTTGGTTGATTGGAATTTGTGAATTTGGGTCGTTTATAACTTATAGTTTAACAGGTTGGTTATCCATTTTACAGCAGTTATGCTGTCGAATTTTAGTAAAATAGTCAAGTGAATCCAAGAGAAGTATATAAGATCCTCTGCTGAGTCTGGTGGTGACTCGTCTGCTGTCGATGAGATTGCATGCATGGAGCGTGCATTGGGTCATCGGCGTGGCCATATCCGGGGTGTCGGTCGTGTGGTGAGTAATCCCACACCAGATTTGTTCAGTACCCCCTCCACAACCACATTGGCAAGAAGTGGATGAGCGTGTAACTCAACTTCAACAACAAGTCCAAGATCAACAACAACGTGAAGCCCAACGAGATGAAAAACGTCGTGTGCATAATCAACAAATGCTTGAAATGCAACGACAAATGGATGAAATGTGTCACAACCCCGGGCTACCCCTGCCCGGGCGTCACGAGATAATGCTGGTATCTGAATGAGGTCCCATAAATTTGGACAGCGGAAGTCTTTGTTTTTACTTGATGCCTTTTTGTAATGAAATGTAATGTAAATAACCTCAAGGGTTAATTCTGTACTTTTTGTCAAAACTTGGGATCCACGTCCCTTTTCATTTCATGATAATAGATCTTCAAAAGTCTATTATATAATGTACAGTGATTGAAATAATTTACATAATACAAGCCATTCAAAATGTCTAGGATCTACGTCCGTTCCAACATTTGGTCTTGTATTAGTCTGCCACAGGGATTTTGATATGCCTAAAGATCTCGTCTTTACTGCATCACCCTGAATTTAATGATTTCTTTCATTACCTGTGAAAAACGTTTTGAAAATGAACATCAGCATAAAGCTGGTGAATCACATTTAACTGACACGAAAATGATTTCTAACATAAACCAAATTAAAGCCTTTAAGCACGTTTTTGTATGGTAAATCTACACATTCAGCAGTCTATTTCACCTGAAGTATATACCACCTACATACACTGGGTTAACTGCCATGGGGTCAACTGGCTGAGCGCTATGTCTCAGACTGATAGCCTATTCCCAGGGTGATGATGCTAAGAACCTTGTTCTTAGTCTTACATGATACTCAGGAACTCGTCCCTCGTATAATCTGCTAAGGAAACCCATCCTTAGTCTTATGATTTCCCATTACATGATCTGTACCCAGCCACGGACCGGACTTTCACCCGTCACATGTATACCATTTGATCAAATCTACGTATGCTTATGGCCTGAATGCTATCACGTAGATTACCCTTATGATTAAAGCATTTAATTTGTTTCATGCCGTTTTCGTAAATAAAATGGTTTTATCGTTTGAAAAGCGTTAAACGTGTTCACCTTGATTTTGATGGCTGGTAGGGTTGTAGGCTTCGGAATTTGAGCAGAACCTCGACACGTTTCTTCCTAGGGAAGACACGATTAACGAGAATATATATGAGAGAATATATATATAATTGCGGCTATATATATATGAATAGTTTTAACGATACCTACTTCGCGGGATTTGGACGAAACTTCGGCTGGTGCAGGATTTCGTTTGGACTCTTGGATAGCACTTCGGGATGTCGTGGAGCTTGAAAGAACGGGGTTTGTGTGAAACGAACGTTTGGAAACTGTACAGAATTCAATCCCCTTTGAAGGCCTTTTATAGGCTGGAATTCCGGTCCCTCGCGTACCGCGAGGCCGGCCAAGGAAATCCCTCGCGTACCGCGAGGGGATGACAAGTCGCGAATCGAGGTGAGTCAGCATGACACGTGGCAGCAGGTGGCAAGTGTACATGACACGTGTTTTCTGGCCCTGACGCGTGTACTATTCCCTCGCGTACCGCGAGACTTCATCGAAGATCTTCTCGCGTACCGCGAGAAGGTGATTTTCTGGCGCATAAGCAGTCCCCTCGCGTACCGCGAGGTTTTGTCAAAATCTCCCTCGCGTACCGCGAGGGAGTGAAATTTTGAATTTTTCTTTTCTTTTTATTTTTGGGTGTTACATCCTCCCCTCCTTTAGAATAATCTCGTCCTCGAGATTCATTGAAAGAGATGTGGATACTTTTTGCGCATTTCTGACTCAAGTTCCCAGGTATATTCTGGGCCACGTCTGGAATCCCATCTTACTTTGACCAACACCAATTGTTTCCGTTTAAGCTTTTTGATTTGTCGGTCTTCAATTTGTAACGGTCGTTCAATGAATTTGAGCTTTTCATTTACTTCCACATCTTGTAAAGGCATAAGCAAGGATTCATCAGCTAAACACTTACGTAGGTTTGATACATGGAATATATCGTGTACCCCACCCATCTCTACTGGTAGTTCAAGCTGATAGGCAACAGATCCGATTCGTTTAATGATTTTGAAAGGTCCAACAAAACGTGGACTTAACTTTCCTTTCTTTTCGAAACGAATAACACCTTTCCAAGGTGAAACTTTTAATAACACCTTGTCACCGAATTGGAATTCTAACGGCTTTCTTCGTTTATCTGCATAACTTTTCTGTCGATCTCGAGCCGCTTTTAAACGTTCACGTATTTGTAATACTTTATCAGTGGTTTCTTGGACTATCTCTGGTCCTGATAACTGATTTTCTCCGATATCTGACCAACATACAGGCGTTCGACATTTCCGTCCGTACAATGCTTCAAATGGTGCGGCCTGAATACTTGTGTGATAACTATTGTTGTATGAGAATTCCATTAGAGGTAAATGATCATCCCAATTACCTCCAAAGTCTATCACACAGGCTCGGAGCATATCTTCTAGGGTTTGTATGGTTCTTTCGCTCTGCCCATCAGTTTGTGGATGATAAGCAGTGCTAAGATTCAATCGAGTTCCTAGAGCTGTTTGAAAACTTTGCCAGAATCGAGATGTGAAGCGACTATCTCTATCTGACACTATGGATAGAGGCACACCATGTAACGTTACAATTTCATTAACGTAAATTTGCGCCATTTTGTCCATACTCATGGTGTCCTTGATAGATAGAAAGTGAGCTGATTTGGTTAAACGGTCAATGATAACCCAGATTGCATTATTTCCACGAGTGGTTCGAGGAAGTTTTGTAATAAAGTCCATAGTTATCAGTTCCCATTTCCAAACTGGTAATTCTAACTGTTGCAATAATCCAGCTGGCTTTTGGTGTTCGGCTTTGACTTTGGAACAAGTCAAACATTTTGCTATGTAGATAGCAATGTTCTTTTTCATACCAATCCACCAGTAACTTTCTTTGAGGTTCTTGTACATTTTATCACTTCCTGGGTGCATGGTGTATTTGGACTTGTGTGCTTCTTCGAGGATTCGCTCTCGAAGATCACCTGTAACTGGTACCCAAATACGTTTATTCATGCGAAGGATATTATCTTCTCCTTTGATCAGTAAATCAAGCATTCCTTTCATTCCTTCTTTTTCAAAGTTACCTTCCTTCAAAGCTAACTCTTGTGCCTCTTTTAACTGACTTGCAAGATCAATTTGTAGTTCAAGTCTGAGAGAACGTACTCTCTTTGGCTTGACATTTTCTTTTCGGCTTAAGGCATCTGCTACTACATTTGCCTTTCCTTCATGATAACAAATTTCACAATCATAATCATTCAGGATTTCCATCCATCTTCTTTGTCTCATATTTAACTCCTTCTGGCTAAATATGTACTTGAGACTTTTATGATCAGTGTAGATTGTGAACTTAACCCCATAGAGATAGTGTCGCCATAATTTCAAAGCAAAGATTATAGCGCCCAACTCTAGATCGTGGGTTGAGTAGTTTTTCTCATGAATTTTCAACTGACGAGATGCATAAGCAATGACTTTCTTGCGTTGCATTAATACGCAACCTAAACCAGTATGTGAGGCGTCGCAGTAAACTACGAAGTCTTCAATACCATCTGGTAAAGATAGAATAGGTGCGTTTGTCAGTTTTTGTTTCAAAGTTTCAAAAGATTCAGATTGTTTGGGTCCCCATTCGTATTTTACAGATTTCCGAGTTAGGGATGTGAGTGGGATTGCTATACGAGAAAAATTTTGAATGAACCGGCGGTAATATCCCGCTAATCCCAGAAAACTACGAATTTCGGTGGGTGACTTGGGAATTTCCCATTTGGATATAGCTTCAATTTTGGAAGGATCTACTTGAATTCCGTTCACGTTGATGACATGACCAAGAAATTGTACTTCCGTTAACCAAAATTCGCATTTGGAAAACTTAGCATATAATTTCTCTTTTCGAAGAAGTTCAAGTATGGTTCGAAGATGAGTTTCGTGTTCAACTTGGGTTTTGGAATAAATAAGTATGTCATCAATAAAAACTATGACAAACTTATCCAAGTAAGGTTTGCAGACACGATTCATCATGTCCATGAATGCGGCAGGAGCATTTGTAAGTCCAAATGGCATAACCGTGAACTCGAAATGTCCATACCGTGTTCGAAATGCAGTTTTCGAGATATCGTTATCATGCACTTTCAACTGATGATAACCTGAACGAAGATCGATCTTTGAAAAATGACAAGCTCCTTGGAGTTGATCGAATAAATCGTCAATCCGTGGAAGCGGGTATCGGTTTTTGATGGTAACTTTATTCAGTTCCCGATAATCAATACACATGCGCATTGATCCGTCTTTCTTCTTAACAAAGAGAATTGGAGCTCCCCAGGGTGAAGAACTTGGTTGGATAAAACCTTTCTCAAGAAGTTCATCCAATTGTTTCTTGAGTTCTGCCATTTCTGTGGGTGCCAGTCTGTACGGGGATTTGGCAATTGGAGTTGCACCAGGTACAAGGTTGATTCGAAATTCTACCTCTCGTTCTGGTGGTAATCCAGGCAGTTCTTCAGGAAAAACGTCTGGAAATTCAGATACTACATGTACTGATTCTATCTTCTTCTCCTTTTCCAAGGCAGTAATTGATACCAGACATGCCAGATATCCTTTTCTTAAGCACTTGGTTGCTTTAAGTATGGAGATTATCTGGATAGGTTTTGTGGGTTTATCACCTTGGATAGTTAGAGTTTTGTTTGTTGGTGTAACGAGTTTTACAACTTGTTGATTACAAAGGATTTCGGCTTGGTTATTGGATAACCAATCCATCCCCAAAACAATGTCAAAGCCAGTTATTGACATTGGTAACAATTGTACTGGGATAGTGAAACCAGCCAATGTAATGTAACAATTGTTCAGTGATTGGGATATTTTTATCAAATCACCGTTCGCTGTTTCTACTTCATATGTTTCAGCTAAGGGACTTAATGGTTCGTTTAATAGATTACAGAAATTATAATCTATAAAACTCCGGTTCGCACCTGAGTCAAATAAGACCTTAGCATAAACATTATTAAGAAGAAACGTACCGGTAATTACGTCCGGCGTTCTCTCAGCTTGATTAGCATTCATGACAAATGCTCGCACGATCTTTTTGGTTTCTGGAGTTATCTTAACTCCTGATCCTCCAGCTCCTCTGGTCTTTGCAAACTTAGGGCAATTCGTTATGATGTGCCCTGGCTCTCCACAATTGAAACAAGTAATCATTCCCTTTCTCTTGAAGCAATTCTCAGTAGTGTGACCTGAGACCTTGCAATGATTACAGAATGGAGTTTCAAAAACACACTTTCCACTATGCCTGCGTCCGCACGTTTTGCATGGTGGATTGTTAAATGGAAATCCTTTTTGCCCAAAGCTTTTGCTAAATCTTTTGGCTTCGGGTTTTGTTTTTGTAGAGGATTCCATTTTCTTTCTCTCTTCTAGGTTTCTGATCAATCCAGCCGTCATGGTACCGGTCAGCTCTACGGTGGACTCAATGGTTTTTGGTGAGACAACCTTCACCAAATCACGGATCTCTGGAACTAAACCGTAAATATATCGAGTTATGAGAACCGACTCGGGTTTAGCCAGGTGAGGTGCCAAACGGGCATATTCAAAAAATTTGGTAGTATACTCTCGATCATTGGTACCCACCATCCTGTGATCCAAAAATTTCCTTTCAGCTTGTTCTTTCTCATTCTTGGGGCAAAATTTCCTTTTCACCTTTGCTCGGAATTCTTTCCAATCCATAGCATTGGTCTTTCTCCTCCCTTTGGCAGAAATGATTGAATTCCACCATTCCAACGCTTCATTTTTGAAGGAGTTTGAAGCATACAGTACTTGATCTTTCTTAGCACACTTGCTAATTGCTATTACTGACTCCATCTTCTCTAGCCAGTGAAGAGTAGCAATACCGCCTTCGGTGCCCTTAAATTCATAAGGTTTACAGTCCTGAAAGGTTTTGTAAGAACACCCCTTGTGTTTATACCTTTTTGTTTCATTTTCTTCTTCTGAGCTTTCACTGCTTAGATTTAACGATTCTTCAGATTCAGAATACTTATTGCTTGATGTTCTGGATCTTTTCGAGGTTTGAGGTTTACGAGAGCTTGCTACTTGCTCTGTGTGGGTTTTCGAAGGGTTTTCCATTCTTTTTGAAGGAAGAGTTACGTGGCTTGGAGTTTTGATGTTTTCTTGTACTTCCTTTATTATGGCAGGAAGCATTTCTTTAATGCTTTGTTTGACCAGTTGTTGCAATTCTGGTTGTTGAGTAGTTATTTCAGGATTATTATTAACTTCTTTTCCTTTTTCCTTGATAATGTAGGTAGATGGACCGCTATTGTCATTGTTTTGTTGAGACATCTAAGAACACAAGCACGAATTTGGGTCAAAATTTGAAGTTTATTATCGTTAAACTTCATCTATTCATTACAAATACAGAAATATAGATATGTATCTATATCACGTAGGGTTAGCTAATTATACAAATACTATTATCAACTTCAACCTAGAAACACATCTCCCAAATCCTGATAGAACCTCCCCAGGGTCTCGGTCATAGCACCCTTCTGGATCAACTGATCTGCCACCCATTGCTCTGCATACTTCCTGTCTTCCTGAGCTAGCTCATAATCAATTATAGTTTGTTCATTCTGGACTACAACTTGTCTGGTGAAGAACAGCTCAGCACGTAGATCGTCAGCTTCCCTAAGAGCACGATCAAGGTGTTCATCCATTGAGTTTGGCAGTTCTTCAGGGTATCCATAGCAAGGAGGTGGTTTCCTGTGTCCCATCCTAAGATCATGATATGTTGAATTAACAGACCACACGACCTTTCCGTCGGTTGCATACTGACGTCCATCGGAGGGATCTACATAGAAGAAAGGTTCCTTGAAAACGGGATGTTCTGGAATAGGGTCAAAGAAGTATTTTCCACCACTGCCTTCACAAACGGCAGCCTTGTCAGATTCAGCAAATGAACGCGAAGTTTCTTCACTTGGACTTGGTGGATGTTCTGGAATTGTTCCGGTATGATCTACCACGTCTAATGATTGAGGTGGTGGCATAGATGTCATAACAGGACGTAAAGATTCTCTTGAATCTTCCATTTCCACTGAATACTCTGATTCTTCTCTCAGAGGTTCAAGCCTTGCTTGAGTCTGCTCCACTTGTTCTGCGACCATTCTGTTCCAATTCTCCGGGGTCGGCAGGTAGTGGATATAATCGTCATATCTTGGTACTACTTGATTAGATGATTCTCCAGGGAAGTAGTTTGGGTAATTATAAGGATAATAGTATGGATCTGACATCCTGCAATTTATTGGTTATGTTAAAGGCATCTTCCTATCGTTTGTTCAGTAGGCACAACTATTGGTTAAAGCCTAGATACAATCATATAAGTATCTAGTTTTGCTAAAACCCTTGAATGTGGCTCTGATACCAACTTGTCACAACCCCGGGCTACCCCTGCCCGGGCGTCGCGAGATAATGCTGGTATCTGAATGAGGTCCCATAAATTTGGACAGCGGAAGTCTTTGTTTTTACTTGATGCCTTTTTGTAATGAAATGTAATGTAAATAACCTCAAGGGTTAATTCTGTACTTTTTGTCAAAACTTGGGATCCACGTCCCTTTTCATTTCATGATAATAGATCTTCAAAAGTCTATTATATAATGTACAGTGATTGAAATAATTTACATAATACAAGCCATTCAAAATGTCTAGGATCTACGTCCGTTCCAACATTTGGTCTTGTATTAGTCTGCCACAGGGATTTTGATATGCCTAAAGATCTCGTCTTTACTGCATCACCCTGAATTTAATGATTTCTTTCATTACCTGTGAAAAACGTTTTGAAAATGAACATCAGCATAAAGCTGGTGAATCACATTTAACTGACACGAAAATGATTTCTAACATAAACCAAATTAAAGCCTTTAAGCACGTTTTTGTATGGTAAATCTACACATTCAGCAGTCTATTTCACCTGAAGTATATACCACCTACATACACTGGGTTAACTGCCATGGGGTCAACTGGCTGAGCGCTATGTCTCAGACTGATAGCCTATTCCCAGGGTGATGATGCTAAGAACCTTGTTCTTAGTCTTACATGATACTCAGGAACTCGTCCCTCGTATAATCTGCTAAGGAAACCCATCCTTAGTCTTATGATTTCCCATTACATGATCTGTACCCAGCCACGGACCGGACTTTCACCCGTCACATGTATACCATTTGATCAAATCTACGTATGCTTATGGCCTGAATGCTATCACGTAGATTACCCTTATGATTAAAGCATTTAATTTGTTTCATGCCGTTTTCGTAAATAAAATGGTTTTATCGTTTGAAAAGCGTTAAACGTGTTCACCTTGATTTTGATGGCTGGTAGGGTTGTAGGCTTCGGAATTTGAGCAGAACCTCGACACGTTTCTTCCTAGGGAAGACACGATTAACGAGAATATATATGAGAGAATATATATATAATTGCGGCTATATATATATGAATAGTTTTAACGATACCTACTTCGCGGGATTTGGACGAAACTTCGGCTGGTGCAGGATTTCGTTTGGACTCTTGGATAGCACTTCGGGATGTCGTGGAGCTTGAAAGAACGGGGTTTGTGTGAAACGAACGTTTGGAAACTGTACAGAATTCAATCCCCTTTGAAGGCCTTTTATAGGCTGGAATTCCGGTCCCTCGCGTACCGCGAGGCCGGCCAAGGAAATCCCTCGCGTACCGCGAGGGGATGACAAGTCGCGAATCGAGGTGAGTCAGCATGACACGTGGCAGCAGGTGGCAAGTGTACATGACACGTGTTTTCTGGCCCTGACGCGTGTACTATTCCCTCGCGTACCGCGAGACTTCATCGAAGATCTTCTCGCGTACCGCGAGAAGGTGATTTTCTGGCGCATAAGCAGTCCCCTCGCGTACCGCGAGGTTTTGTCAAAATCTCCCTCGCGTACCGCGAGGGAGTGAAATTTTGAATTTTTCTTTTCTTTTTATTTTTGGGTGTTACAAAATGCGTCGAATGTGGGAACGCCGAACTAGCAGCGACGATAATTAGCTTGAAGTTGCTGCGCCTTTGCCTTGGTTGTCGGTGTTATTTGTTGAATGTTTGAACAATTTTTATGTTTGTGTGTCGGACAACTTTATGTTTGAATATTTGATTTGTGTGTCGAACAGGTTTTTGTATCGAACAGTATGTTTCGGATTTCAATTTTTGAATGGTTTGAATTATCTGATTTGCAGGTTTTGGTAATTAGAAATTAAATATTTCTGGAAAATTTTGAAAATTTAATAAAAATAAAAAAAATACAGAAAAACATATGCCGACGACATGTCGTCGGTATAGGTTATTTTTAAATTTTTTAAAAAAATTGAAAATATCTTATATCGACGACATGTCGTCGGTATAGGTTTGGTCTTTCCCGACGACTTGTCGTCCGGATAAGTCCAGAAGCTATACCGACGACATGTCGACGGTATAGAATTTCTTTTTGAATTATTTAATTAAACCCTATGCCGACGACATGTCGTCGGCATAGGTCGACCTATACCGACGACATGTCGTCGGCATAGGTCGACCTATACCGACGACACCTATACCGACGACATCTTTGACCTATTGGGACGAGGCAATACCGACGACATGTCGTCGGTATATCCTATCCCGACGACAAGTCGTCGCTATAGGGTCAAAAAAAATCGTCGGGATAGGATGATATTGTTGTAGTGTCGCATAATTAGTTGATCAAGACATTACGAACCAATCACAAGTAGCTATTGATCCTGTGATTCAGAAAACCTTCGATATTGTAATATTGTATTGATGACTTTCATGTCACCAAAACAAACCAACCTTCCATACATTACCAAAGAAGTGGAGTTCATTAATGAGATTGTTTTCTTTATTTACATGTCTACATAGCTTCCTACCTTATATTGATGGTGATAGTTGACCTTTGACGTTCGATACTATAGTTTCCTGTAGTTGTATTTGTTTTACTTTTTTGAACGAAAAGCAATCAAATATATATATGAAAAAAAAATCTAGTAATATGCTAGAACAAGAGTACAAAGAAACATTTATATGTTGTTTTTTTTACCAACAAAAAGAACTTTATTAAAACACCAAAAGCAAGCCAGAGGCTAGCAAGAGACACCAAAATACAAATAGAAAGACCACACCAGACACAATGAACTAACCAAAAAAACCAGACAAATCAAATTTCTTCCAATGATCCCAGGTAATAGAACGAGCCCCGGATTTGTTTCTAATCCACAAGAATCCCATGATCTTTATGTCTTCAATTATCTTCTCCAATGATCTATCTCCATCCTCAAACAAAATTTTATTCCTAGTGTTCCAGATACACCAAATTGTGCTTAAGATGATAGTATGAATATATTTTTTCTTCTTTTCCCCACCTGGGATGAACTTGAAAATACCCAAAAGATCCCGAACATCAGATGCAAAAAATGGTAAAATCTTGCACCATTGGAACACTACCTGCCAAACATCTTGGGCAAATGCACAAGAAATGAGAATATGTTCTGCTGTCTCCTCGACGTCGCCACACAAAACGCACCATGGAGATTGCACATGTATGTGCCTTCGGATTAATGCCCCTTTCGTCGGGAGTCTATCGAGTTCAGCTCTCCACGCCACCACTCCCACCTTAGTGGGAACCCAGTTGTTCCGGTCAAAAACATATTCAGGATAAGACAAAGTGACTAGATTAATCTGACATTTTAAGCTTGAAACAGAAAACCACCCAAACGGGTCAACAACCCACTGCCAGCTATCCCCCGAACATGATAGAACCACATAAGACAGCACTTGCGAAATTCCTTGCAGCTCGTTTAACGCTGCTGTTGCTGTCGGGATCTTGGACCAATACCAGCTCATCGAAACCACACCATCAACCACCTTTATCCGATCAGCGATTTTGCAACACTTATCCCTTTCTATAGCGAATAAGGCAGGATAAGATTCAGCCAATGTAGCCGACCAGCACCAACAATCTTTCCAGAAATGCAAGGTTGTCCCACTCCCGAGATCACCCCTGATCAGTTTTGTTAAGTCCACACCAAGCTGTAACAAGTGTCTAGACACACCAAATACTTGCTTCCAAACTCCGATAAAGTTCCAGTGACGAGAATTACGATGCAATGCCCAGACTACCTTCCTCCATAATGCTTTATCTTCCACCTTGAACCTCCACCACCATTTGGCCAGCAGACTAGTGTTAGCAGAACGCAACGAGTTTAACCCCAAACCACCGAGGTTACTTGGAGAGATCACCTTTTCCTACGAAACCCATCACACCTTTGATTTCTCCTCAGCCACCCCATCCCATAGGAACTTTCTCCTCAAACTGTCAAGGGTAGCTAATACACTTTCAGGCACTTTATATAAGGAGAAATAATACAGGGGTAAAGCATTGAGGACATATTTGATTAGAGTGATCCTCCCTCCAAAGGATAATAGCTTAGCTTTCCAGCTTGATAGGCGTTTCTTAAAGGCATCAACAACCGGTTTCCAGTTTTTCACTAGACTCATGTTTGCCCCGACTTGAAGCCCCAAAAATTTGAAAGGAAGGGATCCCGTTTGACATCTTAGAATAGAAGCAAACAAGTTTACTTCATGACTAGCAGCCCCAACACCAAAAAAATGACATTTAGAAAGGTTCACCTTGAGACCCGAGGTTAAATAAAAGCCTCGAAGTATCCGACATAGATTTTTAATGCTGGTTTCCGACCAAGCCCCCAGGAACACAACATCATCAGCATACAAGAAGTGAGTTAATAGGGGACCACTCGGGGTGCACTTAATACCATGGAAAAACCCAAGAGAAGCCGCTCTATTCATAACACAAGTTATTGCCTCCATTGCAATGATAAATAGGAAAGGAGATAGCGGGTCTCCTTGCCTTAGACCCTTAAAACAGTCAAACTCTCTGGTCGGTGACCCATTCACTAATACGAAAGCTTTAGCGGATGAGACACATGCCATAATCCATGCCCTCCACTTAGCCGGAAAACTCATCTAATCCATGACCGAATCAAGGAATCCCCAATTCAGAGAATCAAACGCCTTATCAATATAAACCTTAAATATCCACCCTTTCAACTTTGATTTCCGGAGCCAGGAGACCACCTCATTCAGAATAAGCGGCCCGTCGATGATACTCCTACCCGACAAGAAGCCGGATTGCTCAACCGATATCAATTTGCCAATTACTCCTTTTAATCTATTCACGAGGACTTTCGAGACGACTTTATTAATGCAACCTATTAAGATTGTTGTCTTACTATATGTTGTTTAATTGCCAAAATTCAAACGACGTAACCTAACTTAATTTTGTTCGAGATTTTGGAATTATCAAAACGTTGAAGGGGTTTTATTAAAAATTATACATGAACACCAAGATGACTGACAATGATGTTCGATTCCCAAATTACTTTTGTACATACATACACCATGACCCGGCCCACTAGAAATTAACATAAAAAACACCAAATCCCGTAACATGTAGAGATGTTAAATGATCTAAACAAACATCTTTTTTTCAAGTTACCTACCTATCTAAATCCCGAATCAGTTAACACCGGTCCACTGCTTGTGGCCCGGAAACCATTTCGGGCACTTCGGGCTAAAATAACTCGATACCACCTTCGAGTTTAACAGTTCCACGCTCGGTTTGAACTTCACACACCTTGGAGTCTTGTACTGATTAATCGAAGCGCCTAAACTTATTGCATAATCCATCAACTTATCAAACGTCCCGTTTTCAACAATCTTGATCTCCAACGCTCCTATAGACTTATCGGAAGCTCGACCCTGCTTGTAAACGCTATTCAACGACTCTTCAATAGTAAGACAACAATCTTCAAACACTGAAGCGGGGATCCGGGTCGACCCGTTTTCACTAACCTCCCAAAAGATCACATAGTGACCAGGGATCGTGGTTGTGTCCGCGTAGCTTGTGTACTCGGTCAATGTCGCGCTAAACGGGATCAGATGGTTAACCGCGTTCTCGACTGCTTTATGTAGCTCCACTTCGTCGGTTTTGTCCGAATCGATACTTAATGCCACATTCTTTCTACATATGAAACTAAATTGAGGAGCTTTGTTCTTGAATCCAACAACTTTAAGAACATCACCAACTCTATACCTATAAAGACCTACACACAAAAAAATAACCATGATTTAACATTGCAACTTTTATTAAAAAGAATAATAAATACTGTAATCTAAGGTTATCCCTATATATACTCGTTTATATCGTTATATACACAAGTCAACGCTAGATTACAATATTTATTAAAAGATTAAAACTTAGAGTTGAAAAAAATAAATAAATATGATTTAATATTATAACTTTTATTAAAAAAATAATAAATACTATAATCTAGGGTTATCCCTATATACTCGTGTATATTGTTATATACACGAGTTTATAACCATAGATTACAATATTTATTAAAAGATTAAAACTTTGAGTCGGAACAAACCCGCATAAGTTGTGACGACGAGCTCGTATTCTTGACCGAGTTTAACGTCCGCAAGATCGACCAATTGTTGACTTTCTTTCTCGCATTTCGTAGTGTCTGTGCCCACAACGCCAACGTTGCGATGGACCGGAAGGAACTCAAAGTAAGCCATGGTGGGTATGAGCGTGTAAGAAACCTCACTAGGGTTACAAAGTGGGTTCAAATTGACACCAAAATAACACTCGGAAGATGCATACATTGTGCACACAAGAGGGAGCCCATTACTATAATAATCAAGAGTTGGTATATATTGAGCCATTGACCCGGTGACAATAACATCAACATACTTTGTGTTTGGCCATAATCTGGTGATGATCCCTTGCCACGATTTCCTCGAGCACTCGAGCTCGATAAAATCCGCAAGATTCGGGTCGGGTTTCAATATCTTCATGACGGATTCTCTAACCAACGTGTCGGTAATAACCGAATTCAAACTACCCGTACGGATATCATGAGTCAAAAGACTCCAATGCTTTTCTAAAAACCGAATAGCCCGAATGAATCCGGAAGCGAAAACCGCCCCAACCCGAAGGACTTCTTTGTTAAGGCACAACCCACAAAGCATCTGGGAATACATGCTTTGATACGAATCGGGGCAGAGGATGGTTTCATTCGGGCTGGTGTAATTGGTATACGGGTCGTATGGTCTTTCTTTAAAATGGGAGCTTTTGTAGTAACTGGTTAAAACGGGTCGGGCCAAAAGCCCACCCGGAGTTTTGGATTCGGATTTTATGAACAAAAAGTACATCCCTTTGCCTTTATCCAACCCGGGTACAAACTGGCTCATCACCGGCATTAAAAGACTGTATAATAAAGACCTCCTTCCGAGCTCTTCATCAATGGTGGGCATCAGTTTTCTCTCTCCTCCTGAAGTCCCAGAACTGCAAATTAACAAATTAAAATTCATCACCTTTGATACTTTATATCAAGAAACCATGCACTCTATATGCCTATCGTACCCTACCGGTAACTCTGTTATAAATGAGATTTTATTAGGTATGTTTGTTTGCAACCACAGTAGAAAACTGGGTATTCACTATTTCCGACGCAAGTCGCAAATTTTACGACTGAATATGAAGGGCCACAAAATTGCATATCATTGCGGCCGTTCAAAAAAGAGAAGTAAAAACCTAGTAGTATCATAGTATGTAGGGTGTCTCTACTGTACAAGCAACTAAAGCAACTGTTTTAAACCCTAAAAATTGAAAAAACCATTTTAATCTATAATAGATGTGATAATCCGTCAGTTTTTGTGTTTTTATAGAGAAATAAGAAAATATAACAAAATGATTGAGAATTTCATTATGGTCTTACTGTAACAACATTTGGTTTAACCTAAACACTAATATTAAATGTTTTGACGTTTTATATAATTACATTTTTAATAACTTTAATATATTTAGAAAACTTAAAAAAAAACCACAATTTCAAAGTTGAATTTAGGTCCAAAATATGTTGAGCCGTCTTAATAGTATGTTTGTTTGTTTATTTGCACAGTAGAAAACTGGCAAATTTTACGACCGAATCTAAATGGCCGCAAAATTAACTCATGTCACAAAATAGGGAGATTTTTATGAACGCAGTTTCAGTTGTAGATGCCCAGTATTCTAGTAACGATGTAGGGTTTATTTAAAAGAAAAATGGTACCTTGTTAAGAATTCAGAAATGGGGTGGGAGGAAAGAATGGGAGACTTATCGCCATTGGCGATACGAGTGATATCGTTATGGAGATCTTCGTAGGCGACGACCGGGATTAGTTTTTTGAAAGTTTGACGGTCGGTTTGGCCGGAGAGACCGTGGCGTTGGAGGTACTCGACGGTGGCATTTTGGGTGAGGATTTCGGTTAGGATTCGTTGTTGGACTTGGTCCGGAGTTGAGGTGACATCCTCGATGAAGTCAAGAGATTTTTTGTTTTTGTCGGTGAGAATGGGTGGTTCAGGCATGGTTGTGGTGTAGAGAGAGAAAGTGAGAGGTGTTAGAGAGAGAGAGAAATGGTGGTTGTGGTGAAGGAAGAAGGAGAAGGTGGTGTTTATATAGGATGAAAATGGTGGTAAGGTGTTGTGTGTAATCCATTTAAAGTGCAAAATAACTGTGGATTAAAGGAAGTGGCATTAACGTAAATATGTAACTTATTTCGGTTATGTATGATGCTATGATTTTAGTGACATATTCATCACAAATATAATCTCAAAAACAGTAATAATATGGGTTTAATTAAATAACATTACTTAATTTTTTTTCTTTTTCTTTCACTCGTAAAATATGGGTTTAAGGGATAATGAATGAGTAGCGAATACCTAAATACGGAAAGTAGGTTGAACTTGATTATTAAGCTAGTGTAAATCCGCTAAAAAATATATGAGATACACAATAGTAGGGGAGGGTTCAATTATATAAGTGTAATGTTTATTTGTTTTTCATGAAATTCAAACAAAAAAATATGAACAAATTTCGTTTATATACATACCTACACATAGTGTAATTCATGTGTATGTTTTTTTTACCTACACATAACCTATACATGTGTAGGAAACTTTTAAATATATAAAAACATATGAAAAAACTTGTTTGATTGTTTTTTATGTAAATAAACATACATATTTGTATGTAAGAAGTATAAAATTTTAATTTTTTTTTATCATGAATCAAAAAAATAAACGATTTAAATTTGTTCCTCTTGTTCTCATAATATTTAAGTGTTCTGAAATGAACTTCTTCACACAATAGTATAGATTCAAACCCAAGACCTGCTAAATAGACCAAAGATACCAGTTGTGTTAAATTATGATATCCAAGTTTTTATTTATAGGTGTTGTCGTCTGCTGTCACCGGTGTCATTTGACTTTTAAACACAAAAAGTTACCTATAAACTTCAAAAGACAAACTCGACACCTCTTATACATATGATACAAGTTTTCAATGTAGAATTTTAGTCATCTTATTTTTTTTCTTTTTCTTTAACCAATTTACATAATTAGCCCTGAACTTTAATAAATATACCATTCAGTGATTTTTATATGAATTTACTAATTTTCTTTTTTGCTTATTTTTATCTACGTTTTCAATAATTTAACTAGCATTTTTCGCGATGTGAGTACTATCATACCGTTGTGTCTTTTAGTAATTACCCAGTAGTTATTATACAAAGATCAATCTAAGCTAACATGTAACTTTAAAAGAATTGATTGACAGTGATAAAAGTTTAGTTACTGTTTATATATTTATAAGAATAGACCGAAAAAAACGTATGGGTCAATCAAACTGTTTGGATGTTTTTGGATAGTGATTAAGTTTTGCATGCTTTAATATGAATCTGGTATAACCTGTTGTTTGTCTATTTGCTAACCTCTTTCAAGTCATATAAAATATTTGTTTAGAAAGAATATTAAATTAACCCACAAAATAAATAAATAAATAAATAAACTCTTAATTAAGTCAAAATAAATAAATTCATAAACTCTATTTGCTATCTCTAAACTCCTAATTTATAAATAAATTCACAAACTCTAAATCTTGGTTAAAAATAATTATTTATAGTTTATTTGTTGAGTTCGAATTTAACTAAGAGTGACTTTGTTTATTTATTAGAATATTGATTATCGACATCCAAACATCGAAAAAAGTTTGGTGACCTAACTTTTGACAAAAAAAAAGTTTCAATAACCCGACCCGACAAAGAAAATTTCTTTTAATAACCTTCCGAACATCGAAAATTTTCCAACACCCATAAAAAAGTTTCTAGGTCCGCTACCAAGTCAAGAGTTTTATAATACAAGAAATAGTCTATATTATTTGAGATCAAATTTTGTGTTCGTGTTTTTGAACCTTATTAATTAATTTATGACAAAACCTTCTTGTTTAGTAATATAATAAATAGTGATTACTTTTAAAGAAATGTTGTGATTGGTTGGGGAATGTATTTGTTTCACCTAACTTTGTTCATCCGTAGATCGAGGTTTGAACATTGACATTAATTCTTCTCTATATTTTCTTTTTTAATTATTTTCAATCTTCAATAGTAAATACAAACGCCATGGAAATAAAAAAAAACTTTATATATGTCTCGCATGTATTGTAGAATTGTATCGTATAACATAGTAAATAATCTTATATTAAGAGAGACATTCGTAAGATATAAAAAACTAAAAAGTAAAACGATAGAAACAAAACAAAACGTCTTTAAAAATCATGTTTATATATATATATATATATATATATATATCAACTAAAAGGAAAACATATGGGTTATCTATTTCTTTTTGTTTCTTTATTATTTTTATATATTTAATATTATAATTTTCTTTTCGTATAATAACATGCATAACTTTTTAAAATAGTAACCAAGTTTGAAAATTAATTTTAAACTCTCTTTTCCTTTTACATTTGATTGACTATTTCGTTAGAACACTGCCTGAAGAAGGATTTTTATATGTTTTTCCAAGTGGTAGATTAATTAGTGAGGCAAACGTGTGATAACTTGTGGTACAAGTAACTTTTTGAAATATATTAGGGTTTTAGAGGTCAATGGCAAGACTTTTGATATCTTAAACGTGGCATAAAGAAGTTGACAACTATTCTCTCTAGGCCTGTAAACGAACCGAACGAACACGAACATCGGTGTGTTCGTGTTCGTTTATTTAATTTTAACCGAACACGAACACTTAATTGAACACATTTTTTTGTTCATGTTCGTTCATTAAGAAAATGGAAATGTTCGTGTTCGTTCATGTTCGTTCGTTAAAAATCTAAACGAACGTAAACGAACACAAATGAACAAACATAAAACGAACATTAATGAACGCATATGAACAAGTCTAATACTTAATAATTCATCCAAAAAAAACATGTAAATTAGTGGTTCAAATGTACATGATTCATCCAAAAATCAATCTTGATTCTACAAAAAAAAATCCATAACGATTCATCAAAAAAGCATCCATCCACCATCCATGTTTCATTCAAAAATCCATCATCTATTCATCCACACTTAAACCTGTAATAAAAATTAAATAAAATACATAAGCTCAAATTATAGGTTCAAATATACATACTAAATCAATAATTCAAAATACTTCACCCAATTATTAGCACAAACTAGTAGTACATGGGAAATAAAATAAAATAAAAACTTTTTAAACCATATATGAGTTAACGCCCTGTGATATATAGATATATATATAACATAAACAAACGAACATAAACGAACGTTAATAGACGAACATAAATGAACATATATGAACGAACATAAACGAACGTTCACGAACATAAATGAACGAACACGACATGTGTTCATGTTCGTTCATTTAATTAAACGAACAAAAAAATTTGTTCGTGTTCGTTCGTTTATTAAATGAACGAACATAAACGAACTTCCCGCCGAACAAGTTCATGAACGTTCGGTTCATTTACAGGCATAATTCTCTCTACTAAGGAAGATAGATTTGTAATATGTTAACCTAAACGAAGAGGTTACGCGAATTCTTGTGTATGCCACGCATATGTAAACGACATTAACTCTTGATATCGATTTTTGGCCAGAAAAATATATTAGTATTATAAAAGACGGCATTAATCTGTATGGGTCGTATGAAACTTATAAAAAAATTTAGATGAATGATGTACTCCTGGGTCAACCCAACCCGAATGAGAAGAAGGGGGTCAGCCAAACGGCGGTCCACTTTGTACGAACAGACCAATCACGCATTTGTTTTGCGAACTCGTATACCAAAAATCGATATAGACACATCAAATTGATTGGAAATATGTTATAGATTTCAGTATTTTAGTTTTATTAAGAAATGGAGAGTATATATAGTTGTAAGTTGTTTTAAAATAAAACTTGATAGATGAACGAATACATAATTTTCTTTTATTTAATCTGTATTAAACACGTAGGCAAATTAAACATATAATTAGAAATATTCACTTGTTCATTTAGTTTATAAAAAAAAACAATCTAACATGTCAGAGATTTCAACTTTTATAACCACAGTTGATTATTAGAAAAAAAAAATGGCATTTAATATTCAGACAAAAAGCTACTAAGAAATGAACAACAGTTTAATTAGAAATTTTGAATATAACAACAGAGATTTCCACCAATTATTGATCCCAATCGTATATGCACCATTATTACTTATTTTAATTATTATAATTATAAACGTTTGATTTGATTGATATTTATAACTTTGTAACTTACTAATTACGATATTGGAGCTCATTGTAACATGAAAGTGATACATCCTATCAAATTATATACATATATTTAAATTTAAAGAGTTTTAAGGGGGAATAGAACCCTCAATTTTTTTTGGCTTTTTTAATATTAGTTTTCATCCCTTATACTATATATAATATATGTTTTTAATCTGTTTAGATTTTTGATAATTTTGTTTTTTTGTAATAACTTTCGTTCATTAATTTATATTAAAAAATGGAATGCACGGTTCTCTTCAGGTTTTTGTCAACGTTCCGGTACAAATTTTATTGAAAACGGAGCTGTATTCAAAATCGAGTACTTTTTTGTATCGTTTGCTGTAGCGAGTATGCATTTCACGCAAATTTTATCTCCGTAAACCAGCCGAACCGGTAACGATCAGACTCTCAAAGCGTAGCGCGGGTGAAAAAACTAGTTTTAATTAAAAAGAGATTATATAATATATAGTGTGAATAACGTTTTGTTTTATTTAATTGTTTTTATATATCCATATTCGGTGGATGAGAGTTTAGATAGAAGTGCATGCTCACCTGGTCGACTTTCAAAATCGAGTACTTTTTTGTATCGTTTGCTGTAGCGAGTATGCATTTCACGCAAATTTTATCTCCGCAAACCAGCCGAACCGGTAACGATTAGACTCTTACAGCGTAGCGCGGGTGAAAAAACTAGTTTTAATTAAAAAGAGATTATATAATATATAGTGTGAATAGCGTTTTGTTTTATTTAATTGTTTTTATATATCCATATTTGGTGGATGAGAGTTTAGATCGAAGTGCATGCTCACCTGGTCGACTTTCTGCGAAATCGGAGATGGATGCGAAAGATGATCGATGGTGTTCTTTGTGGCTTGGTCTTTTTCATCCTAACCGATTTCTTCGCTTTCATCATCATCTTCATATTGTTCATCGAGTTCATCATCATCTTCTTGATTATTTAGGTCTTCCTCCCAACATAGTTCTCCAAACTCTCTCCTTCGTCGAAACTTGTTGCTGATCTTTCGTCGCTACTTACACATTTTAATCCTCTCTTCTTCGACACTACTAGCGGTGGTAAACCATCAAAACAGCAAGATTCTTCATCCGAACACCGTTCTCTAAACACTATCTTTCATCAAAACTCGTCGCTACTTACATGCTTTAATCATCTCTTCTTTGACACTACTAGCGACGACAAACTATGAAAATAACGGGCTAGATGGAACTAGGGAAATCTTTTTCCACAAATATGAATTTACACATGTTATTGGGTGCTTCATAGGAAATAAGTTAGTTTCATTATTTCTGTAAAAAAATAACAGCCCATATCTGAGTTTTTGCACATGTGTAAACTGAATGTACACATGTGTAAACCAAGTTAAATATTTTCTTCTTCTTCTTTCTTCAGATTGCTGATTCATGGTTAAACCTTCGTTTCTTTTTCAAAACATGTTGTACAATTTATATATGAGATGTGAACAAGGAGCAATCAAGGTGTGAACATGGAAAAATCAAGAAAAGATATGTAAATCCATGATTTTTTTATGTTTTCTTTTTAACCAAACTTTGATTCCGGGTTCCACCTCTATTTGTATATGGTTCTACAAATGTGTATTTGATTCATTACACATGTGTAAAGTGATTTTACACATGTGCAAAGAGTTTTTATTCATGTGTATAAATATGTGAACTGGATTAACTTTTTGTCTCTGTTTTACGGTTCACATGTGTATAAAGCATGTTCTTCATATATTTAGTTGAATTCAATGTCTATAATGAGAAACAAGTTGATTATGGCCTGTTTTAGGGTTTTACACATGTGTAAAAAACATATTCTTGAATAGTTTTTATTTTTTAGCTATTTTGATAATGGATATGGAAAGAGGAAGATGATTATTTTGTGTATGTGGGTTTACATATGTGTTTGATGAATATCTTTATTTGCTTATTACACACGTGTATTTAATTTTTTGAGTTTTGATCATTGATCTGGAGGGAGGGATGTTTAAACAAGGTTTAATTAGTTTTTTTATTTTCTCTTTAATTCATAGTATACACTCCATATATATAATCAAATTTTATTAAAAAAAATACAAATAACTATGTGAGCACTTGTAACTATATATAACATAATCATATAACCGATTAGTCAGGCTATCCTCTTTTTATTATATCTAAAATACACAATATACAACTTATTATGCGTTCTCATAATTTATTACTTAAATTTGTATTTTTATAAAATCCAACATCATGAACTCATTTTTTATATGAACAATATATTATTTAAAGTTTTATTAACTATAAATAAAATACACGTGTAATGGTCAGTGTCGTAACCAGGAATATTTTCCAGTGAGGTCGCTTTTTTTTCGATACTCAAATTTTTAAGTTCCCGACTACGATTTTTTCGGTCCGTTTGGTTTGGTTCAGGTGATCGGGTATGTTCGGTCACATAATAAGATACGATACGATAATGAAAATATATCGTAATAAAAAAACAAATGGTAAAAATATAATATCATTAGAAATAAATAAAAAATGTTAGAACTTATAATTGTTCGCTACAACTTTTCATCTTTTAATAATAATCCGCTACATCTTCGACCAAAACATTTTCAAATAACTTTTTTTCAATGTAACAAATGCAAGAAACGTTCACATATTTATCACCCATCCGATCAAGCAAGTCCGTCTTCAAATGCTTTAATAGGTTTAATACTAATTAACTAGTTGAGTTAATGTCTTAATGGATCAAATCATCAATGGGCAATGGATATGAGGCTATGGGTTTTACAAAAAATAAATCTAACTTATGGGTTCGAGGATTAGACTTAGTTAACTAACATACTTATTAAATAAATCTAACTTATGAGCTTAATTAACGGAGTTAAATAAATTAAAAAAATTATACTTTTTTCAAGGTTCAAGATCAAATATATTTTCCTTTTAAAAACCAATGGGGTCAACTTCGAAAAAAATTGTGGTCGCTCGACATTCAGGTAATATGTCGCTACTAAAAATATGAAATCGAGTAGGGTGAGTTAACCCTGGTGCCTAGTACCAACCTCCGCCCTTGATAATGATAGGATGTTTGGGATTATGTTATGTTAATGACAATTTGTTTCAATAAATATTTAAAAAAGCAAGGTAATATAACAAATCAAGCACATAATAATCCAAGCCCACCGAAAGTAGCCGCTAGCGTCACAAGTCAGTGACCCAGGATTCAAGAATGCTTGCTGCCTGTACTTCCCTCAAAGATAACTTGTCCATTATTTTCTCCAAGAACCCTTTATATAATTCATTAGGATATATTAAGGGGATATTAATATTTTGTTTTATGATTGTATTATACATTTATGCTAATAATCTAATATCCTACATTATTGTGTGTTTGATAGACGACATCATGAAAGTTTGGAAAAACCTACATAGACGACTCTTAGGTAAACTTAAAAGCTAGGTAAACACTCATGATTAAAGCTTGATATATTTACGATTAAGTATTTCATATTGTTAACAGAATATACGAAGAGATATAAAGATGAATACGACAAGTTAAACTTTTTATTCTGTGTAAATTGTGATTGTATTGATAATTGTGTGTCATTATGGTTACAATGAAGGTTATATATAATAACCATATGTACATAATACTATATTCTAATATTGCTAATTATAACATGGTCTAATATTTCATCGCAAGCTAAGGTGAGGATTGACCTTTAGTTTGGAGCGTAAGAACACAAATCTTTGAGTTGGCAGCGGTTTTGTGAAGATGTCTGCAATATGATCAACTGTACACTGAGTTTTTCTTGAGCCACGTTTTCACGAACAAAGTGAAAATCAAATTTGACATGCTTTGTTCGAGCATGGAAGACTGGATTGGCTGCAAGTTAGGTTCCACCAAGATAAAGGGGTTGAGCAGAAGTCCATCTTGTGATGGTTGTATGGTCGAATATAAGAGAAACATTGACAATCAAAGACTCGAAGAAAAGAAAAGCCAAGAAAGCGGTTGAACAAGTGTTCGAAAGGTGAAATACAAGAGGAAGTGTGAGAAGCCATACGATTAATAAGATTAACAACAATGTCAAAGGCAAAATGCCAGAAGCATCGAGGGACGAACAACTAGGCTAGAAGTGTAAGACCGGTTTCAACAATGTGGTGATCACGACGTTCAACGACACCATTTTGTTCACTGGTGCGACGACAAGATAGTTTGTGAACAATACCATGGGAAGTAAAGAAGGATGTCAAAGGATGAAATTCACCACCCTAATTTGTTTGATGATTTATTAAGTTTTGTATTAAGTTGATGTTCAACCATTGTAACAAAGTTTTATAAAGTAGAATAAACATCAGATTTCTGAGTTAAGGGAAAAATTCACATATAACGAGAATATTGATCAACACAAAGCATGAAGTGACGATGTCCATCAAAAGATAACACATGTGCAGGGTCCCAAACATCACAATATATTAAATCAAGAAATGTTTGAATTGTGAAAAGTTGCATTAGGTGATGCCAATTTTATGGATTTGCCTATAGTGGCAGTGAAAACAGATGCATAGGTAGGGTATGGATGTTTTGTAACCATGTAGTCATGATCGATGAGAAGACCATAGAGCTCACTAAATCTCAAAGGAGATGATCATGCAAGAATGGTAGATTTGATACCATTGTATTCATCTCAAAGGCCTAAGATAAAAAATCAAAACAAGGTCTTTGTCTTTGACCGACTCACCTATATTGGTAGTGCATAAGCATACTGATGTGCATGACTTAGATAGGCAATGGGTGTCTCGTCCCCTTTCATTTGAAGCTTAAGAAATTGTGTCTTAAGCGTATATTCTCGTGAGGCAGTGTGGGGAGCATAGACACGTGCAAGGGAATCCCAAAGTTCACGAGATGTGGTGCCTTGAACATGAGAGTCTTTAGTCTTAATCTTCGATCTTGATTGAACTGTCAAGTCCTTATATGGTTAGCATAAACATTTACTTGGTTAGCGGGTGTTTCTACTCACTAATAGGTTGTAATAACTAACCCGTTACCTCTTAGACCACCTAACTCTATGAGTTTTGTTGACTTGTAAGTTGAACTTCAGACTTATCATAGAGAGTCCATAGATGTTATAATGACTTAAAGTTTTAGAAACTGACATTTTCTTGAGTCAGACTACTTATGGTGACATTGAAATTGGGTGACACAAACATAAAAAGAACTAGGGTAGACATTAGCATCGCTCTGACACTATGAAAGTTAAGTTAAATACACATATGATAATGAATTAAATGTAAGTGTATGATGCAAATCTTAATTGGTATAAGCAGTGACGGAGTTTGAAGAAAAACGTAGAGGGCCGGGATTTTTTTTCCTATCAGGGGGCGGAACTATAAAATTTTCAGCCGAATACGTATAAATTAACATTACTGAGCGAAAAATCGGTTGAATGCATATAAATTAACATTACTGAACGAAAAACCGGGAGAGTCGGGGCCCCCGGGCCCTCACTAAGCTTCGCCCTTGGGTATAAGGTTAGATTAAGGCATGTTATGAATAATAATACAAATAACAATAAGAGTCCAGTCATACTGAGCTATCCATGTGAGGCCCCAAACCCGGGAGGCCTCACTTGTTGGAATTACTCATTCACAAACAGTTCTTAAACATGAATATCAAATAACGCAGCGGAAAATTTCATTTAAACATAACTTAATCGTTGTTCATACATGCGGAAGCGTAAACATTGATTAAAACATATTTACATCATAACTAAACATAACGGGATGCCAGTCTTCAAAGCAGTCGGGTAACTCTTCATCTCTAGCCAAGCATCACCGTCCATCCTCATAACCTGCCTTAACCTGAATGTGTACACTTAAAAACGTCAGCTACGCTGGTGAGTTCTAGTTTTCGTTCGATTTAAGAAATGGTTCATCATTCAAACATTCATTAGGGTTTAACATTCGTATAAGAAAACAGGGCCTTTCATTCGTAAACCTTCGCACATTTAAACACGTTCATTTGTTTAAATCATTAACATTCATTTAAGTCATACATTACTATCTAAAATCTGTATCGTTACACGTCTCTATGTCCCCGTAGGAACCTTTAATGTTGTGGGCAACCGCTACGTATCGCCGTCATTGCCACAACCATTCATTACGTGGGGTCAACCGTTACGTATCGCCGTCATTGCCCAACACGCATCTTTCCTTTGGAAATTAACCGTTACGTATCGCCGTCATTAATTTCCCATTACCCTTTCCCTTAGGATGATCGTCATCACCCGAGTAACCGTCGTTACTCCCTTACCAGTTGTACAACATCAAAACCATTGGCAGGCCACTAAGACACTACCCCTGTTGTTCTTATGGTAACTATGGCTCACTGTCCATAATCTACCACAAGGCTGGGAATCTCGTTCCCAGACTTCATTCGTCAATTCCATTCATTCGACAGATTAGATTTGTAATGACTTCTTTAAAACCTTTGCCCCTTTTTGTTTTCTTTTCATAAAACATTTCCTTCACTTTCAAAACCCTTTACCTTTTCATTAAACCATTTCTTTATAACATTCGTTCGTAAACATTCTGTTCATAAACTTTCTTTCCATAAACCCTTCGTTCCAAATCGTTTCCTTTCGTAAACGTAGTTTCATAAACATCATTTTATAAAACAACATTTCATACGTGTACACACCAGCCCGAAAACATTATATAAAAACATTTAAAAGAGGGCTTCTAGAACTCACCTTATAAGCTAGTCTCGGTTGTCCTAAACAAAGGTCCAACAACTTCACTTCCGATCTGAATTGATTAGTTAAATACACATCAGACCAATCCCGACTCTAACGGTTTAACCATTCTAACATACTGACTTCACTTAATCAGTTCTGATGTCTGCGCACTTAGCAAGTGCGTAGACCATGTTTCCTGCGCACTTAGCAAGTGCGCAGGTTCCTCTTCCTGCGCACTTAGCAAGTGCGCAGGACCTGCTCCGTGCGTACTTAGCAAGTGCGCACGACCTGTTCTTCGCGAAAACCCTAACTTTCGCATTCGGGTCTGATCATGTCAAGATCCCGAACCTGTTGCATTCAAAACGTTCGTTTTCCATTAAGGAACTCAAATCCGTGATTATCTTTCAGTTCCATCCGTAAAAACGTTGCCTTTTCACCCAAAACCCGAAAAACCCAAAAACGAACAAAAACTCAGATTTAGGTCGGATCGTTACCTGAATCGAGCTTCTGATCCGGAGGTTCTTCTCACGAGTTATGGAGCAACACACTTCTCAAATCTCGGGTCGATCCGACAACTTTCTCTCTCTACGGTTTCTCTCTCTAGAAGTTGCAAATGAGAGAAATGGGTTGTGACCTTGGCTATTTATAGGGGAGGCTCCCCTTCTAGCCCATCCGACCCGACCCGACATGCCTCGTTCGTTTATTCCGTTATTATATCTGTCGTTTTATTTTTGGGATGTTACAATCCATCAAACCATGGTGTCGTCATAGATTAGTTAGGATCAAATTATATGTAACATCCCAAAATTTTAAAGAAAAGAAAGTCCAGGGGCTAGTATGTAATTAACCCAAAGTTTGAGGGTTCAAAATAAAAGAATTTAGAAATGGAGGTGGTAGCGGACCGCTACCAAGCTAGTAACGGTCCGCTAGCCGCAAAAGGCACGGGCAACGAGCAAAAGACACGTGTATGGTGACCCGCTAGAAGGGATTGGGTAGCGGACCGCTACCCAGAACCTTAGCGGTCCGCTATGTGTGCAACACGTTGTACAGCTGGAACAAGGCGGTAGCGGACCGCCACCGCCAAGCTTAGCGGTCCGCTACGGGTGGCAGTTTCACCCTATAAATAGATGGCAATTGCCGTTCAAAAGGAGAAACAACAACCCAACATCATCACACACACACACTCACGAATATCGAGGAGCTAGAACGACGGTTACGAGCGCTATGGTTACAAGTGTGGTACACAGAGAGTGCGGTTCGAGTCAAAGAAACGTCTAAACAAGGAACGAACTTAGAAACTACTCGAGGATAAAGTAAGTGCATTGGACCCGTACCCTACACACAGTTATGTGAAATATGTGCTTATATGATGTGATTATGTGATATGTGTTATGTGATATGATGAGGGTACGGGGTAATGACAGATTAGTCTAAACACTAAACGAGAATAATGTAGTAGTCACGACGTATCCAAGGGGTGGTGGATACGCCGCTGGTACTTCCTATATATAAACCTCTTGTGTACTTTGTGGTAAAACCATTATGAATGTTTAGGGGTATAGACTAATAAAGAATAAAGAAATATAGTAAACGTACGGGAGAACATCCAACCGGTATGTAGTTATCTGACAAACGGAATGTCTTGTCTAGGAAAGAGCGGTGTATAAATCTCTCCTAGACCCGTTGCTCTTTCCTTGGGACATCTCTGTTGGAGGTACTGCTCTAAAAAGAAAATCACCCCTGTTTACAATATATGACAAATACGAATATGAGATGAAAGTATACCATGCATAAATGAATAAATGAGGAATATGAATACGTGAAATGCATGATGATTATGTGAATGCACGATGATACGTGGAAACATGAATGAGTATGATGAGACGAGTCTAAACCCTAAAATGGAGTTGCGGAGTACTCACGAATTGTTAGAGGGGTGGTGGATACGTCGGTGGTACTTCCTATATGTAAACCCTTCTAATACATCGTGAAGAAACCGTTACAAAGTTTTAAGGTAAAGACTGGTTGGTAAATATGATGAAACGTGTATACATGAATGAGTATGATGGAACGAGTCTAAACCCTAAAATGGAATAACGGAGTACTCATGAAGCGTCAGAGGGGTGGTGGATACGCGCTGGTACTTCCTATATATAAACCCTTCTAATGCGTCATGGAGAAACCGTTACGAAGTTTTAAGGTGAGGACTGGTTGGTGAATAAATTAAGCATATACATGAAATGAAAACAAATGCTTGATACATTTGGGAGGCTGTGAGTCCAAGATACTCAAGGTCCCAAATGAAATGAGATACCCAGCTAGAAAGGTGGATCTCAATAAGAGAAAAGGAATTTCTAGGCCTTCGGGGCTGAAAGAGTAAAAGCCTACGTGGCTAAAGGAATGAATAAGTCTTCGTGACAAATGCAAGGATGCCTATACTGACGAGTATAAGGATCTTTCCAATTCTCGGACCGGAGGCAGAGGCCTGTGATGGTTGCGAGGGGGTTAGCATACCCATAAATATACTAAAAGCGTGGCCGGAGGTACGTCCGGAGATGGTCACGTGGGCACGAGGCCCCAGAAAACTTGAATAATAAGAACCTAAAGGGTTTATAATAAAATGAACGATGCAGTGTACTTACTTTGCGTAAGCTAATTCAAAAATATTTTCCAAACACTACAGGAAAGAAGCACGTGGAATAGAGCTTCATGTGGACGAGGCTGATCGGTGTTGAAAGATCCCTATGTAGGATAATGTAAATACTATTATCCTTCGTAAAACAATATTATTATAAATGAAAAGTTACCTTAGCCTTTATGACAATGTTTTTAATGATCTGGGACATATTTTTCGCATTAAACTCTGATAAAATAATAGTAAGATAAATAGGGTGTTTCATTATAACTCTTCTTTAGATCTTAAAAAATGTTTTAAAGTTGTTAAAAATAACATATGCTACCTGAAAAACTTTTTGATATATTTACTTTATGTAGCATTTGTAAGATAATTGAATATGTATTTAAAACATTCGTATATAAAGAAAAACACCCAAATCAAAAAGCCAAAAGGTATGCAATTTGAAAATGGGATAATGGTTGTAAAATCATACACATAATGCCAATGGGGGTGGCACCATTGGGAGTGTACTCTAATGATCCGGAAACATGTCTTTTCTTGACATGAAGCTTTCCACTCCCTTTTGCCGCATAAACAAAAAATAAGTTTTGGGTGTTACTTTTTTTTTTACATAGAAAGCTCGACTGACACGCCTCATATAGTGGGATGTTCGTACATCAGTGACACCATGTATATCACTAGTTCAGGAGAAAACCTATCATTGTGGTAAATCCCCCTACAGTCGGGATCGAACATATGACTTCAAAGAGGTCAAGGTCTTATCTGTCACCCCCATGCCGTCAGACCAGAAGGCCAACTACAAGTTTAGGTGTTAACTGATATTTTATTTTTTGGTCAAATCATATATTGTTTTAATAAAAAAATTTATTTATCTTTCTAACTACAATTATTTTAGTAACCATTTTATTTATCATTCTGTCCTACTATAACATGATCAGATTATAAAATCAGTCAGATGAGAACATAGAAAGATGTTATATTTTATAATATGTACTAACACACTATTAAGGATATATGTTAATTAGTGGTTCGTTGACTCTCCGCCACCAAAATTGTTATAGAAATTGCAGAAAACGAATTGATACTTGGACTCTCTGAAATGCGTCAAACACTTTCAGATTAAATCTATTTGGTGGTTCACTTCACCCAAATGAATTGATCGGATACAATTCAGAGATTAATCAGAACACAATATGGAGAATTTCGTGATGAAGGATATGAACAAGTGAAAACAAAAACGTATGATCAATCTAGACATAATTTGGGAAACCAGATAACTGGCAAAGACAGTTATCATTTAATTTCAAATTTAATTAAAAATCCGTCCATTAATTTGACAACAATTTTATATAATAAATTATATAAAATTAATTTTCTAATGCATATTTTATAAAGCAATAAGTGTCAAAATAATTTTCAGCCCAGCCAGGGGCTCTGCCCTTTGGACCCCGCCAGGGGCTGCCGCCCCTCGGACCCTGCTTCCAGGGACGCTGTTCCCGGACCCCGTTATATCATGATAAACTCAAATAAGCGTGCAGTCCACACCTCCTAACTTATTTGATATTTATGATAATATTTATTGATCAAACAAGTTAATCCAATTACACTAAAATATCCAACAAGAATTCGTTAGTTTGTTTCATAAAATATGAGTGTTTTTTTTAATATAAGTTGGACCTCTACTTATAGTTAATTGAGAATCAAAGAATCAACACTACTTTTATTTAAGCACCTTTAGCGATTCAAGTATATTTAGAACTAGTTAAATGTTTTTGAAAGACTGTATTAAAAAAAGGCTTCAAGTACACGATTTTTATATATAGTTTACCTTGTTATTGATTTATAAACAAATTATATTATTATTTCTGTAAATTATATAGGAAGGTTGAAAATATATTGTGGCCGATAAAAAAGGCTTTAACAAGTAAGAAAAGAAACACCAACTAACCAAACAGTACACGCCACTGGCTTCCATTTATCCACCCTTTTAAATTATCCACATCCACGTTTCACAATATTTTATTAAATTTGTTTTTTAATAACTTATATGTGTATTTAATTTCGTTATGGTTCAAGTGTTTTTGGATGGGGCTAGAACATATATATATATATATATATATATATATATATACAGGGGAAGGTTCCACTAATAAGTAGTTTTCGCTAAGAAACGCTAAGAAGTAGGTCAAACGAACTCTGATTAAGCTCATTCCAGCGACGTTGGAACCGTCTCATCGAACTCTAATCCCCTCACCCCACCCCTCAAAAAAACCTAAACCATAAAATCTAAACCCTAAAAGTTAAACCCTAAGGCTAAAACCCTAAAATTCAAACGTAAAATCTAAAGCCTAAAAGCTAAAATGGTATAGTTCGACGAGATGGTTACAACGCCGCTGAAATGAGCTCAATCGGAGTTCGTTTGATATCGTTTCTAAGCGTTTTGGTTATTTTTAAATTTATTAGCGAAAACCTACTTTTTATTTGATGCTTCCCATATATATATATATATATATAAATAGTTGTTTAAAACATAGGTTTCTTACAACTTTATATTTATGCTTATGTTACATTAATATTTTCTGGAAATTTTATTTTAGTTAGAATACAAAAGTTTATATTTCAAAAACTAATTGGCGAAAAATACATATTTAATTTCATTAGTATTAGGCGACAGATTTTTTTTAGAATTTTCAAAAAGAAGTTATTATTTGAGCACTATTTCATGTAGAAGCTATATTTTATTAATTAACTAGTCAATAAAAAGTATTATTATGAATTAAATAGCTTGGAAAATTTTATAATCAACATTTGGCTTATAAGTTACATTAGCCATGAATAAATTGTAAAATTGTTAGAAATTTTTATTGCATATGAAAATTCAGATTATTGAATACAAAATTATTTAAAACATTTAGTTTTTTTTTTCAAAATTATGTGCTTCATCATGACGATTGATTATATTTTTAAGCTTTATTAAGAATTATCAAAGTTTTAGTTTAAATATTTGAAAATTTTAATTTTCATATAGGGTTGTTGAAAATTATTTACTAAACTTCTATATTTATATAGGGTTAGATTATAGTAAAAAAAGTTTTAAAAATAAGAAGGGTAAGAAAGATTCTAAGCTTGACATGTGTCATTTTATTGTTTTTAAAGGGAGGGCATAATGGTCAATGTGTAATATACCACGTCAATGTGTAATACACTAAGTCAATGTGTAATACACCAGGTCAATGTGTAATACAAGGTCTGATATTACACAATGATCAGACCTGATATTACACAATGAAGTGATATTACACAATCAGCATATTACACAATGACCTGACATATTTGAGCGAATTACACAATAATGAGTGAATTACACAATGAGCTGGAAAACGTAAAACACAATGATGAAAACATATAACACAATGATGAAAAATATTTGACACAATGAACTTGTATTACACAATGAACTTGTATTACACAATGACCTGACTAATTACACAATGAACTTGTATTACACAATAACTTGACTAATTACACAATAAACTTGTATTACACAATGAACTTGTATTACACAATGACCAGACGTGGTATTACACAATGAACTTGTATTACACAATAAACTTGTATTACACAATGACCTGACTAATTACACAATGAACTTGTATTACACAATAACTTGACTAATTACACAATAAACTTGTATTACACAATGAACTTGTATTACACAATGACCAGACGTGGTATTACACAATGAACTTGTATTACACAATGACCTGACTAACTACACAATGAGCTGGAAAACGTAAAACACAATGATAAATACATATAACACAATGAACTTGTATTACACATTGAACTTGTATAACACAATGAACTTGTATTACACAATGACTTGACTAATTACACAATGAACTTGTATTACACAATGACATGACTAACTACACAATGAGCTGAAAAACGTAAAACACAATGATAAATACATATAACACAATAAACTTGTATTACACATTGAACTTGTATAACACAATGAACTTGTATTACACAATGAACTTGTATTACACAATGACTTGACTAATTACACAATGAACTTGTATTACACAATGACCAAACGTGGTATTACACAATGAACTTGTATTACGCGATGAACTTGTAATACACAATGACCTGACTAACTACACAATGAGCTGGAAAATGTAAAACACAATGATAAATACATATAACACAATGAACTTGAATTACACATTGAACTTGTATAACACAATGAACTTGTATTACACAATGAACTTGTATTACACAGTGACCTGACTAATTACACAATGACCTGACTAATTACACAATGAACTTGTATTACACAATGACCAGACGTGGTATTACACAATGAACTTGTATTACACGATGAACTTGTATTACACGATAAACTTGTATTACACAATGACATGACTAACTACACAATGAGCTGGAAAACGTAAAACACAATGATAAATACATATAACACAATGAACTTGTATTACACAATGATCAGACGTAGTATTACACACTGAACTTGTATTACACACTGAACTTGTATTACACACTGAACTTGTATTACACAATGAATTTGTATTACACATTGACCTGACCAATTACACAATGAGCTGAAAAACGTAAAAAAAATTCGTTTTTGTTTATAACGACACTATACTCGTTTTAAAGATAAAAAAACGCTCGTTTTTATGGTGTAATTTTTTTGAAAAAATAATGATATATGTAAAAGTTATGAACGTTTAAAAATGAGGGAGGAAACTTGATAAAAAGTCAACAAAAATGGTCAAGACTAAAATACACTTCCAACAATTTTTTCTCATACAATTTAATCTCAACCATTAAATATTTTCTATAATTTAATCTAATGGCCATAAATCCTTCTCACACTTCTTACAATTAAAATCTTTTTTACCTGAACCTAATCCTATTTATATAATATCCCAAATATAAACTGATTTGTACTTGCAGTTTTGTTGCATAGTTTGTCGGACTAGTGCTCCAAATATTATGGACTATGTTTTTCCTCAGCCCATAAAAAAACTGTTTAAACATGTATTGGCAAATAAACTTGGTAGTATCCTATGTAAGAGATAATGTTAAATAGGCAACTACAAAATGTGTTGTTTGTTAAACTTTTATTAAATGGACGTTTATTCGATTAAATCAAAGAGAAAATTGTAATATTTTTCTTATCATCAAAATTGAAATATTTTATTTCACAATTTACCATATTTTAAAAGTAACAAAAAGTTAACACTTATCAAAAAGTTACACAAAATTAAATTAATTTTTGTGTCATCATCCATTGTTTTGGTCAAGAATATAAATTATTGGATTCATAGGAGATAAAGTTTAATTAAAGGTTGAGAAAATACAAGATTAAGAAGAACATGACAAGCCAATGGGGTTGGTGGCCATTGGTAGAGGAAAATCCTCTAGAAACACTAAAAATTAAGGAGATCATGAGTTCAAATCCCACTCTCATAAAAAAAAGAATTTTACCTTAAAAAAAAAAGAACATGACAAGATGGACCATAAAAGAAATGATTTGACAAATCAAATAAAGCTGTATGACCTTTTGTGATTCCAAAGTTTAGATCATATTACACTAGAGGTTTAACAAACAATTAATCATTTTATAATGTTTAGTGTTCCCTAATTACACACATAAATAGTAATATATCATAGATGAGAATTAGTGTCTTCTAAGATACTTTTGACTTTAAGTATATTTTTTTTTTCAAAATATCAAATTTAAACTATTAATTTAGAAACATAAATATTTAATTTGTGATGAATATTTCAAAATTCCTAAGGGTTGTAACATACAAAATTTATAAAAATGGAACTTTATAAATCAGGAGGTAGCCGTGAATAATGGTGCTTAAATACTGAAGAGGAAAGGCCCGATTTCCCCGAGTAGAATGTCACCTTGACTCAATTAGGGAAGAGACCGCAAATTATGTTAGGAACACATATCGACATGTGGGTAAACATGTTGCACACATCAATAAGAAATCAGGGGAAGAGTCGCATGACACTCCTAAGAGACCCACAACCCTCACACAATCATCAAGAGTAAACTCTAATCCAAATACTATATATAGGAAAGAGACGCACTAGTGTTTTTCTCATGCTCACACAAAATACATACATTTACACTTCATCTTCTCCATTAAACATTTCTCCATAAACCAATACCTCATGTCGGATGGTTGTTACAAAAAATTCCCCTTCCTTGTGACTCCTTAACGCGGTTTCTATCTTGTAGGTTGGAAGCAGAAGGTTTGAATTACACAGTTGTGGATTGATCAGAGGAGACTCATTGACGTATCAATCTTGGCCCATCAACTGGACGAGATTTACGTCAACACATATAAATCAAAGTTTAATAATATAAGTTACAGACGCAAACACACAAATTATAAGTGTTGAATCATTAAGAGGTCTGAATCGTTTAACATGGTTTTTAAGCTGAACCATTAAGAGGTAAATGACCATTAAGAGGTGGACTGCCAGCGAAACAAACACCCCTTATCTCTGAACGATTCAGATATAGTATTTTAATAGAATAATTAAAAGACTACCAAACATCCCCTAAGTTTTAAAGAATTACTACTCAAACTTTTAAAAGCTTCCCCAATGTGAAAAAAAGTTCACATCTTTCTAAAAGAGAAGATACAGATAATAAGAAGTAATCCGGACAGTACACATACTTAAAAATCAGTCATAATTAATTTTTTAAAACAATTTTATAAATTTATTTTTTTTAACGGTAAAATTTTATTAATAAGAACGTAGCTAGTAAGCAGCTAGACAGTACGAGACAAAATTACAAACCGACCTAGAAAAGCGACCCCTCTAATACAAGTACAAGACCAGACAAGAGAAAAAAACAAAAAACTAAACACGCGATACAGCACAAAAATGACGAAAGGGAGTGAAACGATAACAAACTCCCAAGAACCAATCCGAAAACCCACTGCACTAAACCACTAATGCAAAGCGACCTAACCATCATCCTGCAACTTCAAACTCTCGCATGATCTGTCGATCATAACTGTAAGTCACCCCTGTAGAGCATTGTTTATTTTTTTCGTTTTCAATTGTTCCACATACTTTTAAATCCCCAGGGAAGAAAGAAAAGGGACCTTCAATTTTCCGTCTTGAATCTTTGTATAGCCATTTATTTTCTGTTTATAGATTGAAATAGTATACCGTTACATTGTATATATTAAAAAGAATACAAAATATGTTGTTTTACTACAAGAATAAAAAAAAGAAAACAATGAAAATATCTTTTAAAGGGTTAAGCATTTAATTTGCTAAAAACTAAAAGAGTAAATTGTAGTTTTTGTTCCTGAGGTTTACCTTAAAAATCACTTTACGTCTCACATACTTTAAAATTGCTATTTGGTCCTCGTAGTTTCTATTTTCATCAATTTTCGTCCTCTGACCAACGTCTGTTAGTCATTGGTTATTCTTCAGTTGCAATGCTATCTTTTCACTTCATATTTTAAGGCTATTTTAGTCTTTTCCACCCCAATTATTTGAGTTAACTACAATTTTCGTTCCCGAGGTTCACACTAGAAATCAGGTTTCGTCCCTATAACTTTAAACCTCCCCCATCACCACCATCGTTGGTTTATTCAGCGCCGCTACCACCACCGATTTATTAACCCCCACCGCCACCTTCGCTGCCACCGCCAGTTTCCTCACCTCCGCCATCACCCTCACCACCGTCACCTCCACCACCACCTGCCCCAAGTCAAGGATGAGTGTCGCCGAAAAAACGAAAAGGACTGAAATTCACCAATTAAAAAACGAGTTTTAGGGTAAAACAAGTTCCTTTAGTTAAATTAAAGTTGAAAACGTTTTATGGTAAAACAATTTAATAAACAATTCAAGAACTAGTATAGAACATGAACAAAGTCTTATAGTTTGAAACAAATCCAGTCTTTTTTTTAAATATATGAAACTTCTAAGCTGTTTCATAGGTTATGAAAATCAATCTATTATTTGAGTTAAAAGTTGCAAGCGTTTTAGGAAATGACACCGGCATGTGTACTTCACAGCCGTAAGCAATTACTACATTTATGGATATATAAATTAACATAACTTCAAAAGTAAAAAAAAACCGCAACACATATGAGTCATATGACTCGGTCGCCAGACAATTCTGACATGCTTTTCATTTATACTACTCGTATAGACCTTATACTAGTCATATAGATGCCAGGCCTGATGTATGGACAAAGGGGGTGTTATACGCATAACAGGGCCCTTATGACATCGAGAGAGTGAGCCTACATGTAGGTTAGTCCCACAAACAAGTGAAACTAAAAATATTCAAGAGGGCATTGTTTGATTAACATGCAATTCGATAGTAATATACTTGCAACTAGTTCAGAAAAAAGTAGTTTCTTATTCGACTAGAGCTAATATGATTCATATAAACATTTAAGCCGACTTTAAGCTTGTTATTAATGATGTTCAAAAGTACAAGGGTAGTTTTCGTCAATAGCTGAAACTTAAAGTGCAGGGGCTATTAGTAACTTGTTAATAGTTCCAGGGGGTGAGTGGTAAAGTTTAGTTCTTAATAAGCTGTTAGTTAATTCTTGTTAGCTTAATCGTTGTTACGTTGTTCATACGCTCTCATAATTTGGGGGTGATTCTTTGTAATTGTCTTTGACTTCATAAAGATCGATAATCGTTTGTCGTTGAAAGTAATCATAGATTGTTCTTCTTTGGTATTTGATTGGTGTATGATTTGATCCAATTATAACAATTGGTATCAGAGCCCTGGTTAGGCTCGAATTCAAGGAAGAAGGTTCGATTAAGTCAAATTAGAATTCGCAATGGTATCTACCAAGTTTGAATTAGAGAAGTTTGATGGGCGAAATGATTTTGGATTGTGGAGAGTCAAGATGAGGGCCCTATTGGTTCATCAGGGAGTCGTAGATGCTCTAGCCGGAGAAGCAAGTCTTCCGGTGACTTTATCCGACAAAGAAAAGAAATATACATTAGAAAAGGCACATAGTGCCATCATCTTAAGTCTTGGTGACAGGGTCTTGCGTGAAGTATCTAAGGAGACCACTGCAGCGGGTATATGGACAAATGTAGAGGGTCTGTACATGACCAAATCCTTGGCCAACAGACTTTATCTCAAGAAAAGGTTATACACATTTCACATGGCTTCTGGGAAGTCAATTGAAGATCACACTGACGAGTTTAACAAATTGGTGCTTGATCTTGGTAACATTGATGTAGAACTTGAGGATGAAGACCATGCTGTGATTTTTCTGACCTCATTACCACATTAATATGAACACTTCGTGGACACGTTGATTTATGGACGGGAAACCTTATCCATGGAAGAAGTTCTATCTACAATCAACTCAAGAGAATTGAAGAAAAGAACTGATGGTCCAGAAGATTCAGGAGGGGGCTTGTTAGTAAGAGGGAGGTCAGAACAAAGGTCCTTAAGGCCAAAGAATACCAGCATATCAAAGTCAAAATTTAAGAGGAAATGTTATGTATGCAATTCTGAAAAGCATCTAAAGAGGGACTACCCAGAAAGAAAGAACAAAAAGGGGGATTCAAATTGCTTCAAGAATCAGAATAATTCATCCCCAGATGGGTCACAAGAGGGCTATGATAGTGCTGATGTCCTGGTGGTTTCAACTGGAAAGAGTAGTGATCAGTGGATAATGGACTCATGTTGTTCCTATCACATGACTCCAAACAAGGAGTTCTTTAAAGAATTAAAGTTGGAGTGCCTTGGTGAAGTGAAACTAGGAGATGACAGACCCTGCCAAATTCAAGGGTATGAATCTGTAAATCCGAAGATGGAGAATGGCACCACTGTGGACTTGACTGATGTCAGGTATATCCCCTAGTTAACTAAGAATCTGATTTCTTTAGGCACATTTGAGAGTGCTGGATATACAGTTAGTCTAAAGAATGGAAAATCTATGGTAATTAAAGGCTCTATGGTTATGCTATCTGGAAGTAGGACTAGTAATAACCTGTATGTACTTGATGGTCAGGCTAATGTGGATAGTGTATCACAAGTTGAGACTAAGGTGGAAAGTCTGGCTATGTTGTGGCATATAAGGCTAGGACACATGAGTGGTCAAGGTCTGAATGAACTCAAGAAACAACAGTCAACAGGGGAGTTAAAGGAGTCAGAATTTGGTTTTTGTGAGCACTGCATTATGGGTAAAGCTCACAGGGTAAAATTCAAAAGGGGAATACATTGCACAAAGGGTATTTTAGATTATGTGCATGCTGACTTGTGGGGGCCATCTAGAACTACTTCATTGGGTGATGGTCATTATTTCTTGTCAATTATAGATGACTATTCTAGAAGGCTTTGGGTGTTTTTTCTTAAGCATAAGCATGAGACATTTGCCAAGTTTAAGGAGTGGAAGATCCTGGTAGAAACTCAAACTGGGAAGAAAGTCAGAAAGTTAAGAACTGATAATGGGTTGGAGTTTTGTAACAAGGAATTTGATCAGTTGTGTAAGGAGCAGGGTATGAGCAGGCACTTGACAGTTACAGGCACTCCTTAACAGAAAAGGTTAGTTGAGAGGATGAATAGAACCTTGTTGGATAAAATGAGGTGTATGCTTCATGATTCAGGACTACCAAAGACTTATTGGGCAGAAGCAGTTTCTATTGCAGCATACCTAATCAATAGATCTCCTTCTTCTGCTATTGATATGGTAGTTCCTATAGAGAAGTGGTTTGGTGCTAAAGTGGATTACAATAATATAAAGGTGTTTGGTTCACTTGCCTATGCACGTGTGAAACAAGGCAAATTGGAACCAAGGGCGGTTAAATGCATCTTCCTGGATATGCAGAAGGTGTAAATAGTTACAGGTTGTAGAGACTGGATGAAGGTACTCCCAAGGTGTTTGTAAGCAGAGATGTAACTTTTAAGGAAGATGAAATGTATAAAACTGTGATGGAAGGCAAAATTGTTCAAGATCAGACTGGAAGTAGTGTGCAACTTGAGGTGGAGACCATGGTAGGTGGTGGCAATGACAGTGAAAGTCATGGTAGTGATTGTACTAGAGGTGAAACTAGTAGTTACAGTCTGGCAAGGGATAGGCCAAGAAGGCAAGTAGTGATTCCAATCAGGTACAGGAATGCAGATGATATTTCAGCTTTTGTGTTTATGGCTGCTGAACAAGAAAGTATGTATGAGCCTCTAAGTTTTAATGAGGCAACTAGTTCAGTTAACAAAGAAAGGTGGATTGAATCCATAGAAGAAGAAATACAGTCTCTACATAAGAATGAAACTTGGGTCTTGGTGGAAAAACTAAGTGATCAAAAGCTTGTGGATTGTAAGTGGATCTACAAGGTGAAGGAGGGGATAGAAGGAAGCAAGCCTAGGTTTAAGGCTAGGCTAGTTGCAAAGGGTTTTACACAGAGGGAAGACATTGATTATAATGAGATATTTTCTCCTGTGGTAAAACATACATCTATAAGGGTTATTCTAGCTTTAACTGCTTATAGGAACTATAATCTAGAACAACTAGATGTGAAAACTGCATTCTTGCATGGAAATCTAGAAGAAACTATCTTTATGAAGCAACCACTTGGTTTTGAGGTGGAGGGTCATGAAGATAAAGTCTGCTTGTTAAAAACGTCATTATATGGACTCAAGCAGTCACCTAGACAGTGGTACTTGAGGTTTGATGAACATATGGTCAGTCATGGGTTCTCAAGAAGCAGTTATGACAGTTGTGTGTATTATAGGGAGTATATAAAAGGTGAGTTTGTGTATTTGCTTTTGTACGTTGACGATATGTTAGTGGCATGCAAAAGCATGGAGAAAATTAAGGCCACAAAGGATTTGTTGAAAAGTGAGTTTGATATGAAAGAATTGGGTGAGGTTAAAAGAATTTTGGGGATGGAGATATGGAGGGATAGAGATCAGGGATTGTTAAAGTTGACTCAAACTACATATGTTCACAAGCTTCTTGGCAATTTTGGTATGGTGGAAAGTAAGCCAGTGGGTACTCCTATTGCTCAACATTTCAAGCTTTCAAACAAAGAGTCTCCTAAAACAGAAGAGGAGACAGAAAGAATGAAGTCAGTTCCTTATGCCAATGTTGTGGGATGTTTGATGTACTTGATGGTCTGTACAAAGCCAGACATTGCATATGCAGTATCCATGGTAAGCATGTATATTGCTAACCCTGGTAAGGTTCATTGGCAAGTGGTTAAATGGATTTTCAGGTATCTGAATGGGTCAAAGAATGTTGGGTTAGTATTTGGGAGTGGTACTTCAGAAGATGTTCATAGGCAGGTTTTGGGCTATGTTGACAATGATTTTGTAAAACATGTGGATAGAGGAAGATCTATGACAGGCTATGTGTTTACAGTTTGTGGTAGTGTTGTCAGGTGGAAGTCCACATTACAACATATTGTGGCTTTATCCTCAACTGAAGCAGAGTATATTGCCTTATTTGAAGCAGTTAAGGAGTGTATGTGGCTGAAAGGGTTCATTTCTGAGCTGGGTGTTGAGGTGACAGAGGCTGTGGTGCTTTGTGATAATAGAGGGGCTGTGCAACTTGCTAAAAATCAAGTGTTTCATGACAGAACTAAGCATATTAGTGTAAGGCTTCATTTTATAAGGGATATGGTGAAATCTAAGGAAGTTGAAGTTAAAGAAGTGGATACACTAGAGAATGCTGCTGATATGCTTACAAAAACTTTACATGGGCCGAAGTTTAAGTTTTGTTTGGAAAGCTTAAGTGTTGGTTGACTTTTGTCCAAGGTGGAGATTGTTATTAATGATGTTCAAAAGTACAAGGATAGTTTCTGTCAGTAGCTGAAACTTAAAGTGCAGGGGCTATTAGTAACTTGTTAATAGTTCCAGGGGGTGAGTGGTAAAGTTTAGTTCTTAATAAGCTGATAGTTAATTCTTGTTAGCTTAATCGTTGTTCCATTGTTCATACGCTCTCATAATTTGGGGGTGATTCTTTGTAATTGTCTTTGACTTCATAAAGATCGATAATTGTTTGGCGTTGAAAGTAATCATAGATTGTTCTTCTTTGGTATTTGATTGGTGTATGATTTGATCCAATTATAACAAAGCTAAAAGTAGCTCACTCGTTCTTTCGCTCAAATAAATTTACATCATTAAGTTGTCTAATATACTAGTAGTTTGGTATCATGTATTTGAAAACCTGTATTAAAAATACGAGTCAACTCACTACACTCAATACCCAAGTCAGGTTGAAGATTACGAGCCAAAGCAGCTAGGCTCTTATTGTTACAAACATGAGCCCGAGTCGATGTTGACTCGAGTCAACTCATTAGTTACAGAGTCATGAGTGTAATTTCAACCTATCAACACTCTGATTCATAAATCATCTTTTTATTTATCCATCATCCAACTCTTTTGCCCAATACATTCCACAACTTACAATAACATCTAAAAGGATTCAACATTCCCAACAAACACCCAAACTGCTATTGTTACATTCCAAACACCTAGCCAAAATAACTTGAATTGATGTAAAAAAATATGAAAAATACAAAGCCAGTTCATTGTTTTATGTAAAAAGAATACACAAAGGAGGTTATAACTTCATCACTCGGTTTTAAAAAGGTGAGGAGCAACAAGGCGATAGGGTCCCTCGAGCCAAGGCGCACGGCATGAAGCACACACATCACATACACAAGACACAAGGAATTTAAATAACTTTTTTATGTATGTTTCTCTTAGGTTACTATCATCACGTATCCAAAACTTAGATACAAGTGACATTTATATACGCTTTAATATATAAGGGGTAACTTTGTAGAATAGTAATTAAGTTTTAAAAGTATTACAATTAGGTCACTCAATACGCATTTTACACGGTATACATCCTCGAGCATACTATAATGAGTGACCTAAGTGGAATACTTTTAAAACTTGGTTACTATTTTGTGGTGTTTTCCCAATATATAAATAACATATGCAGGCAACCTAAAAGGCTATATGTACAACATCCCGATGCACAAAATCTTCCCATGTACAAGGGGCGCCCACATGCTTACGTCTCAAGCCGCTTTTACACACGCCTTCTATACACCCATCAGCTCAAGCAATCAGAAGCACGAGGCGGCGTCTCAGTCGCGCTTTTTAAAACCAAGCTCATTCATTATAAATTGGTCTAACTTGGGATGTGTTTTATCACATACAAGTGAAATAAGAAGAAATACCTAAACCCTACGTACAACCTCCTAAATCGTTTTTATTTGACAATTCAAGTTACTATTGTAATAATGGTGCTTTTATAATCATTAATAACATATTATTTACTGATAAATTTATTTAAAAAATGGACAAAAAATGTTTAGAATTTGACCCGAGTAGCCCTTTTGGATCCTTACTAAAAATGACATATTTTGGCTTGTTTTGACTCTTTACCTAACCGGCTAACCCGCTTCGAAACAAACCAATTTAATTCAACCCCTTAAAACTAGAGATGGGTCATGGAGTGTTTGGAGCATTGAACATAGTCAGCCAAAAATTAGGCAATGTTTTTGGCTTTTTTAAGTGTCAAATATTTCATTCAGATAGGACCAACACACAAGCATGTTTCAATCAAGAATAATGCAGCTGCAGCCTACATATTAATAACAACTAGAAAATATGACCCGCGCGTTACGGCGGGGCCATACGGTGACATTAACGTGTTTAAGTACATAATTAAAACCCACGTGATGCGACATGTTTGTGAACCTCGTTACGCGTGTTGCGGCGACGACAATAATGTGACTAAGTACATAAAAGAAACGTATGAAGTTACCACGACTCGGTTCTGGAGATCAAAAAATAGATAAGTTGCAGTGCGAATAGAAGTTAAAATTGAAACGACAAATTCATTGAAGAAAAAACAAAATAAAAATAGAAAAAACTAACTTTTACAAACGAACATATAAAAAAGTAAAAGAAAAAAGAAACGGAATTTGAGGGGTAAACTTGAGACTTTAGAAATTTGAGTAGAGTTGAGAATTTTGTCTAGAGGTAAACTTGAAACTTTAGAAATTTGAGGGATATGTTTAAAATTTAGAAAGTTGAGGGGTATTATATGAAAATGAAGAAAGTTGGAGGGTTATTATTAAACCAGGCGGTCACATTAACGTGATTAAGCACAAAAACGTATAAAATTAACGTTGCGACGTAAACAAAACTTAACATTGAAACGACAAACTTGTTAAAATTTTTATTAACAAAGACAAATACAACGGTACCGACGTTCTTTAGTCAGCGTCGGTCTAATTCTTCTAGGTACCAGCACGTTACCGACAGTCGATATAACCAACGGTACCTAAAAATTATATTTAACGATTTAAAAAAAAGTTAATGAACGAAAGTTATTGGAGAAAATAAAATTTAGTTTTAAAAAAATGTTAACAAACGAAAATTATTGAATAAAATAAAATTTAGTAAAAAAAGTAATAAGTTAAAAGCATACATTATATATAATACAGGGGAGTAATTAAAAGAATTAGAAAGTTGAGGGTTTAATTAGTAATTATAAAAAAGTTAAAGGGTTAATCTTGGTAGGTGGCATTAAGTAAATGAGTATGTTAGAATAAGTTAGAAAAATACCTGTGGGGTATGAGTTTTGAATGCAGACATACCGAATCTCGAATACTCCAGAAACATAAACATATCAACAACTTCATGGATGTAAGCCCGAGTCCAAATTCAAATCACCGCTAAATAATCTGTAATTATTTGTTAATACAAGTCACCATCATGTGTCATTCGAAAACCAAGATTTCTCCATTCCAACAGCAAGAAGCAATTATGTTTGATATGATGGGATGGAAGGCCACATCTATGCATGTTTGTTCATACATTTTGATTTTCTTGATGAGGTGGCACGTTTTTGTGTCATAAAAATAAATGGATCCATCTGATGACCCGGTGGCAAGTTTTTTGCCATCTGGGCTGAAATTGCACTCGATGGGAAACCCGGAAACACCATGGCTTTCGTATCTTTTGTATTTATCAAGCCTAAATGGCGGTTTGGAAGAAAATATTGCTATGTAATTTCCATTTGATTGGGCCACAAAATACGGATCATTTGGATGATGTCGTATACACGGGCATGTATAAGCTTCCACATAAATCTGAAAAAGCACAAATAATTAGTTCTGATCATGGGGTAAAATAAAAACATGTGATACTTAAGACCATGGTGACAAAATTTGCAAAGTATTAGAGGTGGCAATTTTAAGTTTTCAACCTCTTTATGTGAAAATGGCTATTTTATTCAAAGAATTAGATTATTAGTGAAATAATAATATTTTTGTAATCCTATTTGACACATCAACTACTTATTAAGGAAAGGTAAAATTTTGGACAAAAATAGTTTGGGGTCACCCAACCAGTTTCAACCAAGCACAGATTAAACGGTTTCAACCGGTCGACCGCCAGAAAAGTCCTTTGTCAGAGTTAATTAAGGCTATAATACTACTAGAATCATGAAGGCAGTATGAGTTCAAGAACAAGTGGAAACCCTAGTGACTTTCACTAAAGGCCCTTTTATAGTAGCTCATATGACATATCCATACTTATAATATTAGGTTTCGTATGAAAATCTATCTGATGTCTTTACCCGGTTCTGCATGTGATGTGAGAGCTCAAATTGAAATGTTTGGTACATCAATTTCTAATATTGATTATAAAGTAGCAATACTTTTGTGGCCCTACTATCTCAAGTGAAATGTATACATCACACCATCTATGCGTATTTAAGTTATACATTTAGAAGAAAAGTTAACACCACTAATTGAATTAATGTGTTGGGAAAGTGTCCCGCCTGTTTGACACGCAACACTTTTTTTGTCCATTTTTAATATATTTTTTATTGATAATGAATGTCTTGATTATGATTACAAAAACCGATATTGTTACATTAATAATTTCAATCTTTGGATGAAACGTTTACAAAATTGTTTATATTAAAAATAGAATTTGCGTGACTATCATCTCGTTCCGCTTTTAGCTATTTCATTAGCCCATTTGAGATAAAAGACAACCCAAATCGACCCATTTATGAGTAAATGGTTTAAAATATACCTGGTTTGATAGAGGAACCTGTCGTGAGACATCCCAAACAATGATTGAATTCTCACTAATGTTGCTTTTGGATTCATCACTAGAAGAAATATATTCCCGTGTATCGTTCATAAACTCCAAATCAAGAATTGGGCCAAGACCACGAAAAATACCGATTCACTTCATTCCTGGTTCTAATATCCCATAACCGAATAAGACCTTTTGACCCACCAGATAGAAAAAGGTTATTATTATTAGGATGAAACTTAACAACTCCAACAACTTGATCTTCCTTAAATACTCGAGTTTCTAACCCTTTTTCAACATCGATTAACCTTGATGAACAATCATATCCACAAGAGAGTAAAGAAAGACCTTGATTTGACCATTGGATGTCTTTTACTGCTGCAGTATGAATGTTAAATACCCGTGATTTTTTCTGTTCCGTATTCCATACGTTCCATATATAGATGGAAGAATCCATACCAGCAGATGCAAGAAGATGAGCTGCAAACTATGTATGATTATACTAGAATGACAAAGTTTGAATATTCAGTTGCTACATGCTACATGTAATGATACAAAAAAGAGAATAATAAAAAAAGCCTATGGTGGGATTGTAGGAAAGTAATTAACACAACATAATGGACAGGCTGGGCAAGAAGAGGGGTGGTTTCAAACGGTCATTTTTGGAATCAATCTGAACAGGCTAGCTCGGATTGTCTTGATCCATACACATAGTTGGTTTTTATGAGTAAATGCTGAAAGAAAACCCTTTGGACTTCCACTAAGTTAGTGCAAAGTTCCTGAATTTGTTTTTTAATAAAAAAATAATTGTTTTTTTTGCAGACCAAATCCTTCAATTCAACATTTTAAAAAATAACAAAAATGTTCTTTTTTTTATGAGCAAGTCACTTAACTTTACAAAAAAGACTTCTTTGTTGATTTTTAAAAGCCCAAAAATTTAATCATTCATACGTAAAGTCTACTTATTCTTACATATGCTTTCGATACTAGATATTTGTTACTTGATGTTTATTGTATGCGTGTTTGTTTGTATACATAAAGTCTACTTATGTGAAGATTTCATAAAAAGTCCAGGGGTTTTTCAACAACTTAACTTTTCTATAAACAATTAATGTGTTAATTATGATAACAAAAACAATGTTATTACAATAATAATCTAAATCTTAAATAAAGGGGTGCTTGTGTAAGCTTATTTTTGGAGCTTATCAAAACACAATAAGCTCCTTGAATGTGTATGTGTAAGCTTATTTCAAAGGGCTTATGAGCTTTTTTGAGAAGCAATAAGCTGATAAACTTGATCTCTTTTCCTAGGACGTTTTGAGAATGCAATAAGCTATAAGCTTATGCTCACAAGCTTTGTAAATAAGCTAACCCAAACACCCCCTAAAAAGAGCATGCGTTAGAAAATACACTTTAGCCGAATTTTAACTCATTTGAGATAAAACGCATCCCAATTCGACCTGTTATAGTAAATGGGTAAAAATTAATGCCTCTATGATACAAATCTGGAATAATTCAATTATAAATGGAAGAAGATAACAAGAGAAATGACAGCTGAATTCAATGGAATAAACCTCAAAAGAAACGATTACAGGAATAACAAGAATAACCAGGGCTATGCCCTCTCTCCACTCAACAAGTAGGAGCCTAACAAACTAACAAATTCATACCTACCTTTTCATTCATTATTCAATACTATTTATACTAATACTATTCTAACAAACTCCTAGCCACTTGTAGAAACTTTCCCTTTGCCCCTTCTAGAATAAACATGTAACAATTCCGGCTTATCTTTTGAAATGACTAAGGGGTGAATCGTATCACTCTAAGATCTACCAACACTTAGAAAAGGGACTTTATTAGGTCATACATGCATCAGAACAATCAGATATGCTGAATTTCTTTTGCTTTAAACATTAACTAGAGTTCTACCACATACTGCAATATTTTTGCTCTTAATATTCTAGATGTAATAATATATTTTTCAACAAAAGAAATTCATAGCTAACTATAGATCACCAACATATGGAGTGATAACAATCTTGTTTATCCCAACATATGGAATGATAACATTTGCGTTACAAGTGGTGCTACAATCCAGCTTAAAACTTATGGATCAACAAAAGTATTTTTGCAAACGCCTTTCAACTTCCTTGAATCATTGAGGCATAGGATGAGAGCGCAAATTAATAATGAACCTTAATTCAGTAATCAAGATTAGCACTTACAATGAGTTTTTGACCATTGTATTGCGTTCACAGCCTTTGTATAGCCAATAAGAGTTGTGGAAATCCTCTCAGATGTATCAACAGAACTTGAATAGTCCTTTGTTCGATTCCTTAATGATAATAAAACGTCTCTTCGTATGTCTGAATCTGAGATGCTTCCTTGAACTGAGAATAAAAGGATATCACAAATCATGAATGATATCACTTAACACAATTTTGAAAAATCAGATGATGAAATAAGTAAAAGTCAGCATGTGAGAGTGTGAGTACATTGAGAATTAATAAACATACAGTAATTATATATTTTTACATGATTAATGGGTGAAAACAATTAATATTTTTCAAGAGATTACATTAATATTTGAGTAAAGTACACAGATGGTCCCTGTGCTTTACCAAAATTTTGGATTTGGTCCCTAGCTTTCCAAAAGTACATGGATGGTCCCTGTGCTTTACCAAAGTTAGAGACTAGATGTGTTACAAAGTGCAAACCACAGGGACCATACATGTACTTTTGGCAAAGTTTGGGGACTAAGTGTGTTACAAAGTGCAAACCATAGGGATCATCCATGTACTTTTGGAAAGCTAGAGACCAAATCTAAAAATTTGGTAAACCACATGGACCATTCGTGCACTTTACTCTTAATCTTATCTATGATTAATGGTTTACAGCAAAAGGGGGTATAGCTATTTCTTTCATATGTTAACCCAAAGATGTGAATTTCCCTAAAACTAAAAGAGTGATTACGTTTTGTATGTACACTTGAATCAATTCTTGAAGTAAACTTGAAGTGAATAGTGCCTTCACCATGTTTTTGTCATGAAATGTGATTAAATTCTCATGTTTTATTAATTTGACCAAATTCTCGTGATTTATATTATTCATCTGTTACCAAATTATCATGCTTTATCACTAGATGTGACCAAATTCTTGCTTTTTATTAAAAATTATTTAATTCTTATTCGGGCTTGGGTAATGTAATTTAAAAGGCTGAGAAGCCTACTTAAAATTACCATTTAAATTTTTTTATTAGAGTTCTGACATGATTTTTACTAAATCAGTAGGGTTTTTGGGTTGACCCGAATTGCGCACAAGTCTATGCCTAAATGGGTAAAACTAAAGTACTAAACGGGGTGGATCCACAAGATTTTTCTTGATAAAAGCCAAAACAAACCCGACCTCAAGCAGAATTTCATCCTAGCACAACATGTGGACATTTTAAACCTTCTTTATTTTTTCATTTCACCCAAAAACCATGAACTGAAAAAAGCAAAGAACTAAACGATTAAAAAGAAGTTAAAAAACCAGACCAGGGGAACAGACTGAATAAGTTGGGGGTCCTGCATGGGAAGTTTGAGAATCAGATGCCATGAGTGCACGTTCTCGCTTTGATATGTATCTGCCATCAATTGGTGCTTCAGTTGAAATATTTTTTGATTGATTTAGGCCAACAACAGGCAAAGTTCTGCTTGATGTATGCGGGAATTCGGGTTTGGCCCGTTTGAGGGGAGGAAATGCATGTTTTTCAATTTCTTCATCTTCATCTGAAGTAGTGGAGTAAGCATTGCAGAGTAGATCCATACTGAATCAAACTTAAATCTGTGAATAGCAGTTAACTGAATCAGATATGTATATAGAGTCACAGACGAAGGCTATAACGAGTTTTTGTACTAATACATTTGAATTTACATTCCCCAAATCACATTATCTAATTATCTATACTACTATTAAAGGGAAAATGATGACTTCCAGTCACGCATCAAATTTCCACATCAACAAAATCTTGTCAATTCTGTAAACAGAGACCCTGTTAGAGTTCTTGACAGTTCAGTATCAGTTCTTGTTCTTATTTCTTAATAACTAGTTTACTTCCAGAAAGGTTAAAAAATCAACCACCATTGACTGTTTATGTCAAGCATGGTACTTTTCAACAGCTAAATACAAAAAATGTGTACCATACCACAGAGTAGTTAATTGTTCGGAAGTTGAAAAAACATATATTGTGCTTGATTAATAAAAGTACAATCCACATCAACTTTGAAGTTTAGTAGTCCGTCCAATCATCAATGTCAAAAGCTAGCTCATATACTCCCACAACATGGTACAAAATATGATTAAACCATACAAATATCACAAACTGTAATGTTTGATAAATCCTCGGCATTCATGTTTCTATGTCGAAACTCGAAACTCAAGTCAACAAAAGAACCTTGCCCACATTATCAACCACATAGACAATTATTTAAACAATATCAGTATTTGATTGTAAAACATCTACATCCGAGGATATTGTATTGAAAAGTGCAATTCCACTAGAAGCGCCCCGACGTCATGAATTCATGAATGCCATGTCAATTTGAGACTCCACCAGTTAACATTAAGTAAATCATGCAAGAAATCATGTACATTATTTTTTCAAAGAATAACTCTAACCTTGGGGACAACTTTGAAGTTAAACTAATGAAAATCATTTCTCCACCGAAACAACATCATATTAGAAGAATTTAAAAGCAGAATCTATTTATCATATCGTATAAAATATTAATACAACATACTTTAGTAATTAGATTAAATAACACTTGCAATTTGGTGTCATCAAAATAAGAAGACTTAAGAAAAACAGATAAAGATAAATGTATTTTCATTGAACTTCAAAACATAGGTAAATAGTATAGTAGTTAAGCTAAGGCTATGATAGATAACATTTTAAGCAACTTGATTTCTTTCATGGTTAGAAATTAGAATGTTTGATTCACCAAACTGTGTGCATTTGCAGGCAACAAATAACACTTGATCACTAATGGATTCTCGTTTCGATAATTTTTATTACTTGCTAATAAGCCTACACTTCTCTACAAATTCAGAATACATACAAATTAATCACATAACAGTCCCTATCCATTAACTGATCTACCTCATGCTAATTACATCTTCTACAGAATTTAGGTTTGACAGCAAAGAGTAACCCTAATAAGTAAGAAATCAATAAAACAGGAAATTAACGAGCCATTACCTCTACAAAAGCTTAAACATTCAATGTAACACAAACTCTAGTATGAATTTCAACAATGAAACTTAGGGTTTTGAGTAGTAAAAAATGAAATAATAGGATTTAAAAAAATTAAGATATAAAAGGAAGCTTTATAAGTTACCTGATTTCCGTATATTCGTAAGGAGGCGGATGCCGTCGTCACTCCGGAGACGGCGGCGATCGAGAGCTTGTACAAATTTCAAAGGTCAAATTAAACCAAAAATGTCATATTCTCCACAATTTTCCTTCAAATTACTCGTTCGGATGCGAAGAACACACCTATTTTACGTGTAATTACCAATCGAGAAGTAATCGTAGAAATCTGCAATTGACGAGTTCAAAATACCAGAGGATGAACATAAGAAAGCTTACCGTTGTTTTTTAAGAAAAACCATCTGCAATATTAATTGGGCTCTTGAAAAACATGAGTGGCCCAAATTTGAGCTTGGGCTATACCAAACATAATCTTTCAGAGAGTTTGTTGCAGGAAAATTTATGTGGTGGTGTTATAAAAAAGTATAAAAAGGATACATGGGATTCTCATTATTATATTTATATAACTAACTGTATTATTTAGAGTCGCAAGTCTAGTCAAGTTTATTATACAAAGCTCAAGCGTGAACTCGTTTATTATCAAGTTATGTTCAAGGTAGGCTCGAGCTCAAATAAGCTCAGATCAAACCGAGCTTTAACTGAGTCGAGCTACTTGCATCCCAAGTAGACGTCAGAAAAGATAACATAAAATATTGATAAACTAAATGATAAAATTATAAAAAATGGTTAAATAATTATAAAAACTAAAATAGAACCATTAACGGATTAAAGTTACATTATAAATTATGGTCTCACATCATGCCTCCAAGGAAAATAAATTGAGAAAATCACGGAACTAATCATTTTCGTGGTTGTGTTACATCTCTCTGTCTTATCAGAGAATAATTACGCTTGTAGTCTTACGATACACGAAGCCATGGTCATGTATTTATTAACACTCGTGTGTCATACTTTAGGGGGTGTTTGGGATTACTTATTAAGCTACTTATTAACTTATTAACTTTTTTTAAAAGTTAATAAGTTAAAAGTTTGTTTGGATAAATCAAAATAAAATGAAAATATAGAAGAAATAAGTAGTTTTTGAAAAGTAAGTCACACTTACTTTTCAAAACTACTTATTAACTTTTTAGAAAAGTTAATAAGTAGTTTTGAGAAGTAATCCCAAACACCCCCAATGTTGGCTAAAAACCATGTTCTACGCAAACATCCTATCGTGTATCAAATTTGTCTTTGTCCATCCTCACCCAAATGTACGTTCAAGTGACAAAATTCAACACATACGCAAAAAGCGGCTCACTTTGTCCATGTTTATTCACGTATATGGCTATTAGTTTTCCAATTTAATGCATGAGAAGTTTAGAAACATCTAAAAACCATCTCGTAAAGTTATATAGACATATACGGAGATAAATATTGATATGCGTCGGTGATATTTTATCAATGAATGTGATACAAACATATCAGAGGTCTTTAAAATCACATGATCAATATGTTTGTGTTTGATTAGTAAGATGAAGCATGCGAGTGGTGTGTGCACATTTTCAACTTATCAAAAAGTTAGAGCACGACTGGTTTCACATTGTAGCTGCATGTGTTCTCGACTAAAAATGTGGATCGTTTGTAGAATTGTGCTCGTTTACAAAGGGTTGAGTTTTCTTGTCCTTTTGTAATGCAATTCTTATATTTCTTTGTCATGTTGTGTTAGTTAAATACGGTTTACATGCCTCTAAATGTGTGTTAACCACTGTATCATACAAAGTAGATACATATCCGGTCGATATTGTTGTCCAAACATTGTAGTTTCCCTTTATCATCATGATGACAAATGACGCCCCAATCCAATCATGGTATATATCTCATGGTTTGTACCTTCACAATAGTTTTTTATGTTGAATATGTTAGCGTTCATACCTTCTCACTTTCCGGTAAGTTGAGAGCGACTAGAAGTTAATTTCATCTCATTAATCTAACGCCTGGTGTTAACAATATAATGCAACATTGGTAGCATGACGTGCTTGTTTGTAATATATTTTCCCAAAAATAGAGATATGTTTGGGAAGAATACCATAAATGATTATTTTAATATGAATTTATACCTTGTTAAAATATGTTGATACAAACACATAATAAAATGCTTACCTTGGATCTTCTACCACAAGCATTCTTTCTTTAAACAAAACATGCATTACATTCGAGTCATGTTGTATTACCAAAGTCGTATTATTTATTAGAATCAGTCGCTACTTGATAGGATCATAACAACTTCTATGCACTATCAACTTAATGTAAGATGCATATTTGGTTGTTTAACATGTTCAACGTAAATTTGTGTTAGTGTATGCTTAGAAAGGTAGTTAACCTTGGAGTTGTAATTACAATAAAAATAACTTATGATGGAAAAATACGATATGTAACGTTCGGTAGCTCTGATGTCTCCATCATTGTATTACCATTATGTGTCTCATACATCAAACAATGTATAGTATAGAAATTGACAAAACTATATATGCAATCAATAAAAATAATCATTGAGAGATACCATCTTCATTAAGCTCAACTTGTTGTAATCACTATATTAAATAACTAGGTTAAAATCCCGTGTATTACACGAGTTAAATAAATAAAATATTATATATTTAGTAATAAAAAATTTATATTTTTAAAAACCCGAATAAACCAGTATATTACATCGGTTGAATAAAATATAATGTAATTTGTTAACAAACACATTTGTCAAAATATGTTTTTAAAAAATAAAATTTGTCATGACAATTATAAGGTCTGTTAAGTTAGTTTTTAAAACATTTTTTTCAACTGAGTATTAATTTTTTAATTTAATTGATAAATGTTAGTTCATATTAAGTTCATTTGATTGATGATATAATAACTATGTAAGACCCCAACCCGGGCATCCTACAGTTGGTTCTTATAACGGGTCGTATTCATTAAAAACACATTTATTGTAATTAAAACTACAGCAGAATTCTTTCTATTCTTATTTATGACCATTTAATATTATTAGGTTTACCTTACGAATGTCTGCACACCGATCCGAGTAACGTCGCTTCCAAGCCAAGATACGTCAATACACCGCTTACCTGCAAACAATCTAACGTACACACAAAGTCAGCTACGCTGAGTGAGTTCTAATAGTTTTAATTTAGATAAAAACCATCACACCAAGTTCTTCAGTTTAACTTACTCAGGACCCTCTGATCCATATAAAATATAATTACGCTTTATTAACCAATGGCTAATCCCTTGTCACCCCATGACATCTCGTAACCGTTTATCACCCAAGACTCAACCCGTACTACCAACATACATAATAACAACCTTACCATCACAACAACATTGACTCAACATACTATGCTAACAACTCGTATCCAAGAACACACATCGACTCAACTTTAGGTTAACACAACCTACCCTAGAACACTAACACCTCCGGCCTTAACCAAGGCTCTCACGAATAACTGACACGACTCTTATGCACGTCACGTCACAAATCCTGACTCAACGGTCATTCTAACTCTACACGTCACAATTCAACACAATCTCATACACAGTAAATATAACTAATCATTAGCATGCAAATTAACACTTATAAGTACGCATGCAAACACATACCTCATAGCTGCACCCTCGTCAGGGTGATCAACACACCCCGAGCTCATCGTTAACCTGTTAAATAATTGTCACCTTTGGTGACTTCCTAAAGGACCCCGTCCTCCACGATCCCGTTTGTCGTGCCACAAGGACAACGAAGCAAACCCGACACTTAAATATAAACATGTAATATCACACCTTAAACACATAACTCATTAACTACACACACCTCACGCATAACCTTAGGACAACATATTTAATATTATAGATATCTTAACATTTAATACAGGGCACGACCGTTCCCGTTCGGCCCTTAACCCGTCACGCACTAACAACCCGTATCATTTACTCATACATAAAATCATATGCATTTAACTTAAAGCCCGACTCTCCCCGATCCACCCTTAGCACACCATTGACCCTACGACTCTTAATAATCATTTTATATTCAAAATATAGAGGGTTAGAACCCGAAACCCTTAACACGGTTTATATTATATTAACACCACGTGAATGTACGTACGTTAGCCCCAAAATAGTAAAACGTTTAAAAGAGGGGGATTAGAAACTCACCGGTTAAGCCGAGCCAACTCCTAGCTCTGCACCCCGATTACTTGCTCAAACCCCGAACCTGTCAAACACACGATCACATGATCAGGATGCGTTTAAATCAAACGTTGGATAACGTACAACAATATAATGAAACCCCAAGTTCCATCTACTAATCCGTCCCACACCTTGAAAACCTAGTCTTCTGTCACTTTCATACCGAACCGTTCGTGACCAGTTTAGAACTTGCATACACGTACCGGGTCCCATGCATGCATGCAAACCCTAACAAGATCTGCTTCACACCCGGCTTGCTCGTAGCTCAACATGCAAACCCAATGCTCTCAAAACCCAAATCGGGTGTCACCCGACTCCTTCCTCCTCCACGTTCACCACCGTGAACCACCGTGTGACTACACGTTGCCACCACAGCCACCACCTTGGTCCGTCTACACCTCCATTGATCTCCACCCTGTTACCCGTCACCACCATGCTCCACTGACCCATCGTCACCTCCTTACTCGTCAGGCAAGGTCCTACCCGAGCCTACTAACATGCCGAGTCATTCATCGCACCCTGAAAGCCGATCCCACCAAGCACCACCATCATGCGCGTGTGCCGTCTTCCCCGTATAGCAGCCCTAATCGGCTTCCGCCCTCCTCAGCCGTGTATCCCCACTACGTGCACCTCCGTAACCATCGTCCTCTCCTCCTTGCGCGCTCGCGACAGCCGCCATGCCTCCCCCGGTCACCTTCGGCCTCCATTTTTCCTCGCCGATTACAGTCGTGGTCACCTTCATCAGCTACCATGAGGTTTTTCTCACCGACTCCACGTTACATGCCACCTCCTTAATCACTTTTTACTCAGCTCTTGAATGCGTGAGTATGAATCACGATACACACACTAAACACACGCACACCTCCCAACCTGTTTCTGTTCCTACGGCCAAACAATACACATACGGGAATGGAGTGAGATAGTTACCTGAATTACGTGAGTACTGGTAGCCTCACGACCAAGCGTAACCCGTGTGAATCCCGCAAACAGCCCTCATGCTCCACGGCTTCAAGCTCCAACGGTGCGCGCATCGAGTTATGGTTCGTTTAGGACAAATCGCAGGTGGAACAAGATCAAGATGGGAGTCTTCCAACCCACCGCGAACCGCCGTCGACGTCTCCTCCTTCTTGCGACAGCCGTATGCCTCAAAAAATGTCCTAGGGTTTACTCTAAATATTATATATATACTTACGGGTTTTACATCCAGGTCCCTCCTAATTCCCTTGACGCATTTTTAACTCAAACTCTTGAAATAATAGCTAACCGGGTCCGTTAATCCCGTTGATCCAAGCTTTACTCAACGATTCAGTCAACTACGTCATTTATTAGAAGTTCGGGTTATCCATTAGCCCGTCCCATTAGCTTTTTGGGTTTAGGGATGTTACAAACTATTTATATTTAAATAATAAGTATTCGTAATTAGATTTATTAATATAAAGATTATTATTTAATAGGAGAGAAATAGAAAATTTAATATTTAATAGGAGAGAGATGCAGAAAAATAAAGATGAGGAGTAACCAGAGAGTGACACGTGTTTTGAAGAGATTTTCATTTATTAAAATAGTAAGATTATATTGTATTGTGCATATTTATCCTCCTTTTAACATTGAAAATTTATATTATGCGATCAAAAGTTGGTATGTGTCAATTGATTTGCTATATAGTTATAACATAACATGCATACTAATGAGAATAAAGTCATATACACTAAACAAGTAGATATGACCGTGTTTCATGTATGCGATAACTATATAAGTAATTAGTCTTTTACATGATTGTAAGAGTATAACACACCCAAAAAAATAAGTACTTACGTTATTTTCTTGTTTAAAATATTCCGTCATAAATCACAACAAACCCGGAAAATTAAACATTGAAAATAAAATAAATAAAGTGTCTTTAATTTTTTATTTTTTTTAATATATTTAGATACTAAACATTTTTATTTAGAAAAGGTGAAATATTAAAGAATTTATGGTATGTAATAATATGTTGTTTGTTTTGTAGTAAGATTGACAAAGGTTTAAAGAAAAGCGAATTGGAAGAAGGGAAAGATACCAAATTTTGTTGAAGACTTTTGAAATAAAGTCAAAATTCGAAGTGAGACTTATTTCAACCACGTAATTTGCTTCACACGTCTATCAGACAAGTCAAATTTAATAATAATTTTACGTTGACAAATCGTTGACTACTAGAATGTGTTGACTTCTTACAATGTAAAATTGTAAATAAATACGTGGTCCACTTCATGCATCTAAAGACTTAATTTTATAATATTTTATATTAGTGTAGTATATCTTTATATAATATCTTTCCAATAATATCATTTTGTTTATTAAATTACTAAATAAGCAATTTAATTTTAATCAAAAAATAATTATTTTATAATATTTTATATTAGCGTAATTCATCTTTATGTAATATATTTCTAATATATCATTTTGTTTATTAAATTACTAAATAAGCAATTTACTTTTAATCCAAAAATATTAATAGTAAGTTTTTTAACGACAACACCTAGATGTTCTAAGATAATTGGGTTTCCTCGGGGCAACACCTAGAACATCTAGGGCATCCCACCACAGGAGAAACTCACCAACTGGGTAAACCATCTGACCTGGTCACAGACCCATTTTTTGTTGTTGTCAGGATTCAAACTCAAGACCTCCACTATGAGAAGTCTTGTTACCATTGCATCAAATGACCACCGGTTATTAATCGTAAGTAAATACTATAATACATAATCTCTGAATAAATTAATAATCTGTAATATGTATACTTTGATAATATTGCAGAGAAATGAAAAATCAATAACATGCTCAAATATTACATTTTGCAGATAGTTAAAACTATGTTTTTTTAACTTGTAATATCACTCTCATGAATATCCAACTAATGCATTAAGAAATTTATAATAAGATTTTTATCTCTAATTTAGTTATGTTAAAGTATAATTAAATTCTAGTTGTATCGTTGTAAGCAGCATCGACATCACAATGTTAATTAAATAACAGAATGTTAAAAATAAATTAATCAATAAGTTTGATTTTTTTTAAATAATTATGTTTTAAAATAGTTATCTAACAAGTTATATAATGACGTTAAAAATGTTATAATAATATATAATATTTAAATAATTACAGATGCCTCGTGAGAGATCCATTGGATATGGCCTCTTTGACATTAGTAACCTTTTTAATAAAAAATAATTTAAACCAAACGAAAAGTGGGAAAACAACAAATTGAGGGAGGGTGTGACCAGATGACGGTACATCAAGATAACAATGAAGTCATCGAGAGCGTGTACGAAACAAATGACAAAAAAATATCTTAAACTGGTGATAAAATACTTATTTTATATCCATAATAGATTTATTCATTTATTCGAGCTTTTGGAGGCAACCCAAGCCAACTTGATCTAGTATTCTAGATTTTGTGTATGCTTCGTGAGAGATTGTTTTTAGATTGAATTATCTCAATGGTATACATTATACAATAATATTTAATCGGATAAAAATAAAAGATATAAGAACGAATATGTAAAAGTCCGTTAGAAATTACGTGTATAAGATACTTACCAAAAAATGGGTTCTATATAGGGGCAAAATGATGCAATGATTTGTCGTGACAATTGTTCAATGAAAACCGCCATAACCATCAGTTGTTTGAAAATTAATTGTTGTTTCAGTTTACTCCGGATAACCAAATCTACATCGGAGGAACAATTCTACTACGGATAAACAAATTAGTCTAGATGACTAACTTTTAGCAGTTTTTCACTTCCAAATCAGTTTTCAATGCGTAACAAACCATGATTTTTTTTCCTAAGTTGATTTAGCAGCTTAACCCCAACAGGGGCAACCCCTAGGACCCTGCTCATGAGGGGCGCTGCCCCGGACCCCCGTTGTTCAGTGGGTTTTGTCCCCTTGATACAAAAAAGGTGTTTTTAACACTAGAAATTATAAGATCATCAACACAAGTATGCACTACACAGTACACATTAAACAACTTGTTTGACGTTTCATTATAACTTCTCATTTTGGGCATTGAGTTAATCCATTTACACACATGACCTAATGGTTTAGTGGTATGATGTTTGACTCTTAAAAAACGATGAGGGTTCAAATCCTTGTGTGCAAGGTTAGGTGGTATTTAGGTGTATGTATACAAAATTGATGTTAAAAAATATACCCAATATTTCAAAGTAAAGTTGTATGCAACCCTACTTTAAGTGTTCTATACTTTAGAAGAACCGTTACTCCAATGAAATCTAAGTCAGGTCTTGTTGCTGGTCGGGTTGGACCATATCAAGCATCTCAAGTCCAGATATGAGTTGCAATACATAAACAAGCCCATTAGAGGGCAACTCAAAGCAAAACCGAACACCATACGACGATCAAATCAACCATTTACACCAAGATACACAAATGAAATATATACAATGCATAGTTATGTAACTAAGCATGACAAAGCAGGGAGTATGAAGAAAACAGAGTTATTGGGTTTTATAATTATTTTCATTTTATAAATTATTTCTTTCCATGATTGTGCATTTGATTATTGGAAAAGTTTATTCATAGGCAGTAAAAAAGGGTGTGGTGTAGTGTAGTGTAGTAGAGCCGTCGCCAACTTTGATTCATATTATTATTTAAATAAAAAAAATCGGAAACTGTCATTTTCGTGGGTAGGAGGTAATGGAACCCAACGTGCACGCGCGAATGACGCGTGGAGCCCAGTCGTTGACTTTATTTTTGTCAAATACGGAGTACAGCTAAAAACAAACTCTTATCATAAGTAAAGTTTGACAATAAAAGTCAAAACGGACCGGAATACCTTCGTCTCCCGCCGACACCCCCACCACAACTAAGGCTTGCCGCCGTCCTCTTCCACTCAAAATTAAAAATTGCTCCTTTTAGTTTTACACTTTTACTTGTTCTCTATCTTACATGATATTGTAAAATAATATACTATTTAGGACTCCTACTAAAGTTTAATATTTTATTATATAGTTTAGAGAACAAATTGGATTATAAATCAGAAGATATAATATTATGACATTTCTTTTTCATAATCAGAGTCAGATGCTTATGGTTTTATTTTGTATGTTTTGGGATTTTATGAATCTTTTCGCTGTTATTTTTTAATCGTCTTGAACTCTTTACTTGAACTGTGTGTGATGTTATGATTTTTCAATTGTGAGGTTTCCGGGATTTGGAGCCTTACACTGGATGGATCAACGGGAGGATTTGCTATGTACTTGGGTTCTAACCTTATTTCTTGCACTGCACGAAAACATAGTATCGTTTACAAGTCATCCACTGAGTCTAAATACAAAGTTATGGCAGTTAATATTGTAAAATTAACCTGGCTTGAAGCTCTACTTAGATAACTTGGGATAGACATAAAATCCACTCCCACACTCTGGTGTGACAATCTTGGTGCCACTTACCCTTCAGCTAATCTGGTCTTTCATGCTCAAACAAAACACGTTGAAATTGACTTTCGTTTTGTTCGCAAAAAGGAAGCACAAGGAAAACTCAAAGTACAGTCTATATCGACATATGATCAGATTGTAGACATACTCATAAAACCTCTCCCAACTCAAAGATTTAGCTTGTGGGGAATATTAGATCACACTGTTATTATCCATATTATGAGGATACTGTTACACCCAGTCCCAGGCACTGGTTATACGTGACGCATGGTATAGAACACACAGCGGAAGCTAGATCATAAACTTCTTTTATTTAAATAACTAAATCGTTTTACATCCAGTGGCGGATCCAGTAATTTTTTTCAGGGGGTTCACTCTATATTTTTTAAGGGGTTCACCCCAGTGTTTTTACATACCGTTCTATATAAATTTCGAAACTCGGGGGGTTCCTGTGAACCCCCTCCGGGCTATATAGGTCCGCCCCTGTTTACATCATAACTAAAAATGTCTATCACAACTAGACATAAACAACAAACATCAGTCCCTGTCAAAGAACTCAAACACCGTAGGCTTTATAGCTTTTCCAAGCATGCCTCCATCCATCATAATCCTTTGACCATACAAACAACTATCCACATCTAACATCTACCTGGAATGTCATCTAAAGATCCACCTGCAATAACTTTTAAAATAGTAAAAGCAACTGGGTCAACATAAGTTGGTGAGTTCATAAACCTTTACCACATGGTTGTTATTCGATCATCATCAATCCCATGTCCCACCCATTAGTTTACACAAAACTAATAAGCTTTTGTTATATATAACTGGTCAACCGTTCCCGCCACTGGCCTACCTTTCACCAGCATAAAATGAACAAACTATCTCATACTATTGGTCCTTCCACACCAGTAATCTGAGATAATCGTTCCACTCGTAGGTCCCATCCATGCTCAAAAGGTATAGAGTACTCAATACGCATTATATATACTTGGAGTAGAGAATTACTTATCAGACTATTTCAAATAATAACTGTGTAAATTAATAAACATTTCAATTCAGAGGAACTCACCTAGACAGCACCTCAACATATATTTATCTTCAATTATAACCTCGAACATTATTTTAATAATATCGGCATTTTTTAATTAAAACTTATAATAAGCTTAACGGTAAATAACCAAATCTTACAAGGGCAAGTTAAATCTTACCTGGGAACTATCTACTGCAATTTAAAGGCGTAAGGCTAGAAATCAGACTTTCTAACGTAAACCGGAACCTTGGCATGAATCCCAAGACTAGGGGGTGTGTGTGTGTGTTTGAGTGTGTTTTGTATATGCGAACATGTCTCCAATGCTCTGGCCATCGAATTCTATTTATAGGCCAACATGTGACCGTAGCGGACCGTCACTCAAGGGTGTAGTAGTCTGCCACCCTTTGAGGCGGCTTATTTGGCGTAGCACCCACGTAGCGAACCGCTAACCAGGGTGGTAGTGGTCCGCCACCCAACTCGTTCAACGAGTCACCCTAACACGCGTCTGCTTCTCGTTGACCAGATCCATTTTGCGACTAGCGGTCCATTAGCCAAAGGCTTAGCGGTCCGCCATAGGGCTTAGTCATCAGACATGCGTCTGATGACGTGGAATTCCCTCATGATTGCCCTCCTCTCCACGTAGCGGATCGCCAGGAGCTTTGTAGCGGTATAATTGTAATTTAACCCCTGGACTTCAATTCCTGACATCTTTAGCCCTATATTCTATAGGAAATTTTGAGGCGTTACGAATACGGTATGTAAATATGGTTATCCTAAATAAACCAAATTGTAACCCTATTGTAATTAACAGTTATCAATACAATACATAATTACACACACTTAAGGTTTTACTTATCCAATCATGAAAAACTAGATTGACACATATTTCACGAATATGTTTCAAATATCATAAAAGGATGTTGTGAACGTAAAGACTCAAAACTTGTTGGTGATTTTGATATCATCAAGACCATGTTAGCGTAGTTGGATTTACTTAAGATCAATGAAATAAAGGAACTTAAACATTGTTACACATTAGAAGATGTGGAGTACACACTTGTACAAGACTATGTTTATTCCTAGCACCTAGAACCTGGTGGTTCAAGGGATCGAGCTGCCCAGTCACCATGGGAAAATTTTATTTTGACATGTTGGTTATACACTGAAAGTTGATTCAGATTCAGACGAGTGATGAGAAGTTGTTTGGAATTGATGATTAATAGGTACTGATATCATCAATGGTAACTACTTATATCAGTAACAACTTAACCATCAATTGCAATTAAGCAACAGTGGCAACTAGTGCTCAACGGTGGTAACTTTGCCAACAACGGTAAATTAGTCATTAGTAGCAACTGCTCAATTAAGTTCATGCTAATGTTTGCCAGTAATATAACTATCTAAGTGTTGACAATTCTAACCGTCAATTAACACCCTTCCACGAACAGTTGCAATGATTCGTTGGGTTGGTTCCCTTACTATATATAAAGACAATCTTTGATGTAAATGCTCGTTTTTATAATTTCTTTATGAACTATCCAATTGAAATTTCAGTCAATACCCTCGAAATGTTATAATCTAACACTAAAATTTACACGATTCACAAGAAATATCCACGCTTCATCAAAATTCTAAAAATTATATAAAATTCCTTCTATATTGCTATGTTTTAGTTTGTAAATTAGACTTGAGGAGATTAGTTGAAATGCCCCAGACTGGGTACATCTCATAGTTGACACAAAACATAGTTACATAGCTCTTAAACTGTTAATCAGAATCTATTATAGTGGAAGTCTTTAACTCAATCATTCATAATCCAATAACGTAAAACATTGTTCTAAACATAAACTATTTGGAAAGGAAAGTCAGTCTTCAGCACAGCAGCCCGACATCCAGGCTATCCAGCCCTCACTGCTCCTTTACTTTACTTTTGCTTTACCTTTACTACATGTCATGCATACTAAAAAACTAGCTAACGCTGAGTTTTATCTTTACTTTAAACCGAAACTATCTTTGGTAGCTTAATTTTATAAAATAAAATAAGCTTTTCTTTTTTTATCTTTAAAACACTTTGACTTTACTTTAAAACTTTTACAACGATACAATTATAAAACTTTTCGTTAGTATTCTTCATTAAAACTTTACTTTGAGAAAACCTGTTAAGGTGTCCTCCTTTACCTTCACATACTTTAACTATCACGTATGGATCATGGTTCGAGGACCAGATCCATTTCTTGCTTACACCTCAGGGTAAGACACTTACTTTAGAGTTGCCCACACCTCAGGGTGGAACTTTCTTTCTCGCTTACACTTCAGTGTAAGACTCCTTTCGCATTGCTTACACCTCAGGGTAAGACTCCTTTAGGATTGCTCACACCTTAGGGTGAGACTTCTACTTTAGCTTGCTCACACTTCGGGGTGAGACTTCTACTTTAACATGCTTGCAGGACTTTTTACTATGCAACTAATATGCAATACAATTACACTGCTACACAAAATATATTGCAATCACATAAACTATCACATAGACAAATAGCACATGTGAACACATAAGCATATAACATGACATATGTCACTGTTGAGTTGTACCGAAGTACAACTCCTTTACCGTTCTTTACTTTCTATCCTTACTTTCTTTAAAACATTTATTTCAAATATAGTACTTTACACTTTAGCTTCTTTCTCTTTCTTTTTATAAAAATAACATTTTATAGAAACTATAACTTTCTCTTTTATTTTATAAAAATAACATTTTTTTATAAAAACTATCATTCGCCTTTCAAACTTTCTATCTATATGCATGGCAGTCCAAAACCATTAGGAAAAGGGGCAATTATGTAAGGCCCCAACCCCGAGTGACCTCACTTGTTGGATTTACTCATAAACATAGTCGTAATTACTGAACTTAAATTTAAAACATTCAAAAGTAGCGGAAGCAAACATCATTCAAATTACATGTCATCACAGCGGAAGTCTTAAAAATTGAAACATAACATTGTCTTAACATAAATAAAAGTGGGATGTCAGTCTCGTGCCGGGTAACCTTCACGCCTTCGCACGACCCTTCCTTTCTGTACCTGAAATGTATACTAAAAGTCAGCTAATGCAGATGAGTTCTAGTTTAAAACTATTAAGTATGATCATTCTTTTCTTTATAAGTATACATAATTATATACATTCATAACTTTTGCTTTTCTTTCATCTTTCTTTTGTGATTACATTTATATAAACACGTATTCATAAACTTTTGCTTTTCTTTCATCTTTCTTTTGTGATTACATATATATATAAATACGTATTCATAAACTTTTGCTTTTCTTTCATCTTTCTTTTGTGATTACATATATATATATATATATATATATATATATATGCATTCACCTTTTTCTTTTCTTAACTTTCATGGGTCATACACTTAAGGGTGATCAACCAGTCATTTGTTTGCGAATGTCACAAAGACAAACGCCACGGTCCATCGTCATGGCCCACCATTCTTACAACCGTCCGACAACTTGTGTCCGTCCGTAATTTTATTCTTATAACCGTCTGGCAACTTGTGTCCGTCCGTCATGACTTACAACCGTCCTACCGTCGTAGGCCGTAATTCGCCCGTCTACCCGAAAGTATCCGTTTCCCATGCGACTATTATTTATGCAACCGTTCTACTATTCATAATATGCCATTTGCTTCGACCGTCCATTAATGGCTTTCGTACGTCCTCTCTGATGAAGGAACGTATTTGTCCCGGTTACAAAATAGTCACGTGGTCGTCCGTCTACCGAAGTAGCCGTTATCATCGAAGCGTCCATAAATTTTTTTTTTATACATGGCAAGCAATATATACATGGATATAAAGCCAGATTTCGTTCTTACACATTGTGTTATTCTTTCATTCATTTTATATAATCATACGATTCATTCTTTGTGTATAATTCATTTTCGTATATATATATATATATATATATATATATATATATATATATATATATATATATTAGTATATCACGTATGATCACATTAGCATTCATATCATTTATTCATTTAGTGTATACATTTCAGCCCCAAAACATTTAATAAGGTTTGCACATAACATAGAAGGGGGCACATAGAACTCACCTGAAAAACTAGTCTTGGTTGTCCTAAACAAATGTCCAACAACGTCACGTACGATCTGAATTAGGTAGTTTAAATACACATCAGACCCAACCCCAACTCTAATGGTTCAATCATTCTAAACATACTGACTTTACTTACTGGTCTGCTACCTGCGCACTTAGTAAGTGCGCAGGGCCTTGCTAAGTACGCATGATCTTTCTCCTGCGTACTTGGTAAGTACGCATGATCTTTCTCCTGCGCACTTGGTAAGTACGCATGATCTTTCTCCTGCGCACTTATAAGTGCGCAGGACGTTCATACTGCGTACTTGACGCAGCACCTGTTTCCTGGACAAGTCCGCAATTCTTGCATGTTAATCCGATCATGCTAATCTTACAATTTTCTTTGATCAAAAGGTGCGGTTTTCACTCTAGATGCTAGTTCTAAGCTTATTTTCAAGTTTCATCCATAAAAACGTCTCCTATTTAGCTAAAACCCGAGAAACCCCAAAACAAACAAAAACTCAGATTATGGTCGAATCGTTACCTGGATTGGACTTCTGATTCGGAGGTTTAACTCACGAGCTTAGCGGTAACGTGCTCCTTCAATCTCGTGTCGATCCGTTGACTTTCTCTTTCTAGACTCGAGCACCCCTTTCTCTCTCTAGAATGATGAAATGAAGATGAAATGGTGAAGTGGGCTGCCTTGCCCCTTATATACCTGGGCTTTCATCGGCCCGTTGGAGCCGAGCCCAAGCCCATCCGTTTTTCTTTTGTTTTATGACGATTAAGCCTCTATTGCATTATTGTTTAATAAATTACTATTTTTGGGATGTTAAAAGTCTACCCTCCTTAAAGAGGTTTCGTCCTCGAAACTATTTATACGTTAAACAATTTAGGGTATAGTCCCCTCATCTCGTCTTCTTTTTCCCATGTAGCTTCAGACCCTTTTCTGTGCTTCCATTGTATTTTGACTAAAGGAATCGACTTATTGCGTAGTCGTTTCTCAACTCGGTCAATAATGGCTATTGGTTCCTCCACATAATTTAGTTTGTCATCCACTTCGATCTCGTCGTAAGGTATGTGAGCTGTGTCGTCAGCTAGGCACTTGCGTAAGTGTGACACGTGGAACGTAGGGTGTATTCCACTAAGCTCAACAGGTAGGTCAAGTCTATAAGCAACTTGACCCACTCTCGCTAAAATCTTGAAAGGTCCGACAAACCTTGGACTTAGTTTGCCACGTCTTCTGAATCGGATGATTCCTTTCCATGGTGATACCTTTAACAGTACCATGTCCCCCACTTGAAACTCTAAATCCCTTCTTCTCTTATCCGCGTATGATTTTTGTCTGTCTTTAGCAGCTTTCATTCGAGCCTTGATTTGATCGAATTTCTCGGAAGTAGCTTTGACCACTTCGAGACTTGCAAAATCCTTTTGTCCAATTTCCCCCCAACAAACCGGGGTCCTACATTTCCTCCCATACAACATTTCAAATGGCGGCATGCCAATAGTCGAGTGATAGCTGTTGTTATATGAAAATTCTGCCAATGGTAGATGGCTGTCCCAGCTCCCACCGAAGTCAATGATACAGGCCCGGAGCATGTCCTCCAAGGTCTGAATGGTCATTTCCGATTGACCATCGGTTTGGGGGTGGTAAGCGGTGCTGATGTTTAGTCTAGTGCCCATTGCTTCATTGAATTTCTTCCAAAACCTTGACGTGAATCTAGTATCCCTGTCGGACACAATCGACAGCGGCATACCATGTCTACTCACAAATTCCTTAATAAATATTTCTGCTAGTCTTTCTGACGAAGAAGTCTCACGTATTGGCAAGAAGTGAGCACTTTTCGTCAAGCGGTCGACGATCACCCAAATGGTATCATTGCCTTTAGCTGTTCGCGGTAGCTTGGTAATGAAGTCCATCGTGATCTCCTCCCACTTCCATTCCGGTATTGGTAAGGGTTGCTTTTTACCGCATGGTTTCTGGTGCTCGGCCTTAACTAGTGAACATGTCAAGCACTTGTTCACGTACTCAGTCACATCATTCTTCATGCCCGGCCACCAGTACTCTTTCTTCAAGTCTTGATACATTTTGTTTGCCCGGGGTGGATAGAATAATGAGACTTATGGGCCTCATCGAGTATTTTGGATCTAAGCTCGCCAATCTTAGGTATCCACATCCGGCCAAACCTAGTTCGTACACCGTATGCATTTGCATCTAAATTCCCTTGTTGTCCTACTATTCTTTCCCGTTTTATATTTCTTTCTGATAGTGCTTCATCTTGTGCCTTTGATATTTCACACATCAAATCTGGCATTATAATCAGCTAACACGCTTTGATCCGGATATGTGTCGATTCTTCCTTTCTACTTAAAGCGTCAGCCACCACGTTTGCCTTGCCTGGATGGTACAATATCTCACAGTCATAGTCCTTCAGTAGCTCTAACCACCTCCTTTGTCTCATGTTTAATTCCTTTTGCTCGAAAAAGTACTTCAGGATTTTGTGATCGGAGTAAATGGTACATTTGACTCCATACAGATAGTGCCTCCATATTTTCAACGCGAAAACTACTGCTGTTAACTCTAGATCATGTGTTGGGTAGTTAGCCTCCTGAATCTTTAGTTGACGTGAGGCGTAAGCAATTACCTTTCCTCGTTGCATAAGTACGCACCCCAAACCCTGCCCCGAAGCATCAGAATAGACTACCAAGTCTTCATTTCCCTCAGGTAGAGTCAAGACCAGGTAGAGTCAAGACTGGAGCTTGGGTTAATCGTGCCTTAAGTTCTTCAAACGCGTTGTTTTGGGTTTGACCCCATTCATACTTCACTTCCTTCCGTGTCAACTTAGTTAGTGGCAAGGCTATTCTTGAAAAATCTTGAATGAACCTTCGATAGTAGCCTGCCAATCCCAGAAAACTTCGTATCTCTGTTGGTGTCTTTGGGACGTTCCATTCCTTTACTGTCTCGATCTTTGCAGGATCCACCATGATGCCGTTTGGGTTTATTACATGACCTAGGAATTGGACTTCCCTAAGCCAGAACGCGCATTTGGAGAATTTTGCGTACAACTTTTCCTGCTTTAGCACCTCCAGAACCTCCCTTAAGTGACAGTGGTGATCACCCTCGCTTTTCGAATATACCAGTATGTCGTCTATAAAAACTATCACTGATCGATCCAACATGGGTCAACATACTCTATTCATCAAATCCATAAACGTTGCTGGTGCGTTGGTCAATCCGAAGGACATCACGAGAAACTCATAATGCCCATAACGCGTGCGAAACGCGGTCTTTGGTACGTCTTCTTCTCTTACTTTCAACTGATGGTAACCCGACTTAAGATCGATTTTTGAAAACCAACTTGCATCTTGCAGTTGATAAAAAAGGTCGTCTATTCTAGGCAGTGGGTATTTTTTCTTTACTGTCCTCTTGTTCAACTCACGGTAGTCAATGCACATGCGCATGCTGCCGTCCTTCTTCTTTACAAATAGTACCGGAGCGCCCCACGGTGAGATGCTCGGTCTAATAAATCCCTTTTCTGTTAGTTCCTCTAGTTGAGACATCAATTCTTTCATTTCTGACGGAGCCAATCGGTAGGGGGCTTTGGCAACGGGCTCAACTCCTGGTAATAAGTCAATCTGAAATTCTATTTCCCGATCGGGTGGAAACCCAGGTAGATCCTCAGGGAATACTTCCGGAAAGTTGCACACCACGGGTACATTCTTGAGTTCATTCATTTTCATTTTATCATCAATAACATATGCCAAATAAGCTTCGCAACCGTGCCTCATGTATCTTTCGGCCTTGATCATCGAGATGACGTTCGGCATCGTGCAATTCCAATCCCCATAAACAGTAATTGGACTGCCGCTAGGAGCTTTGAGGTGTATCCTCTTACGTTTACATATGATTTGAGCTTCGTTGGCAGCTAGCCAATCAAATACCCAATAATATATCGAATCCTCCTAAGGTGAGAAGGAATAATCTAGAAGGGAATTTATGACCCTCTATTTCTATGATGCAATCCTCTGTTACTTGAAATACTGCCGAATTTTTACCAACGGCAGTTTGTACGCTAAAGACCTTTACTATGGTGTTGATAGTGCAACCTAGTTTACGACTAAATGCATTGGATATAAAACTTTTACTAGCACCAGAGTCAAATAAAATAGCAGCATGTTCGTTATTAACTAGGAACGTACCTGACACAACATCAGGGTTTCCCCTTGCTTCCTCCTCAGTCAGAGCGTAGGCTCGTGTCCTAGCCTTTGGCTGTTCTTGTTCCTTTTCTTTTCCCGAACCAGATTGTCTGGTTTTTCTGCAACTCTTGGTCAGATGTCCAAATTGTCCACAACTTTGGCATTTAGTGTCTCTCAAACAGTAGCGAGAATAGTGTCCCGCCTTTCCACACCTATAACATGTGGTGGTGCCGACTCGACACTCGCCAAGATGTTTCCTTCCACATTTCTTGCAAGTTTCATACCCTTCTAACCTTGGTTTCTTAATTTTGGTTGTTACATTCCCTCTTCCGGTGCCTCTAGACGGGTTATCCCATTTTCTCTTTTGGGTCTCTGTTGGTGGGTCCTCATTGGCATAATCGTCGTAGACGATTCCGCTCAGATTCACCACCGACTCGAAGATCGAGGGTAGGTTGGCTTTCACATAGACACGGACCCTTTGAGGTAGGCCCTTCACATAATACTTGATCATTCGCTCTTCTGTCTCCACCAGGTGGGGTACCAGTTGAGCTAACTCATTGAATCTAGAGGTATACTGGCGGTGCGTCTTGTTGCCAGCCTTAAAGTTTAGGAATTCGTTTTCCACTCGATCAATTTCGTTCTGGGGACAGAACTTTTGAATTATAAGCTTCTTCAGGTCTTCCCATGTCATTCTGGCGATAGCGTTTGGCGACTTTGTTCTCTGAATGTTTCTCCACCAACCTAGTGCTTCATTGGTGAAAGAATGAGCAACATATTTAACCGCCTGGTCCGGTTGACACTCGCTGATGTTAATTACAGCGTTCATCCTCTCAATTCATTCGAGCATTGCCACTGAATCCTTGCTCCCATCGAACTTGGGTGGGTCTCCGTCTTTGAATCCTTTGTAAGTGTACCCACGATTGCTTGATCCCATTTTCACTTCATCCCCATCACTATCATACATTTTCTCTTCATGGCCTCCTTCCTCATCCTCTTTACTTTTCTATAGTGCCTCGGATAGTAGATCAGACAATACTTTCTTCAGAGTGAGCACAACTTCACGGGCAATAGCATCCCTGACTTCGGGTTCCAACTGTATCGGCCCTGGATTGTCGTCTCCAGTTGGGGTCACTTCTGTTTCGTGCACACTCTCGGTGTGTTCTGCGTGCACACTCTCTTCTTCTTCTAGTCTTTGATTCAACGGGGGTCTACCTACTTGGCCAGTGCGACCGCCTCGGCGTCCTGTTCTTCCTCCACCAGCCATAATTCTTAGTTTCCTGATAGTTATAGAGGGAATACATCAATGACATTCCTTCAGATCATAGTTTAGAACAGTACGAGCAAGGTAAATTTTTAATTACAGTGACCGGTTTGTGATTACTAATTTACATTGCTTTTCGGGTTCAAAACTCTTCAAATCGGTTGTGACATTGACATCTATTTGTTCTAAGTTAAGATATCTATTCTTATCCAAGTGTATTAACTCTAGTACTTACTTACCGTGCTAGCGTTGGCGTTGGTTACCCATACTGACATCCGTGCGTTGGTCCCATAATCAGTTTGAGTCCAGACATTTAGGGATGTCTGAATCTCTCAAATTATTGCTCTGATACCAACTTGTAAGGCCCCAACCCCGGGTGACCTCACTTGTTGGATTTACTCATAAACATAGTCGTAATTACTGAACTTAAATTTAAAACATTCAGAAGTAGCGGAAGCAAACATCATTCAAATTACATGTCATCACAGCGGAAGTCTTAAAAATTGAAACATAACATTGTCTTAACATAAATAAAAGTGGGATGTCAGTCTCGTGCCGGGTAACCTTCACGCCTTCACACGACCCTTCCTTTCTGTACCTGAAATGTGTAACACCCAAAATAAAAAGAAAATAAAATTCAAAATTTCACTCCCTCGCGGTACGCGAGGGAGATTTTGACAAAACCTCGCGGTACGCGAGGGGACTGCTTATGCGCCAGAAAATCACCTTCTCGCGGTACGCGAGAAGATCTTCGATGAAGTCTCGCGGTACGCGAGGGAATAGTACACGCGTCAGGGCCAGAAAACACGTGTCATTCACCCTTGCCACCAGCCGACACGTGTCATGCTGACTCAGCACCGTTCGTGACACCTCATCCTCTCGCGGTACGCGAGAGATTTCCTTGGCTGGCCTCGCGGTACGCGAGGGACCGGAATTCCAGCCTATAAAAGGCCTTCAAAGGGGATTGAATTCTGTACAGTTTCCAAACGTTCGTTTCACACAAACCCCGTTCTTTCAAGCTCCACGACATCCCGAAGTGCTATCCAAGAGTCCAACGAAACCCTGCTCAAGCCGTAGTTCTGTCCAAATCCCGCGAAGTAGGTATCATTAAAACTATTCATATATATATATATAGCCGCAATTATATATATATTCTCTCATATATATTCTCGTTAATCGTGTCTTCCCTAGGAAGAAACGTGTCGAGGTTCTGCTCAAATTCCGAAGCCTACAACCCTACCAGCCATCAAAAATCAAGGTGAACACGTTTAACGCTTTTCAAACGATAAAACCATTTTATTTACGAAAACGGCATGAAACAAATTAAATGCTTTAATCATAAGGGTAATCTACGTGATAGCATTCAGGCCATAAGCATACGTAGATTTGATCAAATGGTATACATGTGACGGGTGAAAGTCCGGTCCGTGGCTGGGTACAGATCATGAAAGGGGGTATCATAAGACTGAGGATATGGTTCCTTAGCAGATTATACGAGGGACGAGTTCCTGAGTATCATATAAGACTAAGAACAAGGTTCTTAGCATCACGACCCTGGGAATAGGCTATCAGTCTGAGACATAGAGCTCAGCCAGTTGACCCCATGGCAGTTAACCCAGTGTATGTAGGTGGTATATATTTCAGGTGAAAAAGACTGCTGAATGTGTAGATTTACCATACAGAAACGTGCTTAAAGGCTTTAATTTGGTTTATGTTAGAAATCATTTTCGTGTCAGTTAAATGTGATTCACCGGCTTTATGCTGATGTTCATTTTCAAAACGTTTTTCACAGGTAGTGAAAGAAATCATTAAATTCAGGGTGGTGCAGTAAAGACAAGATCTTTAGGCATATTTAAATCCCTGTGGCAGACTAATACAAGACCAAATGTTGGAACGGACGTAGATCCTAGACATTTTAAATGGCTTGTATTATGTAAATTAATTCAGCAGATGTACATTATATAATAGACTTTTGAATGTCTATTATCATGAAATGAAAAGGGACGTGGATCCCAAGTTTTGACAAAAAGTACAGAATTAACCCTTGAGGTTATTTACATGACATTTCATTACAAAAAGGGCATCAAGTAAAAACAAAGACTTCCGCTGTCCAAATATATGGGACCTCATTCAGATACCAGCGTTGTCTCGCGACGCCCGGGCAGGGGTAGCCCGGGGTTGTGACAGGTTGGTATCAGAGCCACATTTAAGGGTTTTAGCAAAATTAGATACTTGTATGATAGTATATTAGCTTTAACCAATAGTTGTGCCTACTGAACGAACGGTAGGAAGATGCCTTTAACATAACCAATAAATTTCAGGATGACAGATCCATACTATTACCCTCATAACTACCCAAACTTCTTCCCTGGAGAATCATCTAATCAAGTAGTAACAAGCTATGATGATTATGTCCACTACCTACCGACCCCGGAGAATTGGAACAGAATGGTCGCAGAACAAGTGGAGCAGACTCAAGCAAGGCTTGAACCTCTGAGAGAAGAATCAGAGTATTCAGTGGAAATGGAAGATTCAAGAGAATCTTTACGTCCTGTTATGACATCTATGCCACTACCTCAATCGTTAGACATAGTATACCCTACCGGAACAATTCAAGAACATCCACCCAGTCCAAGTGAAGAAACTCCACATTCGATTTCTGAATCCGACAAGGCTGCCGTTTGTGAAGGCAGTGGTGGAAAGTATTTCTTTGATCCTATTCCAGAACATCCCGTTTTCAAGGAACCTTTCTTCTATGTAGATCCCTCCGATGGACGTCAGTATGCAACCGACGGAAAAGTCGTGTGGTCTGTTAACTCAGCATATCACGATCTTAGGATGGGACACAGGGAACCACCTCCTTGTTATGGATACCATGATGAACTGCCAAAATCAATTGATGAACACCTCGATCGTGCTTTTAGAGAGGCTGACGATCTACGTGCTGAACTGTACTTCACCAGACAAGTCGTAGTTAAAAACGAACAAACTATATTTGACTACGAACTAGCCCAGGAAGACAGGAAATACGCAGAACAATGGGTGGCAGATCAGTTGATCCAGAAGGGTGCTATGACCGAGACCCTGGGGAGATTCTATCAAGATTTGGGAGATGTGCTTCTCGATTAAAGTTAATGATAGTATTTGTATAATTAGCTAACCCTACGTGATATAGATGCATATCTATATTTCTGTATTTGTAACAAATAGATGAAGTTTAAGCGATAATAAACTTCAAATTTTGACCCAAATTCTTGTCTTGTATTCTTAGATGTCTCAACAAAATAACAATAGCGGTCCAGCTACCTACATTACCAAGGAAAAAGGAAAAGAAATTAATAATAATCCTGAAATAGCTACTCAACAACCAGAATTGCAACAACTGGTCAAACAAAGCATTAAAGAAATGCTTCCTGCCATAATAAAGGAAGTACAAGAAAACATCAAAACTCCAAGCTATGTAACCTCTCATTCAAAAAGAACAGAAAACCCTTCGAAAACCAACACAGAGCAAGTAGCAAGCTCTCGTAGAACTCAAACCTCGAAAAGGTCCAGAACATCAAGCAATAAGTATTCTGGATCTGAAGAATCCTTAAATTTAAGCAGTGAAGACTCTGAAGAAGAAGAGAATGAAACAAAAAGGTATAGACACAAAGGGTGTTCTTACAAAACCTTTCAGGACTGTAAACCTTATGAATTTAAGGGCACCGAAGGCGGTATTGCTACTCTTCACTGGCTAGAGAAGATGGAGTCAGTAATAGCAATTAGCAAGTGTGCTAAGAAAGATCAAGTACTGTATGCTTCAAACTCCTTCAAAAATGAAGCATTGGAATGGTGGAATTCAATCATTTCTGCCAAAGGGAGGAGAAAGACCAATGCCATGGATTGGAAAGAATTTCGGGCAAAGGTGAAAAAGAAATTTTGCCCCAAGACTGAAAAAGAACAAGCTGAAAGAAAATTTCTGGAGCACCGAATGGTGGGTACCAACGATCGAGAGTATACCACCAAATTCTTTGAATATGCTCGATTGGCACCTCACCTGGCTAAACCTGAATCAGTTCTCATAACTCGATATATTTATGGCTTAGTTCCAGAGATCCGTGATTTGGTAAAGGTTGTCTCACCAAAAACCATTGAGTCCACCGTAGAATTGACCGGTACCATGACGGCTGGACTAATCAGAAATATAGAGGAAAAGAAGAAAGTCGAATCCTCTACAAAAACAAAACCCGAAGCCAAAAGATTTAGCAAAAGCTTTGGGCAAAAAGGATTTCCATTTAACAATCCATCATGCAAAACGTGCGGACGCAGGCATAGTGGAAAGTGTGTTTTTGAAACTCCATTCTGTAATCATTGCAAGGTCTCAGGTCACACTACTGAGAATTGCTTCAAGAGAAAGGGAATGATTACTTGTTTCAATTGTGGAGAGCCAGGGCACATCAGCACTAATTGCCCTAAGTTTGCAAGGACCGGAAGAGCTGGAGGATCAGGAGCCAAGATCACTCCAGAAAACAAAAAGACCGTACGAGCTTTTGTCATGAATGCTAACCAAGCTGAGAGAACGCCGGACGTAATTACCGGTACATTTCTTCTTAATAATGTTTATGCTAAGGTCTTATTTGACTCAGGTGCGAACCGGAGTTTTATAGATTATAATTTCTGTAATCTATTAAACGAACCATTAAGTCCCTTAGCTGAAACATATGAAGTAGAAACAGCGAACGGTGATTTGATAAAAATATCCCAATCACTGAACAACTGTTACATTACATTGGCTGGTTTCACTATCCCAGTACAATTGTTACCAATGTCAATAACTGGCTTTGACATTGTTTTGGGGATGGATTGGTTATCCAATAACCAAGCCGAAATCCTTTGTAATCAACAAGTTGTAAAACTCGTTACACCAACAAACAAAACTCTAACTATCCAAGGTGATAAACCCACAAAACCTATCCAGATAATCTCCATACTTAAAGCAACCAAGTGCTTAAGAAAAGGATATCTGGCATGTCTGGTATCAATTACTGCCTTGGAAAAGGAGAAAAAGATAGAATCAGTACATGTAGTATCTGAATTTTTAGACGTTTTTCCTGAAGAACTGCCTGGATTACCACCAGAACGAGAGGTAGAATTTCGAATCAACCTTGTACCTGGTGCAACTCCAATTGCCAAATCCCCGTACAGACTGGCACCCACAGAAATGGCAGAACTCAAGAAACAATTGGATGAACTTCTTGAGAAAGGTTTTATACAACCAAGTTCTTCACCCTGGGGAGCTCCAATTCTCTTTGTTAAGAAGAAAGACGGATCAATGCGCATGTGTATTGATTATCGGGAATTGAATAAAGTTACCATCAAAAACCGATACCCGCTTCCACGGATTGACGACTTATTCGATCAACTCCAAGGAGCTTGTCATTTTTCAAAGATCGATCTTCGTTCAGGTTATCATCAGTTGAAAGTGCATGATAACGATATCTCGAAAACTGCATTTCGAACACGGTATGGACATTTCGAGTTCACGGTTATGCCATTTGGACTTACAAATGCTCCTGCCGCATTCATGGACATGATGAATCGTGTCTGCAAACCTTACTTGGATAAGTTTGTCATAGTTTTTATTGATGACATACTTATTTATTCCAAAACCCAAGTTGAACACGAAACTCATCTCCGAACCATACTTGAACTTCTTCGAAAGGAAAAATTATATGCTAAGTTTTCCAAATGCGGATTTTGGTTAACGGAAGTACAATTTCTTGGTCATGTCATAAACGTGAACGGAATTCAAGTAGATCCTTCCAAAATCGAAGCTATATCCAAATGGGAAATTCCCAAGTCACCCACCGAAATTCGTAGTTTTCTGGGATTAGCGGGATATTACCGCCGGTTCATTCAAAATTTTTCTCGTATAGCAATCCCACTCACATCCTTAACTCGGAAATCTGTAAAATACGAATGGGGACCCAAACAATCTGAATCTTTTGAAACTTTGAAACAAAAACTGACAAACGCACCTATCTTATCCTTACCAGATGGTATTGAAGACTTCGTAGTTTACTGCGACGCCTCACATACTGGTTTAGGTTGCGTATTAATGCAACGCAAGAAAGTCATTGCTTATGCATCTCGTCAGTTGAAAATTCATGAGAAAAACTACTCAACCCACGATCTAGAATTGGGCGCTATAATCTTTGCTTTGAAATTATGGCGACACTATCTCTATGGGGTTAAGTTCACAATCTACACTGATCATAAAAGTCTCAAGTACATATTTAGCCAGAAGGAGTTAAATATGAGACAAAGAAGATGGATGGAAATCCTGAATGATTATGATTGTGAAATTTGTTATCATGAAGGAAAGGCAAATGTAGTAGCAGATGCCTTGAGTCGAAAAGAAAACGTCAAGCCAAAGAGAGTACGTTCTCTCAGACTTGAACTACAAATTGATCTTGTAAGTCAGTTAAAAGAGGCACAAGAGTTAGCTTTGAAAGAAAGTAACTTTGAAAAAGAAGGAATGAAAGGAATGCTTGATTTACTGATCAAAGGTGAAGATAATATCCTTCGCATGAATAAACGTATTTGGGTACCAGTTACAGGTGATCTTCGAGAGCGAATCCTCGAAGAAGCACACAAGTCCAAATACACCATGCACCCAGGAAGTGATAAAATGTACAAAAACCTCAAAGAAAGTTACTGGTGGATTGGTATGAAAAAGAACATTGCTATCTACGTAGCAAAATGTTTGACTTGTTCCAAAGTCAAAGCCGAACACCAAAAGCCAGCTGGATTATTACAACAGTTAGAATTACCAGTTTGGAAATGGGAATTGATAACTATGGACTTTATTACCAAACTTCCTCGAACCACTCGTGGAAATAATGCAATCTGGGTTATCATTGACCGTTTAACCAAATCAGCTCACTTTCTATCTATCAAGGACACCATGAGTATGGACAAAATGGCGCAAATTTACGTTAATGAAATTGTAACGTTACATGGTGTGCCTCTATCCATAGTGTCAGATAGAGATAGTCGCTTCACATCTCGATTCTGGCAAAGTTTTCAAACAGCTCTAGGAACTCGATTGAATCTTAGCACTGCTTATCATCCACAAACTGATGGGCAGAGCGAAAGAACCATACAAACCCTAGAAGATATGCTCCGAGCCTGTGTGATAGACTTTGGAGGTAATTGGGATGATCATTTACCTCTAATGGAATTCTCATACAACAATAGTTATCACACAAGTATTCAGGCCGCACCATTTGAAGCATTGTACGGACGGAAATGTCGAACGCCTGTATGTTGGTCAGATATCGGAGAAAATCAGTTATCAGGACCAGAGATAGTCCAAGAAACCACTGATAAAGTATTACAAATACGTGAACGTTTAAAAATGGCTAGAGATCGACAAAAGAGTTATGCAGATAAACGAAGAAAGCCGTTAGAATTTCAAATCGGTGACAAGGTATTATTAAAAGTTTCACCTTGGAAAGGTGTTATTCGTTTCGGAAAGAAAGGAAAGTTAAGTCCACGTTTTGTTGGACCTTTCAAAATCATTAAACGAATCGGATCTGTTGCCTATCAGCTTGAACTACCAGTAGAGATGGGTGGAGTACACGATGTATTCCATGTATCAAACCTACGTAAGTGTTTAGCTGATGAATCCTTGCTTATGCCTTTACAAGATGTGGAAGTAAATGAAAAGCTCAAATTCATCGAACGCCCGTTACAAATTGAAGACCGACAAATCAAAAAGCTTAAACGAAAGCAATTGGCGTTAGTCAAAATAAGATGGGACTCCAGGCGTGGCCCAGAATATACTTGGGAACTTGAGTCAGAAATGCGCAAAAAGTATCCACATCTCTTTCAATGAATCTCGAGGACGAGATTATTCTAAAGGAGGGGAGGATGTAACACCCAAAATAAAAAGAAAATAAAATTCAAAATTTCACTCCCTCGCGGTACGCGAGGGAGATTTTGACAAAACCTCGCGGTACGCGAGGGGACTGCTTATGCGCCAGAAAATCACCTTCTCGCGGTACGCGAGAAGATCTTCGATGAAGTCTCGCGGTACGCGAGGGAATAGTACACGCGTCAGGGCCAGAAAACACGTGTCATTCACCCTTGCCACCAGCCGACACGTGTCATGCTGACTCAGCACCGTTCGTGACACCTCATCCTCTCGCGGTACGCGAGAGATTTCCTTGGCTGGCCTCGCGGTACGCGAGGGACCGGAATTCCAGCCTATAAAAGGCCTTCAAAGGGGATTGAATTCTGTACAGTTTCCAAACGTTCGTTTCACACAAACCCCGTTCTTTCAAGCTCCACGACATCCCGAAGTGCTATCCAAGAGTCCAACGAAACCCTGCTCAAGCCGTAGTTCTGTCCAAATCCCGCGAAGTAGGTATCATTAAAACTATTCATATATATATATATAGCCGCAATTATATATATATTCTCTCATATATATTCTCGTTAATCGTGTCTTCCCTAGGAAGAAACGTGTCGAGGTTCTGCTCAAATTCCGAAGCCTACAACCCTACCAGCCATCAAAAATCAAGGTGAACACGTTTAACGCTTTTCAAACGATAAAACCATTTTATTTACGAAAACGGCATGAAACAAATTAAATGCTTTAATCATAAGGGTAATCTACGTGATAGCATTCAGGCCATAAGCATACGTAGATTTGATCAAATGGTATACATGTGACGGGTGAAAGTCCGGTCCGTGGCTGGGTACAGATCATGAAAGGGGGTATCATAAGACTGAGGATATGGTTCCTTAGCAGATTATACGAGGGACGAGTTCCTGAGTATCATATAAGACTAAGAACAAGGTTCTTAGCATCACGACCCTGGGAATAGGCTATCAGTCTGAGACATAGAGCTCAGCCAGTTGACCCCATGGCAGTTAACCCAGTGTATGTAGGTGGTATATATTTCAGGTGAAAAAGACTGCTGAATGTGTAGATTTACCATACAGAAACGTGCTTAAAGGCTTTAATTTGGTTTATGTTAGAAATCATTTTCGTGTCAGTTAAATGTGATTCACCGGCTTTATGCTGATGTTCATTTTCAAAACGTTTTTCACAGGTAGTGAAAGAAATCATTAAATTCAGGGTGGTGCAGTAAAGACAAGATCTTTAGGCATATTTAAATCCCTGTGGCAGACTAATACAAGACCAAATGTTGGAACGGACGTAGATCCTAGACATTTTAAATGGCTTGTATTATGTAAATTAATTCAGCAGATGTACATTATATAATAGACTTTTGAATGTCTATTATCATGAAATGAAAAGGGACGTGGATCCCAAGTTTTGACAAAAAGTACAGAATTAACCCTTGAGGTTATTTACATGACATTTCATTACAAAAAGGGCATCAAGTAAAAACAAAGACTTCCGCTGTCCAAATATATGGGACCTCATTCAGATACCAGCGTTGTCTCGCGACGCCCGGGCAGGGGTAGCCCGGGGTTGTGACAAAATGTATACTAAAAGTCAGCTAAAGCTGGTGAGTTCTAGTTTAAAACTATTAAGTATGATCATTCTTTTCTTTATAAGTATACATAATTATATACATTCATAACTTTTGCTTTTCTTTCATCTTTCTTTTGTGATTACATATATATAAACACGTATTCATAAACTTTTGCTTTTCTTTCATCTTTCTTTTGTGATTACATATATATAAATACGTATTCATAAACTTTTGCTTTTCTTTCATCTTTCTTTTGTGATTACATATATATATATATATATATATATATATATGCATTCACCTTTTTTTTTCTTAACTTTCATGGGTCATACACTTAAGGGTGATCAACCAGTCATTTGTTTGCGAATGTCACAAAGACAAACGCCACGGTCCATCGTCATGGCCCGCCATTCTTACAACCGTCCGAAAACTTGTGTCCGTCCGTAATTTTATTCTTACAACCGTCCGGCAACTTGTGTCCGTCCGTCATGACTTACAACCGTCCTACCGTCGTAGGCCGTAATTCGCCCGTCTACCCGAAAGTATCCGTTTCCCATGCGACTATTATTTATGCAACCGTTCTACTATTCATAATATGCCATTTGCTTCGACCGTCCATTAATGGCTTTCGTACGTCCTCTCTGATGAACGTATTTGTCCCGGTTACAAAATAGTCACGTGGTCGTCCGTCTACCGAAGTAGCCGTTATCATCGAAGCGTCCATAAATTTTTTTTTATACATGGCAAGCAATATATACATGGATATAAAGCAAGATTTCGTTCTTACACATTGTGTTATTCTTTCATTCATTCTATATAATCATACGATTCATTCTTTGTGCATAATTCATTTTCGTATATATATATATATATATATATAATATATATATTAGTATATCACGTATGATCACATTAGCATTCATATCATTTATTCATTTAGTGTATACATTTCAGCCCCAAAACATTTAATAAGGTTTGCACATAACATAGAAGGGGGCACATAGAACTCACCTGAAAAGCTAGTCTTGGTTGTCCTAAACAAAGGTCCAACAACGTCACGCACGATCTGAATTAGGTAGTTTAAATACACATCAGACCCAACCCCGACTCTAATGGTTCAATCATTCTAAACATACTGACTTTACTTACTGGTCTGCTACCTGCGCACTTAGTAAGTGCGCAGGGCCTTGCTCATGCGTACTTGATAAGTACGCATGATCTTTCTCCTGCGCACTTGGTAAGTACGCATAATCTTTCTCCTGCGCACTTATAAGTGCGCAGGACGTTCATACTGCGTACTTGATAAGTACGCAGCACCTGTTTCCTGGACAAGTCCGCAATTCTTGCATGTTAATCCAATCATGCTAATCTTACAATTTTCTTTGATCAAAAGGTGCGGTTTTCACTCTAGATGCTAGTTCTAAGCTTATTTTCAAGTTTCATCCATAAAAACGTCTCCTATTTAGCTAAAACCCGAGAAACCCCAAAACAAACAAAAAATCAGATTATGGTCGAATCGTTACCTGGATTGGACTTCTGATTCGGAGGTTTAACTCACGAGCTCAGAGGTAACGTGCTCCTTCAATCTCGTGTCGATCTGTTGACTTTCTCTTTCTACACCCGAGCACCCCTTTCTCTCTCTAGAATGATGAAATGAAGATGAAATGGTGAAGTGGGCTGCCTTGCCCCTTATATACCTAGGCTTTCATCTGCCCGTTGGAGCCGAGCCCAAGCCCATCCGTTTTTCTTTTGTTTTATGACGATTAAGCCTCTATTGCATTATTGTTTACTAAATTACTATTTTTGGGATGTTACAATTTAGAACTCACATGTACTTGTCTTACTCTTACAACTCTCTAACTGTGTCTGCTAGACGAAATGCTAGAAATATGTAGTGAATCAACGAGTGAAATCAATCAATAAATTGTATAGTGTTTCATGTGCAATGTCGCCAACGCAAGTCAGTGTTTCTAGGGCAGTGTCGCCAAGGGACATGATCAGTGTCGCTAGAACTTACGTTCAGAACTTAGCATCGTTCTCTTATAATGTCGCTGACTACGAGTGTCGTCAACACACAATGTCGCCATGGTGACAGGCGACACTCCATAGTGTCACTGGGGGAATGACACTTGTTCCAATCATTGGTGATCTTGGGAAACACACAACATCCTCCATCTATAATCTCTACTAGTGTCGCCACATGAAGGTTGCGACACTTCGACACTAGTCAGTGTCGCCTGATGAACAACTTGTTCAAACAGGTTCGTTTCCGATCCAAAACCCCAACTTTTTACATCCAAATGTTTATCTAGCTTCCATGAAGCTAGATCTAAGCTTTACTCCACTTTTATCACATAAAAATCTGATCTTTATGTTAATAACTCATAAAAGCCCTAAACTCACCAATTGTTTGATCCTTAGCTTCTGTTGATGATGAGGAACGATCCTTGATCTTTACAAATCGAATTCTAACTTTCTCTCTCTAAACTCTCTCTAGCATTCTCTCTCTAAAACATGCAAGTGAAAGAGGTGAATGTGTAGCTAGGGTTAAAACCCTCCCTCCCCACACCTCTCGTCTTTCGTTTAATCCCGTCGATCTTTTATTTCATTTATCCCCCGAGCCTTGGTTATAGAACATGTCTTTTATCCATTGAATGGCCACGCAAATAGTTGAATGTCATATTTTAATGTTTATGTTAATATTATCTATCGATTGATATTCTTTTTGTTAAGCTGTACGCTCACAATACATACTAGTTGCATTTAGACATTGATATAAATCTATTTGAAATGAGAAGCACAAAAAAAATGGTAAATTAGATGGATCGAACATAAACCAAAATCCTAAAACTATAAAATATAAGTATATAATGAAAAAGGAGAGGCAGAAGTAGTGTTTAAATGAGCTGGAGCCTTTTGTCTTACTCAACAGTGCTCCAAATAATATATGCCTGAACTATTATTTAAGGAAAACATAAAGTGAAGCTCTAGAAACTATATTATTTGGTCTAAATGATTATAAAATGAATTAACATATACAAAATACATTTAATATGTTAATTTATCTAAAAATAAAAACAAGTTGTACATTTAATATGTTAATTTATCTAAAAATAAAAATAAAGTTGTACAGCATATGTCACTCTTAATTAAGCTTTACATATCGAAGAGGCTTTGTTTGGTGGTACCTAGTGACTTTTTAATGGGGGTTATGGTTTGATTCCGGGCCACAGAAAAAAAAAGAGATATGTGGTTAGTTCATGGGGTTTATCAAAATCGGGTATATCACCAAATCACATACCATCTCATACCCTGTTACCTGACCCTATACCCGTCCCGAGTGTTTCAGATATTCCCATCGGATTCGGGTTTTATTGACATCCCTAATTGCATTTCAATTATTTTCTTATATTAAAAAAAAACTGAAAAATAAAATAATTTATTTTGTTATAAGTGTTCTCCCAAATAAATGTACGTTGTTCTACATAGATCCTCCGCAAATATAGTGTTAGCATCATTTTTATAGATTGATGACATCACTTTTACCTATTTACTTGATGATTCTATATTTGTTTAGATGATTTAATGATTTATAATAGGGGTGTTATAAAATATCTGAATGTAAAACCAAACTTGAATCATCCGAAATTCCAAATCATCTGAAAATTCGAATATACATCCGAAATTCCGAATCATTTGAAAATTCGAATATATGAATTTTCGAATTCGGATAGTAATTTTAAAAAGTTTGGATATTTCAGATATTAGTATATCCGAAATATTATAATTATATATGTTTTTTTATTTGTTTTTATAATTTAAAATATAAAAAATTAACCTGAAATATTATGTTTATACATGTATATTTTTCGTTGTTTTAAAGCTTTTTTAATTATTTTTATAATTTAAAAGTATCATATTTATATTTTTTATTGTTTCGGATATCCGTCTCACTATTCGAATCCGTATCCGAAAATTTTCGATACGAATTCCGATAGTTAAATTAGTTATCCGAAAATTTCGAATATTCAAAAATTTTGGATATTCAAATGAACACCCCTAATTTATATGGGTAATATCATATAAGGGAAGGGTTCAATAATAACCAGTTTTTTATGTAGTAACCGTGATAACCACTATAAAACAATCACATAATTTATAAATTATTTTTTATTTTAATTGTTAAAATAATATTTAAGTATCTTGAATAAATATTTTGAACGTAAATAGAGAAATGATAAGACTTACACATACGTAACAAATATTGTTACTTATACGTGACACATAGTGTTTACATATGTGTAACATTAACATAATGATAATTGATACATATACGTAACACTATATTTAAGAGTGATTATCATGGTTATCACATAAATATTGATTAGCATTTGAACTCACTCTATCACATAAAGTGTTACATATTTAATTAGATAATTAGTTAATAAAATTTTCATATTATTAAATGACGACTAATTCAGTACAAATTATTTATTTAAGGTGACTATACAAACACATAGTTTATCTAAGATTAGATTATTTATTTTGAAAATAAAGTACTTAATATATATATTAAATAAGAATATTCTTTTGGCTTACAGTGATCCAACAAATATTGGCATCATTGGGAATGTTACTTATCATTGAAATATCAAGATGGTGACTTCCAATTAAGTCTACTCGTGCCTATGTTCACACGTTTAAGTATTTGATTTCTAATTTGGACTAGGAGTCAAAGGTCCGTTTTCAAATCCCATAAAGGTCTAATATTTTTTTTTTGAAAGGCAAAAATCTCATAAAACCAGCTAGCTAGAGACTAGCGAAACAGTACAGAAAAAAAGAAAAAAGACATACCAAGAAAAAAAAACATAAAAAGAGCGGAAAATTACCGATCAAATAGCCTAACGACTAAAAATTAAAGAGCACCATAAAGGTCTAATAGTTGTATAAGATGTAACAAGCAAGTTATATATTTATTTACATGTACATAAATAAATAAATAAGAAGTCATAATAAAATATCAAAGATGAGTGCATACTAAAGTAGAACAGTGTTAGATAATATTAGTGTCATTTAACTTTTTTGTTTAATTGAATTTACTTAATGAACAATAAGAAGTCATAATAAAACATCAAACAAGTTGGTAAGTGTGGAGTGCACATTTGTTATAGGTTCGTATGATTTATGATGCATAAGATACCTTGTTCTTTTAAGTGAGCGAAACCCACTGATCAACAGGGGTATGGGGGTAGCACCCCTGATCAGTAGGGTCCTAAGTGTGGCAACCCTAGTAGGACCCAAGGGGCAACACCCATGGATGTGGTTAAAATTAATCTTTGAAAAATGATTTGGAATGGAAATTTGCTAAAGGTTGCTTGGAATTGATCTTTTGAAATGATTGAAAATCAGTAGCAATTTTGGTCATCCAAACCAAATTGAAACATCAGTTAACTTCCAAATACTTGAAGGTTATCAGCCAATAGTCATGACGTTTCACTGCATAGGTTTATCCCTATAAATATAAGTTTTTTTGGTCTGTTTCACACACACAAAAATCCTACCAGTTTTCACATATTCTCTCTTGAAATCTCATACTCTAATGCCGTTGAATATTCATGTGTACCACGAAAATAATTTAATCTGAAATTGATCACGCGATTATCAGAGAATTCAAGTCTACATGAAGTACTATTCCTACATATAGATGTAAGTCTAATAAATGATTTTCGTAGTTACAGGAATTCTTGCTAGAGCAACTAAATAATCAAACCACATAATTCGAATATGATATTTCTGTGAATGGCACCAATATAAAACACACCGACACTGTCTTTGCAATTCTTCCTTGAGAAGGACAAGATCACTAGACCCAAGCTCCTTGAGTGGAAACTCAACTTGAGAATTGTTCTTAGCAAGTAGGACATGAAACTGTTGTCAATTAAGAATCCTTATAATTAGAAGCAGAACCTAATGGTGTGGGGGTAGATGTGCCATATATTTTTTTTGAACGGCAACGACTATATATAGGCCCCAACAAAAAGCTGGGCAAAAAAAAAATTACAAAAGATAAGAAATATCATAATCTAGCTACTTCTCCCAAAGTGGGAAGTTACAATCAGCCCTAAATTTAATCCATAAGAATGAATCTTCCTTTATCATCTCCATCATCTTTTGGACCGGGATAGAGTTCCCGTTGAATTCCTTATAATTACGAAAAATCCAGAGTCTCCAAATTGTGGCAAAAGAAACCGCAAGAATCAATTTTTTTTTTCCATTTATTTGATCCGCGTTGAGTAGACAGGAAGTTTAGCAGCTCTCCCAAAGACAAAAACTGGGCCGCCGGGTTCAGTCTAACCCAGACAAAGATGTTCCACCAGATGCAACGGGCCACCAGGAAAGTAACGAAAATGTGATCCGATGTTTCCTGTTCAATCCCACATCAGCAGCAGACCGTGTCTGTCAGCAAAGCATCCCGATCAAGCAGACCCTTTTTCGAAGCTACTCTCCCCAAGCTAGCGAACCAAGCCAGGTAGTTTGCTTTTAGCGTAGCCCATTTATTCCAGACGAAAACAATGTCAGATTCCATCTCCCCCGCTAACTCGAGCCTAACACTTTTAACCGAGTAATCAGCTCCTTGATCGTTAGGCCAGACCCATTTGTCGTTCTCTTTTGTCAATTTTATCGAGCGTAAATATGACATTAAATCACTTGTCTCCATTCAAGATCAGTTGAAGGAGTCTTCCTCCAGTCCCACTTCCAAAGATTAAATCGAGCTTAAATATGACATTAAATCACTTGTCTCCATTCAAGATCAGTTGAAGGAGTCTTCCTCCACTCCCACTTCCAAAGATTAATATTGCCAACAGTTTCATAGCAGGAAGACACCAATATATCTTTGTTGACAGCAAGTTTATAAGCATCCGGGAAACTTATTTTAAGAGGTCCCAAGTTGGTCCAATAATCTCTCCAGAATAAGGTTTTATGGCCATTTCCAATATGCACTTGAAGCCTCTCATTTAAGTTAATCCCCATTTTCCCAAGATCCTCAGCAATAGAAACAATATCTTTCCAAGAACCAGTAATAGCTTTCTTAATCGGGACCATGGACCAGCTAGCAGCGGTTTTATGAATTGATCCAATCACGCAAGCCCAAAGTTGATTCGGATTATACCTAAAACGCCACCACCATTTTGTTAACATAGCTACATTGATGTCCTTAATACTTCCTACCCCCAATCCACCATGTATACGTTTCTTTTATTAACCTATAAATGAATCGAACATTTCGTCTATGTCCCTTTATTTAAGAAACAAATGAATGTAAACAAAATTTATTATTTATTTAATTAAAAAATCAAACATAATTAAACATTATTCTCGGTCGTGAAAGTTCATTTATTTGTGTTATTTTATTTATATATTAACTTATAAGTTATTAGTAGTTTAAATGACCCATCTTGCATCAGCTCAATCATATTTTAGAACTGTATACAACTTGGTTAATCAACTAATTGGGCATCACGTGACTTTTTAACAATCGACTAATAGTATTTAAACCTTAGTTTGGATATTATTGCTTACCTTTTAACATGCTGTATATTATGGAGTCATGTAATTATAACGATTTGGTATCGTTTATTTATGTGTGTTATTTATGGGCGTTTGAGTTAAGGACTAAAACGATAAGTATAGTTGCTTTTATAGAAGTAGAGAATCCTTAGGAGATGGTTTTTTTTATTTTTTATTATGAACTAAGATCAGTGGCGGATACATGAATTTTTTTCAGAGGGTTCACTGTTTTTAGCTGCTCCAACTTCATAGGGACGGACATAAAAAATTTCGGGTCCGTTCGATAGTTCGGGTAGGGTAAGGGTCAAAGGTTCACTAGTCGTATCAGTCGGAGATAAAAATGAGCTAACTTGAAACATAAGCATATATCAAAATAACTAAAAATTAAACTTTTAAAGTAGTTGAAGCAATTTTTCAGGACCGGATTGGAGATTGAACCAAACGGCTTATAGGTTCACTGAACCGGATAAAATAATAAATAATGTCGGACCAAATTCAAGAACCGGATAAAATAATAAATAATTTAGTAACTTAAAAAGATTAATAAAAGTACTATAACAAACTTAAAAGTCGAAAAATAATATACCTAATTTAAAAACAAATAAATATATAAAATCAAATTAATAATAATTTATTATTCAACTTAAATCTAATAAAATAATAAATATACTAAATTAAAAATGTGATAACTTAACGAAGTAATAAACTATTATAGAATAAGATAATAATTTTTCAATAAGCTAAACTGATAAACGAAATAGTAATAAACTACTTAAATCAATAAAAAAAAGTAATCGTTTTTAAAATGAAACAAATTAATAGATTAAAAATAATAAACTTATTAAAATGTGAAAAACATAAAGACAAATTTTTTTTGAAATGTGATGTCTGTGCGTAAAGATAATAAATAATTATAATAATATAAAGTACTTAAATGTTTTCAAGAACTGGACAAGAGAAAAGAAAACTCAACTCATCACTCTGTCATCATCTCTCTCCTTACTATTTTTCCTTCAATTCACCTTCTTCTCCAAAAACATATTTTAGCAGCGCCGTGCAGTGCCGCGCCAGCGACCACCGGTATAAATAAATCAGATAAGCATCTTCTCCATCGTCGATGGAGATAGGGGTTCACCCTATATTTTATTTAGGGGTTCACCATAGATTTTTATATGGCGTTCCACTGTAATTTCGAAACTCAGGGGGTTCCTGTGAACCCCCTCCGTCCTACCTAAGTCCGCCTCTGACTAAGATAGAATCTCGTATATTACATAACTTAAATAAAATATAATGTAATCTGTTAACATGTATTAGTCAAAATATGTTTAAAAAATATAATTTACGTGATAGTTATAAATTTTATTAAGTTAATTATTTCATGCTCAACTAAAATTATCGGTATTAATTCGAACTCATGTCAAAATTGCCTTAGTATAAATACTGTGAAATCTGGTTATCTTTATTCTCAAAATAATTTATTGTTTTCTTTGTTTGTTTTCAAGAAGAAAATAATAATTCCAATTTTCAACCAGGCAATGAAAAGTCAACCAAGGGCATTTCTTTTGTTTACCCTACACTCTAAATTCTAGTTATTAGTTTCATATAAATACTAAGACAAAGCATCCCAATTGATTTCATTTTTACAACTTTAAAACAATATTCTTACTTTTAACAAAAACAAGAAATCTGAAGGTATCTTGAAGATCAAGAAATTAATTTGATCCAATTCAAAAGATGGCAGATAGCTGGTGGGATTCAAGAACAAGACCTTGTTTGAATTCAGTTTCAGTCACCTCCATGAATCTTTTCCAAGAAACCACAGAAAGCACCACCACAACCACTAGTGGCGGCGGCCGTGGTGGTGGGGTGTTCGACGACAACCCCAGCTTACAGATGATGGAATTAGGTCCTTCATCACAACCAATATCACAGCCTTTGGATTGGAATCAAGCTTTATAGTAAGTACTCAGTAGAACACATGTTCTTGTTTTCTTTGCAAAACCCTAATTTTCTTTATTTTGATTATCTTGATTGCTAAAAAAGTTATTAACTTTTTGATGCAAAACAGCCGTGGAGATCAAAGAAATGATGATCATCAAAGTGGTTACCAAACCCTAATTCAAGAAGAACATGGTTTGAGCCCAAACTCAAGCAATTTTCAAGAAAATCAATGGAAATCACATAAAATGTATTCCGACTCACCTTCCGAATTCAAGCAAATAAACATTAGAGGGAGTCGATTAGACGAGATTGGGCATTACCACGATGAAAACAGGTTAAATCAGGGCTTCCAACCTATGGATCAATCCTATGGAAGTAATTCTACAATAATACAAAGTTTATTTGGGTCTGATAGCACCACGAGTCTACAACAAGATTCGGGTTATGATCAAAACCAAGGAATGAGTTATTCCTATCCATCTAGCTATGGTGGCATGACCTTGTCTGGTGGTAGCAACAGTGGTGGAGAGTACGTTCCACCACCGCTGCAACAAGAATTCTCCACGAATTCACCACCAAAAGTGCAACCAATGCACTTCTCCAACAACGCACGATTCTGGAATGCTTCGGCAGCCTCCATGAATGATATTAGATCAAGCTTTTTTCCATTGCAAATGCAACAATCTCCTTCATCAACCATTAAAGATAAACCAAAGGTATAGCAATGATCAAGATTCACACACAATACCCACTATTTATATATAATATTACATCAAAAACCTAATATTTTATGTTATTTTTGTCAATTGTTTCCATATCTAACAAGAATCCCATATCTGAAATGGTGAAAAGAAGCAACACCAAATCATCATCAACCAAAAGACCAAGAAATGAGAACCCACCATTGCCACCTTTAAAGGTGCATATAATATTAATCTTGTTTTTACCCTTTATGAATCTTGAAAACACAATTAAAGTTTAAATCTTTTGTGTTAATTTGGATGGATATATCAGGTGGTGAGAAAGGAGAAGATGGGGGACAGAATCACTGCACTCCAACAATTAGTTTCCCCTTTCGGAAAAGTATGCATATATGATCATCATCTATATCTTCAGATTTTTCTTCATCATTTTCTTCTTCTTTTTGATGATTAATCTTGAAACTAAAGTCTTGATTTTTGTTTCCTGATAATACTCATAACTCATAATCTTTTCGTTTTTTCAGACCGATACAGCATCCGTGTTGTCTGAGGCTATTCTTTACATCAAATTTCTCCATGAACAAGTTAATGTAAGTTTGATTAGTTAAAATAAAGTTCATACAAAAATTAAAACAATAAATTAATGCTTATAATAACCAATGAATCTTAATTATTTCCTCAGGTTCTAAGCACACCATACATGAAAAATGCTGCAATCATGCAACAACAAAAACAGTTGCCTGTAAATTAATCAATCCATATATTAGTGTTCTAATTAATTTTTTTTTGCAATGATTAAATAATTAATCAAACTTATGAATTCCGATTGATGCAGATTATGGATAATAAACCATCAGAGGGATCAATACAAGATCTAAGAACTCGAGGACTATGTTTGGTACCGATAACAAGCACATTCCCGATGACAAACGAAACACCAGTTGATTTCTGGACACCGTCTTTTGGAGGAACTTTCAGATAAGTTTTTGAAAACAAGAAAGAATTTGTTCATGGGGCCGGTAGAGATCATCAAAGGAACTAATTCTAAGCAATGAATTATAAATATTTGGTACAAATCTGAAGAGAAAGTTAAAAAAAGATATGAATCTTTAAAATGCTGGGCCAGCTACACACAAAGTGATGCAGTTTTGGCCAATGTTAATTAGTGAGTTAATTAAAGGTGTCCATCTTTGTACATAAAAATAGGGTATATTTGTAATAATTGTAGCATTAATAATGATTAATTAACTAAAGTTTTGTGTAGGAATATGTGAGAACAGGTTCTAATTATACCATGCATAATTATAATTAATTAATTAATTATCAGATTTGTATAATTAATTAATAATTGTAATGTATTTCTTTTTAATTATAAGTATAGGTTTTATGATGATCCACAATCTCTTTAGCAACTAGCTCCTTTGCGTTGGTAACAATTTATATTGATGATTATTAATACTTGTGGCTAGCTAATGGGCTATGCTCATGAATATCCTAGAAGATATAGAGAACAACATCTGTGTATATATATATATATATATATAGTGACGAAGTTTGAAAAAAACCCCGGGGGGACTTTTTTTCCCCTGTCAGGGGGCCGGAACTATAAAACTTTCACCCCGAATACATATAAATTAACATTGTTGAGCGAAAAATCTGCTGAATACATATAAATTAGCGTTGCTGAGCGAAAAATCGGGGGGGGGGGGGGGGGCTAATAAAGATTCACCCCTGTATATATATACGCGATTATACTTATCACTACAAGAATTTAAAGCAGTTTCGTCGGGGCAATCCTGTCAACGTACAACTGTTTCGTTGGGATTTTGCCGACGAACCAATTACCGACAATATGTCGTCGAGAAAGGTAATTACCGACGAAACTGCCTAGTATTCTTGTTGTGTATGTGAATTGGCTTACAAATCATCAATGGGGATGTTGGTTAGTGTTGTTCCTTAGTTTCTACTACGTACTTTCAACTGACTTGAAACATATATAACTATAAGGTAGAGGGAGCATTGAATTGAAACTCTACTTCAATTTTAACCAGCTGATAAAAACTCAATTCAAACGGATCAAAAGTTAATAAACAACTTGTTTATAGAATATTTACGTGGCCAAAAAGATTTAAAGTTATTGTATTCCATATAGGTCTAACTTTTAAATTTAATTAATGGTCTTAAAACATCTTTTTATTAGACTATTATCATCATACAACAACTATTGTAGTAGCCATTATTTAACGATATCAACATGACCTAACAATCAAAAGGTCGTGAGTTTAAAATTTTATTAGAAACATGGTTGCAGTAAAGGTTAGTGTGTGAATCTTTGTTGTTAAAAATATGGTAAAATGATAAAATTAATTAACATGACTAAGGATCTTGAATTCTTTAAACTTCTTAAGCTTAATTATATATGAGTTATAATAGGTGATTATGATATGATTTGGAAAATTAAAGCAAATTAACAGAATACAATGTTAGGAATAAATGAGTTAATGGAAATGTGATGTTTTTGGTTGTAGTAACTTTTTTATTTATTTTATATTATATGTTTTAAGATTCCTAAAAAGGAAATGAAAGTGTTGGTGAACGAGCAATAGGGCCCACGTTTTGTTTTTTTTAATGGTCTATGAACAACTAAAAATACCCTTTAAAATTTTCTAAAAGATATTAATTAATTTATAGATCATTATATTATTTATAAAATAAATAAATACGTAACTACATAAAATATTCTTTCTTAACAATCACTTATGAAAGGATACGAATGTTACTAGTAATAATAAATAATTGACTAACTTAAGATTGAAATTTGATATTTATAAAATGAATGATAACGTCATCAAGTAGGAGGGACTTCAAATATGAGTTGCTATAGATATTCCTTGCTTCACTGTGATGAATAAATGGACGCTAAATAAAGTGTAATCATATTATGTTTACAACATATTTGTCTTATTGGAACAATATATATATCAAGTTTTCTTCCTTTTTAACTCTATATTTATACACAGTTTTGTAAATAATTTAGAATTAGCTAGCAAACATTAGTTTGGGTCATTTATGTCATTCTTAGAAAGTTAATATTAGAGTCAAGTATGTATATATGTAAAGTTAAGGGTCTAAAGTGTATGTATTTATAGTTATATAAAGCTAAGGGTCTAAAGTGTATGTATTTATAATTATAAACTGACGCTTAGGAATAGATGCGTCGGGTTATATGAACCTTCAAACCATATGTATCGAATCAATGTGTATAGAACGAAATTCACCATTCAATAGCAAGTTTATTGTTCCAATCTTTGTTCTTTCAGTTCCGTGTTTGATTTACCAACAAACATATGGATGGCAAAGAACTGCAACCCTTACGTTGCTCGTCTATGAGTATACACTACGTCTTTTGAAAGATTGGACGAAGTTTAAAGAAGATATTATGAAGATAACAAATTCGAAAAATATAATATGTAGTCCAGTTTGAACTTTTAACATATGATATACGTTGATAAATACTTTCTAAAGGTATTTTTTTTTTGGGGGAACAATCACACAATTTTAATTGGTAACATAATATTAAAATAGTATTTGGTCCAAAAATTACATCCATATACATCCACTTGAATTCACGCAGTTATCACAACAATCTTGTAAACAAGTTAGGCATGTATAATTAAAGGTATTACGCAAAGGAGTTGCACGATTTCACCTAATAAATGAACTTGTTACAATATTATATTTACATTTATGCAATTGGCACTATTCATCCGTTTTAGAAATCCAAATGTTTTTCGTATTAAGAATATTCATGTAAAAGCAAATAAGATGAACGAATTGATTAAATGGGGCAATTACATATACCCTCTAAAAATTTCATTAATTACATATATACATCTAGATGATGGAATCGATCAAAGTGACGTTGGATATTGACATTGATCGGAAGCGGTAATAAGAAGGTTAGGATTATGATCGATGGAATAAGAATAGTCGTATTTCTTGTAAGTTTTAAAGGGTAATTTTATAAAAGAGGGGGATATATGTAATTTAAGTTTTTGGTTGGCTATATATGTAATTAGGGTTAAAAATAAGAGGAATTCTATCATTAAATAATTAAATTTAATCATAGCCATTCAACGTGAGAATTGGGTTGCAACAAGGCAAAATTGCAAAAATTTGGGATGCCTGAAGGTGAAATCATTAAATTTGTGTGTGAGCAAAATCGCACCAAAAGTTCATATCACGTAAATTAGGGTTGTCAAAAAGGTGAAATCATGTAATTTGGATATCAAAAAGGTAAAATAATACCAAAAGTACAAATCACATAAATTGTGGGTGTGAAAAAAGCATTTTTTTAATAGCAATACCTGAATATTCTACGATAATTAGGTTTCCTCGGGGCAACACCTAAAACATCCGGGACATCCCACCCTAGTAGGAACCTTCTAACTAGGTAAACCCTCTGACCTGGCCACAAACCCTTTTTTGCTGTGGCTTAGACTCGAACCGAAGACCTCCACTATGAGAAGTCTTAAGGCTACCATTGCACCATATGACCAACAGTGCGAAAATACATAACGTATCAAAAGTGTAAATCGTGTAAACTAGGGTTGTCAAAAATTCAAAATCATACTAAAATGCAAATTGCGTAAATTGAGAGGGTGGTTTGTGTCTTAAAGGCCAAAAAATCAAATATATTAGGGTGTTAAAAAGGCAAAATCATGTAAATCGCTAGAATTGAATAAGAAATGTACATATGCTAATTCAATGTTTTTTAATTAAAATTATGCGTAGTCAAGTGAATATGGATGAAAGTTTTTCATCAAAAATAACCATTTTAAATGATTTTTCATTTTTCCAGTAGTGTTCGGTCGCTTTTAAAAAATCGTTGATGGTAAAATAATGATCTTAATTTACATTTGTGAAGCTTGTGCCTAATTAAGTTTTTAATGTTAAAAGATATGAAATTATAGTCTCATAATCCAAGTCTTTGATACAAAACTACACGTGGTTTCAAGACGTTAATTAAGGAGGTTAGAAGTTCAAAGTTTTAAGGTTAATTAAGTTCAATGTATAAATACTTCTAGTCATAACATAATTTTCATATAAAGCTACTATAAAAGTTAATTTGCCACACTACACATTATTAAATGATCAAATTCTCATATTAGAATCCTAATTGAATGTTAGATATCATGTATCTTTTAGAGTTGGAAGAAGTAAATGTTTTTATTATAACTCTAGAATTTTTATCATGTGACATTATGATGATCTATAGCACATGTATTATCACATAGTTTTGGAAATTGAATATCTTAGAATATAAGGTTTAATAGGTATGAATGATGTAAGTGTGACATAAAGAAAGAAGGAAAAAAGGAGAAGTTAAAGAAAACAAAAAGGGAGTAGTCTATGTTTATGTTGTTTATTTAGAGAGGCGATAGTGACAACACTAGCTTCTCTCATTTCCCTTTAATAATACTCCTTCCCACCCAAATACTACCCCATCACCATCATTATCATACTTGTTTTCATACATAAAATTATGACTTCCCTACCTTTCTAGCTACTTGTCATTGTATACATACATTTTAGCAAAACCTTTATCAGTATTGATGGATCTTGAATCCTTGTTAAACTCGGATCCAATAATCGTTTGATAACCCATAGATTAATATCTTAACAGTTATAGTTTTTGTTGATCAATAGTAGAGCTGACATATCGTGTATACACGTACACGAAATATGTATACATGAATACGACACGATAACTTATCGTGTACTTTTTTTTCAAACACGAACCTGTTTATACCTGCTTAACATGATAAGACATGTTTAGAAACACATGTTTAAGAACCTGTTTAGTGAAACAGGTATTTACCTGTTTAGACATGTACTAACAGGTACTTAACATGTAAACATGTTTAAGAACTTGTTTAGTAAAACAGGTAAGAACCTACATATAATATCACTTTTTAATATTTTTTATTTAAAAAAAATCTTAACATGTACTTAACAGGTAAACATGTATTTTACCTGTTTAGACACGAAAATTAACAGGTAGATTCGTGTCTACCTGTTTAGGACACGAAATACGATAAGGCCATACACGATACCGTGAAGATCGTGTAGGTTCGTGTCGTGTATATGTGTACGTGTCTAAAATTGCCAACCCTAATCAATATTAAGAATAAGTTGGCGTTAAAAAAAATAGTAAGAATAAATTACACACAGTTCTTTCTTTTAACGTGTTTGCTGAATCATAATTCATTTAATTTTTCTCACAAATAATTGTTTATAAAAAGTATGTTAAATCCATATGAAATGATAATTTTAGCCTTCTACTTAAAATGATTAATAGAAATGGATTGCCTGTTACTCACAATGATAATGGAGCATGTTCATTATTTTTGGAGGTTAATTATGAGATGGTTAATGCTATTGACAGATAGTACGTGTAGAGAAACAAAATATGGAGAATTTAAGAAAGACAATAGAGAACTCTTGTTCGATTCGTGTGAATATCAAGACAAACGTAATAAAAGAATTTTAGGTTATAAATCGATAATGCTTACCGCTTATGATCTTTTTCATTTGACTCGTGCTATAAAGATGATGTATCATTTCCACTTCCAATATGAGTGAGTACCGAGTTACGTCCTATTCACACAGTGGCGGATCCAGAATTTTTTTTCAGGGGGTTCACTGTTTTTAGATGATCCAATTTCATAGGGCCGGACATAAAAATTTTCGGTTCGGTTCGATTGGTCGGGTCGGGTCGGGTCGGGCAGGGGCGGCTCAACCATTTTTGGAGGTCTAAAGCAAAGAAAAAAACATGAAAATTATGCTTCAAATGTTCACAAAATCAACTAATTTGTATTTAAGAGTCATCTACTCATTTGTTTCTATCAATTTTTTACCTCTAATCATATGAATGCTCAAGAACACACATTTAGTTCAAGAAAGAGTTCTTAGTTTTATAGCTTCACAACCGGATCAACCGAGCAGCAGTGGGCGCCGTCGTAAGGGGGTTCACCCTATAATATTTTAGGGGGTTCACCCTAGTTTTTTTACCTACCGTTACACTAAAATTTCAAAACTCGGGGGGTTCCTGTGCACCCCCCCTCGCTTCACTACATCCGCCCCTGTATTCACAGGTTATACCAAGAAAGCCATATTTCATGGGTTAATATGCAAACATGTTATTCATGTAATCATCACCGATAGCAAACCAATTTTTTACTAGTGTTACTTTCTGAAAATGTGCAATGAATCGGTGTCACTTGAGTGTCTATACATATATTACACAAAATAAAAAAGTATACTATTAAAGAAGTTTTCATCACGTGACATGAACCCTTGTATATAAGTCTGTCATTCATCACACACATAGTATTATAATTTTATAATAAAACCATATTTTACTATTTTTGCACTATTTCATTCGTTGCGGGACGTTTTATTGAATTCTTACTTTAAGTTTGTTAAATGTACAATTGTGATTGCACAAAGTACTCACTACAAGAAAACTTCTCTGATACGACGATCCTAGAGCTATGACATAATTAAAGTCCTCGGCATATGTGGGTTTTAGCGACGACATGTTGTCGATATAGGGTCATGCCAAAAACCTGATTTTTTCAACATTTTTCCGATGACATGTCATCGTAATAAAGTGAGTGGGAAGCTAAAAAAATCCACCCCATGGGGGTCTATCCCAACGACACGTCGTCGCAATAGCTTTTTTTATTTTAATTTCCTTTTATTTTGTATCATGAAAAATAAAATAAAAAGTATGTAGGTCTATACCGACGACATGTCGTCGACATAGCACTATTTTTTTCGTATACCGTCGACCTATATTAACACATTCTTGTGATGATCATAATTTTTTATTGTGTTTGTAAATTTTATTGTGTATATAGGAATTATAACAAAAGAGCCAAAATTAGTTAATCATTTCCTAGTGTAATAATTATAATAAACTTTCTTTGCATGAAAGTTATATTTCTCTATGAAAATATTAGATAATATGTGTTTGAAAGGTGTATTTCTTTATGAAATACGAGTTTCTAATTCTACTTTTTATGTGTAATTTTACACCTAAACACATATCATCACTCATTGATTCTTCTAATTCTACTTTCTAATGTAATCAACTGATCTGGATGAGACAAATTCATCCATGACAACTAATAGGCTGATCAACCTAGCAATAAAAGTTCTCGCACTTCAGTAGAATATAAAAATATTAACAAAAGAGAAGAGTTGCATCTACATTGTTGATCATGGAGTGAGATACCTTCATTATCTTATTCCTCATTTATATTATCCAGTTTTAAGAATATAACAATATATTGGAAAACTTAAAAGCATCTAATTCTACTTTCTACGTGTAATTTTACACTTGTAACACATATGATCACTTATTAATACTTCGAATTCCAAATTCAAATCAGTCCTCATTTTAGCAGTATCAAAATTGATGTGCCAAGTTCAAACTATTATTGTAATCAACCGATCTGGATCGCACAAAGTCGTCTACAACAACTAATAGATCGTTCAACGGTAAATAAAAACAAAATCGATTAAATCAAATTGTGTGAGATCGAATAGAAAGCAACATCTAATAGATCGTTCAAAGGTAAAAACAAAATATATATGTTTTGCGTTATAGATGCTTCATCATTTGAAATGTGTCATATCTGCATTGATGGTGAAAAGTTGCATAAAATTAATGATGATAAAGAACCGATGAAAATGTAGTATGCTACCAGTGATCATTAGTAGTGATTGACTGCAGTCAGTGACGGATCCAGAAATTTTTTTCAAGGGGTTCACTGTTTTTAGATGCTCCAATATCATAATAAAAAATTTCGGGTCGGTTTGATTGTTCGGGTCGGCTAAGGTTCATCACATCTCGACCAACTTTTGCAAGTTTGCATATCGAGAACTGTGTTGAAATTATTAATCATATAATGGTGACGATTGGTGATGTCGGTCTTCCTTCTTCGATATTTCGGGTCAACATACTCGGCTTACATGTTAACCATTTATCGGTCTACCTTCATCCCTACAAAAAATAACTACAAATTTTCAATCTTTTCAAGATTCTAATTTCTAGACCTTTATCAACAAATCATTCCATTTCAAATTCACAACTCAAAATCCAGTGACGAAACCAGGACTTTTTTGTTAGAGGGTCGTAATAGAATTTTTGAATTTTTTTCTACATTCTTTAGATTACATCTTTGAAAAATATATTTGAAAAATATATTTGAAAAATATATTTTTAACCTCTCTCCTTATTACGTTATTCATGTTTAACATATTTGAAAAATGAATGCATTTTTTTTTCAAACAAAAATATCGAGTTATCTAGTTATACATACTTTCAGACGATAAAAAAATATTATATAAAATAATAAACCCTAAATCAAATATTTTAACAAGTATATAAATTAATGTAGTCAAATAGTTTAAAATTTTTAAATAAAACCAAAAATAAATTTTAATAGAAAAAAAGAGTAAACAAGTCTAAAATTTTACTAGCCTGTGCACTAGATAATTCCCCCAATTTTGATTCCTGTATTCCAATAAATTGCACCCCATATGTTGTTTTTATGCCCCGGATCCAATCCGATTTGATCGGGTCCCCCAATCCCTTAATGTGTCGTGAGTTTATAAATAACTGGCCGTCGGCTTCTCCAATTGCTTTGTCTAGGGAACTCTCCGATCACTGCCCCCTTATCCTCTCGTCGGTCCCTCATGATTTCGGTCACATCCCATTTCGCTTCTTCAATTCATGGTTGGAAATGCCGGGATTCATGGAATATGTTGAAAGCTCAGCGAGGTCGTTTATCTTTAATGGACCGGCTGACTTGGCATTATCGACGAAGCTTCGGTGGCTAAAGAATCGAATAAAAGGGTGGATTACGAAGGAAAGGCTATCAAGGGAGGCTTCGTACCGCGCATGCAAAGCCAGAATCTCTGAGATAGAATCATTGGCGGAGTCGAGGTCCCTGGTATCTCTAGAATTGGAGGAGAGATTGGGCTGTAAGCAGGTGGTTGCTGCCTTTGACCTGGCAAAATTGAAAGATGCGCATCAAAAATCGAGGGTTAGATGGGCCACGGATGGCGATGAGAATTCGAGCTACTTTCATTCAAAGGTTAATGCTAATATCAGTGGCAACAGAATAAACGGGTTGCGGTTTAATGGGGAATGGGTTTCCAACCCGGTTCTCCTGAAGGACAAGATTAGGGACTATTTTGCAAAAAAATTCTTGGAGCCCATAGCTGTAAGACCTCCGATGGTCTGCCATGGAATTAATAAACTGGAAGATGGGGAGGCAGAAGCTTTGGTGGGAAGATTCACTCATGCTGAGATTAAGGAGGCAATTTGGGAGTGTAGGGATGATAGGGCCCCGGGTCCTGATGGATACAACTTTCGGTTCCTAAAAAGATGTTGGCCTTGTTTCGAACAAGATTTTTATAGGCTGTTTGAAGAATTTTTCAACGAGCCCCATATCTCTCTGGGGTGTAGCTCTTCATTCATTGCCTTGATAGCCAAGGTGACCGATCCCACAGGGCCTCACGAATTCCGTCCGGTGAGTCTTGTGGGGTGTATTAGCAAAGCAATCTCAAAGGTTCTGGTGAACAGATTAAAAAAGGTAATTGGTAAATTAATTTCTGACGAACAATCTGGCTTCCTATCGGGGAGGAGTATTATGGATGGCCCTCTTATTCTTAATGAGTTGATAGCCTGGTTAAAGAGGTCAAAATCGACGGGTATGATTTTAAAAGTTGATATGGACAAAGCTTTTGATTCTCTTAACTGGAGCTTCTTGGAGTCGGTAATGTCGCAGATGAACTTCCCGTTAAAATGGAGAAAATGGATCATGGCGTGCGTCTCTTCTGCAAGTCAGTCGGTCTTGGTCAATGGATCCCCCTCTCCGGAGTTTACTTGCTATCGGAGGCTTCGTCAGGGAGATCCGCTATCCCCGTTTCTCTTCATTATCGCCATGGAGGCTCTTTCTTGCATTATGCGAAGGGCGGTAACCTTGGGGATTTACCATGGCATTAAGTGCACGTCTTCAGGACCACTCTTATCACACTTTCTATATGCCGAAGATGTTGTTTTCCTTGGTTCGTGGTCGGTTTCAAATGCTAGGAATTTATCCAGAATCCTGAGGTGCTTTTATTTGGCCTCCGGCCTAAAGGTAAATCTTGCAAAATGTCATTTATTCGGTATTGGAGTTTCTTCACAGGAATTGGACCAGTTAGGTGGCATTCTACATTGCAAAATTGGATCCTTTCCATTCACCTACTTGGGCCTTCGGGTTGGGGCAAATATGAACTTGGTAAAAAATTGGAAGCCGGTGGTGGATATATTCCGGCGAAAATTGTCAAGATGGAAATCCAAAACTTTATCATTTGGGGGTAGAATCACGTTGGTAAAATCGGTCCTGAATTAATTACCCACTTATTTTTTTTCCCTATACAAGGCCTCGGATCAGGTTATACAAGACTTGGACCGATTGAGAAGAGTGTTTTTGTGGGGTGGTTCGGAGGAGAATTCCAAAATTTGTTGGGTGGCCTGGGATAAAGTAATCTCTCCGGTAAAGTTTGGGGGCTTGGGGTTGGGCTCTCTAAAAGATGCTAACTCGGCTTTGTTGGCGAAATGGTGGTGGCGATTTAAAGTAGAGGAGAATAGATTATGGCGAAAAGTGATTTGGGCCCTTCATAACAACACCAGATCTTGGAATTATATTCCAATAAAAATCTCCCAACCGGGCCCTTGGAAGCAAATTTATGGTATTACATCCCGCTTGATGTTGGAAGGTGTGGATATTAGTAGGCTCATCAAAGGGGTAATGGGAAATGGTAGGAACATTCATTTTTGGCGAGACTGCTGGTTGGAGAGGGAACCTTTATACATGGTATTCCCTTCTTTATTTGCCCTGGAAAAAAATAAAGTGTGTAGAGCTGCGGATCGTATTCGAATCGCAAATGGGATGGTGGTGCTAAACTGGGACTGGTCTCGCCTTCCCTTCGCTGGTACAGAGGCGGATGAACTTTTGCTGCTGACGTCCTCGCTTGCTTCTGTCACTGGCTCTTCCTCTTCGGACAAATGGCAGTGGGAGTTAGAGTCGTCGGGCATCTTCTCGGTGTCTAGCATTAAACACATGCTAGCTGACTCATATTGTAGTGCTCCGCCATATGTCTTTGATTGGAATAATTGGGTACCCAAAAAGGTGGGGATGGTAGCTTGGAGGGCTGAAAAGGATCGGCTTCCGACGGCAGAAACTCTATCCAGAAGGAACATACAAATTTCGGATCCATGGTGCGCTTTTTGCGGGAATCATTTGGAGGCTATAGAACATGTTATTTTATCTTGCGCCTTCGCGCAAGATGTGTGGCAGGTCATCTCGGCGTGGTGTAGGACGTTACCTTTTTTTGCTGCAGATGTTAGAGACCTTCTCGAGACGTGGAAATACTCTAGGGGATCTCACCGGTACAAAAAAGTGGTGCATGCAGTGACTCTTATAACTATTTGGAGTATTTGGAATCTTCGGAACTCGGTAAGGTTCGGGGAGGGGGAGGTATCACTAATAAAAACGATTGAGGAGGTAAAAGTGCAGGGATTTTTGTGGGTTCGTAACCGGGCTCGGATGCAATCTTTATCATGGGAGCACTGGAAGAAGTTTGATACATGCGCCTTTGGGTAACCTGTTTGTTTTGGTTGGGGCTTGAGAGTCTTAGTTTAGCATCTCTTGATAGTTCTTTGGGTTATTTGTTTTGCTTTCATATTCTAGTATTTGTAATTTCTGGTGTTACTTGGCTAGCTCCTAGCTTGCCTTGGTGGTAATAATATGCTGGTTTTTGTTGGTCGTTCAAAAAAAAAAGACATAATTGATGAAGCGAGTAAAAAGTCCTAGGAGTAAAAACTAGCTAACCTATTTGTTGTCAGCTAGGCTGTCTTCTCCACTTCTTTTTCTTTTCCCAAGCAAAAAACAAAAGACATTTACTTTTAAATTTATTATTTCAAACGTTATTTCCTATCTATCTCTCTTCTTCTTCTCTTTTTGTATCAGATGTAAAATGGTCTAATCGGAGTTGCCGGAAAAACACAAAGGTGGTAAGATGGTTTGCGACTGTGATCGGATCTTGATCAGTTTTTAACATGTTCATCTCTGTATAGGCGTTCACCTGGTATTTTTTTAAGGGGTTCACCCCGATTTTTCTATATAGTTTTCTACTACAAACTCAAAACTCGGGGGGTTCCAGTGAACCCCCGGGCGCCTATGTAAATCCGCCCCTGACTGCAGTAACTTTGATCATTAGTAAGCATCGGTAGTAACTAAGTACATTAGTAGCACCTTTGCAACGGTAGGAACTTGGCGAACGTTATGATTGGTAGTTACTACTTATGATCAGTGTTTTCTATTGAAGTTCCTACGGATGTAACTGTAGAGGTTATAACCGTCAACTATCATAACTTTTCATGAAGAGTTGCAACTGTTTGGTGTGATGTTTCAACCCCTATGTAAAGGATTCATTTGGTGTGTTTTCAACAACAAATTAACTTTGTTGTTCACAGAATATCCATACTCGCTCTTTGAGAGTAACTTCTTGTCTTGTCCGAGTAAACATTTCGTATATCCAAGAAATACTTTAATCTGAAAGTGAATTCCATACAAAATTCAGAAAGTTATCCAAGATATCACGAACCTACAATTTTTAGCTCTTATGATTGTACGAAGTATGTACTAAATTCCTCAAATAAATTACGAAAAATAGGTCTAAGGGAAAGAAAGACACTGAATAATCAATAAATTATGTGTTCCTAGGTGAACATGAAGGTGGGAGTGTGACCGAGTTTAAATATCATGATGCCATATTCCTGGAATATGAGTTTCCAAAACAAAGTGATATAAATAGACATTTTTCGTTATTTGAGACCACATAATCACAAGGAATATTTTGGATCCTCTATGTATGAGTGTTTATTAGGTTTAGGATTTCTATTTTGTTTCTCTGAATGTGTTCTGAAAGAAATCGGTTGCTTGTATTTCCGCTACAAACAAACTTCTGTGTTAATCTTAGTTTAAGTATCCAACACATTCGACTATTCAACTATGATATCTACTAATAAAGTATGCATTCGTTTCGCGTATGTATGACCTTCGGTTTTGGAAGTGTTGTACAACAAATCGTATTATTGGTTTTTATAAATAACTGTTGCGAGAAACAGCGTTTAACAACATACAAATGTGTGCTTGTTATAAATAACAATCACCCTTTTGCAATCACATATAGAGATATGAAACTATTCAAATGGAAAAAGAAAAGCAATATTGAGATATGGTATGATTTTTGAGATAGTCATGAAACTATTATGCAGCTCCCTTGAGTTTCTTAGCAATGGTGGCAATGTGTTTCCCCTGGTGAAACGCCTGCTCTAGCTCCAGCTCGGATGGTTGCCTAGAACCATCCCCAGCATAAGTTCCTGCACCGTAAGGACTTCCGCCTTTCACCTTCTCCATTTCAAACATGCCCGCGCCAAATGTGTATCCGATTGGTACGAATATCATTCCATGGTGAACCAGTTGAGTTATGGCAGTCAAACTGAGTCAACAAAATGGAAAATTATATTCAAAACTAAATTATAAAACTTTATCAGGATAAATGGGTAGGGGTGTGAATTTATGACATGACGCGAAAACACGACATGAATCTAACACGAAAGTCGAGGGTTTAACGTGTTCGAGTCAAATTCAGGTTGAACATGTTTAACTAAACGGGTCGTGCTTGGGTTGGCCTGGCAGGTTCGCGTATTGCTTGTTTATTTTTATAAACTTTGAGAAAATATGTTTTATGTCATAACTTAAACTCGTTGAGTATTTTATGCTAAAATTCCAAAAAGAGAAATGAGAAATGAACACTATGTTATAGTTTAAAAGTAATTATTTTATATACATTTATATTTTTCGTTGTAAATTTATAACTTTAGAGTATTATATGCGTAAAAAATAAAATAAAGTAAAATTTTCGGGTCAAACGGGTCGTGTACGTGTCAACCCACGAAAATTCGTGTCGTGTTTTGGTTCATGTGTCTGACATGGTTTTCGGGTTCATGTCAGATTCGATCCGCCAACCTGTGAACACTGCCCATTTAATACCCCTAAAATGGGTACTTACGCGGTAGTTTCTTGACCGCCGCCTTGAGATCCAGTGCTATAGAAGATGCCAGCTGGCTTGCCAGCGAGCTGTTGGGTTCTCCACAGGCCACCAGTGGAATCAAAAAAGGCTTTGAATTGAGCAGACATCATACCGAATCTTGTTGGAAACCCGAAAACAAATCCATCTGCTTCAGAGAGTTCGTTTGCTGTAATTATTGGTGCGTCGCTCTTTGGTGGTGCACTCATTTTCCCAAGCACCTCTTCGTTCAATGTCTCTGGGACCTGCATCCAGATTAGGATTAAATAATCGACTTTATTGGTTTGTTTGGCCCGAACCCGTTTCAACCCATTACCCGACCCAACCATTTTGCCAGGCTTACAAACAGTTTAAACATATTATCCAATTCTTCAAAACACAATAATCAGATAATGAAAGCACTCCTTAAAATATCTACCTGCCATAATTTGGCTTCAACTCCTTCAACTGAAGCAGCTCCTTTTTTGATTTCTTCAGCTAGCTTCTGTACATGTCCATACATTGAGTAGTATCTGCCATAGGAAAGAATTAACTGTCAGTAACCAAGACAATTGTTTATTAAATAGATAAAGTAAATTACTAAAATGTAACTTTTTTTTATCTAATAAGAAAAGAGAGAAATTTCAATTTTAAAGGACTTATTAGTGTTTATGGGCATCATAATAAATTTATGCAAATGTTGATCTCATATAAATATACAAAGAGTTGGTCAACATAATGAAAAATTTGGGAAAAAATAGGTATTTCATTGATGCTGCAGGACAGCTGAAAGCATAATTTCTATCAACCATCTATACATTGATTTGGCCAAAAGCAAAAGTTTAAGATTCATGGAATAGTTTCTTTTGGGCAGATGCTATTGCAATGCAATCAAACTTTAGGTCTAGATCATAAACTATTTTTCGAATATTTTATACTCTATAATGTAATACCTAAAGAAGAAACTGTGATTTAAAGGTTGTTTGACATCCCCAAAAAATAGTTACAACTCTGATCAAGAGCTATTATCTATGTTGTCAAAAGCCCACAAGGCGAGCGCCTAGGCTCCCAGCGCAGCTTGTCTTCTCGCTTCAAAAGCCCCATTTTCAGGCGCATTTCAATGCCAAGTTCCGGCTTAAGCCAAATTTCAGCTAAAAATCTTCTGAATAGGACTAAAACAATTACACTAAAAACAGCCTAAACTAAAGCATGTCTAAAACCCCTAAAAATGGTATTTTTATACTATGCGCCTCTCTTTTTAAGCGCTTTGCACCTAGGCTATAGGCGAGGTCTATGCGCCTTGAGTGCGCCTATGCACCTTGACAACATAGGTTATTACTGTTCAAACACACAAAGTAACAACTTCAGTGGATCATTACATACAGTCCTTTCTCCAAAGGAGGTGTTCAGGGTTGCGTATTAAAACTGGTCATCTGCGTACTACTTTTCGAACAACAATACTTTGTTTTAAGGGGGTTTTGAAAAAGCAGCAAGCACATGATCTTTCCATCACTGTTCCTTTTGAAAGGGCTCCACATTGTAACAAGCATTACTGAATGTAATACTTGTTGACCTCAAAGAACCCTCTTTGTAACTTTGTATGAAAACATCATAATTTTCTGGAGTCATGGTAATGAGTTATTAGCTAAATATTCAAATTTGTACAAAAGAATAAATATGTTCTACACCTACCACATTAATAACTTCTGTTAAAAAACATGAATATGGATATACCATGACAGATGTCAGGTGTACTTTAAGGTTCTAATACATAAATTTCAAATGGTAGGACATCACCTATACTAACAACAATGCATATCATTAATAAACTCCTTATGTAGTGTCTTAATCATTTACCTAAATCTTTTTACATCTTAAATTTCATGCACCAGGTTACTTGCTATCAAAGCACTAGCAAGTAATAACACATCTTTCTTAATCAATGTAACTTTTCCAATTCTTAAGAAAACTTTTTCATTCTTATTTCCTGGACTAAATATGATAATTCAGTAGTTATTATATCAATCAATATCACTTCATTACAACAATATATGAAACCATAGAAATAAAAGTTCTAGCACTTAATAAAATATAAAAATGTTAACAAATAGAGCAGGGGCGGCTCAACATATTTTGGGGCCTAAAGCGAACTTTGAAATCGAGGCCTTTTGTCAAAGTTTTTTAAATATTATATTTAAAAATATATGAAAATTTGTAAAATATAACTGTACAGAGCGTCAAAACGTATAATATTAATGTTTAGGCCGAATGTTATCACAGTAACCTCACATAAATAAACCTTCAATCATTTTGTTATCTTTTCTCATTTCTCTCTAAAAACACAAAAAATAGTGGATTATCACATATTTTCAGCATAAAATTTAGATTAAAGTGATTTTTCTTCAATTTTTGGGATCCTTAAAATTTGAGACCTAAAACGGTTGATTTAGTTGGTTGTATTGTATAGACGCCCCTAAAACAGAGAAGACCTGCATCAACATTGTTGATCAAATCAAGAAGTGAGATGCCTTCATTATCCTATTCCTAATTTATATATACACATATCTAATTATACTTTCTATATGTAAAATTTACACCTAAACACCTATCATCACTCATTAGTCATTAATACTCCAAATTATCATTCAAATTAGTCCTCATTTTACTCTACAAAATTCAAACTATAAATTCAAAGTCATCCACAACAACTAATAGATCAAGGTTAATAATTCAAAATTGATCCAATCAAATTGCGTCAAATCGAATAGAAAGTAACAATTATGAACAATTCAGCATCATAAACATCTTAAGTTATATATACACTTATCTTAGGCATATCCAGTTTTAAGCATCATAAACAATTGGAAAGGTTAAAAGCATTTAATTCTACTTTCTACACATTTCAAATCAGTCCTCAATTTATCAGTACCGAACTATGTAATCAACCGATCTAGATCGCACAAAATCATCCGCAAACAACTAACATATAGTTCAACGGTTAATAATTCAAAATCGATGAAATCAAATTGCGTAAAATCGAATAGAAAGCAACAATTCAACATCATGAACATGAATAAGAAACATACATGATGTACACTTTTGTAGCCATTGATGACAGTCGTCGGAAGGTGTTTTCCGGTCGGTGATCGGTCAAAGAAGCACTCAGAGTTGTATAACGCTTTGACGATTGATTGGATGAATTGACTGGCCAACGATGAGCACTAACCTCTGCTATTTATACTACATTTTTGGGGATCGATTGAAGCTGTCCAGGTGGCAAATAAATTGTAGATTTTTGTTGAATCAACGAAGGTTAGCGAGAGGGACGACGTCGTATTGGTTGAGAAAAGGATAATATTATATATGCGTGGGTAATGATGGCATGTTGTTGTCACGCCCACCATCATTTTTCATTGCTAAGGACGTCTCTTCTTAGCATACAACTATAATTACTACACTTAAAAGTTAAAACGGGCCGGGTCATATATACACGGGTTTGTAACTTCGTATTTATAAAAGGGAATTTAATAATATAAACTATAGTTTATTGAGCGATAATAATTTATACCAGCAATTTGATCGATAACGGTTATAACTTTCATTTATGTTGTAATAAGCAACCAAAGTACATACTTATCAAAGATTTACACTTGATTTTCACCTGTTTTCGCTCAAAATGATAATTATAAACAAAATTAGAAAACGTGCAAACGAAATCAAGTGAAATTAGTGTTTATGATTATGTTACTGGTTTACCCTTTACAACGAAAATGAAAAGTTGTGGGTGTTGCAGGTATGAATTATTATTTGACAATTGATTATAATTTGGATTATTAAAACAATAAAAATAAATCCCATCAGTTATGTCTATTTAATCATAACAAATTAATTCATTTAAATAGAAGTTATAAATTTGAAAAGTTAGAAAGTTTAATTAAATAATACATATTACAAATAGATGTGTAATTTTTGTCAATCAAAGTCGATGAACAATTTAACATCATTCTTTGTCAATTAAAGTAAATTTTGGTGGATCAAAGTCAACTATGTCCACTTCTGTTACGAAGCGCATGGCAAGCTTAAAAAAATGACTACAAAATGATAACATCAAGAAGTGTTTTGACCATTTTCAATCTATTAGAGTAAAATGGTTAAAATGCTCAAACCACATGAAGTAAAAAAGAAGTTTACTCAAAAAACTATCACTAAATCATGTCATTTCTATATTGATTCTTACGGTTTTTACCTTTAGAATCAAACGTAAACGATATGAATCATTTCATATACCATAAGATTATTTAAATAAAAAGTTATTCTATGAAAATGACATTTTTGTTACTAAAAATTAAGTGTGTGGCATGTGGGGTAAAAGTTGTGTAAGAAGAATACTTTGGGTTTTTAGTTTGTACTTTTTATCTGTAACCTTCGTGATTTAGGTTAAGGTAAGGGGTATACTATTTCATTCTACACATTGTCATCACATATTTCACAGTTACTTTATATTTCTTCACATTTAAGGAAATGTTTTCATATTTTCATACTGTCACATCATTTTTATTTTTAAATACAAATAACGTTTATATTTTAATAGTTTGTAAATAAAAAATAAAAAATTAAAAATTAGATTAGTTACCTATACAAGTACAACTTTTATATTTTAATAATTCAGCCGAACACACCCAGCCCAAGCTGCTTTGCCCCGTGCACGCTCGTGGAGAATTCCACGCCAAATGACCAGGATAGTGGTCCATGCGCATAGAGAGCGGTGTTCCACGGCCCACGGCCGCCAAATCACTTTCATGAATCCTCTCAACGAGGGTATACCCCTAAGCCTTAATTATGTATACTTGTTTTGGGATTTAATCAATGTGGTATACACTTAACATGTACAAGTAATATTTCAAATCCCTAATTACTTCCTTACTAATATCTCAAATTCAATTAAACTTTCGCTCCTTTCATAGAATCTTCAAGACTAAAAGCTTATGAAGACGTTGATGTTAGATGAAGACATTGATGAAACGAGTTTCTAATCTAGTATCTTATGAATGTTATATTCCAATAACAACGCATATTTTCGTGACATGACAACCATCCAACTTTCTTTTATAAATTTTTTTTTTCTTCAATTTATAAGAAATGCTAAATATGTATTTGCACATCACGACTAAATCGAATTTATACCAAATATTCATTATTTAATATAAGCTACACCGATTGATAATTAGTTGGCACGAGTTAAAGTGTCACAATTCTAAGTTTAGACGTATCTATAATTATATAAATATAAGTAACAGTTATTCCTTAACAACCCCTTTAAATATATAAACTACTATTGTATTGGCCGACTTAATTTGTTTTTTTCATAATTCACGAGGCGGCTTTGATTGTGTCAATGATTACACCATGATGATGCAAATCAAGAATCATCATATATATGGAGTTTGTAAATTGGGTGATTATAAAAAGTGATACGTATTTTGGGAGTATTTTTCATAATCAGGTTTTAAATTTTAACACTTTATATTTTCAAACACAATTCTTTTGGCCAAACAGCTTAGATTTAGTAATAAACATGTAATATTTGGAAGTAGCTTTATAAAAGATATTTGTAATTGGAAAAAAGAAACTATCATAAACTTAAATTTTGAACATTTATTACTGTTTTTATTTAGTTTAAATAAATTATTACTCGGTAAAGAATGAAAAAAGGTGGTATAGTATATTAGTATATTACCTACTAGTGTTAGAACCCGTTGGATGTTTTGTTTGAAATTTTTACATCCTTGTCTTAGGCTAAAATTTTTAACTCGTCTCTGTTTTTAACTCTTGAAAATGCAACATATAATTGACCATGAGTGAAAACCGGTTGCCTCAAGAACAATTTAACCCTTGATAGTGACTGACCCTGACTCTTATTTATTGTCATGACGAAACAAACTGAGATCGGAAATTGTCTTCTTTGTAGCTTGAAAGGGATTCTTTTGTATGAAGGCATCAAATTGATTATTGGAATAAATGTGCGAGTTCCAATATTGCTTCCAGAAATGATCTCCACCCCGATAACACGATTACCAAGAGATTTGACTTGTAATCTAGTTCCATTACATAACCCATTTTTCTGATTAATATTTCTCAACAACATTACAGGCACACCTACCTTCAAAACTAAACTATGATTTGGCAATCCTGAAAGTTTAATACCATTAAGAACATCTGGCGAGTGTAAACTTTGTTGGAAATTATCGTTCAACTGTTCTGACTGACATATGCTATCTGAACTTAAATGTTTTTTTTTCACCGGGGAACATTGACAACAAACAATCATTAATCTCCTGCATTACTTCATTTGTCGGAGCAAGTAATTAGTTAATGATATTTTTTAAAATAATTAGTTAATGATATTTTTTCAAATTTAAAATAATTAGTTACTGGTATTTTTTCAAATTTAACACGATTTCAAACAAAAAATTTGAAATCTTTACCAAATTAGTGTAATTTTCAAAATTTGAGATTTTAATATGTATGCTATATCAATAGTGAAACTTTAATTTTTAAAATCGTTCATAAATTTTGAATAATTAACCAATGTTGCCTTTTTTACATGATATTTTGTTAAATTGTAATAAAATTTGAAATCTTTACCAAATTAATGTAATTTTCAAAATTTGAGATTTTAATATGTCTGTTACACCAATAGTAAAACTTTAATTTTTTGAAATCAATCCCAAATTTTGAATAATTAACCAAGGAATACTTTTTTACATTGACTTTTGTTAAATTGTAAATTTTTAAATTTTGATAATAGGTAACTGACATTTTGAATTTGATATAAATATGAAAAATAATTTTAATTGGCAACTAGATGGATGTTTTTCTAAATGATAGTAATCAATACTTAAATTTTGTAATAATATAAAAAAATCTCAATCATGGGACTTATTTTTAGTAATTTCAAATAAAAAAAAAGTATTAACTATTGATTGATAAAATTCAAATGACTAATATAATTTGTAAAAATATATCGTATATAACTAACATTTATTTCCTAATATAAATAGATTATAAAAATATTCACTTTAACAAACAAATTAGTCATTTAATTGTTAAAGGTTTCCTTTTTTAATCATAATCTTCAATTATTTAAAAAAAAACAGGAATGATTAATTTTGAATCAAAGTTTGACTATATTGAATTGTTGGTAATTGTTTTAGTAAATCGTACATTTTAAAATGTTAAATAATTACATTCATGTTTTTTTTTGTGTAATTGTAAGTTTAAATAAATAAAGAGTTTGTTGATGTAATTGTGTAACATGTATAATAAGTCATTAATTGTTGTATTAAAACTTGAGGCAATGACTTTATTAAAAAAAATTATGTGTTAACACAATTTTTTTGAAAATAATAAATAAACAGATTTGAATGAGAAAATTACCAGATATGGGGTTGTCGGGTCCTTTACAAATTTGAAGAATGACGGATGCATCTTTAGTATAACCCTGATACAATGAAAATAAAAACTGATTCATAAAAGATTGATAATACACAGGATTCAACTTTAACATAAATTAATTTATAACTGTAACTTTAAAAGGTGTAGGGCTGTCAAAATACACAAAATTTAGGGAATGTAATGTCAAAATACAATAAGAATGTAAGATCGATTCGACATGATTATCATCAAAAACTTAATTTTTCTAAAGATTCACAACCTAACAAATTTGAAAATAGATTCAAAAAAATCTCCAGATTCAATGAGATTAGACATAATAATTAGAAGAAAAAAAATTGATCGATGCGTAAAGGTATCTGCTAGACGGAGTGTTAGCCCTATTAAAAGTCTCCACCAAAGCATTTTTTTATTTAAGGTGAAAATAACTGCACGCGATCTACAACAATTAACCGGCTACACCAAAACATTTTTTTGGCACTTTAGGTGAAAATAATTGTCCTTACGAAGGAATACCACCTTTTTTTAAAAAAAAAACCTCAAAACATTTGGTCACATGTGGCAAGGTGGTCCAATAGAGAGTGAAAATTGTTTCTATCCGTTCTCTTTTAATAATGGTTATAATTGTAGATGAAAGATTGTTTTGTTTGATTAAAACCATTTTTGATATTTAATAGAACGTTTTAACAAAAAAAAATATATAATAAATAGCAAATGGGTTTTCTTTAATATTAAAAAAAAGACAAATTGGTTTTTAATAATTCAAACTATAGCTCATTGACTGATATTATTTGAAACTAACAGTTTCAATGGTAATAATTACAACTTTCACTTTTGTTGTCAATGACATATCTAAAAATTATATTTTGGAAATCCAAAATGAAAAAAAAGTGTTGTCCTTTATTTGTAAAAGATTAAACTACATTGGTTAGCCGACTAATTTTCTGGTCAAAGTTTTCTAAAACTACTGATGAAAGTTTTCTAGATCAACCACTAGTTAGATGTTTTGAGATTGAAGAAGCATTAAAGATATAGCTTTAGCCGGAAAATAATAGTGTTAATCTATAGCATATACATGTTCAAGTATTTGGTTTCTATAGGTGTGTCGTGTAAAATACTTATGAACTAATTAGAAGGTGTTAGATGCTAAGTTACTAGGATACTCATGACGAAAGAATGTTTGAACAGAAATATTAATTAAGAGTAACAATTAAGAGTAACATCATGTTACTCTTAATTAATCTTTTAACATCCTTCTGTTCAAACATTCTTTCGTCATGTTACTAACATGTATCAAGTTACAAGAAAGGTGTAATGAACAAACATCCTTCTTCTAATAAAAAACTAAATAGTTTTGTCACTTGGTATTAGAGGTGCATAAAAAAACCAGTTTTTTTTACCCGGTCCAAACCGGCAAACCGGTTTGGGATAAACCGGTTTGGAGCAAACCGGTTCGGGTTAGGCTAAAACCGTCGGTTTAAAGCATTCTGGATGTGACCGGACTGTGAACCGGTTCGATAAACCGGTTTTTAAACCGGGCTTCAAAAAATAGTCGTTAGAAAACGGCTATATAGCCGTTGGGGTCAATTTTAGCCTTTTTTTGGCCCCATTTGTACTCTTAAAACACTATAAATAGGTGGGGGTGTTTAGGGTTGATCACACCTCTCTTTACACTCTCTAATCTCTAAAACCGCTCTTTAACCGCTCAAAAACGCTCTCTAAACTCTAAAAAAAAGCATGGCAAGTTTTGGTGTTGGTGGTTCCTCAAACGAAGTTACCGTTGCGGAAATTCGAGCAACAACGAGAAATCCGGCAATTTAGTGCAATTACGATCTATATTTGTTGTCAAACGGGAAGGAACGTGCTCGGTGCAAGATGTGTGGTGCGTTTTTGGGGAAAGATTCAAACACTAGTTTGAAAACGCATATGGAAAAATCTTGCCCGTCCTTAAAGGGAATTCCAAGTGAAGGTCAAGCCTCGATGACAAGCGAAGGATATTTTTAGTAACAAAAAAAGATACCATGATTATATTAGATTTTGTCGTGAAACGAATAATCTTTGCTTAGGTCCGAATTGGGACGTCGAGACAAGATGGAACTCGACTTATACTATGTATATTGGCACAAACTTTTTAGCGTTTATGCCTCCTACCGTTTTTGAGGAGTTTGATATTTTGGCTTGGTGGAAAAAAACGAAGCTTCGTTTCCGATTCTTTCCGCCATGGCCCGTGATGTACTAACCGTCCAAGCTTCCACGGTAGCTTCGGAATCTGCGTTTTCTTTTAGTGGCAGGGTCTTATCGATACGAAAGATTAGACTCACCCCCTAGCGATGAAAATGTGCATTTGCTTGAAGGACCATTTGGATGTGATGGATAGGATACAAGACAAAACTTCTCTCGAAGACGAAATTTAAGCCGAAGAAATCATACACAACAACGAGGTTGATCTTGGAATATCCGAACCAGTCACCGATGAAGAACTAGCCGAAGATGCAAGGCTACGAAGCTCCAGTTCCGAAGACAACGCACAAGAATAATGAATCAATATTCTAAAAAATAAAAATATATATTGTCATTTGTAATGTTTTAGAATTTTATAATTTTATCTTGTCATGTTTTTTAATTTCCGAACTTTCCAAATATTAATAAACGTCGAACTTTATATTTTATATTTGTTATATTTTTTTTTTGATTTTATATTAAAAATATAAAATTTATTTGAATTTTTTTTAATAAAAACCGGTTTAAACCGGTTTATAGGGCAAACCGGTTTGTAACCAACCCTAACCGGTTTGACCAGTTAGACATTTTTCACCTCCGAAACCGGTTTAACCCGAACCGGTTTAGGGCCAAACCGGTTTTGACTTTTCGTTGACCAAACCGGTTTGGGTTAAAAAACCGATTTGTACACCTCTACTTGGCATCACCACATTCAATTTCATAAGTTTTTCAATCGAAAACCACATTTATATTCTACATTTAATACTTTCATATTTAGGCTTTTTTTTGGAAAGTTACATAAATAAACATTTTTATCAAATCAATTTATCATTATTACCACTGACTTACATTTTTTTTAAATTCGTCAAAAAGTTAATATTTTAAAAAATCAAGAATTTAAAAACAGAAGATTTTTAAAAAACAAGTTTTAAAGTTTTATTATTAAAAAAATAATTTTTAATAATTTTATTATCAAAAAACATTTTTTTTTAATTTTACCTATAAAATTTAAAAATTGTACGTTTATATTTTAAATATATATATGTTTACTAATATTTATTTTTGTAGTCTTTTAATTAAGTTTGATATTTATATATAAACTTTTTATTTTGATTTTTAAATTTTAATACTTAGTTTTTAAGAAACTTACAAATATTTATTTTTAAAAGTGTACTATATTTTAACCTTAATTTTTTTTAAATGACAGAGAATTTTTTTTTCAATTCTAATTTATTAGTTTTAAAATTTTTTCATATTTAATTTGGAATTTTAAATTTAATTGTGTTGAAATATTAAGGAATGAAATTTTTAAAATTTGGAGTTTTAAATTTTGAATTTAAAAGACGATATATTATTGAAATTTTAATTTTTTGTATATTTTTATTATTTTTTTATTGAGTGATTTAATATTAAAAGTTTAGCGAGATTTTCCGCATACAAGTACAAATAATATCCGTCAATCAGAACATCTTGACGATGATTTTGATGAAAGAGTTGTTAAGATATTTATCAATATAATTTTAACGTTTCACCCCGTGTAAAATACGGGGTTAAAGCTAGTGTTTAATAAAGCAGATAAAAATATATAAAAAACACACATGGACTATCGGTGGATACACTAATACGTGTTTTTATGATATATTTATAAAATTGCATAGAATGAAGATACATATAACAAACCCCATCAAATAACCAGTAATTCATCAACTCAACACAAAAAAGGATGTAACCCATTGTATTTAAAGTTTCAACTTTTTACTATTACTCTAATTTTAAGTTTCAAGCTTTTACCATCACCTAAAATAATTAGGGCAAATGTTATAAAAAATCAACATACTTTCTGGTTTTTCTTATAAAAGTCTCTCAATAATTTTTTACACATAAAAAACTAACATATTTTCTGGTTTTTCTCATAAAAGTCTCTCAACAATTTTTTACACATAAAAAACCAACATACTCCCTTTTTTTCTCACAAAAGTCTCTCAACAAATTTTTACACATAAAAAAGCAACATACTTTTTTTATTTTTCTCACAAAAGTCCACCGACAGCTATTTATCTTATCAAATGAATCCGCAAAAGTAAAGCAAAGGAAATCGACTGGCAGGAGCAAGAGCAAATAAATCTTTTGCCTTGCTCCTGTCGATTCATTTGCTAGGATAAATAGTTGTCGAGTGACTTTTATGAGAAACACAAGAAAGTATGTTGGTTTTTATGTGCAAAAATTTGTTGAGTGACTTTTGTGAGAAAAAAGAGAGAGTGTGTTGGTTTTTTAAATACAAAAAATTATTGAGTGACTTTCATGAGAAAAACCAGAAAATATATTTATTTTTTATGACATTTACCAAAATAATTAAGAATCCTTGTTCACATTTGGGCGGAAAAAAAGTTGAAGGATGTGAAAGGTGTGAAAAGTGGGTTCTCTTATATCATCACAAAGTACTTCTTTGCATGCTTGGACAATTTTGGGCCCCAATTACTTAGGGGGTGGGAGTTCCTAGCGGGTATCGCGGGTATCGCTCCCTTTTCTAGCAGGTAACATTGCGGGTAAGGCGTGGGTATTGTCAGAGGGTATTGGAGAAAGAGGTTGTTGTTTGCGGGTAAATAGCGGGTACCACCCCCACCTCTCTAGGTAGTTTGGGAGGGTAGTTTGTCAAAATAAGGTGGCATATCCTTATTTGTGGGTTTAAAATGGTAGTTTGAAGTGGGAGGGTTCCACTCCCACCTTCCTTGTTTTTGAATTTTGATTTGACCCCTTCCTATCCATATCCCTTGCAACTATATAGTTGTGCACATACTATCGAACATTTGGTTCGGTGGTAGTCCAGGAGCCTCAATATTTGGGAGGTCATATGTTCGAATTTTGTATGGAGCAGAAATGTTTTAGGTGAGTCAGGGGTTTTTCCGGTGATAGGTTTTCTCCTGCGAAGTTGAGATCACCCTGTTCTTCGGATGAAGTTGACTTAGCTTTGCCACTTAGAAAAAATATATAGTTGTGCACATAATTTTAAGAATAAACAAAATGGAATTCTTCAAATAAAAAATACATAATTATGTCTATAATATATTTATTTTTAACTTATTTATATACAATTTGTATTTATCTAAACAATTGCAGTAACTTTTATTGTTTATAATAATCTCGTGTGATATTTATAGTGTTTAATGAAACAAATACCTTTTAAATTCATTATGCATTCATCTAAGTAGCTTTCACAATTATTTTAGGAAGATTGATGTTATAAAATATACTTTGGTAGAATAAAGAAAAGTTTAAATAGTAATTAATAATTACGATTTAAAATTTTAAAACGATTAAACAATTTTGTTGATTATTAACAAAATTTTGAACTAAAAATTTATAGATAAAAGTTGAAACGGATTATTAATCTAATTGTTTAAAATAATAGAGTTTATTAAAATGTAAAATAGTCTTGATGATTTAGTAATTATCCATAATACAAATTTATTTTTTAAAATTAATAAGTAACGTTAGAAATTATAAATATCAATAATTAATTTCATATTAAATCTATATTTTTAACAGCAAATTCACACATTATTTTATTAATGGAATTGGAATATAAAACTACCTAAAATAATAAAATATAAAAAAAATATCCAACTTTCAAATATTTTTAAAAAATGTTGAACATATGTGAAGATGAAATGAAAAACAGCTAGAGTTATTACTAGATTATAAACATTTCTAAGTTTTCTTTGAATTGCCTAAATTGAAGGATTTGGTTACAATCAATTTCAGTTCTAATTCATTCTTTTAGCAATCAAACATTCAAATGAATGAAATTTAAATTTCAAATTCATTGAATTTTCATGAATTCTCTAACCAAACAGGCCCTTAGTTATTCATTTTGTTTTTTCGATTTTATTAGATCCATTATTATGATGGGATCCGCCCGTGATGAATTTTTTGTATCCGAAAGTCTTTTTTTCTAATAATGGGTAATATTAAAAGGCAAAATGAATTTTAATAATCCAAATTATGACCCGTTGGCCAATAATAATTCATACTAGCAATTTGATCGGTGACAGTTCTAACTTTCAATTTTATTACTAATGAGAGTCCTAGTAGCATAATCATTATAGATTTACCCTCGAATCACACTTAATTTTCACTCAATTTTGTTTGTACATTTCTCTATTTCGTTCAAAATCATCATTTTGAGCAAAAACAAGTATAAATCGAGGATAATCTTTTAACTCTCTAAAATATAATAAGAACTAATTGATTGCCAAAATGATTGTCGCCATAATATTTTGGCAATCAATTAGTTATTGGTGCAACCTCCCTCTTATATGTGTTTTTTGTTTATATGCTAGCTTTTCGCCTTGCATAAAGGTCCTCATCTTATCAAAACATAAAAGAGATTGGTGACGTCGATTATTCTAACAACTTGCTGGGTTTTGTAGAAAGCGAGAAACCATTTGACGTTTTCGAACCGTAACATCTCCATCATAGGGTTAGTTGATAAAATCAAGTCAATGGGCTACCTTTGGGTCGCTAATAGAACAATGTGTCATTCATAGGATTAGGAGTATTTATTGGTTCGGTTAAGGATCACATAACCGTTAACATATCTATAAGACTGCAACATACAACATAGACCTTATTCAATTAATTCGGTTATAATCGAATTCAGAATACGCATAACCGTTAACATGACCGATTAACTAAATACGAATTCGGTTACGGTTAAAATTTTAACCAAATAAGAAATTGGTCCTGTTTTTTCAGTCTCAGTTACTGTTTGGCTTTATTCGGGTTTTAACAACGTTATATTATAAGCCATGCTAAAAAAACCGCCATAAATAAAAGTTTAAAAAAACCGCCATAACTTTTATTTTTGTTTGTCTGGGTCCGTGGAGGCTGCATGCTTTTACTATATTCCCACCTGTCCCCTTCCAAAAGTTGACATCAAAATCAAAATTTATGTCCGTCGAGAAAGCAAAGTTGGAACCAATTTAATGGTTTGATGTGATGATTTTGTTTTGTTTTGAAAGGAATATATTGACCACGGGTGGGTCTTCCGGTCAAAAAGACGCACATATGACAGATGCATGACGCCAAGGATTAAGTTCACGGTTAACTATAAACAATAAGATGAGTTGTTCATTAGTTATTAACATTGTGATCGGCTGCCAATGAGCTGGTGGTAAAATGGTAATGAACAGGCCTGGTGTTTCTTGTGACCCAGATTCAAATCCTGCCCTCCTCATTAGTTTTTACGGCATGCAAATGAGGTCTAATTCTTAGGCTGACTTACCATGGTTTTACCCACGCCGATCCGGGTTCAAGCCTCGGCTCTCCCTCAAGCCCGGAAGGGGGCCGTATTGGGTGGGATTTTTCCTTGGATGCTCTCCAACTCTGACGCCAAGTGGACCCGGTTAAAACAACATATTGGCCGGAGGTGGACGAGTCTCTCTCATGTGACGGGGGGTGCGACGTCACAATATTCAATGTTAGTCATTCAAAAAAGCGATTGAGATCGACTTCCTACAATCTTGAATCGATTTTAGCTCGAGTTTTAGAAAGTGGAATTTGAAACGAGCTGAGTATAAGTTCTCTTAAGTTAAACGAGTCAAACTTAATGCAAACTGAATAGATGCTTTTGTAAAGTTGATTCACCGATCCACTACCCTACTTACCGGTGAGATTGGTATATGATCTTTAAAGAGTTGAGATAAGAAACTAGTGAAAACTAATTTTAAACTTGAGATTTCTGACAGAGAGAAATTACGATTACTAGTTAAACCTGGATCACTAGGAACACCAGGTCTTTCCCTTACCACTCCACCACTAGCTCATTGGCACACGTTTACTAGTTAACATCCCATATTAACTTTTACGATGTTAGAAAGTTATTGATAAAAAAAACTTAAAAGAGTGAAAATGATTTAAGAAGAAAATTTGAGTGCTTCCTCTTTGTATGTTATACTTTTATATTTTTCCAAGATTTGGTGTCCTTTGTCTTTTGTTCAATCTATAAATTTAATGTCAATAATTTTAGTTGAACAATTATTTAGACCATGAAACCATACATAAATAAAAATGATGCCACCAACTATACAATGAGATTAATCTACAATAAATCGATCAAAATGAACAACAATATGAATCAATCAATGTTTTGTGATAAAATTGGAATCTTGGGTTAAGAGGGTATGGGGTCAAACACCATTAGGGATGTTAATGAGTCGGTTTTGATTATTTTAGTCAGTTTCATACTCGAATGTAAAATATAGTCTATACATGATCTAACACTTGTCTAGTTTGCGGTTTCCTCGCATGTATCTGGGATCCCATATAAACTTATAGTGGCTGAACAATCATTTTCTAGTCAGGGTATTATCAAATATTCTTTTACCTACCGACTAGAACTAAAGAGTCAAACACATATTAAAAAAAACCCTTAGATTTTGTAACAAAAATCCTATTAAATATGGTGAACGGAGGGTCAACGGACCCCCCTTGGTCCCCTAGTTCAACCCATGTAAATTTACATGGCTAAAAATTACCCGTTGATATTTCCGTTACCTGAAACCGGATCTCAAACACATTGTTAAGAATATTAAAATCATATTTAGTAGTGAGTAGCTAGAAAGTCATATAATTAGTACTATTGACTACTATTTAGTAGTTGGAGTCCCATTAGTCTTTATTTGATTCTATATAAATCTATGGAACTGTTACACAAATTCTTCTCCTAGCATAGATTATTCTAGCTAGTTTTATTACCTTATATTTTAATTTTAGAGTAAATTACACAGATTGTCATTTATTTATACTATAAATTACATTCTATGTCCTTTGACTTCAATAAATACACCACAAGTCCTTTTCTTACATACTTTTGCACACTCTATGTCCTTTACACTAACTTCCATCCATTTTCAACGTTAACTCTCATCATGTGCTTCTCATTTGATGGGTAAAATTGTCATTTTAGCTTTTATCTCATCATGTGCCTCTCACACAGGGGGTAATCAAGTCTTTTTACTCTCATCTTCTTCCAAGACTTAACAAAACCCCATGGATCATGGGGTTTTATGGGGTTTTAGGAGATGAAAAGAGTTTGATGTTTAGGTGATGATCCATGGGGTTTTATTACGTCTGGGAAGAAGATGAGAGTAAAATGACTTAATTACCCCTCATGTGAGGGGCACATGACCTGACTTAACTGGGTTAACGGATGGAGGTTAACCTAACGGACATAGGGCGTGCAAAAATATGTAAAAAAAATGATCTGTGGTGTACTTATTAAAATTAAAGGGCATAGAATGTAATTTCTACTATAATTAAAGACAATATATGTAATTTACTCTTAATTTTATCATGGTATCAGAGCATTCAAACGTTTCTTGTGATAAGTCATTTCCGCTTAATATTTGACTTTCGTTTCTTACAAATCAAACACCGACCCTGAATTATAGAGCCGAATTAAAAAGTTCCAACGGTAAACATGTATTTTAATCATACAACTTATTTTAACTTTTGAAGTTTGTGTTATATTGCAATAAATGAGGGCGTACCAGTTGCTACTTTGTGACCTTGAGGTCATGGGTTCAAGCCATAGGAAACAGCCTCCTCAAAGTGAAGCGACCTGACCTCTCCCCGGACCTTGCATAAATACGAAAGTTAATAACAAAATAATTAAGTTCAATTTCAGTTATTTCAAATGTCATAACAAAGTACAAACCATATATAAAAAGGTTAATCAACTAATTTCCTATTGCACAGCTTGTTCTAACAAAAGCCATGACTGTTTCATCAAATTAGGGCTTAATCTGAACATAAGAACACAAAACTCCATCTGATTCAGAACTCCATCTCCATCTAAATCACCTTCCTTCAACATGCTCATCAGATCATCATCCGTCAGATCTGCAAGTCCCAACACCGCAGAGTTCTTCTTCAAACTGTCCAGAGTGATGACACGTGTCGTCGGATCCATCAGCAACCGGAATCCGTTGCATAATTCGTCAATCACACGCTCGCCGCCCAATTTTTCCGCCATTAACGACAGGAAATCGTGGAACACGGACTGGTTAGTGGATGCCATTGACGGATGTGAGGATGAAGAGTTTGATTGGGATATATAGATGGAAGAAAGAGTGGGAATGAAGATCGAAATGACGGAGAAAATTGAATGGAAGACGCCGGCATTTAGACGGTGGAATATAGATACTTTAATATTTTTTTTTGAACGGCAACACCTAGATATTCTAGGATAATTGGGTTTTCCCAGGTCAACACCTAGAATATCCAGGGCAGCCCACCATAGGAGGAACCTCCAACTGGGTAAACCCTCTGACCTGACCACAGACCATTTTTTTGCTGCGCCCAGGATTTGAACCCAAGACCTCCACTATAGGAAGTCTTGGTGCTACCATTGCACCAAATGGCCAACGGTGGAGGAAGGTCGTATGTTAGGGCTAAATCTGTCTTTTTTCTATTTAGAAACAATAAACTTCCTCATATATACTTTTTAAATTACAATATCATTTAATCATATTGTCACACCCCGCCGAAGGCGGAAACACGGAGTGGAACCGGTATATCGCATTAAACACAAGTACAAGAGAAACTAAAAGGAAAATTGTGCATTACATTGAACCATACTACATGCCTCTATCGAAAGTACAAATATACGGAAAATTCAGAATCAATACAAAGGGTCTAAAATGCTCAACTACAACCAAAAGTACATAATAATAACTCTTCCCAAAAGCAAGCCGTTTAAAGTTCGTTATCCCCATAACTGTTTACCTGAAAAGCATGTTTCGAAAACGGGTCAACTATAAAAATAGTTGGTGAGTACGCAGGTTTTGCGACTCTATAAAAAGTAAGTAAATAAATTTCAAAATGTAATAGTAACCATCCGCAGATGATCAAGTACACGTGTTAAGATATAATTACCATGAGCCACAATCAAAACCGTCAGACTAGTTGTTGCCCCTATATCCAGGTGTCGAATGTGAACACCTACTATGGCTAATTATGCGCCCAAATGACCTTACAAGTCTGGTTGGCGCGACCAACCCTGGGCGGGAGTGTCAACCCAAATAGTACTATTCATAATTCCCACCGGCTATCCAAACTAATTGATTGCGTTAAAGTGGGGACTTAATACATCCATAAGTAAACCCAGGTAACCCTAATCCAAAGTAACAACGTGTAGAGTGAAACAGCTTTTCCCCCGTAAAACAGTAAAAATTAAAAGTGGGGCCGCGAAACTCACCTGAACAACGTCGGTGATAAGTGTGACATAGTCAACAAAAACCGCAAAGTATGGTTAACATCCAAATTCTATCAAAGGCCAGCAGCCAAATGCAAGCAAAGTGTGGCTAGCAACTCAGTGCTACCAAGGTACGGCTAAATCCGCAAGAACCTCAAAAACAGGTGTCCTAACCGAGTCCTACTAACCAAGTAGACATAAAAAATAGAATTTAGGACGCCTAAAGTATAAAACTGAGTCTACTAATCAAAAGTGGCTATGCAGTCGGTTGCATACCCAAAACTCGTGCACACACGTACGAACCGCTCAAAAGTTGTAAAACCGGCTTTTATATAAATTCGTGACTTTGAAACCTTAAGTTTTAGATTTTATTAATGAATATCAGTAGTTATAATGTCATATATGATAAAATCTCAAGTCACAGTTTCGTTTGACCAAAAACGCGATTATGCGCGTAAAATAAGGTTTACGGTTTAAAAATCCGATTCATCTGAAATTAGGGTTTTAGTGTGATTTTAGCACCCAAATTAAAAGTCCAAATTTTATATTTTAAATGGGGTTATACTTCTGTCCAAAATCCCCTAAATTTTTTATAAAATCAATTTTATATAAAAATTTCCAAAATTAATAACTTTTTATAAAATTTAAATGGACCATAATTCCAAAACCATACTTAGACATAAATTTACTGCTTGAAATTTATGCCAATTGATCATATATATAAATAAAAATTTCTGACCAATTTTCATATTTGTCCAATATCCAGATTATTTAATATGAATTTAATATTGTTAAAATTTTACAAATTCGGGAAAAATAGTTAAACACATTAAAAATTCACCAAATTTTTATCATATTAGTTTTAAGTCAATATAAGATCTCATACCAAGTTTCAAGTCCTGATTTTATCCAGAAGTATACAAACCCTAAATCATCCATTTAAGCTTTATAAATACTAAACACATACTTAAACAACTAAAATTTTCATAAAATTTGGACAGGAGTCTTAGTTCATCATATAACAATCACTTTCCAGTTTTTAGAATTTTTCAATACCCAAAAGTATTTTTCCCAATTTTCATGTATTAAACTTGTAGTAATTTTAATAAATAATTTATAAAGAGTTTGTTTACCAAAATTTCCAGATCAAACTTTTTGTATAAATACTATTGTTTATAAATAAATTTGGGTGTTAGATCACATTTTCAGAAAAATCCATCAAAACAATTGTTGTATAAAAATAAATATATTAGTTCCATTATTTGTTCCACGTGAACCGGGGTTGGGTGTATAACCTAATAACCACTAAAAATACCAAATATCTCAATACTAAATATTTTTGAGTTCAATTCCCAACCAATGACTAATAAAACTTATTCTAACAAAAAATCAAAGCTTAACGGGGTAAAGTTTATACCTTCCGTATAAATGGTTCGCGTACGCGGAACCTCCTGTATCACATGCAATACGAACCAAAAACACCATTAGGATCGTTTTTATCTCTCGAGCATTCCCACATGCTCAAAATTGACATGCAATGTCGTTTCGATGGCCATGCAACCCGATCAATTTCCTGTGACGGTCATATAAACTGTTACGATCTGTTCGTATTCAAAAATATCGTTCCCAACATCTGATCAGAAATTACTACGGTGAAAACATTCATATTTGTGCTAAGAAACTACGGTCCAAAAATCGTCAAAGATCCAACGGTCGGATCTCCGGGGATCGACGATTCTTTGAGACCCAGTTTTTCAAATCCAAAAATCTGATCAGTCACATTCTAGGGTATGAAAAGCATACCTAGAGAGCTCTGATAAAAAATTCCTCCCTTAGGGTTTTGCGTCTATGTGTTGACAACATCATATCCAAAATTCATGCATTTCTAACGGTCGGATTTCCGGGGATCGTCCGATTTTTAAAACTACGCATGCATAAAACTTTCTGGACAGATTTTAAAAACTCTTTTCACGAATTTAAGCAATGATTTAGAGAAATATGAGCTTACCATTGCGTTCGTAGCGTCGAGAAATGGTTCCGGGTGAAAAACCGCATCTCCGACCACCTTCGGCCACCGCCGGACCACCGCGGACCGCCGTCGGGCGCCACCGGACCACCACCACCACCACCACCTGAATTCTCTCCAGCTCTCTCCTCTCTCTCTCTAACTTCTCTCAATGAATTGATCAAATGAGAGAAAAAGAGGGTAGTGGGGTATTTATATACCTCGTGGTCTCCGATCGCGTGCCGGTTTCTCGCTTAAACGAACCCGATAAAAAAAATAGAGGCGTTATTTTATCCAAAAATAACTTATTATAACTTATTATTTTCCCTCGAGTCCTTGCGTCTCGTAAATATATATCCTTTCGGATTTAAATTAAAATTTACGAAACCGTTAGAATCGAGTGTTAACGCGTATTAACTAGAACTTGATCAAAATTTTGACATTATAACACCCAAATAAATCTTGATATTATTTTTCGTTCACTAACGAGTTCCTTTAGTTTGAAAGTATATTTCACATAATAATACTATTATTATTATTATACGAACTCGTCGAACACGGGTGTTGACCGTAAAAGTCACGGTTGTCACATTCTCGCCCAGTTAACAGAATTTCGTCCCGAAATTCAACTGGTATAATAGTTGACAAGTTCTTTTTCGTAACTTGATTCATGTACGATCATCAAGGGAAATCTAGTTTCTTAGATACAACAGGGAGATTTGACAAATCGAGATCTAAGAATCATAGAGAGTAGGTTACACTTAGAAAGGCTCAAAAGAAAATTGAATAATCATGAGAGAAAAATCCTTTGAATTCCAAAGAGTCTATAGATCATTGTTTCACCGGATCAGTCAAAAAGTACATTGCTGGTGTTATTCAGAAGATTAAGAAATCCGTCATAGGATTCATATACACAAGTATACAAAATTGGTACAAATCCATAATGATATTATGATACAAAATCCTGGTGATTCAGTATCCTTTTATGAGCAAGGAAAAGTATCATTCGGCTTGGTGCCATTAAAGAATACTATTATAAATAGTAACCATAAAATTATAGTATGAGATGTGCTATTAAGATCCAAAGAGTGGGTAGAATCACCACGACTCATTGGAATAAAAAAAAATGTATCACAACGATAACAAATACTATAGGTTATGAAGGATGATCATATTATATACTTAGAATACAGATAGATAACACCTCGTTAAAATGAAACTTTTCGTCAATACGAACTTCCTTAGGTGGTATAATTACGGATTCGTCGGCTAAACACCTGTTGAGACTCGATATACGATAAGCATCGTATATACCATTAAGCTCCTGAGGTAGTTTCAGTTTGTACACAACAAGACCAATCAAATGATTATTACCAACCTCAACACAACAAAATGGTGATCAACCTTTGTGTCAAAACAGAGCTTCTAATGGCGCTCATTTAATGCTAGTGTGATAACTGTTAGAGTAAGGAAATTTGACCAAAGGTAAAAGAGTATCCAAATTACCACCAAATTGTATCACACAAGCCCTTAGCATATCCTCCAAGGTATGAATAGTTCGATCACTTAGACCGTCGGTTTGAGGATAGTAAGTGGTGCTCATATCTAAGCGCGTTCTCAAAGCTTTCTGTATTGTTTTCCAGAAATGGGATGTAAAGCGACTATCCCTATCGAAGATAAAGGAAACAAACACTCCATGCCTTGCTACAATTTCACTACTATACAATCGATCTAGCTTTTCTATCTAGAAGTCCTCTCGGATAAGTAGGAAATGTGCAGAGTTAGTCATTAATTAGTTAACAATGTCCCAAAATGAATCATAGTCGCCTAAACTTCTAGGCAGGCCTAGTAACGAAATCTATTGAAATTTGTTCTCACGTCCACTGTGAAATCCCGGGTTGTTGTATCTTGTGATTGTCAGTACGTTGTTGCGTCATAAGGCGACACAACATGGTTGTTATGTATACAAAATAACCGTATAAGTAGATACAAGGGAATTTTAAAAATCACCATAACAAAAGGACGAGATTCACACTTCTTGTACTAGAATTGAAGAGTGGTGATTAGTCATTAGAGAGTGAATTAAATGCGAGTACTCTGAGCTTAAAGGTTTACAAAGTAAGTATATAATGAGTACCAATATGATAGTATCAAACTCGAGTCGTTAAACTGAAGATTAACAAACATAGAAGATTATACTATGATTCTGTCGAGATAAATTTGCTAAGAGTCAAATTTACTCAGTCCTATGAAGTGTTATAGCAAATGAGTCATCATCGTAAAATAGATGTCAGCTATGACCCGGTGCTATGTAACCTCACCACAAAGCATTAGGATTTGGTACTAACTCGCATATTAGTCTCGATATAATATAACCATGTTTGGTGATTTTCAATTAAAGGTTCATATACCTATTGTCGAAAGTTAGCAATGGATTATATGATAATCAAGTCATGATAAGATATAGATAGAGCAAGTAACTAAAAATCCAGAACGATCTAATCAAGTAGATTAGTTAAAAGACTATGTGCAAGTTCAATATTTGGACATTGAATTGACTAACACCAGAAATCGAATTTGGTTAACGGTCAGAAATGGAATTATGAAATTTTAACAAGAAGTCCACATTAAAAAGATGGTCTACTCCTCACATTGAGTCGTCCAAATTTGATAGGATACATTAGACGTCTACATCTTTCTTGATGTGTATTGAAATGATTCGGAAGTAATCCGTTATTCATCTAGATGAGAAAATAAATTTTCACGTTGTGGAAATAATCTCATAAAAATAGTGTCCCCCGAAAATGATTATGAGCTTTCTAACCCACAAAATGGGTAGACTTTGATATAATATCATTTTCAATTTATCATGGGGTTTGATTCTTATAAAGTAGACATCAGAAAATAGGATAGGATCAAGTAAAACTTCATGAATTTGTCAAATGTGAGGACGTCATGCTCATAGGTCCCTAAAAGATAATGCAATCCCAAGCGGATGTTCAAAAGAGCAGAGTAAACTATGATTCGTCCATTGTTCCTCTTCGTGGTAGCGTACAACTTTAATTGGTTAAGAATTGTAGAACATAGAAATAAATTCAAAATTTCCCTCCTATGATTTTAGGACACATCTTTCAAATGAAAATGTTTTCAAATTTCAACTTAGGTCCTCGCTTTTCCATTAAATTCGGTGGAAATGGACCATAAGGTTTCAGAGTTTGTCCTTAGATCTCGCGTTGAAGGGGGTTAAATAGATTATCCGTCAATAACTGGTAGTACAGTATGCCTACAACTTTCTTGGCTTTCGAACGGTATCACTATGACTTACCATTTCGTATTTCACCCATACTAGTTATAGCCTAAAATCCTTTGCATAAGGGTTTAAGCCATAAATTTGATGGAATGAGTGTTTGAATGTCATAGATTCGTATTCCTTCAGGGCACATGTTAAGAAGTCGTTTCTAAACAGTAGTTGCTCTAAGGCTTTCTAATTACAGGTGACGGAGAGTAAGGGATGCGTATACGTCTCTACCTAGTTGGAAATCAGAAAGTCAATCAACAAAATGACATTTGAGGGAGAGCAGGTACAAAAAGGATATGAGACTATCCTATTCGGATCTATAAGGACAGTATACGTAGAGTAACAAATAGGTATAATCACCATAAATAAACTTTGAATGATTACTAATAAAGTTTTCGGTACACAAAGAATCATTCCAACATAAAGTTTCATTTTCTCCATTAAAATGGTTTTCAATAAGGCATTGAAGCACCAGGAGAAATCAAGATTTGCAAAACATACGTAGCAATGTTCACAAAAAAAAGGGCATTAGTTTCATACTAAGCCATAGTTATCCCAAAAATAAAAAAGTTTTCGTAAATCCAACTAAAAGAATCCTGGGCACAAGCCGCTCGGTGTCCATAGTAGAACTACAAATGGTAGAAATAAACATGACAATGAACGTCGTAAAGATGGCTCCTCCCAAGTAAACAAGTTTCTCAAGTTAGGTTTCCACAATATTAGCGTCGCGGTTAAGAGAATCAGGATTGAGTGTACCAAATTACCATAGTGAGTGCAGAGCACTTGCAATGGAAATTTCAAGTAGGTTTAAAACTAAATTATTAAGAATATTTATCAGGAGGATAGTGAGAATGACAAACACCAAAATGAGGATTTATACGAACGATCGTATAGAAAAGTTATATTGTCTAAGAAAAAGAAGTTTATATTTCTTTAAGGAATTTCTCCTTTGATGTTAGAGTATGTTTGAATTATAAGATAAAATACGATATTATACCGAGACCTCCGATGATAGTCGTACAGTTACTGCAAGTGTCGAGCGTTGTAAAGTCCCATACTGAATTTACGTGGCCAGTAAAATCTCAAGGGATATCATTTAGCAAGTAAATTATATGAGAGAAAATCTCTGTTGCTCAAGATCCACTAGGGAGTTGATTAGATCAAATTCGAATTTCTCTTATTCCTTCAGAATTACGAGAACGTTACACTTTGATCCATTAGGGGAGTTAGAAATGTCGTGGTCTGATTCACGCTAGACCGAGAGTAGTCGCTTGCGTTGATGAACATATAACAAAATTGAAATGAGAAAATATTTAGCTGGATCTCAAAGGTGAAGCAATACTTAACAAATAATTGCCAAATTCGATCCAAATACCTATGTTAAATCAACTGCGAACAGATATTTTCAGTGTCTCGGTCTAAATTGTCATGCAAAAGAAATCTCGATAATAGTTTTGGATCCATTACGATTCAAAGATAAAAGAGACAATATAAATTCCCATGTCACCTGAGGTAGCCCATCGCATCATTCGATGCCTTTGACTCAACCCTAAGGTTACGATAGTTTTTTTTATCAATATTCGAATGACTAGGAATCGGGACTAGAAATACAGATTAATCATGAACATTAACTCGGACAGTAAGAATCACTAGAGTTCTCATGCACTACAGATTATGATTACGTGTGCACCCGTAATGATAATTTACTTTGCATGGTCCCTACAGTGTTTCCCCTATCTCAAGCTCTCAACTAAAAAAAAGGAACTGGAATGTTCATTGGATCACGTCATCGTGTTGCACTTTCACATAAAAGTGTGGATGTTCTATTTGATCACTTTTATTTATTTGTTCCAATACTCATGGATCTGCAGACTAAGGCTGTTGTTGGATAGAGGTAATGATAGAGGGGAACAACCGGCGTCCTCTAATAAATAAAAAGTGTGTGGTGGATGTCAGGCAGTAATAATAGGGCAGAGATCCCCAAATCAGAGTAGAGCAAGTCATGCTACAAATTTGTACATATACGTGGATCCAATGATCCAACAAAACAAAAAGAGTCAATGGATCACCTGACCCATAGAGTTCTCTCCCGTTTAGTCCTGCTTCTCCACCTCGGGTTCCCTTTAGATCGAGCAATTCTGTCTGCCATATCTCATGGCAAAATTTCTAGCCATCCAATCCAGCAGATCACGAAAGCATGTATATACCGCACAAAGTGAAAATAATAGATGTCAAATAAGAAAAGCCGACTCAAGAACTGGAGTAGACACAGGTGCAGTGTAGGTACATGTACAGCTCGACGTAACACCAAGACAGATAGAGACGGATATAGATTACCGCAAGCGTAACCAAAATCATCAAAGAGTACGCGTAGTGCCGTGACAACGACATGATTATGACGAAGCAATGTGTCGTAGATAAGCAAGAGGAAGTATGCAATGCACATATAATTCCTACGGTTCAATGCAATAAACTTAGAGTTATAGTCTAGTCTCGGGTAAACCTAATTCTCTATAACCAGTGCTCTTATACCAAGTCTGTCACACCCCGCCGAAGGCGGAAACACGGAGTCGAACCGGTATATCGCATTGAACACAAGTACAAGAGAAACTAAAAGGAAAATTGTGCATTACATTGAACCATACTACATGCCTCTATCGAAAGTACAAATATACGGAAAATTCCGAATCAATACAAAGGGTCTAAAATGCCCAACTACAACCAAAAGTACATAATAATAACTCTTCTCAAAAGCAAGTCATTTAAAGTTCGTTATCCCTATAACTGTTTACCTGAAAAGCATGTTTCAAAAACGGGTCAACTATAAAAATAGTTGGTGAGTACGCAGGTTTTGTGACTCTATAAAAAGTAAGTAAATAAATTTCAAAATGTGTTAAGATATAATTACCCTGAGCCACAATCAAAACCGTCAGACTAGTTGTTGCCCCTGTATCCAGGTGTCGAATGTGAACACCTACTATGGCTAATTATGCGCCCAAATGACCCTACAAGTCTGGTTGGCGCGACCAACCCTGGGCGGGGGTGTCAACCCAAATAGTACTATTCATAATTCCCACCGGCTATACAAGCTAATTGATTGCGTTAAAGTGGGGACTTAATACATCCATAAGTAAACCCATGTAACCCTAATCCAAAGTAACATCGTGTCACACCCCAACCGACGGCGGATTATACGTCGGGGCGGACACGGTTGTTCAAAAGCACAAGGTTGACTAATAAAGTTGAGATGTTTCATTAATAAATTAAAGGGTTCAACATGACAAAAATAACATAAGGTTCAAGCATGAAAAGTAACAAAAGTTCAATTCTTGACGGTCTTTCTAAGTCCATGCATCCTACGTTTTCCTATATAGGCCTCACTCTTGAGCACCTGAAACATGTTAAGTAACTGTCAACTAAAAATAGTTGGTGAGATACGAAGGTTTTGACACCGTTTTACAATAGTCTTTAAAAGTTTTACAATTCACTATGATTAATGTATCTAAGTATAAATGTGAGAATCAAGCAAGTTAAACATTGTGCACGTCAAACCTCTAACCAAATTTAGGCATAACCCGAAAGTTACCCTTAAAGTTTCAAGTATAAGTTTCAGTAACAATCACCAAGGGCTCCCCCGAAGGGTCAATCAATCAAGGTGGATTGGTCAAATACAATAGATCTATCACTGTTACTATAGGCTCGGCCAAAGTTAATGAACATGCTAGAATTAAGTTTAATTTAAGCATGCAAGTCTCAAAGCATTCAAGCACGTAGAAGACATGTAAACATAGTTAAGTTTGAATTGTATAAGTCTAAAAAGTTTGAACATGTTCCACCCCAAGTTTACAAAACAAACACAAAACAAAAGGGGCTAAGTATACTCACCTTGAGTGGAGTGTAAGAGTACTCAACAAAGATTAATTGTAGTGGAGCGTTGAGGAAATTTATCCTCACAACAAACCTAAATAACAAGTCTAACGTTTAAGGATTGATCATAGGATTTCTAAGACAAGGATTTCAAGAATTAGGATTGACTAGGGTTCCAAATAGGAAGACGGGGATGATTGTGTTATAAAGTTTAGGTGATAGTAAGTTTTAATTAACCATGCTTTAACTAGTTTTTATAAAATATAACGTGAGTAATGAATAAATAAGTATTAAGGTTAATAAATTATTATTCACAAGGTTTTAATAATTATTTAAAAAAAATAGTTATTTAAAAGAATAATTATCATGGGTTAATAATAATTACCCAATTGAATAATTCTCAATAGCGATTTATTCAAAATAGAGTAGATAATTATTTAAAAATAATTATCTAAAAGAGTTTGTAAATAATTGTTTTATCGAAATTTTACAATGGTGCCTTTAATTAAAGTATTTATCTATTGAGTATTTTCTTTAAATGACTAGAATTTATTCTAAGTAATATTTAGAAATTATTTGTAAGTCTAAATAAATAATGTATATTTATTTTCTGTTTACAAAATAAATAAATAAGTTTTAAGTTTTTTTTTGTTCTAATCCTATAATTTTTATAAAACGTTCAAGTTTATAAGTTTCGAATATCTAAAATGAGGATATATGTTTTATAAACTTTATAAAACTTTCTGTCGAGTATTTAAGTTTTATAACCGTTTAGGGTTGTTTTATAGATTTTAGGAGTTTAAAACTAATGTTAAACATTATATTTTTATAGTTTTAAATTTGGTTTTATTTGGTTGAAATGTTTTCCAATAAGGAAAACAAAAATAAAAATCGATTTTGAGTTTATAAATGTTCAACATATTTTATAAAAATAAAAAGGATTTTTAAAACTGATTAAAAGTATATAAAAGAATTCGAAATCAAAAAATCTAGCCGGCCGGATTCGAACACCCGACCTGCTCCGGGTTAACACTTGGACACACACACAAACCGCTGGACCAGGGACTCATTTGTGTTATAATCCGAAAAACGAAATTCTTAAACACAAACCCCAAACGTTCCCCCCAATCCGTATGAACCCTAACATTTCAATCCTTAAATTCGACTCGGATTACCCTCTGTTTATGAGATTAAACAGAGGGCTTTTGATCCTTTCACGAATTCGATCACAATAGACTCAAGTTTTACCTGATTTTGTGTCGATTTGAGGGAGATTGGGTCTGGGTTTGGAGTCGTCGGTCGTGATTTCGAATCGGGAAATGTAGCTCCGGATCGATGAGATAAGTAGTGGAGGGAGGTTAGGGATGATGTTGTTGGTGTATGGGGTTCGGTATTTATAGCCAATTTTGGCATTAAATGCGCGAACGGGTCGAGGGAGGTGGTTGGGCCGATCGGAGTTAATTCACACTCCACGCAAAGCCTCGGTCGAAGTTTATCATCATGGCGTCTTGGGGACGGGTCGCACGCGAGAGACGAGCCCGATGTTCAGTGAACTTAGACGAAATCGTGATTTTCGCGTGAAAAGGGGGAAAAACCGGGGCTGCAGGGATTCGAACTCGTGATCCGGGGGGGTTCTGAGAGTTTGGGATATTTGCATAACAGGTCCCTGGGTTTTCCAAAGTTTATCACTTTATGTTAAAACTTTGGTTTTTGATAAATCCCAGTTTTAGAATTGGCATATTTAGTCCCTTGACTTTGTAAAATGATTTCATGAAATCTTAAATTTTATAAATTTTATTATACTGATATATTTTTTTTTAAATATTTAAGATGTATCAAATTTATTTATCATTATAAACTGTACACATATTCGTATATTAAAATCGAACTCACAAAATACGTTTATTCATTCTTGAAACAGACGGATTACAACGGGAATTAGAATCTTAAGATAACAATGGTACGTCGGAAAACCCTGGATATTACAGTCTCCCCTACTTTAGGAAATTTCGTCCCGAAATTTAAGAGGAGGGCCTAGAGAAAAGGTGCGGGTACTTGACTTTCATCTGGTCTTCGCGTTCCCAAGTAAACTCTGGGCCACGTTTGGACTCCCAACATACTTTGACTATAGGAATACGACTACGCTTGAGCTGTTTGACTTCACGATCCATAATCTCCACGGGTTTCTCTACGAAATGCATAGTTTCGTTGATGCGTACTTCGTCGAGAGGTATGTGGAGGTTCTCGTCCGCGAGACATTTCTTGATGTTAGAGACGTGGAAAGTTGGGTGAACATTGCTAAGGCTTTCATGTAGTTCAAGTTTGTAGGCCACCTTTCCTATCCTTTCGAGGATTTTAAAAGGACCCACAAAACGAGGGGCTAGTTTTCCTTTCTTTCCGAAACAAACTACTCCTTTCCAAGGTGATACCTTGAGGAGTACGAGATCACCGACTTGAAACTCTAGAGGCTTTCGACGCTTGTCGGCATAACTCTTTTGTCGACCTCTGGCTGCTAGAAGATTATCACGAATATGAAGGACCTTGTCTGATGTCTCTTGGATTAGTTCAGGTCCAGTGATTTGTGATTCGCCAATCTTGTTCCAACAAACAGGGGAATGACACTTACGACCATAAAGGGCTTCAAAAGGTTCCATGTTGATGCTAGTATGGTAACTATTGTTGTAAGAGAATTCAATCAACGGTAGATGCTAATCCCAGTTACCACCGAAGTCAATGACGCACGCCCTAAGCATGTCCTCTATGGTCTGAATGGTTCTTTCGTATTGACCATCAGTTTGAGGATGGTACGCTGTGCTGAGATTCAATTGCGTACCAAGAGCGGGTTGTAAGGATTGCCAGAAACGGGAAGTGAAACGGCCGTCACGATCAGAGATAATGTTAAGAGGCACACCGTGGCAACTAACTATTTCATTAACGTATATCCTAGCCAATTTTTCAACTCCATAATCCTCACGGATAGGCAAGAAATGTGCGGACTTAGTTAGTCGGTCCACGATCACCCAAATGCTATCGTGACCATAAGTGGTACGGGGTAGCTTGGTAATGAAATCCATCGCTATACACTCCCATTTCCACACGGGAATCTCTGGTTGTTCTAGAAGGCCAGACGGACGTTGGTGCTCGGCTTTAACCTTGGAGCAAGTGAGACACTTCGCTACGTATAACGCAATGCCTTTCTTCATACCGGGCCACCAGTATTGGTGACGAAGATCCTTGTGCATTTTGTCTGCACCAGGATGGACCGAATATCGGGTTTTATGAGCTTCGTTCATAATGATAGTACGAAGGTCATCACGATCAGGAATCCAGATAAGGTTCAAAAAATAGAGTAAGCCGTTGGGCTTAGTCTCTAATTGAAGTTCAGCTCCGCACGCCATTTCTTCGTACATCTTCCCTTCGGTGACCGAAAGGTGTTGTGCTTCGAGGATGCGGATTTGGATATCGTTTTGAACTCTCACACAATGCAACATGGTGTGTTCCTTCCGACTCAAGGCATCGGCTACAACGTTCGCCTTTCCAGGATGATAACGAATGTCGCAGTCGTAGTCGTTAAGTAGTTCTACCCAACGACGTTGCCTCATGTTGAGTTCCTTCTGATTAAAAATATGTTGAAGGCTTTTGTGGTCCGTGAAAACCACACACTTTGTACCATATAGGTAGTGTCGCCAGATCTTGAGAGCGAAGACAACTGCACCTAATTCGAGGTCGTGCGTCATGTAATTCTTTTCATGAATTTTGAGTTGCCTTGACGCGTAAGCAATAACCTTGCCTCGTTGAATAAGGACACAACCGATACCTTGGTTGGATGCATCACAGTAAACCACGAAATCATCATTACCCTCAGGAAGGGTCAAGATTGGAGCGTCACAAAGCTTTTGCTTGAGAGTCTGAAAGGCTTCTTCTTGTTTTGGTCCCCACTCGTAAGGCTTTCCTTTATGGGTTAAGGCTGTGAGGGGCACCGAAACTTTCGAGAAGTTAGAAATGAAACGTCGGTAGTAGCCAGCTAGGCCAAGGAATGAACGGACTTCAGTAGGGGTCCTTGGAGCTTTCCAGTTTTTCACTGCTTCTATCTTTGCAGGATCTACATGAATTCCTTTCTCATTGACTATATGACCCAAAAATTGGACTTCATTTAGCCAAAACTCACACTTGGAAAATTTGGCGAACAATGTCTCTGTAACACCCGACATTTCCAACTCAACATCCGTACACGACTTAAATGTATTTACGTTTTTATATTTCCCGATTCATTCGAAATCATAAACTTGAACAATAAAAGTCTAGCAAATATAGTACAATTGATCGTATCATATCTTAGTACACGTAAGAATTACCTGTTCATGCGGACGTAAAACCCGTATAACGCGAACGATAACGATTAATTATTATAACGGAAAAATAATTATAATTAAATATATTCTAATTAAAGCGTTTATGTCTAGGCGACTAAGTCATTAATATTTATTTCACAATAAAACCCTCGTAAAAACATTCCTAGAATTATTGTTGTATATTATCCTCTTAGGATATTTATAAATGTGAATGATCACATCTACAAATAAAAATATACGTAACTTGAACGTTTTTTTATCAAACTATCCATTTACTATTTAAACTATGATTTTAGTGTCATTTAGAACGTAAATCAAATCACATTGTCGTTTAAAATTCTAAACGGGACTCATACCGCTAATAATACTAACAACTAGCTTCCAAATCTTCTTCATGATGACTAATCTTCACACCATATTATCTTACTTCTAAATCTAGATAAGAACCTAACCATCCATCAATCCATCACCACCCATCCTCATTCATCCAAACTTTCATCCATAATCCAATCATCATGATTGGAGTGAATGGAGCTTGTTCTTTTCACCACATGAACACTTAACCTATCATCTCCATCATATGTACATCCATCAAATCTACACTTGCAAAGATTTACACTCCAACATCCATTTCACCATATATATATATATATATTATATGAGATTGTTAACGCGTCTAAACTACGAACGTAATTATAGGTATATATATAATATACCCGACACGTTCCTTTAGTTTATATTATGACGAGCTCGAAATTTATTTATTAAGAGGAGTATTTAGCGGGTATTAATTGCGGGTAGTATACCGCGTTTGAACCATCATAAACCACCACCCACTACCATCACCTCATCATCATCACCCCATCACTTCACCGTTCCCATTCAACCAATACTTTATCTAAAATACAATCACCATCATTGCATTGTATGAAGCTTGCCCATTCATCCAAATCAACACTCGACCTCCAATCTATATATATGTGTGTATCTACTTCAAAAGAAAGATCACGTCTCAAATCTCCATCTATCTTTCTCATTTTCGGCACACATACATTATCTAGTGCTTTGAATTATTCACTTAAGATCAAGGCAATAATCAACCTCCTTTGGTGTTCCAAGGAAGAATACAAGGATTTCGGGAAGGATTCTAGCTACAAACCCAAAGATCTCTCATCTTTCTTCTTCAAAACCAACATCTACATCTCTAGTGGGTATAACACTTCATAAACTCTCTCTTTTCTTTAGATCTAAGATTAAAGTGCACTTTGTTCACCCAAAAATGCAATGATTTCATAAAACCCCGTAACTAAGTGAATTAACGAGTGAAGAAGGTAGATCAAGAAAATAAAGTATATATGTGTGTATGTCGTATGTATATATGTCTGTGTATATATGGTTTTTAATCATAAAAGTTTACTAAACGTTAAGTGGTTACAAGCATGAGTAGGGTTTTGTGTGGATTTCGTTAACTACAAACTATTAGTCGTTTAAACACGAAAATATGCATAGATTTATGTATGTACGAGAAAGATGTGTTCATAACATTATGTTACTATAAGTGGATTAAAATGTGTAAATATATACGGATCCATACATTTAGTATTTGAAAACGTGTGTTACATGAAACTTGAGTTGCTAAAGTAGTGTGGTTTTTATAAAAGAATACACATTTTTTGATAATATATAATTTGGTTGTTTCGAATAAAAAGAACTTTCACAAAAATATGGATTTAATGACGTTAAGTATGTATTTTTGGTAAAAATTGATAAATGATGTATAATAATAGTATTTTGGGAATAATCAAACTTTAAATATATTTTTGAGAAGAAATAAACATTTAAAGCCAAACATATATATTTTTGGTAAATATAACCATGAAACGTGTAAGATAATTATTTGAATAATTACATGTATAAAGGGTGGATAATGGACTCTTAGGAACAATATATGTGATTAAGTTTATTACGTATAAATATATTGTGAATAAATATGTATACTAGGAGTAGTGGATAAGCCTTTAAGTGTTAGAGATTACACATGTGAATAATTTGATAATATTAACAATAATTATTCGAGCAAGTGTATATATATAAATGCATTTGTATAAATGTTGAAGTATACGGATGAGCCTAGGTATAACTACGAGTTTAATCACGTATTGATACAAGAGATAATATATCTTGGAAATATATGGTGTTATGATATAAATTATATTATTTACGCTATTACGATGAAAATGGATTATTTCTCTAAAAATAGTTATATATTTTTGAAAGTATATAATTACTCGCTGATCATGACTTGTATCTTTGTGTTTATTTGTGTGAGTATAATACATGTGTGAATAGTTATACGAGCAAATAAGTAGTAATCACCAGTAAGCCATAACATACGACATTTTCTTAAATAGAAACCCGTTCCAACCGGGACCAACTTAATGGGTGAACAACTTGCACTCGAGATGTCGTTTCTCAATTCTAAGACATATGTTGTATTAATTAGGGCACGAGTAGTCAGGTCTCGCTTTTACAATTATATAGTTGCTAGCACTTACACACTGAAAGACCATCAGGTGAGTTTTACAGCCCCTTTTAGTTGTTTTAATGTTTTGTAAACATGGGGGGAAACATGCTTATACGACATATTTGAAAGAATGAAACATATTTGTTTACACTCTGGATAACATGAACATTTTGGTTTAACTCCTTGTGAGTTTCACGACCCCTTTTTATTGTTTTCTATTTTGGGGGAAAAACATGTTAATTTCAAACGGTATGATAACTAGAAAACGAGAAGCAAGCATCTGATTCCCTTGTGAGCATGAGTTAACACTAAAAGGTCCTCGGTATTTCGAACTATAACCATTAGCTATGGACTTAGCCGTAGATCGATATGAATAGTACTATTCGGGTTGACACCCCCAATCATGGTTAGTCGCGCTAACCCGACCAGCATGGTTAAATGATTGCATATTAGGTCTTGTTGTTTCTCATTGTTTAAAGGTACAATGGGCTGGGGCAAAATTCGAGAATTCGTTAAAGGTTTGGTTATAGGCTTGTGTATCACATAATTCGTAAGTGCTAGTTAGACTTCGATGAATCAACCGCTAACTTGTTTTGCTTATCATATGCATAAAGTAAATTTCGAGCAAAGGATTTCGCCAATGGTATACGTACCAATGGATTTGCTAGTCAATTTCGAGAAACGGGTTTTGCCATTGGTATACGTATCAATGGTCTTGACAGTGAATTTCGAGCAAAGGATGTTGCCAATAGTATCCGTACAAACAGTTTTGTCAATCAATTTCATGCAAATGGTTTTTGCCGAAGGATTTCGTATAAATAGTTTTGACAAACGATTTCGTAAATATGGTTTTCCCAATTATATTCCTTTAAAACCTGTGAACTCACCAACATTGCGTTGACATTTTCAAGCATGTTTTTCAGGCAATACATTCGGCACAGTTGGAATAGGTTTAGCTATTTGGATTAAACCCTAGAAGCCGAAGAAGCATAGTTATCAAATCTCAAGTATATTTTGATCTAGGTGGATTTAGATCAATGTATTATTACATGTTAGTAATTGTAAAAGTTGTTCGACACTTTAGAAATTTGTATTTTAGCTTCCGCTGTTGTGTAACGTTACCAATCGTTGCGACCTTAATTTATTTATTAAAGTAAATAAATTTTGGGGGTGTGACAGTCTCCTTCTTTAAGAGGTCTAATACCAACCGTAGGTGTTCCTCGTGATCCTTTTTAGTTTTTGAGTAGATCAAGATGTCGTCGATGAAACAATTACGAATTTGTCCAGGTACGGCCTACACACACGGTTCATTAAGTCCATGAATACCGCGGGTGCATTAGTTAAGCCGAAAGGCATAACCATGAACCCATAGTGGCCATATCTTTGTACGAAAGGCTGTTTTTGGAATATCCTCCTCAAGGACACGAAGCTGATGGTAGCCAGAACGGAGGTCGATTTTGGAAAAGCATGCAGAACCTTGGAGTTGATCAAAAAGGTCGTCAATTCTGGGTAATGGGTAACGATTTTTGACGGTAAGCTTATTAAGCTCACGATAATTGATACACATACGAAATGATCCATCCTTCTTCTTGACGAACAGGACAGGTGCTCCCCAAGGGGAGACGCTAGGACGAATAAATCCTTTTTCAGAAAGCTCTTGAAGTTGACTTGCTAGCTCTTGCATCTCCGAAGGTGCAAGGCGGTACGGTGATTTAGCTACAGGGTTTGCCCCTTCAACTTGTCGTATGGGAGGAAGGCCTGGTAAGTCTTCGAGAAACACTTCGGGAAACTCACGGATGACAGGGATGTCTTGGATGTTCTTTCCCTTCCCTTTCTTTTCCACGACGTTAGCTAGAAATGCCACGTAATTCTTCCGTAGATACTTACGGGCTGTGGTACAAGACATGAGTTTTAGACCGCTTGATGGTTTTTCACCATAGATTTGCAACGTGCTTCCGGATGGTAAGGGAATACGGATGCATTTTTCAAAGCATATGATTTTTGCATGATGTTCGGCTAACCAATCCATGCCTATTATTACGTCGAAGCTTCTAAGACGCATCGGGATGAGATTAATTGGAAAGTTGTGATCGTTAAGGTTAAGAACGCAGTCACGGATAACCGAGTCAATAGTTACAGGATTTCCATCAGCTACTTCTACCGTAATGGATTTTTCTAATTTAGAACGGTCTTTGGCAAGCAATAACTCAAATTCCAAAGAAACGAAACTTCTATCGGCACCGGTATCAAATAAAATGGAAGCATATTGTTGATTTACTAGAAACGTACCGTTGACTACTTCTGCGTTGGCCTGAGCTTCATTAGCGTTGATGTTAAAGGCACGTCCCCGTGCTCCCGGGTTTGGGTTTGGATTTACGAGCCTTGGGCATTGGTTACGGAAGTGGGTTGGGTCACCACATCCAAAGCATGCTCGACCATTTGCCAAAGCTGGTAGTGCCGGGACGTTGGGACAATTTCCTTGAGCCATTGGAGGTTTGTTGGCGAAGCAGGTAGTGGACAAATGCCCATAGCGACCACAAAGGGTGCACAATCGGCATGGCAAGGTGGTCGGATGATGGAACTTGCAGGTGTTACATTGGGGATGTGCTCCCCCATAAGGCTTCTTAACAGGAGCAACTTGTGCCAAGGGCGCTGCTGGTGTGACTACCGCATAATTCCTGACCTTTTGCTTTTTATTGAACGAGGGTTCAGTCTTAACTGTTTTGAGAGGCTCGGGAGTAGAGGTGTCAACGGGCTTCTTGGAGTTTTTCTTGGATAGGGTTCCAGCCTTCACGTGATTATCCGTCAAGGTAGCAGAGAGACGGATAGCGTCTTCCAGAGTGGCAGGGTTCTGACCCCACACCGTGTCCTGAATCTTCATCGGTAGCCCAATGATATACTTTTCGATACCCCGAGACAGAGGGGTAACCATATGGGGCACTAGCAGACTCAGTTCATGGAAACGGGTCGTATACACCAGATTCTCTCCACTGTCCTGGGCAAGATCCCAGAATTCAGCCTCGAGTTTCTTCATTTCATTTCTCGGGCAAAATTCTTCGATCATTAGCTCCTTGAATTCTTCCCAAGTTAGTGACATAGCAGCGTCAGCACCTCTATTTCGTTTTTCTCCGTTCCACCAGGTTAATGCCCTCTTCTGTAGGACACTTGATGCATGACGAACTCTGAGGTTATCCGGGCAGTCACTGTTCAGAAATGTGCTCTCCATGCTTTCAAACCATTGGAGGAGGCTAGTTGCTCCCTCAGTCCCAAAGAATTTGGTGGGATTGCAGGAGTTGAAATGCTTGAAAGTGCACGGAGGGTTTGAACCTGACTGGAGAGATCCAAAGTTAGCACTGTTGTTGGCCGCTGCTTGGTTTAGTTGATTAACTAGAGTAGGTAGAATCTCAGCCATTTGTTGAGCGATGAGGGTTGCCATGACTCCGCTTCGGCTACGACGGGGAGGCATACTATAAAATGAAAAAGTTTGGACATAAGAATAATAGGTTAAGGATCATAGGATGAGGTTATGAAGTATAAGGATTTTAGATGGTGCCTACTTAGTTCATGTTACTAAACAGGTACCTTGACATATCAAAGGTAGTTTAAATTCTCAAACGTTAGAGAAGTCGCGCATTCCTATAAGTGGACACTCATCCCAAGAATTCCCACGAAAGCATACGGGTCCAACGGTTGATCTGGATTTGTACGAAATGCTTTCCTTGACAGAATTTCCTAGAATACAGGCATCCACCCTTCCGGTCCGCATAAGTTCTCGTACATTATTTAGAACCCAAATACTTTTGACGGGAGTTAGTTTGGAAACCTAAGTATATAGATTTGATGTAGTAGTAAGTTTTCCAAGTATAAGTATGTATAGGTTTTAGAGAGTAGAATAGAGGAGTGATTCCTAATAAGTACATGAGATGACTCATGTCATGGGGAATCCTAAGTTATAGTCTAGGTCATGTGTCTAATAACCTAATTCCCTATAACCAAGGCTCTGATACCAATCTGTCACACCCCAACCGACGGCGGATTATACGTCGGGGCGGACACGGTTGTTCAAAAGCACAAGGTTGACTAATAAAGTTGAGATATTTCATTAATAAATTAAAGGGTTCAACATGACAAAAATAACATAAGGTTCAAGCATGAAAAGTAACAAAAGTTCAATTCTTGACGGTCTTTCTAAGTCCATGCATCCTACGTTTTCCTAGATAGGCCTCACTCTTGAGCACCTGAAACATGTTAAGTAACTGTCAACTAAAAATAGTTGGTGAGATACGAAGGTTTTGACACCGTTTTACAATAGTCTTTAAAAGTTTTACAATTCACTATGATTAATGTATCTAAGTATAAATGTGAGAATCAAGCAAGTTAAACATTGTGCACGTCAAACCTCCAACCAAGTTTAGGCATAACCCGAAAGTTACCCTTAAAGTTTCAAGTATAAGTTTCAGTAACAATCACCAAGGGCTCCCCCCGAAGGGTCAATCAATCAAGGTGGATTGGTCAAATACAATAGATCTATCACTGTTACTATAGGCTCGGCCAAAGTTAATGAACATGCTAGAATTAAGTTTAAAGCATTCAAGCACGTAGAAGACATGTAAACATAGTTAAGTTTGAATTGTATAAGTCTAAAAAGTTTGAACATGTTCCACCCCAAGTTTACAAAACAAAAACAAAACAAAAGGGGCTAAGTATACTCACATAGAGTGGAGTGTAAGAGTACTCAACAAATATTAATTGTAGTGGAGCGTTGAGGAAAGTTATCCTCACAACAAACCTAAATGACAAGTCTAACGTTTAAGGATTGATCATAGGATTTCTAAGACAAGGATTTCAAGAATTAGGATTGACTAGGGTTCCAAATAGGAAGACGGGGATGATTGTGTTATAAAGTTTAGGTAATAGTAAGTTTTAATTAACCATGCTTTAACTAGTTTTTATAAAATGCTTTAACTAGTTTTTATAAAATATAATGTGAGTAATGAATAAATAAGTATTAAGGTTAATAAATTATTATTCACAAGGTTTTAATAATTATTTTAAAAAAATAGTTATTTAAAAGAATAATTATCATGGGTTAATAATAATTACCCAATTGAATAATTCCCAATAGCGATTTATTCAAAATAGAGTAGATAATTATTTAAAAATAATTATCTAAAAGAGTTTGTAAATAATTGTTTTATCGAAATTTTACAATTGTGCCTTTAATTAAAGTATTTATTTATTGAGTATTTTCTTTAAATGACTAAAATTTATTCTAAGTAATATTTAGAAATTATTTGTAAGTCTAAATAAATAATGTATATTTATTTTCTGTTTACAAAATAAATAAATAAGTTTTAAGTTTTTTTTTTTGTTCTAATCCTATAATTTTTATAAAACGTTCAAGTTTATAAGTTTCGAATATCTAAAATGAGGATATATGTTTTATAAACATTATAAAAACTTTCTGTCGAGTATTTAAGTTTTATAACCGTTTAGGGTTGTTTTATAGATTTTAGGAGTTTAAAACTAATGTTAAACATTATATTTTTATAGTTTTAAATTTGGTTTTATTTGGTTGAAATGTTTTCCAATAAGGAAAACAAAAATAAAAATCGATTTTGAGTTTATAAATGTTCAACATATTTTATAAAAATAAAAAGGATTTTTAAAACTGATTAAAAGTATATAAAAGAATTCGAAATCAAAAAATCTAGCCGGCCGGATTCGAACACCCGACCTGCTCCGGGTTAACACTTGCACACACATAAACCGCTGGACCAGGGACTCATTTATGTTATAATCCGAAAAACGAAATTCTTAAACACAAACCCCAAACGTTCCCCCCAATCCGTATGAACCCTAACATTTCAATCCTTAAATTCGACTCGGATTACCCTCTGTTTATGAGATTAAACAGAGGGCTTTTGATCCTTTCACGATTTCGATCACAATAGACTCAAGTTTTACCTGATTTGGTGTCGATTTGAGGGAGATTGGGTCTGGGTTTGGAGTCGTCGGTCGTGATTTCGAATCCGGCAATGTAGCTACGGATCGGTGAGATAATTAGTGGAGGGAGGTTAGGGATGATGTTGTTGGTGTATGGGGTTCGGTATTTATAGCCAATTCTGGCATTAAATGCGCGAATGGGTCGAGGGAGGTGGTTGGGCCGATCGGAGTTAATTCACACTCCACGCAAAGCCTCGGTCGAAGTTTATCATCATGGCGTCTTGGGGACGGGTCGCACGCGAGATACGAGCCCGAGGTTCAGTGAACTTGGACGAAATCACGATTTTTGCGTGAAAAGGGGGAAAAACCGGGGCTGCAGGGATTCGAAATCGTGATCGGGGGGGGGGGGGTTCTGAGAGTTTGGGATATTTGCATAACAGGTCCCTGGGTTTTCCAAAGTTTATCACTTTATGTTAAAACTTTGGTTTTTGATAAAACCCAGTTTTAGAATTGGCAGATTTAGTCCCTTGACTTTGTAAAATGATTTCATGAAATCTTAAATTTTATAAATTTTATTATACTGATATATATATATATTTTTTAAATATTTAAGATGTATCAAATTTATTTATCATTATAAACTGTACACATATTCGTATATTAAAATCGAACTCACAAAATACGTTTATTCATTCTTGAAACAGACGGATTACAACGGGAATTAGAATCTTAAGATAACAATGGTACGTCGGAAAACCCTGGATATTACACAACGTGTATAGTGAAACAGCTTTTCCCCCGTAAAACAGTAAAAATTGAAAAGTGGAGGCACGAAACTCACCTGAACAACGTCGGTGATAAGTGTGACATAGTCAACAAAAACCGCAAAGTACGGTTAACATCCAAATTTTATCAAAGGCCAGCAGCCAAATGCAAGCAAAGTGTGGCTAGCAACTCAGTGCTACCAAGGTACGGCTAAATCCGCAAGAACCGCAAAAACAGGTGTCCTAACCGAGTCCTACTAACCAAGTAGACATAAAAAAAATAGAATTTAGGACGCCTAAAGTATAAAACTGAGTCTACTACTCAAAAGTGGCTATGCAGTCGGTTGCATACCCAAAACTCGTGCACACACGTACGAACCGCTCAAAAGTTGTAAAACCGGCTTTTATATAAATTCCTGACTTTGAAACCTTAAGTTTTAGATTTTATTAATGAATATCAGTAGTTATAATGTCATATATGATAAAATCTCAAGTCACAGTTTCGTTTGACCAAAAACACGATTATGCGCGTAAAATAAGGTTTACGGTTTAAAAATCCGATTCATCTGAAATTAGGGTTTTAGTGTGATTTTAGCACCCAAATTAAAAGTCCAAATTTTATATTTTAAATGGGGTTATACTTCTGTCCAAAATCCCCTAGAATTTTTATAAAATCAATTTTATTTAAAAATTTCCAAAATTAATAACTTTTTATAAAATTTAAATGGACATAATTCCAAAACCATACTTAGACATAAATTTACTGCTTGAAATTTATTCCAATTGATCATATATATAAATAAAAATTTCTGACCAATTTTCATATTTGTCCAATATTCATATTATTTAATATGAATTTAATATTGTTAAAATTTTACAAATTCAGGAAAAATAGTTAAACACATTAAAAATTCACCAAATTTTTATCATATTAGTTTTAAGTCAATATAAGATCCCATACCAAGTTTCAAGTCCTGATTTTATCCAGAAGTATACAAACCCTAAATCATCCATTTAAACTTTATAAATACTAAACACATACTTAAACAACTCCAATTTTCATAAAATTTGGACAGGAGTCTTAGTTCATCATATAACAATCACTTTCCAGTTTTCAGAATTTTTCAATACCCAAAAGTATTTTTCCCAATTTTCATGTATTAAACTTGTAGTAATTTTAATAAATAATTTATAAATAGTTTGTTTACCAAAATTTCCAGATCAAACTTTTTGTATAAATACTACTGTTTATAAATAAATTTGGGTGTTAGATCACATTTTCAGAAAAATCCATCAAAACAATTGTTGTATAAAAATAAATATATTAGTTCCATTATTTTTTCCACGTGAACCGGGGTTGGGTGTATAACCTAATAACCACTAAAAATACCAAATATCTCAATACTAAATATTTTTGAGTTCAATTCCCAACCAATGACTAATAAAACTTATTCTAACATAAAATCAAATCTTAACGGGTAAAGTTTATACCTTCCGTATAAATGGTTCGCGTACGCGGAACCTCCCGTATCACATGAAATATGAACCAAAAACACCATTAGGATCGTTTTTATCTCCCGAGCATTCCCACATGCTCAAAATTGACATGCAATGCCGTTTCGATGGCCATGCAACCCGATCAATTTCCTGTGTCGGTCATATAAACTGTTACGATCTGTTCGTATTCAAAAATATCGTTCCCAAGATCTGATCGGAAATTCCTACGGTGAAAACATTCATATTTGTGCTAAGAAACTACTGTCCAAAAATAGTCACGATCCAACGGTCGGATCTCCGAGGATCGAAGATTCTTTGAGACCCAGTTTTTTAAATCCGAAAATCCGATCAGTCACATTCGAGGGTATGAAAAGCATACCTAGAGAGCTCTGATCAAAAATTCCTCCTTTAGGGTTTTGCGTCTATGTGTTGAAAACATCATATCCAAAATTCATGCATTTCTAACGGTCGGATTTACAGGGATCGTCCGATCTATAAAACTGCGGATGCATAAAACTTTCTGGACAGATTTTAAAAACTCTTTTCACGAATTTAAGCAATGATTTAGAGAAATCTGAGCTTACCATTGCGTTCGTAGCGTCGAGAAATGGTTCCGGGTGAAAAACCGCATCTCCGACCACCTTCGGCCACCGCCGGACCACCGCGGACCGTCGTCGACCACCGCCGGACCGCCACCGGACCACCACCACCACCTGAATTCTCTCCAGCCCTCTCCTCTCTCTCTATAACTTCTCTCAATGAATTGATCAAATGAGAGAAAAAGAGGGTAGTGGGGTATTTATATACCTCGTGGTCTCCGATCGCGTGCCGGTTTCTCGATTAAACGAACCCGATAAAAAAAATAGAGGCGTTATTTTATCCAAAAATAACTTATTATAATTTATTATTTTCCCTCGAGTCCTTGCGTCTCGTAAATATATATCCTTTCGGATTTAAATTAAAATTTACGAAACCGTTCGAATCGGGTGTTAACGCGTATTAACTAGAACTTGATCAAATTTTTGACATTATAACACCCAAATAAATCTTGCTATTATTTTTCGTTCACTAACGAGTTCCTTTCGTTTGAAAGTATATTTCACATAATAATAATACTATTATTATTATTATTATACGAACTCGTCGAACACGGGTGTTGACTGTAAAAGTCACGGTTGTCACACATATAAATTAGAATCTCGTTTATTACATGGGTTAATAAATGTAAGGTTGTATATTTAATATTAAAATGTCTTTGAAACCGCTTGTATAGTATTACATGGGTTGAATAAAATAAAATATAATGTAATGTGTTAACGCATACACTCGTCAAAATATGTCTTTAAAAAAGTATTTTGACGTGACGGTTATAATTTATGTTAAATTAGTTTTTAAAACAGTTTTTTTTCCAACTGTGAATTAATATTTTTATGTAATTGATAAATGTTAATTCATATTAAATCTATTGAATTGTTTAATGATATAATAACTATCAATGATTAAATAATAAATATCCATAATTAGGTTTTTATTAAATATTTAAAAAATATTATTTTAATATCATTGTTTAATAGGAGATAAAAGCGAGAAAAAGATGGTAAGAATGCATCAGAAAGTGACACGTGTCCTCTTGTATTTTTATTTATTATAATAGATAGATATTATTAAATCCAATATTATACTCTTTTTTTATATATCAATTTTATAAGATTTCTTTAAAGAGTTGGATGTTAGAAAAAAAAGTTTTTCTTTTGTTGAAATCAAATATAAATTGCATTCCAAACATTAGGGCTGGTGAAACATGTCTGGTCGGGTTAGGCATGTTAAACCAAATTTGACACGATATTAATCATGTCATAATTCTGTCGACCCGTTTATAACTTATATTCGTTTAACTCAAACCGAAACCCGTTTAACTTTTTTATTTTCAATCAAATAATAAATTAAAGTCATTAATTAGTAATTAACGTATATTTGAAACTAAATTATATATTATTTTTTACATATATTGAATTTTGTTTTCAACCATTAGTATATGTAATACATTTTTACACATGTAAAATGTATACATAAAGATTTAAGAATTTTATATATTGATATTTTTCACCTGTGTGTGATACACGGGTTCTAAGCTAGTAGATAATAAATAATAGATTTAACATGTATGTAAATAAAACATTATTTTCGTATTAAAATTCAAAAAATAAACGAGCTCGATCAAGTTTTTGACGAGCCAAGTTTGATCCCACATTTCAGCTTGTTAAGAATAGAAGAACTGAGCTGGCACGTTTAACTTCAAGCTCGAGCTAGTTCGGCTCGGCTCGTTTGTTAAACAACCCTAAAATAAACACAGTAAACAAAGGGCAATCATCAAGAAAGATAACAAAAATGGGTGATAGACTGAAAGAATGCTGTTAATAAAAACTTAAATCCATTATTATCAACAATTTCAATTCGATCTCTAAACCCATATAATTCAAACAAAGATTCAACAATTCAACTGCGAAAACGATCGAATTCCTGTTCTATAGCCTCTTCTAGAAAAAACTGAGATTGAGCCATCAAATTAGGGCTTAATCTAAACATAAGAACACAAAACTCCATCTGATTAAGCCCTCCATCTCCATCAACATCACCTTCTCTCAACATACAACGAAGATCATCATCGCTCAGGTCTCCAAGCCCCAAGACATAACAATTCTTCTTCAAACTGTCGAACGTGATCATACCTTTATCGACATCCATCAGTTACTGAAATCCTTTGCACAGTTCTTCGATCAAACCGTCTCCCCCCAGCTTATCCGCCATCAACGGCAGATTATCTTCGAATTCTGATTGATTCGCAACGGCCATTGATAGAGATGAAGAAAATAAAAGTAGGAAATATTTTGGTTTGGTTTGAGAGTGAAAGGAGATGAAGGGAGGGATGGTATATAAATTGGATGGTGGTGTATGTGGTTCCTGGAAGGGAAGAAAGTTGCATGGGAAGACAGGTTGGAGACAGCATACAGCAGCGTTTGGTACTCTTGTTATGCTGCTTTCCACGAAGGTACAAAAGTCCCAAGGGCAAATTCGTCATTTCATCATGTTATACTATTAAGTGGTTGAATAATGCCTTGTTTTTAAGTAATATCAAATTCGGTCTGTGGGTAAAAAAGACGAGCACCTCATAAAAATGAGTTTAACCAGACGGTCCCAGTGCCGGTCTCGAGGATTCGAATGTCCTATACGAGTCTAAAAAAAGGCCCATAACGAAATATATAATTTTATAAACTAATTTTTTTAACAACAATTAACGTTATAACATAGACATAACAAATTAAGACTAAACCATTAAGTCATTAATTAACAATTCTATATAAAAAATTAGAGACGTGAAGAAGTCGATCAGCAGGTCCAGGGACTTGTTGGTTGGTCTGGCCCAGCAGCATAGCTATTAACTTTTTTTTAAGCCCAAGTCATAGAAAATGCCAAGTCACAAAAAAGGCCCAATGTTTTTAACCCCAAGTCACATAAAAGGCCCAAGTGATAAAATTACTTTTTAAAAAATGCCCAATTTTTTTTAAAGCCTAGAAAATTTAAATATATATAAAAAAAGAAAAAATTTTTGGCCCCTCGAGATGTTGGGCCCACTACGGGTGAGTTGCCCGCAGGCCCATTGGGACGGCCCTGACCGGACGGTGACAGGCTGCCTCGTACCGAAGACACCGGAGGCAAAGCGCACTTGTCAGGGACAAAACGTGTCGGACTCGCGTCGAACATGGTAATGAATGTAGGCAATGGCGGATCCAAGATTTGTATTCAGCGGATGCCAAAAATCAAATGTGTCAAAAATTAGACAGATTCAAAACGGGTCAAATATGCCTAAACTAGTCCGATCCATAAAAAACAAGTCAAATAATTATAAAGTCATAAAAGTAATACATCAAAAACATGTATAATGTATAAGAGTAGCTTAACTCAAGCAACAAAACACCACTAAAGTAAATTATGTACACTAATGACAAAATAATTAAATATATATATATAAAGGAGGGATCAAGAAGAAAACCACAAAGTTAGACAAAAACCGAGAAAACCACTAAAACAATGTGTAATACTATGGGTTACGTATACATGACCGCAATATTTTTGAATCGATTAAAATGAATACTCTAAAAGCTTAAATCGATTAAAATTTAAATGAACAGAAGCTTGAATTTCATATAAATTATAAAAAAATATAATTATCGTATATAAAATTATGATAAAATTAGTATTTTGGTACTAAAACCTTCGATCACTTAATACTTTTACTACACACTTCGATACCATTAGGAATTAAATGATATATATTATATAACATATAAGAATCATGATTATAAATATATAAAAAGTAATTATAATTTTATAAAAATAATAATAACTAATAAATGAGCCAAACGCGAGAGCTCTAAACGAACTAAGTTCGAGCTTAAACAAGCGTAGACTCCCCTTGACTCGTTTGCACCGCTAGTCGTACCAAATAACTAGTGTTAATTGTATGATAAGTGGGATTTAGAAATATATTGAAGTGTATATTACCTCAAATTTATTTTATTGAAAAGGAAGATTATTATATAATGCTATTGTATTCACATTAGTAGTACCACCGCCACCTCCGTATTGATAGTTTTTTTTAAATAGGACCCGAATGACCCGAACTAATTATGCTTCAAACCCGTTTTGACCCGAAGTCATTTTGTTCCTAATCCGTATTGACCCGAACCCGTTATGACACGTGACCCGAACCCGCCTGACCCATCCAGTTTGCCAGTCCTAATTACTGTTAATGAATTAAAAATAATATTTATGGATTTATTCAACATGATAAAAGACCCTTTCCCCATTTTGATTTTTACTAGACTACTTGTAACATCGGACCTCTCTTACCCACAATATTGTCCGTATTACCCCCTAAGAACTCACGGATTTATTTTTTGTTACAGCAGGTTGTAAAACATTTTTGTAGTGTCTTTGCTTTCAGATCAGAATACACATAACAAAAAAGAAGTGATTTTGTTATACTAATCACATATCAAGCATATTGCTCATATGATAATGAAAAGTAAGTTCAAATCCAAAAAATGGCATGAACCATATAAAATGAGACCACAAATTATAAAAATTTACAATGCATTGGTACTAACTAAGCTTTGATAAACCTTGTTTGACCCCTAAGAGACTAAACTGAAAACCAAATGGTCTCTTTAACTAATGAGAAAACAATAATCACAATCAGTTTACCAAACACTTATTGGAATAGCTTAAACAAACATCCAAATACCCCCTGAAGCGGTATGCAATAGAAGGATATTAACTGTATTAGAAATTTAATTTTGAAACCAAACAATAAGTAGCATATAAACCTAAAAAGCTAGATTTGAAAGAGACATAACATCATCTCTTTGTCTAATCTATTTGGTAGAGAGTTATATAGTTTTATGTATTAAGAGGAAGAATAGGTGGAACTGACCCGACCCGTTGACCAACACATAAACATAGCTGCCTCCAAAGAGGAAGCCTGGTTGATTCTTCACCCAAGTCATTCAACCATTGGGCACTACAAAAAAGGCAAAAAAGTTCATCATTAACACGAAAAAAAAAATTTATTTCATAAACATGGAGAAAAAACAAACCTTAGAGCTATATTGACATCATATGAAAAATAAACTCCACGTGTAGAAAAAAATCTTAGTAGCCAGCAGGGCAACCCAATTCAACTCAGCCCATACTAAAAAATAAAATCATGTTTAACCATGAACTCATTATGACCCGGACCTGCCAAGCATATCCTTACCGGCTAAGAAGCAAGCCGACAACAACAGGTGAAACGACAATCTGCAAGATATTGGAAATCATTCCTTTTACATCAACATGCAATATCCTTCCAATGAGCGATAGTGACGATAATGGGGTCACGAAAACAACAGTAGCATTAAATATTGATGTCATAACAATACTTATGGGTTGATTGAAAAACCCACTTTAGCAATCAAAAAACCAACTGTTAGATTGGTGATGGTACAAAAAAAACCTTAAAAGAGAACGGTGAGGGTTTCGAATCCATGACTTAGCGTAGATGTTAATTATTTAATCAGAAAAAAAAAACCAACTTTAATAAAACCCATTTGAAGTTAGATAACAATGCCCTATTAGAAGTACAAAAAATAGAATTAAGGATACATGTCATGTCTAATTTCAGGAAAAAAGAACCATTGCATCTAATAAAATTAAAGATACATTTGAAGCAGATTAAATTCTGATTTTTTAATTTAACCTCTTAATTTGTATCCTTACCAGTTATAAGAAGCAGTTGCCAACGCCTGCAAAGATGAAATCAGAAACTTAGAAATATGAAAGAAAAATGCAGTTTGTTGCGCTTGTATGGGCGGCAACCTTACCAGCAAAGACATTTGCATCAGTTTCCAGAATGAATTTGTTGGAAGTAAATAGGTGTTAATAAATCTCCTTAATGTAAAGGTTTTCAGAAATAATACAATTGTTGAAAAATATAAAAATGAATACATAACATGCAATAGATTGTTAACATGTAGCTTACCTGCCATCAACAATTTCATCAAGGCACAATAAAATGATATCCAAATTCTCGAGTGCCTCTTTCTTATTCAGATCACCCCCGAAACATATAATTAATACATAATATTATTGATGTTCTATAAAATAAAAGGATGATAAAGAAACATGATAAGTAGATGCATTAATTCATTGCAGACCACCTAAACAGGTCAGAACAAAGAAGTTAACTTAACGGGGTGATTTGGGTTGTGTTACGGGTCAGAACAAAAAAGTTAACTAAACGGGATGATTTGGGTTGTGTTTTTCACAAATACCTCCAAGATCATTGCTTTCTGTAATTTGTTTATCAAATCAACTCCAATCTTAGGTGTAGATATCATTAGCTTACCCGTGGTCCAACTCACTTGATCTTCCCATGAATCAAAGGTACCTGGCCGTCCCGACCTGAAAAAAGATTAAGTAACTAATATATTAATTATGATTATATGAAGCTTTTATTAAAATACAGGTCCTACTGTTATGAATAAACAATCTAGGAGATTGAAGCCCTTAGTATGTCCTAAGCAACCTTTAAACCATTTGACCGTTTCCTTTTTAGCTAAATTTTGTAATATGGTGTATATTTAAACTATTTCACCAGTTAGATCTAAAAAACCAACTCACATTGACCCAGTTTTAGATGTATAACACATTATTTATTTATAAAATTAAAGACAACAAAAGTAGTTGGTGCCATTTTGATATGCATAAAAAATTACAAGTTCTAATCCCAGTTCATTTTGACATGTTACCTCACCATCCATCCTGTGTAATTAATAATATACTTTCTTTTAATCATATTCAATGCACCAATTATTTATAAAATGTATTAGAAAAACATGAAAGGTGTTGGCAGCCAACCAGTTTTGATCTGCACTTAAAATTTAACAAAGTTGACCCATTATTTAACCGGCACATTTTGACATCTCATGAAGTGACTAAATAAAAAAAAAGTGAACCTAGTTAGGTTTATGACTTCAATACCTCTTGATGTTGCAACCTTGCATATAACTGAGCCAACAAAGTCGTTGCCTCTCAACCTTGCGGCATTAATCAAGAAACGGGTCGGATCTTGTTTGCTAGTGATCCGCGTGCTTTTACGTTTTTTACTCATAGGCAATATGCCCTCATATGTTGACACGTGTCCCACGTTATTTTCTATTATTATATGTTATAAATGTTTGTGTGTGTTGTTAAATGATATTTAGTCAATGAAGTCAAAAGGGGTTTTTGAGCCGTAGGCGAGAAGATTACGGCATTCAAATATTCTTTCGTTAAGGTTTCTCTAAAAGAGGTGATCGTCTTCTTCGTGCCATCATCATTTGTTTAACTCTTTTTGTAGATTCCGGTTTTCGATCGTTTTATGGTTTCATCTTTCGATTGGGCTTCTCTAATCCGATTAGAGTTTCAACTTTCAATTAAGCTTTGTTTAATCCGAATAGGGTTTCAACTTTCAATGGCAGAGTTTTTAATGGAGATTTGACTGAGTATATTCTCTTAAAATTAGATGTCAAAGATCTGATTCGTTTCAAAAGTGTGTGTAAGTCGTCGTATTCTCTGATCACGAGTCCTGGGTTCGTTAATCGTCATCTCAAGCATAATTAAAAAACAGATCAAGACAACAATGCATTTGTAGATAGAAGATTTGTTTTAGCCACCACAAGACCTTGCTTTACTTTTATCATAATCTTTATCATCTTGTTGGTTCATCCAATGTCCTTATTTGTATCAATTCTCAGTACTCTAAACTTTTGGTAGGCAATCCGCTAACTAGAGAGGGTTGACATCTGCAACTTCCTCATATTGTCTGGGATTGTCTCTGCTTATTGCAGATGTCTTCCCTCTCTAGTTAGCGGATTGCATACCAAAAGTTTAGAATACTGAGAATTGATACAAATAAGGTCATTGGATAAACCAACAAGATGATAAGGATTATGATAAGGAGTAAAGCAAGGTTTTGTAGTGGCTAAAACAATTCTTCTATCTAAAAATACATTGTTGTCTTGATCTGTTTTATACATATGCTTGAAATGACGATTAACGAAACCATAACTGGTGATCAGAGAATACCATGACCTACACACATGGTTGCAAAAGTCGCTAGGCGCTGCCAGGTCGGTCGACTGGGGAGTTGCGAGTACTCGGCCTAGGCGGGGAGTACTCGGACATGATAAATTACAAATAAATTAATTTTCGGGAAATTATATATATGTCAAATATCATAAGTTTACTAATATTTATAACAAAGTTTGTGAATATCAATGTAAATCAAAAGGATACATGTTCAAATACTAAAGTATTTCAAAAATTGATATTCATTATTTAATATTATAGACATAATAATTATTTAATTCTCGTCTTCCAATGTATCTCCGTGAAAAATATTAAAAATCCAACAAAAATCGGTGAAAAATAGCGAAAATTGGTGAAAAACAGCAAAAATCGGTGAAAACATTGAAAATCCGAGTTGGCCCGAGTTGGACCGAGTTGACCCGAGTTGGACCAAGTTGGACCGATTCCGAGTAGTGTTGACCGAGTTGAAGAAAAGCGCCTCGGCACTCTACCGAGTACTGAGTACTCGGCCGCCTAGGCCGAGTTTTACAACACTGCCTACACACACTTTTGAAACGAATCAGATCCTTGTCATCTAATCTTAAGATAATATACTCAGTCAAATCTCCATTGACAAACTCAGCCATTGAAATTTGAAACCCGAACCAGATTAAAGAAAACTTAATTGAAAGTTAAAACCCTAACCGGATTAAAGAAGCTCAATTGAAAGTTGAAACCCTATCACGATCAAAAACCGGAATCTACAAAAAAAAAGTTGAACAAATGATGATGACACGAAGAAAGCGATTGCCTCTTTTAGAAAAACCCTAACGAAAGAAATATCTAAATGTCGTACTCTCTCCTCGACTACAGCTCAAAACCCTCTGTTGACTTCATTGACCAAACATCATTTAATAACACACACAAACATCTATAATCTATATCTATAACATATAATAAAAGAAATAACGTGGGACACGTGTCAACATATGAGGGCATTTTTTTCTGGGTTTTCCCGCCTATTACCCATGGGTCAAAAACGTAAAAACACGTGGATCATTAGCAAACAAGATCCGACACGTTTCTTGATTAATGCCGCAATGTCTATTTTTCGTTTCATTCTTGCACCTCCAAACCCTAATGTCGCAATACATACAGAAAGGCCTATCTAATCCAACTGATCGATCGTGAAATCGATTTCCTTTAGTTCCAATTTTTCCCCTGATTGGTAGATTGGCTTTAAATCTTCAAATCAAGTTGGGATTGTTTATGTGGGGAGTACTTTGCCAACGAAGATGCCCGGGATTGTTTCCTTGGTTCCGCCACCACGCCTTATGGTGATTGTTGCCAACGAAGATGACCGGGATTGTTTCCTTGGTTCCACCCCCCCAAAAGTTAGTGTTTTATAGGTAGCATTTTGAGATTCTAGAGAATCCAATGCTCTAGCGGCGAATAATATGTACAAATTCTTCCTCTTTCAAGTTCTCTATCTACATAAATTAAGTAAGATAATTGGATTAAATTACAGACTTGGATGATTTTGCAAAGCGAAGCGGCGAAGAAGAAAATTAAGAACTAGAAATTAAAAGTTATAAAATCAAATATAATATAAACACTAATAGTAACAAAACTCTTACATAAGGGTTAGATTCAAAGAAGTTGAAACAATATGAACTACACATAATGATCTTAAAAGAATAATTACTTTAGCAAGAAATGAATGTAAACTAAAAGTTTACCATAACGAGCTCATTAATCAACAAGAAGGTTTGTGCAAACAGGGTCGAGTACAAAAAAGTCGACCAAAAAAAAGGTTTCAAACTGCATAAAAGATTGGTTCAACATCAGGAAAAAGGAAATCGATGCGTATTCAAAGAAACAGAGAGATGACGATGGTGATGGTGATGCCAGACTCAATTGTCGTTTCAATGAGTGCAGGTGTGAGCGACAATTGCTGGTGGAAATACGCTTTTTGAATTTTAGTGCAGGTCTGATATCTTGTTTGGGGAAAAACACGCTTTTTGAATTTTAGATTGAGTGGATCTTGAATTCAATTTGTTTTTGTTTGTTATATATTTTTCATGATTTTAGAGAGTAATTGCCGATTTATTTTCTAGAAATAAGGTTTACCCCCAGCATTACGTTGAATAGAAGCAAATTGTTTCATAATTATCTACAGAACTTGACCTGGAACAAACAATTAGCCTAGAAAGAAGGAAGCATATCCTCCTTTGTAAGTTATGCTGGTGAAAAATGAATATGCATACAACTGTTTTTAAAACATGACAAGTATGTTTATTTGTTTTATTATTCAATAATCGTCTTCGATTATTGATGAATAATTGAAGTCGACAACGAAATCAAAGGTTGAAAGAATTAACTTTTCACAAGGAATTTTTTTTTTTTTCAACGGTGAACATTGAATGTTGTGACGTCGCACCCTCCCGTCATATGGGAGAGCCTCGTCCAACTTCGGCAAATATGTTGTCTTAACCGGGCCCACTTGGCGTCAGAGTTGGAGAGCATCCAAGGAAAAATCCCACCCAATACGGCCCCTTCCGGGCTTGAGGGAGAGCCGAGGCTCGAACCCTGGATCGGCGTGGGTAAAACCCTGATGCATCAGCCTAAGAACTAGGCCTCATTTGCATGCCTCAGAAATTAATAATGATGGTAGAGATTGAACCCGAGTCTTTTGGGACTTCAAGCCTCACCTCAACCACTACATTACGACCTCTTTAGCTTTTATTTAAATTGAGTTTTGTTATGTTAAGAAATATTAAAGAACTGTCAAAACTTGATGTATTTGTAAAAGTCAACATCATAGCTAAAGTTATTGGTATTTGATTCGTGGGCCTTCAGAAACAACTATCTTATTGGCCAGATTAATTTAATTATTATGGTATTCTTCAATTTAGCTAAATGTTAGTATTAGGCATCATATGTGAACATGTTGTTTTTAGGGGACTTCATGCACCCCAATTTAACTAAAAATATTGTTTTGTTAAGAAAATTCTTCCTTGATGGTTTTGATTTTATGTTTTAATTGGGATTAATTTTGGTTTATGTTGGAGAGAAAAGAGAAATAAATATGAGCTATAAATATGAATCAGAGAGAGAGAGATAAGTTGATTGAGCGTTTCAAGGGATGTGTAATAATTAATTATGGTTACCAAAATTAAGAAATTAGCTTATTCCCAAGTTACCCTTTATAATTAAATTTAAATGGTTTTAAGAATCTTGTAATTATAAATTTGCCACTAAAGTATATAAACCTTTGTTTAATCTCAATCAATGGCTAATATTTGGTTATCATAGTTTTCTTATAAAATGGGGTTATCATTTGAACCCTACCCCCTTCTCTCTCTCTCTCTCTCTCTCTCTCTATATATATATATATACACACACTAGGTTAGAGACCCGTATATTACACGGGGTTGAGTACTAAAAAGTATGTAATAAAGAAATGTGTAAATACTTTTATAAAAATAATTACATATTACATGTAATAATGAGAAATGATAACTGTTATAATTAAAAATTACAAATGTTTAAATGCAATTACAATTTACAAATATCTAAATACTTCTACAAAATTGAAACAAAGTTCAATAAATTGTTACAATTTTTTTTCTAGATTTTTATTTGCTAGTTTGGAACATTCCTAGCAATCAAAAGCAGTACTTGTTTCAATGCAAAATATTCTAATGCAGTGATCAAAGTCAGCATCATTAGACACCACTAACGATAAGCATTTATTAGTCATCAAAATGATCATATATGCTAAACAGAAGACTTGCATTCTGTCATATAGGATCATAAGTAGCATATAAAGGCTACGATAAAATGTATAAAAAACTGACTGTCAATCTTTTATGGGAAAGAAGCAAACCCTATTAAACGAAATGTACTCTCAAGTATCAAATGCGGGATATAAAACTGAAAGAATAGATATGCTGAATTGTTCGATCTTATTATTCACAACCAATCGGTATATATAATACAAGATGATCCCACTATTTTAGGTATAGATCCTATATAATTGCTATACAATATAATTGATAAATATAAAACTATATATCTCTAATTTAAACAAATCGGATCCTAAAATACCGAATGTGTTTCGGTATTAACTATTATACCCCCGCAGTCGAAACGGGAGGAGACCGGATGTTGAGACTGGAGCGGAAGTCTTCAAATAGTACTCGCGGAAGACCCTTGGTAAAAATGTCAGCAATTTGGAAACGAGAAGAAACATGAAGAACCCGTATTTGACCGCACTGGACCTTTTCCCGGACAAAGTGAATATCCATTTCAATATGTTTCGTGCGCTGATGTTGAACTGGATTCCCTGCAAGATAGATAGCGCTGACATTGTCGCAGTAAACTAAGGAAGCTCGAGACGGTGGCCGATGAAGCTCAAGTAACAGGTTACGTAACCAGCACAATTCAGCGACTACATTAGCCACCCCCCTATATTCGGCTTCAGCGCTAGACCGAGATAGAGTCGTCTGGCGCTTAGATGACCAAGACAGTAAATTATCGCCATAATAAACACAATACCCGGATGTTGAGCGACGAGTATCCGGGCAACCAGCCCAATCGGCATCAGTATATGCAACCAGAGAGTGGTGCATAGAGCGGTGCATATGTAAACCGAAGGAAAGAGTCCCCTGAACATACCGAAGAATACGCTTAAGAGCGTTAAAATGAGATGTGCGTGGCGCGTGCATGTACATGCAAATCTGCTGGACCGCATAAGTAAGATCCGGGCGGGTGAACGTAAGATACTGGAGAGCACCCGCGAGGCTGCGATAGTCGGTTGGGTTAGCTACAAGTTCACCATCCGTGGCGCTAAGCTTGCCGTTGGTGTCAACGGGAGTAACCGCAGGCTTACAAGATGACATGCCTGCCCGTTCTATGATGTCCTTGGCATATTTCTGCTGAGATAAGAAAAGACCCGTATGTGTATGTTTAACCTCAATGCCTAGGAAATAGCTTAGGATGCCCAGATCTTTCATGGCGAATTCACGGGAAAGCTGAGTCATTAAACGTGCCTTCAACGCGTCCGAAGAAGTGACTAAGACGATATCATCTACGTAGAGAAGGATGTAAGCAACGTCCTTACCATGCTTATAAATGAACAAAGAGTGATCGCATGTACTATGAGAGAACCCGATAGTGTAAACAAAGTCCGCAAAACGTTTGTACCATGCCCGCGGTGCCTGTTTGAGACCATATAGGGACTTTTTGAGAAGACAAACATGATTCGGGTAGCGTGGATCTCGAAATCCCATTGGCTGATGCATGTAAACTGTTTCCGAAAGGTTACCATGCAAAAATGCATTCTTTACGTCTAGCTGATGGATTTGCCAAGAGTTAGCCAAGGCAATACTGAGAACCAATCGTATAGTGGCCGGCTTAACCACCGGGCTAAAGGTCTCACCGCAGTCAACTCCCACCTGTTGAGACCTGCCATCACAAACAAGACGGGCCTTGTATCTTTCAAGGGACCCGCTGCTGTTAGTCTTATGTTTAAATATCCACATGCATCTAATAACATTCATATGATTCTCACGCGGTACAAGATCCCACGTCCTATTAGTAATAAGAGCATTAAACTCGTCCACCATGGCAAGTTTCCAAACGGGGCTGGATAAGGCTAAGTGGGGGGAACGAGGAATGGGTTCAAAGGTGGAAGACATGTGGAGATTAAGGTGTTCATGTTGACGGGTTTGGGCTCTAGTGGTCATGGGATGGGTTTTGGGAGGAACGAAAGGGGATGCGGTGGAAGTAGAAGTGGCACTGGGTGGGGCTGTGGGGGGAGTAGAAGTGGCAGCGTTGTGGGTTTTATAGGCCTGGAAGGCTGGGGCAGACTGTTGGGCCTGCGGGTTGGGTATTTTGGGCCGGCGGGTGTAGGTGAAAAGGGGTGGTGGTGCTGTAGGCATAGGTCGGGCCGGAGGGGAGGTGGTCGGGCCTGTTTGCTGTGGGGTCGGATGTGGGTTCGGGCCAGGAGTAGGGTGGGTCGTGGGTGTGGGCTCGGTAGAAGTGTTAGGGGCAGGGGAGGCCGTATGTGTTGAGGAGGTGTAACCCCAAATTGATGGATGGGGGTCGGATGATAAGAAGTCATAGGAGGTAGGAGGGGATTGAGAAAAGGGAAACACGCCCTCATCAAAAACGACGTGTCGGGAGATAATGATGCGGTTGGTTTTGAGGTCAAAACATTTGTACCCCCGATGGTTGGTGGGGTATCCGAGAAAAACACAGGGAGAGGAACGATTTTCTAACTTGTGGATTGAGGGGGATGGGGTAAGAGGAAAACAGAGACATCCAAACGTGCGAAGGTGAGTATATGTAGGATGTTTGCGGTATAGGATAGAAGTAGGGGTGGCGAAATCGTGAGTTTTGGCTGGTAATATATTATGTAAGTAAGTTGCCATTTGAAGAGCGTGGTGCCAGAAAGAGGCGGGGACAGAAGAGTGGGCGAGAAGGGTACGGATGATGTTGTTTATGGATCTAATTTTGCGTTCGGCTTTGCCATTTTGAGAGGAGGTGTGAGGACAAGAGAAACGAAAAATCATGCCAGTTTGTTTGCAAAAATTGTAGAACGAGTTGTTGGCATATTCGGTGCCATTATCACATTGAAAGCATTTAATGTTACGTTCAAATTGGGTAGATAAGAGGGTTTGAAATTGTGTGAATACATTAAATACTTGAGATTTATGTGATAGAGGGTATGTCCACAAAAAATTAGAATAATCATCAAGAAATAAAATGTAATAACGATGACCCCCCGAACTTAAACTAGGGGAGGTCCACAAGTCACTATGAATAATATCAAAAGGTAAAGTAGTACGAGACATAGAATCCATAAAAGGCAACTTAATATGTTTTCCAAAGACACAAGACTGACAAACAGACACTTTCTTAGAGGTTCCACAAGAAATAAAATTATTCTGCCTAAGGCTATTTAAGATAGGAGATCCTGGGTGGCCGAGACGGTGATGCCAGAGATCTTGGGATAGAGCTGCAAATGCGGATGGAGTAGTGACTTGTGAAGTTGATGACGATGTAAGCGGGTAGAGGGACCCGGTGCTATTACATCTGACGATGGGGATCCGCGTCTGGTAATCCTTCACAAGAAAACCAAATGGGTCAAATTCTATAGAAAGTTTATTATCCGTAGTTAGTTTACGAACGGAAATAAGGTTTTTAATTAAGGAAGGTGAATATAGAACGTTGTTCAATTTAATTGGGGGGAGGGGGGGAGGAAAGGTGGATTGGCCCGTACCGTGGATAGGGATTGTTATACCATTGCCGACGGTGATCGAGTTTGATGCTGTATTATTAAAATAGGGTGAGAGCATACCTGACGTGTTCGTCATATGAGATGTTGCCCCAGTGTCCATAATCCAAGAATTGTCAGGAGGATTCATGGTCATGGTGTGCATGGCCTGTTCAATGTCTGTGGGTGTATAAGCAGCCTCCGAACCTGCATAAGAGGAAGGATGGGCCCCAAGTAGACCTGCAAATTGGTTAGTGGGCATGGGTCTCGGTGTAGCTTGCTGGGCCGTAGGGTATGGGCAGGGCGGGGAGGCCCACTGCTGGCGCTGCTGCATCTGGGTCGGGTGCTGCTGTTGGGCCGTGGAGGCTGCAGCGGCCCACTGCTGCCATGGGGAATATTGGGCCTGCTGTTGAGGAGGTGGGGCAGTACTGTATTGCTGCTGAAAGGGGCTGTACTGCGGCTGGAAAGTACGACCGCGTCCGCGACCGCGGTACGAACTACGTCCGCGACCGCGGTATGACCCACGTCCGCGTCCCCGATAAGAGTCTCCACGGTTTTGAGTGTCGGGCCTGTTTGTAAACTGTTGCGGTTCATGGGACTGATTAGGAACCGAGGTATGTAAGGCGGAGTGGGATGCATGATGAGCTTTCCGGGTTTCTTCCAAAATTAACTGTGACCGTGCAGTGTAGAAATCAGGAAGTGGCACAGTTTGCTGCAGCAGAGTAGCAATATTCTCGTAGGAGTCCGAGAGACCGGAGATTAACTGGAGAACGAGACGTTGGTTGGAGATCTTGTTCCCTACGTTTGCCATCTGATCAGACAAAACTTTGAGTGCCTGACAGTAAGCGGAAACGTTGGGAAAAGATTCCAAACGTGTGTTGTGAAATTGTTGCTCCAGGTACACGGCTCGAGTGTGGCAGTTGTCTTGGAAGATGGTGGAAAGTGTTTTCCAAGCGTCAGCAGCGGTGGTGTCGGGTGCGAGGATGGTATGTAGGAGATCTTTAGAGATCGTGCCATAGATCCATTGAAGCACGACAGCATCTATTCTGGACCACTGATTCTGTTTTGCTGCTGTGGCAGCATCAGCAACAGCCTTTTCAGCGGCTGTTTGTTTAGGATCGGGTGGGGAAGGAGTGGTGGGGATGATGTGATCGAGAACTTCGAAAGCTCGGCAATGGATCTTAAAAAGCTCCGACCAGGAGGTATATTGGCTATTCTCCATCTCGAGTTTGAGAGGAATAAAGTTCAGAATGTTGGTGACAGTAAGGGCGGGATGAAGTGTGGTAGACATGGTGAAGGAGAGGGAGATAGTAGGTGGCCGGAAAAAAAAAAAAAAAAAAAGGAAGGAGAAGAGGATCGCCGGAAAAGAAGAGGATCGCCGGTTTTACAGCTGTGATACCATGAAAGAATAGATATGCTGAATTGTTCGATCTTATTATTCACAACCAATCGGTATATATAATACAAGATGATCCCACTATTTTAGGTATAGATCCTATATAATTGCTATACAATATAATTGATAAATATAAAACTATATATCTCTAATTTAAACAAATCGGATCCTAAAATACCGAATGTGTTTCGGTATTAACTATTAAAAACGATATATGTGGATTGAGTTATTTTTACCTCCCCAACAGCATTCAAGCATCGCCTCAAGTTGGTCAAGGTTTCTGCCGCACGGGGTAAATCATCGCCGGCAAAAACATCCTCCTAGGTAGAGCTTAATTGAGTCACCCCTGCTGCAGGATCTTATAAATAAAAAGATCATCATGAAAAGATATAGCGACATAATAATAAAAAAGTAACAAAAAATAAGAAAAATAAAGTTGGTGAGTTGCATTTAGTCCATAAATTGATCTTAAATCCCAATTTTGTTCTATCCTAAAAGACAAAACAAAATCAAAATCACTTTACACAAACCTCAAAACTGTTACAATATGAAACACATCAAATGTTACATGCATTTTGTATATGTAACAAAAAAATTCCATCTAATATATTCAATTAGTTTAAATGGAACTGTTTTTTTTAAATATATAATGATGAATTAGATTACGTGGATCTAAAACTTTAATTTGAACATATACTGATGATTGAAGCTGCAGTTTTCTGTTTCAATATCTATCTAAATTGTAACTTGAAAAAAAATAATTTGACAGCAATCATTTTGCTTGTGTATTTCATGATGAAACAAAAATAAGATTTTGAACATATCCATAACAGCTTTCAAAACATCAATTAATAGCATTAACATCAAAAAAATAACTTTCAAAACAACAATAAAAAAATAACTTTCATCAGTATAAGACCATAAAATCCTACCAATGCTACTTTAAAAAACACAGGCGGTACGACAAAAAGACAGTTGGTCAAACATGAAGTCTAATTAGATAACAAAAACCTAATTGGATACTTAAGAGGGGAAAAACCGTATACATAAAGATCATGACATTCAATTCCCTCAGCTCATTTGCTTAATCATGCTTATATTAATATGAAGTATCAAATCCAAACAACACAAATAAACACACATGAAACTGAAAGCATATAGAAAGAGGGATGAACAAAAACAGAATCGGAACATAAATTCTCCATTTAGTAATTCTGTCTCTCTAACCTTCAATGAAACAAAAAGAATTGAGAAGAAGGGGAAAACTTTACCTTCAACAACCGCAACAACAACAAAGAAAGTCTTTCAACATCAGCACCAACAGGCCACTTAAACCCAGAATGTGAAGGAACCCTTCCATCACTCTGCAATGAAAAAGGAATATTATAAACCAAAAAATCACCAGAAAGATTTATAAACAATGATTAAATGTGGATGTTTTTAATACATTGACTTTGTAATTAGTATAGTCATTAAATCTTTAATTGAAAATGAGTGTTGTTGATTACATTTGATGAAAAATAAACTCATTCCTGATTCACTTTAGAGAAAATTTGCAGCCAATCAATGTATTTATGAATTGAAATACATTGTTGATATAAATAAATAAAAACATTTCAGTTTATGTGAGATGTTTGGAAAGAAGATCACCATGACTACTCGATCAACGAATCCCTTTGTCCTACATTGGTACAACTCAACTGATCTGTTACAGTTGAACATGTTGGGTCTGAAACAAATTAGATGAGGTTAATAACATGCATATTGGATATAATAAGGTAATAAATAAGAAAAGCCGGCTCACAAACGAAAGGTTTGACCTTTTAGTTTATCGACAAATCACGTATGTAAACAAAGCATCTATTAATCCATTATATTATATAAGTAATTTTTAACCTTCAATGTTAGCCACTTAGAGTCTTTCCGCTGAGATATGGCTTCAACTGCAACTATTGTACCAGTAAACCTACTCAAAAGAAGAAAAATTCTAATCAGTGAGCATCCAAATGTAACAACACTTTATCATAATTCAATGGATAAATTCTGTTTACATAAACCCTAATTCTGGTAGTAGACTACAAATTGGGGTTTAAGCTCTTCCTAAATCAACCTTTTCAATTAGTTAATTCATTAGAGCAAAATAAAGCGATCATCAAACAAAATCTCAAATAAATTCTGCATAAAAACCCCCAACGGCCGGTGAAGACAGATGCGTCTCCTTATCAGATGCAAAGGAGACACTATTACCTACCCTATCATGGTGCACCAAGCCATCAAATAAAACAATCAGAAACCCACGGAAAAATCGAGATTAAAAAATCTTACAAAGCATGCCGGTTAAACAGAGGCTGATAATCAGGAAACCGACCGGAAAAATCGATCATCACTTCATCAATAGGCGCAAAAATCGTCGATGTAGGCTGACTGAGAAACCGTAGCAATTGCAGATTAAGAAATGAAACCATCTTCAATCTTTAGGGTTAGAACCAATCTTCGATTAATGGAAAGGAACAGGAGAGAAATGGGTTGAGGCGACAGGCTAGAATGAAGTTGAAATTAGGGTTCTTCTCAAAGGTATACGGGTCATAAAGAATGGGTAATAAGATCCGCGAGATGTATACAGGTAAATGGGCAATGGACGGAAAAACAAAGTTAGGTTAAATATGAGAGTGACACGTGCCTCAAGTTATTTCTTTTTTTATTAGATAGTATAGATATAAAAAAAAATTGAGTCATTTGATCTCATATTGTGCACAAGAAAGCACAATAGCTAGACTCGGGTTAACTTTTAGGTGACCACTTTTATTAAGCAAAAGTTATGAATTTAAGAACTTAAATTGTCAAGATGAGTACATAAAGATTTTCAAAGCAAAGTACATTAAGTTGTATGTTTAGATAATACATATAATTGAAATTGCTCAAATCTTTAGATTTTAGACAAGTGATTATCTTGTTTTGTTGAGTTTCTGTTTTATGTGCAATGTGTCCAATTTGGTCTGGATGATAGTATTCTAGTTAATACATGTAATGCCTAATTTTGTTGAATAAAGTATTCACTATGCTTATGAGCTTGTAAAATGTATCATACTAGTTATAAACATTGTGTTAGAAATTTGTATGCAAATGATTTATTAGTTGTAAGATAAGGTGGAAAAGAAAGCTTCACCAGGAAAGTTTCACAACCAAAAGTTTGTGGGTTGAAACCTTGCTCAAGAGAATATATATATATATATATATATATATATATATATATATATAGTGGATGGTTCCCCTAAGAATTGCTACTTGGCTAAGAAATAATCTCATCCATTCAATTGGATTATCAAATGTATGGATTTAAGTGTAGAAAAATAAGGGGTGGAGGGCATTTTTGAAAAACTCATAATTGTTGTCTTTTTTTCAAATTCCCTCCTTTTTTAAACGTACATAAATTTTTCATAAGACCTATATTTTTATTAAAAAAATACACCATAAAATCGAGCGCTTTTTTACCTTTAAATCGAGTATAGTATTGCTATATTTTACTGTAAAAACAAAATCGACACTTAGTGAAATTGTGTTACTTTACGTAAATGTGCTGGTTTCTAATAAAACAACACAATTAACCGTGCTGTATTGTAAAACAGGACAATTAACTATGCTGTTTTATTATAAAACAACACCAAACATAACAATTATTTGTGTTGTTTTACTATAAAACAACACCAAAAGAACACGGTTAATTGTGTAATTTGTTTTTCTTAGCTAACCAAGCACAAACAAAACCAGCACAACAAAACTAGTATATCAAACCAACACAAAACAAAACCAGCACAAAATAACATTTTGATGCATAAGTTTTTTGTTGCTTACCACTGAACCGTTTTTTTGGTGTATGGATGTTTTAAATTTTTATTTTTAAAGAATGCTACCAAATTAGGCACATAATAATTGACTAAAAGTAGCACACATTAAAGAAACCATTACATTTACGTAAATTGTGCTGTTTTACCAGAAACCAACAAATTTTAATGTGATAAATTGTGCTGTTTTACGAGAAACCAGCACATTTACGTAAACTAACACAATTTCATTAAGTGTCGTTTTTGTTTTTGCAAAAAAATATAGCAATACTATACTCAAATTAAAGATGAAAAAGCGCACGATTTTATGGTGTAATTTTTTTTTTAAATAATGTCTTATGAAAAAGTTATGAACGTTTAAAAAAGTGAGGAAAGTTGAAAAAATTCAACAAAAGTGGCTATTACTTAAATACCTTTTCACCCTTTGTTTTTCATACAATTAAATATTCATTGAATGGATGAGATTACTTCTTAGGCTTCTTAGCCAAATTAGACTTCTTATTTGAACCTCCCATATATATATATATATATATATATATACTTTTTGCATGATGTTATCAAATTAAGGGGCTGTTTGACAACTTCTGAACCAGTAAGTGTTAAACCAGTAAGAGGTCTGAATGGGTAAGAGACTCTGAACCAGTTAAGTAATGAACCATTAGTGCTGTTTGATTAGGTCTCTGAATGACTGTGCATAATGACTATTTTACCCCTCTAAAATTTATTGTGATGAACGAGCTATTTTGTCGATTACCAACTGATAGTTTCCACACACCATAATATCTTCAAGATCAACATCTTATAGTAATTAATGATAAATACAAATAGGGGTAGCTAAGAATGTTTAACTGAAATTATGGTAATTAATGTAAAGGTTTAACTGAAGTTTGCGGGTTAAGTTAAGATCCGAAAATGGGATCTGAAATCCAACTAGTGAAATTACATCCAACTAATGAAATTACCAATTCCAACACACCATTGAACACTGCAGCGTTTAAAGAAGAAGCCTTCACAACAAACTATGGAGTGCTTAGTAACCTCAAAGGTTTGACCATTTGCAGCAAGTGATGTAGCTTCAATAACATCTTCAGGCCTCACTTTTCCCTTTCCACTACAATTACCATTTCTACCATTTTGAATCAATTTATTCTCAGCTTGAACAGGGGGGTCTACTGAATAATCTCAAGCTCGCATCAACGATTTGCTCCTCAACGAGGCCGATGCTCGTGGTGGCAGTGGTGGAAGCTCGCATCAACGAATTACTCCTCAACAAGGCCGAAGCTCGTGGCCTCGTGTGACCTATTTTTCGATGGCGCAACCACCGACGGCGGAGGTGGTGGAAGGTAGTGAAGGTGGCAGCGGTGGTGAAGTCGTGATCGGCGGTGACGGTGATGTACGATCTAGAGGTGGCTGTGGTGTGGTGGGGTTAAGGGGGTGTTTGGGATTACTTCTCAAAACTACTTATTAACTTTTCCAAAAAGTTAATAAGTAGTTTTGAAAAGTAAGTAGGACTTACTTTTCGAAAACAACTTATTTCTTCTTTATTTCCATCTTATTTTGATTTATCCAAACAAACTTTTAACTTATTAACTTTTAAAAAAAGTTAATAAGTTAATAATTAGGTTAATAAGTAATCCCAAACACCCCCTAAATCTCATCAGATCTGAATGGGAAGGTGGGTAAAATTGTCTATTTTTTAATCCAGACTTATATTTTAGCTGAACTATTCAGATCTGAATGAAGCCATTAAAAGGTGGCTTTTTTTAAACCAAACATATTAACCTCTGACCGATTCAGATGTGAGGTTTGAATGGAGCCATTCAGATGCAAACAAACAGCCTATAAAAAAATAAATAAGTTAAAATAATAAAATTAAATGATGTTATCTAGGTAAACATTTTAGATGGTTATCGACGTTAAAAAAAATAATGTTATCTAGTTTACATTATCTTGTCTGGTCCAGTGGTCCTACCACTTCTTTTAATGTATGTTTAGGAGAATAAAGAATTTGAGAAATTGAACATTCACACGACATAGATGGGAGTTCCATGTGAGTATGTCATTCATATGTTAAACACTTAAACATTCTTAACACACTTCCCTTATATGTAATTATTTGTTTTATGGTTTTTAAATTACCAAAATATGGATGTCTCTTCTTGACCCATAAAACTCTCAGAAGTCGTTGGTTTTTTTTTTTGTTAAAAAATTATTTAGCTTTTAATGTATCTAATGAAATTGTACTTCAAGCCGGTTTAATGCCTTTATATCAACCCTTAAATAATTTTGTGTTTATCATAAGTTTTCACATTGACTTGCTTTTCATCAATTCTAATAATAATAGTTCATTTCTTATATTGTTTATCTATTTATTACCATTAACTATTGCAAGACCATCTTCGTTACGAGTGAGGTACGGGCATCTCCACGTGGACATGTCCGCTAGACAGGCCAACTTCTTCGGTGAGAGGCCATTCTCCCCACGGCGCCCCCATCTTCTCTCCACCGCACCTCACCACATCTGGAGGTAGCACTCCCTTTCTTCCACCTCACTTCATGAGCGCCTCATGGGCGTCCCATTGGATATGGTCTAACTAACAAAATGGGCTTTTGCGGTCTTTTACCATATCATGTTTCGTGTGATTAATGTTGTAATTTGAATCTCATAACACGAGTAATGTAAAACGCTAACTTTTACCATTTTTATCTGATTTATTGTATCATACACATAAGTTAATTTATTTATTCAAAAGCTCAACTTATATCGGGTTGGTTTTTGAGTTATTTGAATCGAATCATTCAAATTTAAAATTTTTAAAATTTATTTGAATTCGAGTTGACTCAAATAATCCGAATCATGAGAAATTTAAATAACGTAAGAATAAATAAAATAAATCATATGTATATATAAAAGATATATTTTTTGTGTTTTTTTAATAAAAAATAAAAGTTATAGTGTTCGAATTCAAATCAGTTAGAAAATCATAAGGTGATACAGATCGTATGACATGACAAAACTGATCACGAGAGAAATATGACTTCCTTTTATACTAGTGTACCACATCAAGTATGAGTCGATAATTTGATCACACCATCTCATACGACCTATATAATAATATTATTAATTTATTAGAGATCTATTTTTTGAGCCCCCATAGCACCCTCTACCATTGGACAAACTAAAATAAATAGACGATCACTGATGATCTTCTTTGTTATGCTCAGTCTCCAATTTGTTCGAGGGATTTGATAATTGAATCAAACGCCTGCGAGATCCCGAAGTTAAAGATCCTCTACAACTCCTCATCTTTTCCATGCATATTGATTCGAGGGGAACATGATGAACGGGAATCCCAATTTCAAATCCAAGTTTAGGAAGACGGAATTCCCAATTCCATGGAAGAAGCATCGCATCAAGACCGATTCTCTTCGTATCCTTCCTCGATTACGAACTCATTATCATATTCTTCGGTACGCTTGAAATTTCTCCGATGCTAGTAGTTATGGAATTGAAAAGTAATTGGAATCGAGACAGATCATAGTTCTAAACGCTTTTTTTTAGATTTAAAAACCCTAATATTTTACAGAAGTGGACATTGACGTTTGACTGTGAACTACTGAACTGTAATAGGTCAGGTTTCACTCTAAGTTACACACACATATGGGCCATTAAACGAATTGAACGTGTTCACTAAGAAAATAAATGTGTTCGTGTTTGTTTTTATTTAGGTTCGTTCATTAATATTCTAAATGAACGTACCGTTGGAAATCAGGCTCAAGAACACGAACACAAACTTTGATCTCAACAAAAGATCCGACTCTTTCTGTTTATTTCACACAATAAACAATATAACCCCATTTATAGACTACAACTTCCAATTCTAATCCAATTCAAACTCATTAAATAAATCTTTAAAACCAACTTATTAACCCTATCTAATAAAACCGATAAACATGACTCAATAAACCATAACTAATCTTTATCTCAAAGCATCCTTATCCAAACCGTTTTCACGTAACAAACAAATTAGGATTAATCCTTCAGGTTCATGAACATAAATAAACGAATGTAAGCAAGCACCGGTTAAAAGTAAATATGAATATCTAAATTAAAGTATAAAATACCATATTAGTTACATCCAACATTTGAAAAGAAAACAACAATATCAAATTAATTATAAATTAGGCTTGAAGGATTTTAAAATATGAAAATCAAGTTGATTTTAAAGAAATATTAGTTATATATAAATTTGAATGAATATTTAAACAAACTAACATAAGTGAACAAACGAATATAAATGAACGAACATGACGGGTGTGTTCATGTTCGTTCATTTATTAAATGAACGAACATAAACGAAATTCCCGCCAAACGGTTCACTGAAATTTCGGTTCATTTACAAGCCTACACATAAGCTTAATCTGTTCTATATCAAAATATTTTGATGAAGAAAATTGTCATCAACAGTAATCCAATTGAAATAAAGTCATAAACTGCAATGAAGACAATTACTTGACCCGTTATTTACCGGATCTAGGTGGATCTGGATCCAATCCATGACCCGAAAACCAACATATTATGATCAATATTTTCTCTTAATTAATTATTATTATTATCAAGCCAACACTATATGATTCCAGCTTCTTGTTATATGTACTTTCTTCAATCTTGATACAAGTTACAACCAAACACATTTTCCCTATAACTGCCATTTCTGATCAGCTTCTTACTTATCTGTTAAAGATGTTGGTTCAACTTAACTGTTGTTTGATTTTGCTTACTCAAGTAAAGTAACTTGTTTTTCAAATTTGTGTATGATTAGTCTTGGTTATGAAGATATTGAAGCAGAAATCATACACTTGTTTCGTGCAGTCGACTTCAGTGTCCAGCAGGTACAATAATATTGTTTTAAAATTTTTATTTTTTCCTTTGATTTGGAATAAAATAAGAACAAGAAAATGGTCTTTTACTTAGAACCAAAGTGATCTTATTTGCATGAAACATGACTAGTTTCTTTTTATTGAAAATGCAGCTTCATGTGCAGAAAGTGTTAATAGTTCTTAAATATGGGACTAGAAGATAAAAAGGGTTTCTTTTTATTACTCATGATTCATTTCCTTTTCATTTCAATTGTGTCCGGTTCAACAAGCGATACAATCACTTCAGTTTCTCCATTGAAAGATGGTGGCACGATAGTTTCGTCTCGTGGGCTCTTCGAGTTGGGCTTTTTCAGCCCGGGGAATTCAAAAAACAGGTATATTGGTATATGGTACAAAAGCATACCAGTAAAAACTGTTGTTTGGGTTGTTAATAGAGAAACCCCGGTTACTGGTAATTCAGGTATTTTAAAGATTACAAATTCCGGGGTTCTTACCATTATGAATGATAAGAACATGATAGTGTGGTCTTCTAGTTCTTCAAAAGCTACCCAAAATCCAATTGCACAACTTTTAGATTCTGGGAATCTTGTTGTGAGGGATAAAAATGATAATTTAAATTTATTGTGGCAAAGTTTTGATTACCCCGGTGATACAATGCTGCCCGGAATGAAAATAAGCAAAGATTTGCTTACCGGGGGTGAGAATAACATCACATCATGGAAAAGTGATGATGATCCATCTATAGGTGACTATACATTCGGGTGTGATCTTCGCGGGTACCTTCACCAAATCATTAAGAAGGGACAAGTTCTTCAATACAGAAGTGAACCATGGAATGGTATTGATTTTGGTGGGATTTCTGTTTTACCACAAAATGCTATCTATAAATTTGATATGGTTTTTAATGAAAAAGAGGTTTTTTATACTTACAAAATGTTTAATTCCTCAATGATTTCAAGATTGACCATGAATCATTCTGGTATTGCACAAAGATGGGTGTGGTCTGACCAAGTCAAAGATTGGGTTGTTTATTTTTCAATCCCTGCAGCAGATGGTTGTGACTTAGTGTGTGGTGCTTATGGTAGTTGTGCTATTAACAGCTTTCCAAAATGTGGGTGTTTGGATAAATTTGTGCCAAAATATCAAAACGAGTGGAACGGTGCAAATTGGTCAAAAGGGTGTGTGAGGAGGAAACCGTTAGATTGTAAAACTGATGGGTTTGTGAAGCTTAAAAATATTAAATTGCCCGACCTGCAATATGCGGTGTTTTATAAAAATTTGACCCTTTTGCATTGTGAGAAGTTGTGTTTGAAAAACTGCTCGTGTATGGCGTATGCAAATACATTGAAAACAGGTGGGACCGGATGTATGATTTGGACGGGTGATTTGGTTGACATTCAACAAGGTCCCTCGTATACTTCAGAGATCTATATCAAGATGGCCTTCTCTGATTTAGGTAAAAAGAATCATTTATTTTCAGTTATAGATTCTTTTGTTATGTGTTATATAGAAAGGGTTAGTTACCAAAAAATGCAAATATGAGTGGGTCTGGTGGATTGGGTGATGGGTCAAAACAGGAAGGGTTTGAAACAAGTCACTTCTAATATGGGTCAAAACAACCCAGGACTGGTCGGCTGACCCGTAACCGTTTTTTGTCCATTTTTGAAATTTGTATAGATAACCAATGAGTTAATAACGACTACAATATAATGATGTATAGTATCAAAAAATATAATGATATATAGTATCAATAAATATATTTTCAAAAATGGTTTAGGAGATTGTAGCATTAATAATGTGGCAACCCGTTCCCCTTTTAACTATTTTTCTATTTGACCAGATTAAGATAAAACAAAGCCCATATGGCCATATCAATAGATGGGTTGAAATTGTAACTTCTAGACAAAATTTATTTAAAATCCCACTTAACAATATTCCTGGAAAAAATGTTATTGGCATTGTTACTTGGAGAACAGAGATGGATATATATTTCAAAATGACCAAAGTGATAAATGCTCATCTTTTTTGGTAGTAACCTTTTAATAAATGTAGATTATTCTTGGTTTATTCCTTTTAGCCTATGTTTGTGTCTATTTTGTGGGTCCTTTTTACTCTCATTTTTAACTAATTACAACTAACATGTTTGGATCACCTTAACTCCTTAATTCTAACTGTTTCAATCTGATATAAGGCGTTTCAGGTTCTCATAAGAAGAAACGGAAAATAATTCCATTGATCATTGCATCAATCGCCGGGGTGTTGGTAAGCATGGGCCTTATATTTGTTTTTTGGAGAAAATGGAGAAAGAATTCTGTGCTGAAGGGAGAAGGTAAGATAAACTGCATGTAAACATTTTAAAGGTGGAAATTTACATCCCATTTGCTTAAAAATTTGTCGAACCGGGCTATATTTTATCTCTAATGCATCAAACGGGTAAAAAAAAGTAAAAAATATTAGCTAAAAAGGAATCAAATGCATAGAACAGGTTGAAAGTCACCCAAAATGTATTTTAAATGCATAAAACCTATTATATCATTTTATTCAAAAATTTATATTATTATTGAAATACTCAAGTTTTTTGTAAGCATCTTTGACACATGAAGTATTTATAAAGAAAACTGAACTTTCTCCGACAAGTAATGTTTTGGGCCAACCCAACTTGATCGGAGACTAGCCCCTTTTGCCACCTTTAAGTCATTTATCGAACGTTTTAAAAGAACAAAAAAGGGTCGTTTTGGAGAAAGTGTTCTAACCTCTATCCTTTTACCCTTGTAGAGGAACAAGTGGGAAACGATACCGACCAACTTTACACCAATGAAAGCCAGAAGGAAGATCTTGAGCTGCCATTAGTTGGTTTATCTGAAATAGTTAAAGCTACACATAACTTTTCGTTTAATAATAAGATTGGAGAAGGCGGTTATGGACCAGTTTACAAGGTTAGTTTTATATAGCGGGTCAGGGCCAAGTGAGTTGGGTAACAGGTTGAAACGGGTCCTTTTTAGCATGGTTCAAAACTGGCTCAGTTGACCTTCAAAAGCTTTTTGGAAGTTTTATATGAATATTTAAGTATTTAACCTGGTAATTTTGTCAAAAAAAACAATATTGTTACGATAATATATAGCATGCTAATTCTACTTCTTCCCCGTTATTTAACACGGAAATAAACTATGATTTGCAGTAATGTGGTTCCTCAAAAAAATTGGTTTTTAAAATTAAGAGACTTAAAATAAAAATGGCATACAGTACATAACTAATTAACCAAAAAGATAAAACCCCTCAAATTACAGAGGGTAATTCTGAATTAGCATAATTCTAGTTTTTTTAAACATATTTACATCTCAGGGTGTTCTTCAAGATGGAAAAGAAGTAGCTGTGAAACGGCTATCGAAAACATCCAATCAAGGGCTTGATGAGTTCAAAAATGAAGTTATTTGCATATCTAAACTTCAACATAAAAATCTTGTAAGGCTTCTTGGATGTTGCATTCAAGGAGATGAAAAACTGTTAATCTATGAATATATGCCTAATAAAAGCCTTGATTACTTCATATTCGGTTTGTTTCTTTCTCCTCATATATGTCTATTAAGTAAAAGTTTTAGTATATATTAAATTTGTCGAATATAAACGAGCATAAAATGATTTTGCCACTTTGGTTAGATGAAAGCCGAAGAAAATTACTTGATTGGGCCGAGCGTTTCAACATTATAAATGGAATTGCACGCGGACTGCAGTATCTTCATGAAGATTCAAGACTCAGAATTGTTCATAGAGATCTCAAAGCCAGCAATATTTTGTTGGATTTTGATATGAATCCTAAAATATATGATTTTGGCATGGCGAGAAGCTTTATAGGAAACGAAACCCAAGCAAATACAATGAAAGTGGTTGGAACTTAGTATGTTTCTCCATGCTCTTATTTCTCAATTTTCATGTCAGGTTGATGTGGTGACAAAGTGGTTCAAAATGGGTAAATTTTATTATGGGCCGGGCTTCATGGTGATGACCCAAATCACTTCTTTCTCTATCTTTTTATATATTCCACATCTCCACATATAATAAACTTGAATAAAAAACTATATTTTACAGAATGAGTTGGGTATTTGGTCAAAATGGTACCTTTTAGTAGAGGTCGGGTTGGGTTGTATTGACCCAAAACACCTTTTTGTCAAATTTTGTATATTTTACAAAAGTTGATTACAAAAAGTATATTTTACAAAATGGGTTAGGTGGGTGAGGTAGGGTAATGGGTCAAAATGGTAACTTTTGGTTCGGGTCGGGTTGGAAAGCACCGTTTGTTCGTCTTTTTGTATATTTTAGAATTAACAAATATGAATATAAAACTATAGTATTAAAAAAGTAATAATCTATTTTTATAAATAAGGCGATTTACGAGGATGTATGTTTTAAAAATACACGTTTGGCAACTTTCTAGTTTCAAACCATTGAGACCCATTTTACACGTATGCATTTTAATTTTATTTTAACCCTTGATACGTCATATAACCCATACCAATCCTTATATGAGTCGAAATTGCCACCTTTAGTGTCAGCGAGCTTCAAATTTTACAAATTGATTATAATCATTCCTATATGTTAGTTTTTAGAAATGGGAAAAGAGTTATTTAAATTCAAACATTTTTACTGGACTTCACTTTTGTTTTGCAGCGGTTACATGTCTCCAGAATATGCGGTGGACGGCGTCTTCTCAATAAAATCAGATGTATTTAGTTTTGGTGTTTTGATGTTGGAGATTGTGAGTGGGAAGAAAAACAGAGGCTTTTTCCACCATGACCACCATCATAACCTTCTTGGACATGTAAGTATCTCATACAAGTGACAAAATATAGGTTCATTTTTTAAAACTTTCACCTAACTTCTATTAGAATAATGATCCAACTATTTTGAATACCATTAGAATAATATAGGTTCTTAATCATGTTTCAATATCGACTTTTTATAAAATTGGACACTAAAAACTGTTTAGGCCCACCTATCTGAAATTACCTGTTTTGATTTTTGACCCGTCCATTTCGCCACCTCTATCCAGATTTTTAATTCCATGTATTTTATTTCTTGAATCTTTTAGGCATGGTTACTTTATAAAGAAGGTCAGTTAATGGAGCTCGTTGACCCGAGTATAACTGACTCCTGTCATTTATACGAAGTGATAAGATCAATCGAATTGGCTTTATTATGCGTACAAAGAAACCCCGATGACAGACCGAGTATGTCTTCTGTTGTAGTAACATTGAGTAGTGAAGGAGAATTACCACAACCCAAACAGCCCGGTTTCTTCTACACCGACCATGTCCCTCGAGATGACACATCATCAAACACCCATGCACCGTTATCAACCACTGAAATGACCATCACACTCGTAAATGGTCGTTAAGTAACTTGTTTCGCAAGTTGTTCAAGAATCAAGCGTCTTAAATCTAAGTTATGTATAAACTTATGTTTGATATGAAACTTTAAAGGTATGTTGAGGACATGTTGTTTTGTTATATGTAATGAAATTAGACGGGTATTGGGTTAATCGGCTTTTGGCAATGTTTTTATAACTTGAACGGTCTCGAATCGGTTGCCTTACCAGTTTACTGGTCGGACTAGTTTCAAAAACGAATGGTAGTCACATATACTTCATCTCTTTTGTGATTTGGTCCGGGTGAATTATGAAAATATTGTTTTCTAGGGAGCAGTAAAAATACTCTTTTATATTTTCGTTTCAGTTAGGTTTTTATATTTCATTAATATGGTTATATGTGTATTGAGAAATCTATGTGAAACATTTTTTTACGTATAGAACCTATTGAGAAATCTATGTGAAACATTTTTTTACGTATAGAACCTACACATGTCAGGTTACGGTTAAAAATTATAAAATGAAATAAACAAATTAGTTTATATTTTTTATGTACATAACAATGTATTAAAATGATACTTGTAAAAATGATGATACATTTTTTTATAGAATTTATAAATTAAGATTGTTTACTATCACAAAATAAAATTTGTCCTTGACAAATAGTCAAAAGTTTTTTAATATTATTTGTTTATACATTGAAATTCAATAAGCTACATCTCTATACTATATAATAAATAAAGGTTTCTCAGTGTCACGTGTCGTTTCCATATTCATTCTTATAATTTTTTTTTCCGCCTTTTTCTCTTATTAAATACACCTTCATCTTTTAATAATAATATGTTTTTAAATAAAATACTAATTATACTAATAAAACACATTTATTTTAAATTATTTCTTATTATAAGAAACTTTGAAATCTAATTATGTAATTTTTATTTTTAAATCAAATAGTAAATGAAAGTCAAATTACATTAAATACTAATTAATATATTTTAGAAACTCAATTATATATTAATTTTTATGTTATTTGAATTTTGTTTTCTATCTTTGGTATATATAATACATTTTTACACATTTAAAAATACATACATAAAGATTTAGGAATTTTATGTGTTGATATTTTTCACCCCAAGTGTATTACACGGGTTCTAAGGTATATGTAATATGTAAATATTTATTATAAGTATATAAAATTGTATTTATTCAGACCGTGTAATACACGGGAATATAACCTAGTTCAATAATCAATAATTGAATTACTTCATTTAATGCCGTATGAAATGCATCTTTTTTTAACGACAAATTTCTTTAATTAGTGAGACTTGAACCCATGAGCTTTAGGTCTTTTAGAAGTTTAAGACATTCCACCATCCCAATGACAAATCCTCAACTATGAAAATGCATCTATTTACTATATGATCGATTTATCAAGAAATCAACAAACCTATTAGGGTTGGGTTGGGCCAGGTAGGCTACCGTCTCATTCTTTATAAGATTGTATCAAGTTTTCAACCATTATGACATTATGTTATGTAAGTCAACTTCAATCTCAAATTTATATTTCTTTATCAGACTACGGGTGCAAAAACAAGTAGAGCCGTTCGTAAACTATTTGATATTGGCTCGGTAATAGTTTGAACTGAATCAACTTAAACGAGCCCGTGCCTAAAAATCTAAAATAGGTCCTTTAACAAAAGAGCCCAAGCCCGTGCTTCATATGCCGAGTTCAAGTCACCAATTATTTATATAAATTCAATATTATTTATTTAATGTATACATATGTGTTACATAATATAAATTATTTATTTAATATATATATATATAGGGGAAGGTTACACTAACAAGTGGTTTTTCGTTAGAAAACGCTAAAAAGTGGGTCAAACGAACTCCGATTGAGCTCATTCCAGCGGCGTTGGAACCGTCTAATCGAACTCTAATCCGGACCCAAAAACCTAAACCCCCTCCACCCGCACCCCCAAAATCCTTAACCCCCCCCTCCCAATCCCACCCCAAAAAGCCTAAAACCACCACCCCCACCCCTCAAAATCCTAACCCCCACCCCACACCACAAAAACCTAAATCAAACGTAAAATGTAAACCTTAAAAGGTAAACCCTAAAAGCTGAGATGGTAGAGTTCGACGAGACGGTTCCAACGCCGCTGAAATGAACTCAATCGGAATTCGTTTGATATCGTTTCTAAGCGTTTTGGTCATTTCTTAGCGAAAACTTACTTTTTATTTGAACCTCCCCTATATATATATATATATATATGTGTGTGTGTGTGTGTGTGTGTGGGATTCATTATTTTGAAAACCAATAAAAAGTTAAAAACCGTAAGAACTAATCTAAACCATAAATTAAAGAGATCAAGGGACATAATTGATGAATGGTATTTTGGTAGTTATTTTAAAAATCAATATTCTAATTAATAGGACAAGGGCATATGTGGAAATTCCATCCTAGATTTGTAATGTTTCTCTCCCACACGTTCAAAATTTTTACAATTGCTTTATTTTAATTACTTTCTTAACTGAATTCTTTCTTTTTATTCGATTTATTAATTTTGTTTCAAGGATTAGCATAAAAAATAAATGACCACTTTTGTTTTTTTTAACGGCTTTTGTTAAGTGTAAATTTTACAAATCTTTTTTGTTTTGTCATCAAATTATTAGTGAAAATACTTTATTCTATCATTGGGAAATTAAATAAATATATTTTTACTAAAAAAATTTCATAATTAATTATAATAATAATAATTACATCCCCGTTAATTTCATGTTTAATGTTGTATATAAGTATATAACACACCCATACACACATTTATACATACAAAATTATATTTTATTACATGCACGTATACACATATGTTTTTTTTAGGTTTATTTGGTTATAAAATATTTTTTTCTTTTATTACACATGTCCATCTCATTGAAAATTTGTTACTATGAATAATTCTAGAAGTGTGAAACCGTATAAGATCACGTACATATAGCTTTAGTGGTTAACAAATTAAAAAAAATCATCTACCCTCACTTTTTTCTCGAACGTGTTTTGCAGCTTTTTTTCATAATGCAAATGTGTATTTTGAGTGTATGCACATAGAGGTGTACAAAAAAACCGGTTTGGAAATCCAAACCGGTTTCGAACCGAAACCCGACCCGGATGCAAACCGGTTTAGTCGAAACCGGTTTCAAACTGGTTTGAACCGGCGGTTTTGAACCGGTTTAATGTTATGTACGAGACACCGGTTTAGAACCGGTTTTTTTTTTTAACCGGTTTGCCGAACCGGTTTTCCAAACCGGTTTAACGGTAATATCCGAAAAATGACCGTTGGGTAACGGCTATATAGCCGTTTTTGACCGTTAAACCCTATTTTTGACCGTTTTTTTCACCCATTTTAACCTCCAAACACATTATAAATAGGTAGTTGGTGTTTTGGTTAAATCACACTTCTCAAACGCTCAAAAAACGCTAAAAAAAGCTCAAAAAACGCTATGGCAACTTCTTCAAGTTTTGGTGTTTCCTCTTCCGAAGTTAGCGTTGTGAGAATCATACCAACAACGAGGAACCCCGCAATTTGGTCAAACTACGATCTATGTGAGATGTCTAATTGGTTGGAACGTGCTCGTTGCAAAAAATGTGGTGGGTTTTTTAAAAAGGATTCAAACTCTACTTTAAAAACTCATATGGAAAAATCTTGCCCGAGTATGAAGAAAATTCCGGATGAGGGTCAAGCATATATGACAAGCGAGGGTGGAATTTGGAACTTCGATCCAAATATTGTTCGAGATAGAATGGCGAAATTAGTTATTCAAAGAGGTTTGCCGTTCAACCACTTCGACAACCCGCTCACGACGAGGATGATTCAAGAAGCCCTTCAACCACGTTATCATCAAGTAAGTCGTAATACTCTTAGACGTGATTGTCTAAAAATGTGGAAAAAAGCAAAAAGAGAATTAATTTTAGGTTTTGAAAAATTGGAAACCGGTGTGAACTTAACCACCGACGTTTGGTCGGCTCCACATGGTATTCCCGACTCATATATTTGCGTTACCGCTCATTGGGTTGATCCCAATACGTGGCAAATGATGAAACGTACAATCGCGTTTGATATGTTTGAATATCCTCACACGGGTCAAAATTTATTTCACATTTTAGATGATGTGATAACCGATTTTAAATTACAAAATAAATTATTTTCAATATCTTTTGATAATGCCTCAAATAATACAAATGCGGTTCAAAAATTAATATTAAAATATAATCCGATTTGCAACGGCGCTTTTTTCCATAGTCGATGTATTGCACACATCATCAACTTAGCCGTGCAAGACGGGCTTGCGGTTGAACCCGTTATTGAATTAAGTAATGCATTTCGAGTCATGCTTAAAGACGTTTTTAGTAGTAGTAAAAAAAGATACCATGAATATATTAGATTATGTAACGATACGGGTTTGATTTGCTTAGGTCCCAATTGGGACCTCCCAACAAGATGGAATTCAACTTATAAAATGTTTCATAGTGCTATACGACAAAAAGATACTTTATCAATTTTTCATGATATGCTTTCCTCAAAACCGCGTCGTAAAATTCAAAGTTTTCCGTCTACGAGTTGGGACATTCTTGAAAATATAACCGAATTGCTCGAAGTTTTCAAAACCGCCACTACTTTTTTATCCGGGGTTTATTACCCCACAAGTCCCTTGGCTCTTAAACAAATATTTCTAATGTGTAACAAATTAGCCGAACTTGAAAATAAAAATACTTTTTTTACGAAAATGATAAAACCGATGAAAGAAAAATTTGTTAAATATTTTAAAGAAATGCCTCTGGTTATAACTTGTGCCGCCGCATTGTTAAATATTTTAAAGAAATGCCTCTGGTTATAACTTGTGCCGCCGCATTAAACCCTACAATTAATGTTTACGGTGTTGAAACCTTGATTGATAAAATAACTTACGATTTGGATTTGAATGCCGAAGATATTCATTTTTCAACCGTAACAAAAACTTATTTTAACAAATGTTTGCAAGATTTGTTTGATATTTATTTACATAAATATGGTACAACACAAACCCCACATGATACGATGGGCGCGGGCGCATCAAGTAGCAGCTCGAGGAATGTGAACTTAAATTTGTATAACGAAATGAGAAATGAATTTACTAAACAGGCTAGAGGGTCCACCCCGAGTAGCGAACTCGGAAGGTATACGGGAACAAACTTTTTATCATTTATGAGTCCGGATGTTTTTGAGGACTTTGATATTTTGGCTTGGTGGAAAGGAAACGAATCTACTTTTCCGGTCCTTTCCGCCATGGCCCGTGATTTACTAACCGTCCAAGCTTCCACGGTAGCTTCGGAATCCGTTTTTTCTCTTAGTGGCAGGGTTTTATCTATTCGAAGAACTAGACTCACTCCCGCGGCAATGGAAATGTGCATTTGCTTGAAAGACCATTTGGATGCGGTAGATAGGAGACAAGATAGGGCTTCGCTTGAAGACGAAATTGAAGTTGAAGAACTCATACACGAATCTGAGGTTAACCAAGGATTGGCGAGCCCACTTACAAATGAAGAACTCGCCGAAGATGATAGACTACGAGGATCCACTAGTAACTCCGAGAATGACGGCTAATATTAAACAAAAAAACTCCAAAAAATAAAAATATTTTTTTTTCTCGTATTGTAATGTTTAATTTTGTAATGTTTTGTGATTTCCGAACCCCTACAATATGAATAAACGTTGAACTTTATGTTTTTCTTTTTCTCGTATTGTAATGTTTTGTAATTTTGTAATATTTTTTAATTTATTTTATAATTTAAAAAAAAAAAACCGGTTTAAACCGGTTTACCAACCCGAACCGGTCCAGAACCGAACTGAACCGGTTCAACAGGTTCGATGTTTTATACTTACTAAACCGGTTTAACCCGAACCGGTTTTGGTCAAAACCGGTTTACTGTTCGCGTTGACCAAACCGGTTCGGGCCGGTTCGGTTCAAAAACCGGCTTTTGTGCACCTCTATATGCACATGAGCATGTACAGTGTATGCATATATGCATTAGCCCAACAATATAAATGCATCAATCTTTTTATTTAAAAAAAACTCATTGCATATGTCAACAATGTCAAAACACAGATATTTAAACAAACAAAATCTATAACACTAACTTTTTTTAAAACACGTAATTCCATGAATAACAACATTATTATTTACAAACAAGAAAATATTTAATAACCAATATATGTACGTAACACAACACATATGTACTTGTGCAATTTAAAAAATCCAACTTCAGTACTTTGAATAATTAACATGAAAATTTATAAGTAATTAGTGCATGAATGCATAAATGCATATGAACATTAATGCATCTGTGCATCAGTATACATATAACTATATAAGCATTCATACATGCATTAGTACTTAATTAGTCATTGATTAATATTTCTAAATTGGTTTACTCTAAATTAGTTTACTAAATTAAGTTGCATTATCGTACGTTGTCATTTTTTAGTTGTTCATATTTTTTTTATAAAATGAATAAAGAGTGCTAAAAGTACAAATTTTGACCCAACTCGGTCGTTTTTTTATGGCATAACCGGAAAATTTTTTTATTATATAAAAAGGCCCATTATGCGACCTCTAGTTCTGAACTTCTAGTCAATATAGTTGCATTGAATGTTTTTTTCTCTTCTTGCATAAATCCAACATGCTTCAGTAGTGAAATGACATGCATGAAATAAATTAGGTGATGAAAAAAGAATCCACATAAATGAAACAAAATCATAACAAGCTCTTATGAATTCCGTCTAAAACTGATAGAGGAGACGATGCAAACCAACAAAGCATTGCAAAACCCTATAAACAAGGTATCGATCTAGATCTTCGGAATCGTTCCAATGTGCTTTTTAATGGCGGGTGGTGGTGATGAGGTCATGATTTTTTGTACCAGCCCTGGTCTTCGACGATAATCTTTCCAAAACCTCCAATTTTTAGTAGAAGAATTGTTAGTCATGGAGTAAACGAATTTGTTCTTGAAGTAAATCGCCTTTTCTGTTGTTTTTGACGATTTCGTGAGATTGGGAGGGAGGAATTGGTGGATGGGGGAATTTCGAATCAGTGTAAATTATGGAATAAAAGGGAAGGCAGTTACGAGATGTGGTGGGATAGTGGGTTTGATAAATTCCTACAAAATTACCATAATGTCCTTGTAATATTTAGAGAAAACAAAAATTGTAATAAAAATGTCATTGGTCTATAATGGTTTTCAACCTTATATTGGTTTTCAAAAGAATAGCCCTCTTTCTCTATATATATATTCGGCGCGCGCACGCCCACCCGCCTGCCTATTACATTCTAATAGGGTATTGTTGTAGGGTCTATATTGTAACTCGTGGTCTACAAAGACCACCTATATTGTAAACTCTAATTATTCGTTCTAATACAATTCCATTTACAAGTTTTCACTTGGTATTAGAGATATAACTCAACCATCGGAAAAATCGTCGGAGGAGCGGTCGATCGCCGCCGCCACCCTACCCACTACCACAACAAACCATCGATGCAGTTTTCATCCTCTCCTACTACCTTTGTCGTCGACAACCTCCATAGCCGCCACCACTGCCGACAACATGCACCACACATCACCACTGTCACAACAGCCACACTCAACATCACTACCGTCGCCTCCACCTCTGAAGGAACCTGATACACCAAACACCCTTGTATATTGTCGTCGTTCACCACCACAACACCATCGTCGTCACAAAACCTAGCCATCGCCATCACAAACCCTAGATCGACCGCAACCACCATCGAAACCCTAGATCTGTCATCATTCAAGTTGCTGCTACCACCACAAGGTATGCCCACGCCGCTCATCCCCGTCTCCGCCACCATACAAGTGTGGCCGGTTTTTTCGACAAAGCGCACCTCGCGAAAGCCACAAAGCTTTCAATTCTATAGTTTGCGAAGGTTGCAATATTTAGATCTAGAACCGGGGTAGAAGAAGAAAGACAGGGGAACTAAACCCTAAAACCTGTTTGGAAACACTAGTGTCGCCAAAAAAGGCGGCAACACTAAGCTGATGGCGACACTGTTGGGGCGACTGTGAGAGGATTGGATCACAGGAGGGGAGAACTAGAGTAGATTGAAGACCAACTATCTTTTACGTTTATGTTTTTTACATTTCAAACAAAATCACTCTCGTGCTTAGTTTACGGGGGAGTATGAGACCAATGTGTAATAGGGTCTAGATTGTAACTTGTGCTCTACACATACCACATCGACTGTAAACCCTAATTATCATTCTAATACAATCACATTTATAAGGTTCATGTAAATAATCACATATATAATAATATATGTGGTGTGCATATATAATTATAATTATAAAGATATGTAAAAATAATTATATATGTATATAAATCTATCGGGTGTCTCGTCTAGTGTAACATCTCTATCTTACAGGTAGAGGAAAGGTTTTGCCCCATCTTCCTTTCTCTAGACCATACCTCTAGCTATGCTATGAGGGGGATTTTATCAAGTATATTTGGTTTGGTATATATGTAAATAAATTAATTAGTAACAGTAAACGAGATGAGTTGGAGCTCGAGCTTGAAAATATAGAGTTCGAAATGAGATGAACTCGAGCTCTAGCTCTATTACACTAAACGAGCCAACTCGATTATAGATGAGCTTGAGCTTGGCCTGGCTCAACTCGTTTACACGACATAGTGATTGAACGTTATTTAATAGCAATTACTTTTTATATTTTTTGTTTTTGAATAGTGAGATTTAATTGAAATTTAAAAAAAAGGAAAGGGACTAGCAATTACTTAAATCTAAACTCTATGTGTAATTAATACTAAATTGATTATAAAAGGGACTACTAATAACACACACGAGAATTACTATTTGAACTTGGCCATATACGCATCGTATAGGGCAATACAATGCGTATAACCCTTCATAATTTCTCATGCCCGACATCCTCGTACAACCTGGTCAATCCAACCTTATACGCATCGTATAGTGCAATACGATGCAATTTAGAGTACGAGGTACCTTCTGCTACTAGTCATCTATCACATCGCTCTACGCCCCGTATAGATCTATACGCGGTTTGACCAGGTTAGTGGGATAGCTATAAATCTGCATCTATATTAAATTGTAATGCCATATTTAAATAAAAATAAAGTGATCCTTTCACCTGCTCCAACACATAAACTTGTTGACGTTAACCGTTGAAATTTCACTTATCCTTTTTATTTTTAAGGGGAATTCTAACCATACACGTAATATTGCTAATTGAACACGTCGTCGTCCTATACGCCCTCGTATAGGGCAATACGAGAGCGTATAGGGTTCAGTCACTGACAACAAAATGCCACGTGTCATTCTGTATCAGTCGGTTGGTCCAATACGTGGTGTATTGAGCTATACGCAACGTATGAGGCACGGGTTTTATTTTTTGCTTCAAAAAGTTTGAAGATTTGGAATTTATGAATCCTATACGTGGCGTATTGCCCTATACGCAACGTATAAGTTTTTTTTATTTAATTATTTTTTTAAATTTAATTTATATTCTGTTTTTTATTTAATTATCTTTTTTAATTTAATTTATACAATTTTGTTAATATAAGTTTGTTATCTATTTATGAATTTTATTTATTTTATATTTTTTTTAAACATTTATTATGTTTTTACATTACAACCAAATAAAATATTAAACATTACAACCAAACAAAATATTAAACATTACAACCTAACAAATAAACTAAACATTATATACATTACATCAAAAAATTAAATATATACATCAAAATGTTTTACATACATAACAACGAAACAAACTAAATACAAATAAAACAACTAAACCTGACCGGCTCCGCCGTCACCCTGACCCGCCCTCATCCTGAACGGGGTCGTCCGGATAATGACGTGGCGGTGGTAGTGGTGGTGGCTCGATGCCGGCGGCTCGTGACAGATCCACGAGGCGGCCAACCGCTCATATCATCAGGTCCTCCATGCGATCGACTTGACGACCCTGTCGCCGTGAGTCGGCAACAAGTCCATCAAGCAATGCCTGGGTAGCCCTGTCCAGACTAACAAACCGACGTACGTGTCGGGTATGCTAAACTATAAATTATCATGTATACTTACTATCACACAAAGAACATCTATGGAATGTAACCTGGTCGTACAAAGTTTGTTCATACAGTTATTCAGAGAGTGTGATTCATCGATTCAAAGTTTAGCCATAAGATTTGACGTTGGACTTAAAAGGTCAGCTACAGATGCTTTACGCCCAATCATTCCGGATAATGCTTGCGTTCTCTGTATTACCTCGGCTGATGTCACATAGTTATTCAATGCTTATTCCTCATGTGTTATCAAAGCTAAAACTTTTTAATTGGATTGTTAGTGTCAAAGTAAAACTTTTTAATCAGTGTGAACTATAACTTTTTAATCAGTGTCGGAACTATAACTTTTTAATTGAATGATTTCAATAATCATTTTTATATAATTTAACTACTCTATTGGTGATAATCTAAAAGGTTAAATCAGTAATTTCTTACTTTAATAAATAAAAAATAAAAAAACAAAGGCGTCTGCTTGATAAAGTAATTCACGGAGCATATGAAGACACATGTTATATCATTATTTGACTAATTTAAATTTTACACATGATTAAAATATTAGACTCCAAGATCTACCCAAACAGATCTGAAGTCATCACGGGGAAATTAACTAACTACTTATTAATTTTTTAATAATTGCACGTCAATGTTTTTTTTAATATTTAAGTTTATAAAAATCAATGAAAGTATTAATTATTGAAAAAGTAAATAAAAGAGGCGAATTCCCGTTGCTAAATTGCAATTAATTATGAAATTGTTACCTTGTTAATTTTAACCTCATAATATCCTCTTATAGCTCTTACGTGAAATTGGTTTTGGTCCTTTCGGATGTGATCCGGACTACGTATATTTTTTAGGGCATTCACATTAGTATCTTTATATCCATCATTATCTCTATTATTTAGAGTTTTCTTATATTTTACACTAACATCAGAATCTATATTTCCATCTTTATTTTTAAATGTTATAATTTAGTAAATAGAGATTTTATACATATAGAGAATCATGTTAATCAAACTCTATATTTTTTGTGAGTGTTTAGAGCATTTACAGTAACTTCCATCCTCATACCTATAATTTAACTAAAAATCATCACTTTCTAAAGTTATCCATCAATTTTCATAAACCTTCCACATCCCACATATCTATCCTTATTTCAATTAAATAATACTTCTTTATTTATTTTTTATAATTTATTTTTCACTCGTAACCACTCACATAAATTATATTATAATGGATATGGGGGATGGATAGTGTCCCTATGTATGGGGGATGAAACTAGTCTCCCTTAAAAATACGGGGGATGATGATGGGATGTGGAACCTGATGTGGGTCACATTGTTTTGTAGGTTTCTCATATAATTTGGTTAGAGGATTCTATTGTGAATGCTCTTAGGAAAGAGAAAAAAATAATATAATAATAATTGTGAATGAGATAAAGATACAGATAGAGAATGAGATGTGGGGGGTTAAAACAAATTAAAAGATAAATTTGAAAAAATATATATGATATTTAGTTAAATTATAGAGATAAAGAAGAAGAAACTGATTTGAATGTTCTTACGAGATCAAATACGCAAGTAAAAAAATTTAGTTTCACTTATATGACATTGTCAATTTGTACATTATGCAACCAAAGATGTCTTAATTTTTTTAAAAAAATACATTCACATCCTTCTAATATCTATTATATAGTAGTATAGATATAGATATAGATAAAGATAAGTTTATTATATGATTAACAGGTGGCCCCAAATTACACGAATTAGGTTTCTTTTTCTTTCTTTCTCTTTTTTTATGTGGTGTGAATTTGATTAGTATGGTAATTTGAAAATGAGATGGCGACTTTTAACCACTTTTAAGGGCCCTAAATCTATGATAAAGGTGATTTATGATTTTTAAATTATTAACATTGTTGTCTATTTGATTAGAACTAGAAAACGAGCCCCGCGCTCCGCGATGCAAGGCTCTTGTGCCACATGGTGGGAGGCGGGCTTTACATAGACGAGGCAGCGACATTAACGTGACTACACAAAAAAGAACGTGGTTAAGTACAAAGAATAAACGTATAAAGTTACAACGAATCGGTTGTGAGCCCCGCGCTTTGTGGCGGGAAGCCCCTGCGCCACACGATGGGAGGCTATTTTTTTAACATTAAATGAGGTGATTTTTTTTTTTGTTTTTTAGAAGTTTTAACGAGTGGAATATTGAAGGGCTTAAAAATAAATCAAATAAATAAATATACAAAAAGACAAAAATACACTTAATTTAACGTTAAAAAATGGGTGATGTTAACCAATTGAACGAAAATAACAAGTTTAGAAAGCACGGAAATAAAATAAAAAGAATAGTTAAGGTTAAAAATGAATAAATAAAATTATAAAAAGACAAAAATACCTCTTATTTAACATTAAAAAATAAGTAATATTAATTAATTATAAACTAAGAGGGTGTTTGAGAGTGTGATAGGAAAGTGCGTATTGACTTATTAGTTTTTCAAAAAGCCAATAAGTTAATAAAATATTTTCTAAAGCCAAGAAATCATGACTTTTGAAATGGCTTATTGACTTATTAGCTAATAAGTTAATAAATATTTTCCCACCACACTCCCAAACCTAGGTGAACAGTAACATATTATTATTTTTTAAAAATTTTACAACTCTCATACTATATATCATATATACACTTTTAATCCGTCTATTTTTCTAATAACTCTGTTTCTCTGTTATAACTTTTGTTCTTTACCTTTTCATTAAAAACGGAAAGCACAACTTCCTTTAGTTTTATTCTGTCAATGTTCCGATACAAATTTTATTAAAAATGGAGTTTTATTCAAAAGCGAGTATTTTTTTTCCATACTCTATAACGACTGTACGTAGCTTTTAGCCCCGCAAACGAGCCGAACAAAATTCGACAATGTCCCCGCCGTGTTGTGAGGGGAATCGTTTTAGCCTCTCATAGTATATATACAATACACTTTTTAACCCGTTTAGTTTTCTATTAATTTCTTTTTCCTTTGCTAACTTTCTTCCGTTTATTTTTTTTAAACGGAATGTGGGGTTTTCTTTGTTTTTTTACCAACTTTCAGGTAAAACTTTTTTCTAAAAACGGAGTTATGTTAAAATTTGAGGGTTTTTTTTGTGCGTTATAGCGAGTTTGTATTTTGACATAATTTTTATCCACCCAAATGAGCCGACCCTGATAACAATCAGACTCCCGTAACAAAACACGAGTGAAAAAAAATCTAGTTAAATTAAAATGACCAATTTTGAAAAGAAAGTAGAATTTTATTCATCAAAACCAACGAACACTAAATATTCAAGTATTTGTCAAGATACTAATTAATAAAAGCAACACAAGAAACAAAATAACGATAAAAACAGGACTTTAATTTAATCTTTATGCAACATTATCATCCCCCAAATTCACGCGGCTAAGGCCAAATTGACGTCGTCGTTGATTAGGGGTTGAGATTCACAAACAAATCTCATTTTCCCTCCGAATGTTCAAATGAAATTAATCCGTACATGTTTTCCGATCACCTTCCTCATTCACATTCTCCTTCAAAATGCATAAATTACGTACCTGTTACCAATAATCTACAATTTAATTTAATTTTATTAGTTTCCGAAAGTTGAAATTCTAATCGATTGAGTGAACAATTGGATTTCCTTTTGCATACAGGTATTATTTTACCTTTTTTTTATTGTTTGATGATGATTCCTTTGGTTCGTTATATATACGTGAAAATTGATGCATTTGTTATTTGATGGATGATCTATGTTGCTTCTCGGTGCAGTTTTGAGACTAATGGCAAAGGATATGAAGGTTAAATCGAAAAGGTAATGCAGCTTATTGATGCAAAATTGAAACCCTAGGGTTCGTATGTGGTTTATTATTTGTTGTTGATGTTGTTAACGTGAGTTTGATGAATCGTTATTGCGTTGGATTAGGTTTCCGATTAAGATCTGTTATGTTGAATTTTGAAATTGTTGACCTGCTTCTGAATACAAATGATTTTGACTTTTTATATATCTGTTAAAACACTTGAATCAATTGGAATCTCAAGGATTTATTCTTTCTTCTTTCATAAGTTTTCTATTTAAAAATTAGTTCATTAAATTTAAAAAGTTGGATGGAACCTTATATCACAACCAAATTATTGTTGCAGTCAAGAAACAGTAAGTTGTGATTCTGAAGATGACAGCTTAAAGGACTTTTGGATACCTGATTACATACTGTTACTTGGATCAGAAGTTAACAAACCATCGCGTGTTCCTGCTTCTCCTGTGATAGTTTTTGTTAATTCAAGAAGTGGTGGCCAGCTTGGTGGAGAGCTTTTAACCAGCTACCAAACACTCCTAAACGAAAATCAGGTTACCTATTTTCACTACATAGGGCGAAATGTTGACATTGATATTATAGGTATTTGATTTCTGATTTCTGAACTGATTTGATGTTGTGGTTGGTATTATAGGTATTTGATTTGAATGAAAATGCTCCAGAGAAGGTGCTACAACAACTATATTTCAATATAGAGAAACTTAAGCATGATGGAGATTCATTGGCCCCTGAGATCCAGAGGAAGTTAAGAATTATAGTAAGTTTGTTTACTTTTATCTTTTTTTTTTCAATTTTTTTTTCTTTTTATTGTTAGTATTATTTATGAAATATGTGTGTATATTAGGTTGCAGGCGGTGATGGAACTGCTGGTTGGATTCTTGGAGTGATCTCTGATCTCAAATTATCTCAGCCACCTCCGGTAGCCACAGTGCCGCTAGGAACAGGAAATAATCTCCCATTTGCATTTGGTTGGGTATGATGGTCCTAATTTTGTATTATTTGATATTTTAGAATTAATTTGGTGTGATGGTTTGGTATGAATGAGAAGCTTAACACTATTTATGTTGATTTATAGGGGAAGAAAAACCCTGGCACTGACCTTGAATCTGTTAAGATGTTTTTGAATCAAGTGAAAAATGCTAAAGAGATGAAAGTCGATAGGTGAGTTTCTGTTATTTTGATCTTTTTTATATGTTGCATAAGAAAGAAAAGATTAGGAAAAACCTAATTTACATTTGCTGGTATCTATCTGTCAAGATGCCCATGGCCTAGTGGCATTGGTGATTGCCCCCCACAAAAGCAGTGTGGGTTCAAATACTACAAGTGCAGGTTTAGGTGGTATTTAGGAGTAAAAGTTCAGAAAAAAAGAAAAAAAATCTCTGTCAAGATGGTCAGGTGGCATAATGAATGATGTCTATCTTGTTTGACTGTGAATTAAATTGACCAATCTAGAAGCAGAAAGAATTGATGTTTATTTTCCAAATAAAATTTCCTGTTTAAAAAAGACATTTCTTCTTGCATTAGATGTTTTAAATCATCTTTGCTAGCACCATTTGTAGTCAATTATTGGCTGTAACTATATCCATCCTCACATTCATGATTCACCTTGACCTAGTTTTATACGGGGGTTATAATACAGTAAAAATTAAATATAGATGTAGAGGCTTTTCGATGTTTGGCAACATCAATTGATTTAAAGTGAAATTGACAATCAGGATTGCTGCAAGTTTATGCAAAATAAAGAAAAAATTGTTACACACTTTATATTCTATATAATATATATTAGAAGTAAATGTTGCTAAATTAACATTTTTTTGTGCTTTTAGCTGGCATGTTCTCATGCGAATGAAAGTTCCAAGAGAAAAAGGTTCATGTGACCCCATACCACCTTTGGACCTACCACACTCTTTGCATGCAGTTCAACCGGTCTCCCAATCAAATGCATTAGATGAGGTACCGACCTTGTTTCTTATTTTTCTGTTTTTTTAAATTCGTACTTTAAAATCATGTCTGTCCTGACATTAGAAATCCTTCCTATTTTTAGCATTGCTTAGTGAAATCTAGTGTTTTTTTGCTTATGTTATATTGATGCATTCTTGCTTTTTACATTTTTTGCAGGAAGGGTACCATACATTTCGTGGAGGATTTTGGAACTACTTTAGCATGGGTAACGATTTTAAGTTTTTTGTCATCACCATATCCTTCGCCCCTATCCAAACTCTATTTACTATGCATTGACTCTTGGAACTATTTCTGGGTCCTAATTATCTTCTGCTGTTTAATATTTCAGGAATGGATGCTCAAGTTTCATACGGGTTTCATACAGAAAGAAAATTACACCCAGAAAAATTCAAAAATCAGGTGTCTAACCAGGTATTGGCGTATTGCTTTGCTATATACTCTTATTAAAAATTTGGGTGGAATAAAATTCTTCTTCAGATACTAAACCTTTTTCCTCCCATGGAAACATTTTATTTTTTTACCAATAATTGCTAAATTTATTACTCCCTTTGTTCCGAAATTATTGTCCACCTTACTATTTTATTATGTTTCAAAGTAGTTGTTATATTTTTCTCTTTTGTAAGTCATTTACTTATTCTTGTCATATAACTTCTTTATGATCAGAGCGCCTATGCAAAACTCACATGTTCACAAGGGTGGTTTTGGGCTTCACTTTCTCATCCATCTTCATGGTAAAAATTCAAACTAAACAATTTTCTTGGATCAGTGACAATGTGTTTTTTTCCCTAGTAACTGATAAAAATATCTGTTAAATTTGTGTTATTTTGAAGATTGATCATCTTTAATTCACATTATGTATTTATGTGCTTGTATGACAGGAATATATCACAACTGACAAAGGTTTCGATCATGAAAAAGCCAGGTCACTGGGAAGCCCTCAACATACCTGCCACGTAAGTTTGATGATTATCTCACTTTATTTTTTATTTGTTGCTTTTAGTTTATATTTTAAGTTGCATTTAAAACTTGTCATTTAATTGACAGCTAATATTTCTTTGACATCACTATATTATGCCTGCAAGCCTTTGTAGTTGCAGTATGTCCAAATTAACTAATGCACCTCAAGGTGACAAAATGGGCCCATCAGGCGGGTTGGGTAAGGGGTCAAAATGGGTTTGGATCAAAACGTGTCATTTTGGTATGGGTCGAGCACTCTGGCTCGGTTTATATCGACCCAAAACACTTTTGTCTAAAAATGTTGAATTTATTTGTAAATTATTATTAATGTGTCTAATATGATTACAAATATTATGTTATTTCAATAGTAATCTAATCTTACGAATGAAATGATTTTGAAAGATTTGATGCATTAAAATTACGCTTTGGATGACTTTCGGCCCCTTTGACACACGTCCTTGTAAGCTTTTTTCAAGTAAGACCAGTTAGAGATGCAACACAACATGAATCCACCCACTCATAACTATGCCTAAAAATGTTGAATTTAATATATAGAGAATTAGCGTGTGAGATACGGTTACAACCATCATATCATTTCAATAATAGTATAGTTTTGTGAATTAAATGATTTAGAAGGTTTTATGCATTAAAAATACACTTTGGGTGACTTTCGATCCATTTAACTTGTTTCCTTGTAAGCTTTTTTAATCTATTTGATCCATTAGAGATTAAAAAAAAGAGTAACAAGAATTAACACATTTTTAAGTAAATGTGTTGAAATTGCACCTCTAAATGCACCTAACGAATATCACATACTCGTTTGCACTCATTGATTAATATATATATTTTGATGGTTTATACAGCATACGGTCAATTATTTGTCTCAACCTGCCTAGTTTTTCTGGTGGACTTAATCCATGGGGCATCCCAAGCAGAAGGAGACTTAACGTGGGTAGCCTTTTGACTTTTTACTTCTATGATCATAATGAATTCTTTGACTTTTTCAGATCTAACGGCTGCTAATTAAGTTTTCTTGATCACACCTGATCATATATTTATAACTAACAGAAAGAGTGGACTCTTCCATATGTTGATGATGGATTTCTTGAGGTTGTTGGATTCCGAAATGCTTGGCACGGTGCTGTTTTATACGCTCCTACTGGACACGGGACCCGTCTTGCACAGGTATTTGATTGTAATTTTAATTTTTTGTATTAAAAGTAGTATAATGCTTGATCTCTTAACATTTGAAACGGGTAAAAATAATTAGCTTAAAAGAGAAATAAAATGTCAAAATCCGTTGAAAGGAAAGTTAGTTTTAATGCTTTAACTCTCCTAAATCATTTTACTTGTTTGACCCGTTAGAGACAAAACTTGTTATTTATATTATTAAGGCATAAATCCTCCTACATTATATTATTCTTAAAATATTAGACTTTTGTAACCATATCAGCACACCATGAAAAAAAGTGTTTCCACTGACTCGACCCGTACCTGAGTTGACCCGTTACCCAACCTTCCCTGCCTGCTGAAAGAAGAATGGTAAATGGATCAAACATGTTGAAAGCCTGATATACTCAGCTTGTAATGCATACAAACACACAACATTCTAAATTGTTTTATTTAAACGTTTAGATTATATTTGTAATAATATTGTTTTGTGGTCATGTTAACGTATTAATTATTTATAAACTTCAAAAAAAAAGTGGATAAAAAGTGCTTGTGGGCCAACCCAGCCTGGCCCGGCCCATTATGACCCATTACTCAAACTATTTTTGCAGGCAAGAGGAATCCGTTTTGAATTCCGTAAGAGTGCAACTGACCATACATTCATGAGGATGGACGGGGAGCCATGGAAACAACCTCTGCCTAAAGAAAAAGACACTGTTACTTTAGAGATTTCATGTTCGGGTCAAGTGAGCATGCTAGCAACGGGAAACTTCCCGTCCAAAAGTGTATATGACCCTACTACCCCTCGCACTCCCAAGGATGATGAGTGTGATAGTGATGAAGAAGATGTTACTGAAGACATATCTGAAGAAAGGAAAAAGTTTGGTGCAGCTTCTAGTTTCAAATTACCCGACAACTTTGACCTATCTCAAGTGAGTTAGTTACTGTTTCGGTATGAAATTTGTTCATTCTTGCAGGTCAAACACGAGATACATCTGACTGTATTATTACTTGATTTGTTCATATGAGATTGGTTTGGAATTTTAATTGGATACTGACTAGAATTGTAAATCATTAGTGAAACTTGTAGATTTGCAAATATGAACTATGAAGGAGACTTGATGGTATATTGTAGTTTGGATGTCATATTCTTGTATTAAGGGGTGTCTGTGGGCTGATTTGACTGATTTTGTCAAAGATTATGGGTTGAACCGCTAATTACGGCTTTGAGAAATCACAAACCAAACCGGTTGGGTTGGTTGGACAAGCATGTCTTAGCAAGCCTTTTTTTTAAATGTTAGTTTGTATTAATATTTTGAAAATGATAAAAATGGTACATGAATATAATACATATACATAACTAAATATTTTAAATATGAAAAATAATAATTTAAAAGGTTAAACGACTGGTTTAAAGTTTCAAGCCGTCTGTTGAACCGTTAAACCGCCAAACAACCAAAACCGAACAAAATAAATTTAAAAATGTTTTACTTGTGTTCGGTTTGGTTAGTTTGATGGGTTTCAATTGTTTATTAGCAGCTCTGCTTATATTATCCTATTTGTGCATTTCCATTAATATTACAAGTAGAGGTAACAATACATGTTGTGTTTTATATTCAAGGGGTGAAATAAAAAATGGTAACTAAAAGAAACGGTCAAAGGAGTTTAAACTTTGAAGTACTGAACTTGAAATGAAATCTAAGTAGAACATAGAGTTAAAAAAGTACACATATGGTCTATGTGGACTGTGGTAAGTTTAAAGTTTGAATTGATTAGTTCTAAATTATACATAAACGTAAGTTTGAAAAATTACACTAACAGTCCTAAATTATGTATAAATATAACATGTTTGGTCATTGTACTGGATGTCAATTAACTTTTCTGTTAAGTATTTTGAAAATGATCAAAATATCCCTAGATTAAAAAAATAGAAATTAAAAAAACCTATACTTATACTCATAGTTCTCAGACGGCACCGCCACTTTGTTTTTTTTTTTCTAAACTGTATTTTTCTACTTTTTTGTTTTTTAATATAGGAGTATTTTATTCATTTTCAAATATTTAACAAAATAGTTAATTATCATCCACTATATACATAATTTGAGACTTAAAATATAATTTTTTAGAAATCAAATTCAAAATTTAAAGATACCACCGGACCATTCGTATACTTTTTAACTCTAGAATATATCAACACTAAAAGAAAAAGTGTGAAATATATAGCACATGCTCAAAACCACTGGCTTGGTCCGGTGGTTAAGGCGATGAAGGACGAACTTGCCCACGCAGGTTCGATCCCGAGCCAATCCGGGTTTTAGTCCGGAGTGCGTTACGCTAGCGGGTCTTGGCCCGTGTAGCGGCGCAACTGTTGTCAAGTGGCAGCAGGCTCCATGGTTTCCCGGTGATAGCCTATGCCCCTCGTACTGAACACGCGAGCCCAGTTCAGACAACGTAGTGGTCAGGTTGTGGGGTACGGGTCTCCGATTTGAAGATGTAACTGTCATATAAAAAATGAAAGTTACTTATAAAAAAAAATATAGCACATGCTCAAATTCAATTTTTTTTCTATTAAAAATAATATTTCTGTCCTTATATTCTAGAAGAAACAAAATTTTCGCCACTGGTTTCAACTTTCAGGTGTTGGGGCTGGGGTCCATTGGAATCTTATTTCTGTTGCAGAATACATTGAATCATTTACACATTGGTATAAAAGTTATTTATGGCCTCAATAAGTAACCTTTTGACTTATTTTTATTTTTGCCATAAAAATAGGAATTCTGTAATGTATTGTATAAGTATTGTTAAAAAAAATAAAATAAAAAAATAAAAAAATTTGGCCTTTCGGAAAAAAAAGTATTGTTAAAAATTAAAATGAATACATTTTTCAAGAAGACGATGATTTGTAAAAACACTTATAGTTTTTTTTTTTTGAAAAACAACTTTATTAAACACTACTCTCTTCGAGAGCAGCTCGAGTGTTTTCTATGAGTCATGTATGTCTTTCTCTATGGGTTGTAACCGTATGGACTCGAACCCGAAACCTTCTCAAGAAGAAACCACTATATGAAAAACTTGTTGACCACCAGAGCAGAACCCAATAACAAGATCAACGTTTAGAATTGAATGATCCTGACCTGATCATTATCATATTTAAATAAATTTATTTTATTTAAGTAAACATTAAACTATTTGATCTTACTTAAATAAAATAAAGTTATTTAAATATGATAACTTTATTTTATTGTCTAGACCAAACTTGTTTTTTTTCCAACCCGTCTAGACCAAACTTGTTTTTTTTTAACCTCACGTTTTGACCAAACTTGTTCTTTTACCTAACTCGATTTTTATAAACAAAAATTTCTAAATTCGTAACCGATTATCCGTTAACAAGCTGAAAATATTTCTTATCGATACTCTTACTTATCTTTATGATAACACCACGTAACACTTAAAAACACTAAATATAATCTAAAAATGCTTAAAACTTATTGTAAATCAAGAAGTAGCATTACTTAAATTGTATATATTATTTATAAATAATCAGACAATATCTTATCCAGCCAATCCAAACAATCTCAAAATAATGTATTAGCAAGACAAGTTGTTTTAATCAGCAACCCCATATATGATATTAGGGGTTTTACGGTCCAGTTTTTAGGTGAAACCATTAGCCAAACCGTTGGTAACGCTTTTTGATTATCGAAAACCAAAACTTAACCGTTGAAAATTGAAACCGAACCGTTACTAACGGTTTGGTTCCAGTTTAGTTTCACGGTTTGGTTTCACTATTTGAGCTTTTTAGGACCAAGTTTATCAATAAACAACCTTGTCTAAAATAGTTCAAAATAACTTACTGAAATAATTTGTTGTTCAAATTTAAAAAAAAACAACTTGTGTAAGCAACATGTCCAAAACAGTTGCTTAAACAATTTGATGTCTAAACTTCAAAAACAGCATGTGTAAAACAATTTGTTAAATAAGATTATTGTATGAACTTCCAAAATATACATAAAAAAGTAGTCTAAACGTGTCCAAAACAAACAACTTGTTATCCAAAGTTTCAACTTCAAATGCTACCCAAACATCAAAATAAAAACAAAAACAAAAAACAACCTATAATGAACTATTAGCTTGCAAGCAGGATTTGGATTTCTGTTAAAAAAAATGAAAAGCTAGATTTAAAAATTTGCAGCAACCAAACTAATGAACTATTAGCTTGCAGCCCACTTAGAATTTTATTAAAATTGATATAAACAATTAAACATATTTAATATGAAATAATTAAAAATTTTAAATACATTTAGATGTAACGGTCCGGTCCGGTTTTACAGTTGGTTTTGATATAAACCGTAGAACAAACCGTTAGTTACGGTTTAAATTTTTTGAAACCGACCGACCGAAAGTAACACAAAAAACCGACCATCACAGTTTTATATGATATAGAGTAAACTACGATTTTAGTCCACGTGGTTTGGTCTAAATACCGTTTTTAGTCCAATAGTTTAAAATTTACGATTTACATCCAAAAGTTTCACCATTTTTCTCATTTTTATCCAATCTGCTAGCGGTGGTGATGGAGGAAAGGGTTTGGATCTAGGGTTAGGGACTTGGGTAGAGAGCATCAAACACTTCTTGTTGGCAAACAGATCGTTGGAACTTCGTAGGGCTCTGGCGGAATGAAAAAAGTAAGATCTAGAAATGGAGTGGTCAAAGAAGGGCGGTGGAGGTGGTGGTCGGAGGGTTGCCGACGGTTCTTGGTAGAGAGAGGGTAGATGATAAGCGACCAAAGTTTTATGCATTAAAGGGTGTAACATGTTATATTTATGTAAATTAACATGTGGAATACAAAAGCTTTGTGTAGCTATGCATGTGCAGGTGTTGAAAGCTTAAAATATGATTTTGGAAGATATTAGGTGAGAGATGCAAGAGTCGGAGGTGAGAGATGCAAGAGTCGGAAGAGACACGGAGAAAATGGGCGGAAACTAAGGACCAGGCGTAAGCCTACGCCACCCAGCGTAAGCTTACGCCGCCCAGCGTAGGCCTACGCCTGAACATTTCTTTCACAGCAGCTTCTAGTGTGGCGGCGTAAGCTTACGCCAACCCAGCGTAGGCTTACGCTGGTTACGTTTTCTGGACGCGAATTTTCGGGAAACAACCGATTTTGGTGTTTAATTGGGGGTTTCTTCCCCAAATTCAAAAAGGATCTTTGGCTACACACTTCTTGGGCGATTTGGGGGCGATTGGAGGCTAGGAAACACCATTCCAAGATCGATTGTGAAGATTGATATCGAATCATCGAAGAATCGAAGATGAATTCCACAACCATGAGCGGCTAATCCACAGGTAATCATTCCCGGGTGGATTGTTTGTAAGTTTTTAGGGTTTTATCATGTGCTAGCATTGAGAAACAATTCTTGTAATCGTTTGGTTTGAAATACTTGAATCTTTGTGTTTAGTATGGTTATGAACTCACGGGAGTCGATAAATTCTTGCACCATTGACCCCGTTAGATGATAATTGCTATGAACTTTGATTTGTGTTGAATCTATTGATTAATCTAATTCTATATTGCATACATTTGTCTCGATTTCATTCGTGAATATTGTTTTACGCTATTTGCCGATGATGTATGAATGTTGATGTTCTTGGTTAGATTTGGTTAATTTGATTTGGATAACCATTCGATTGTTTGAACTCATATGTTGGTGTGATAATCCCTAATTACTTGTGAACTTGAAACCCGGGTGTGATTTCATTTTAATTATTGTTTACAACTTAAACCGTTTATTTTCTACTTGATTACTCGTGATCGTTTTGCTAGTTGATAACCATTGCTTGTTGGATTTGTTAATTTCACCTCAATCATTGCTTGTGTTTGGTCAGAAAGACCCATTGCAACTTCATAAATCACATTGTTAATTGATGTTAAGCACCGACCACAAACTCTTCGTGGTTCGACACCCTTCTTACCCTAGCTAGTTTAAGGTGATTAGGACACTCTAATTCTTTATCTTTGACCGGTACCTTCGACACCGATCAAATTTTGGCGCCGTTGCCGGGGAGTGTGTGCGCTTGGTGTTTTATTTTAGTTGACTTTTGTGACTACTTGTTTCTTGTTTTGTTTGGTTAATATTCTTCTATTTTTGTGTTACCCGTGGTGTTTGTTTGTGTGTGCAGGTGACAGAATAGTGCATGCGTACCCGTTCATCCGGGAGGACTTCATTGCTTGTTCATGTATTATAGAATTTCAAGCATGTTGATCTCACCATGAATATAGACTTTAGTGAATGCTTTCATTGTAGGAGCACATCTCATCGGAACAATGATTGTCCATATTTTCTGAAATTATGTGGGAAAGTCTGGTGGCGTCGAATCCCTTATCAATATGAAGATTGTGAGAAGCGTCGAGTACGATATTGTTTATCTCGAGTCGATCGAGAGTTGGCGCAACTTCATCATTCGAAGCAATATCGCTTAGAGTTGTTAAGTTACAAATATGATCTTTTATGCACGGGAAGGCGAAGGGGAGAGCGAGGCCTTTCAGTTAACGAACATTCTAAGGCAAAACAACTGTGGATGTCTTCACAAATTGGAGATGCGGTTGTGGAAAATAATACCACACCAATGCCTTCAATTACTGAAGAATTAACGAGTGCACTAGTCGTGGATGATGACAATGATGATGATAAGGAAGAAGAGGTTGTGGATCTTTCAGAACATATAATTGAATGTTTAGACTCGGTCAATGACATAGCACCTCATGAGAAATCTGAGATATTGATGGTTCATTCTGACCCTCCTCCCGTATTAATTACTCCAGCCAATAAAGTTGGGGATGAGGGTCCGAGGATAAAGATTAGGAAGGTGGGACTACAAGACATTGGACAGTCTAGTCGGAAGCAAGCCCGCATCGATTTAGCCGACATGTCGATCACAATAAGGATGGATTGGACATGACACGTCAACTCCCGGGCATACATTGGAAATTCGGTGGGAAAATGTGGAGTTAGATTTTCGGACATTGCATCCATTTACATGCAGGTTTTGAGAGAACGAGTTTGGAGGGAACACATAAGATATCGGGCTTTTGTTGGCAATGTGGTCGGTAAGTGTTCATTGCGACCATCATGAGAGACACATGAGGTAATGTCGGGCTGAGGACAATAAACTTAGCGCTAACCAGGAGGCAACCCGGCTTGTGATTGTCTTTATTTTGTCTTTGTTTTGTTTTGTGTTGTGTGTTTTAGTTTCGTCACCATAGCAACACTCAAGTGTGGGGAAGACTCATGGAAGACTTACGAGTCCATTTTTTGTGGTGGTTTAGGCACTCTATGATCGCCTCTAATCAGGTCCACGTACTCTTTCTCATATTTATGTTACTTTGATTGAACTATATTATTTTTGTTTGTTTTTGTGTTTTTTGTTTGAAACTTGGTTGATTGTGGTTGGGTTGGTGCTTATGGTTATGGTAATATTTGAGTTGGATATTTGGAGATATTGGGTATTGGATGTTTTTGCACCCACAAACCGCACTTTTATATTTTATAACTATTTATATTGAGACAATGTAAGGTTCAAGTGTGGGGATGTGAGAAATCAATAAAACCATGCAAATTTTTGAATAATTGTTTTACAAAGTGTTTGGTAGAGGTCTTTGGTCATGATTAATTCATTAAGTTACTTGATTAAGTTTTTCCAACAAATAAAAAAAAAACTGGAAATGTTGGATTTGGGAGTAACAAAATTGAAGGTGACGGCTTGCATACACATGTCGGTAACCTATTTTCCACCATGTTGTGAGATATTGAGCCAAATTGATATAAATATTCTCTTACTTGAGTGTTTAGCCACTTTGTTTCACATTTTAGAACTTGCATATTATTGATACATGTTAAGACTTTGAACCAATTAATTGCACAAAAATGATAAAGGCATTAGGAGAAACCTTTTTATTTTTAGCCATTTTTATACACTTACCCGTTAATATCCACTAGATGTCCACTCTGAGCCTATACCTTTTCTGTTGACAAAACACATAACATTAGCCCATTCACCTTTTTAGCCTTTTCTTTTTAAACCCGTGAGTTGGAATTCAATTAACTTAGATTATTGAAGTTGCGGTTGCAATTGCATAAAAAAAATTGAATGAAAAAGAAATACAAAAATAGTATTGGGTCGACATCTGCCCAAAAGTTTTGAGTATTAGTTTGAGCTACAATAAAAGATGTTATTGGGTCAGTTTAACTCAAGTTTCATTTGATAGTTTGAAGAAATAAGAACTTTAGTGTTGATGGGTCATTTATACCCATAGTAGAGATTTGAAAGTTTTAGATTGATTTGTAGTTTCATTAGTTGAATTCCACTCACCTTTAGCCACTTTAAAAATCCTTATCCATACCCGTAACCCTAGCCTACATTACAACCCTTAAAAGACCTTTTGATTTGTGCTTTTTAGTTGTGTTAGTAGGTAGAGATGTGATCAATATGCAAGCCTATGATAATGTGGTTCATTGTTTGGTTTCGAGTGAAAAATACTAGCACATCATCGCTAGTCCACATATGAAGCCGAGTGGAGTGATTGATTGTGAGGGGTGTGTGCATTCAAAGCCATAACTGGATATGAGTTAAGCTCATTCAAGTGTTTCCTTTTGTTTAAAAAGTCATAAATTGTTTGTTGGATTGTAAATCTATTGAGAGTATAATTCTTATGAATCTGGCATGACCTTGGACCTTAACTTATGTTGAGTTAAAACAATTGTTTGGGAATTTGTAATGTGGATTTGAAGCAAAAGACTTTGCTTGAGGGCAAGCAAAACTCAAGTGTGGGGATGTGATAAGCGACCAAAGTTTTATGCATTAAAGGGTGTAACATGTTATATTTATGTAAATTAACATGTGGAATACAAAAGTTTTGTGTAGCTATGCATGTGCAGGTGTTGAAAGCTTAAAGTATGATTTTGGAAGATATTAGGTGAGAGATGCAAGAGTCGGAAGAGACACGGAGAAAACGGGGCGAAAACTCAGGACATGGCGTAAGCCTACGCCACCTGGCGTAAGCCTACGCCACCTGGCGTAAGCTTACGCCGCCCAGCGTAGGCCTACGCCTGAACGTTTCTTTCACAGCAGCTTCTAGTGTGGCGGCGTAAGCTTACGCCAACCCAGTGTAGGCTTACGCTGGTTACGTTTTCTGGACGCGAATTTTCGGGAAACAGCCGATTTTGGTGTTTAATTGGGGGTTTCTTCCCCAAATTCAAAAAGGATCTTTGGCTACACACTTCTTGGGCGATTTGGGAGCGATTGGAGGCTAGGAAACACCATTCCAAGATCGATTGTGAAGATTGATATCGAATCATCGAAGAATCGAAGATGAATTCCACAACCATGAGCGGCTAATCCACCGGTAATCATTCCCGGGTGGATTGTTTGTAAGTTTTTAGAGTTTTATCATGTGCTAGCATTGAGAAACAATTCTTGTAATCGTTTGGTTTGAAATACTTGAATCTTTGTGTTTAGTATGGTTATGAACTCACGGGAGTCGATAAATTCTTGCACCATTGACCCCGTTAGATGATAATTGCTATGAACTTTGATTTGTGTTGAATCTATTGATTAATCTAATTCTATATTGCATACATTTGTCTCGATTTCATTCGTGAATATTGTTTTACACTATTTGCCGATGATGTATGAATGTTGATGTTCTTGGTTAGATTTGGTTAATTTGATTTGGATAACCATTCGATTGTTTGAACTCATATGTTGGTGTGATAATCCCTAATTACTTGTGAACTTGAAACCCGGGTGTGATTCCTTTTTAATTATTGTTTACAACTTAAACCGTTTATTTTCTACTTGATTACTCGTGATCGTTTTGCTAGTTGATAACCATTGCTTGTTGGATTTGTTAATTTCACCTCAATCATTGCTTGTGTTTGGTCAGAAAGACCCATTGCAACTTCATAAATCACATTGTTAATTGAAGTTAAGCACCGAACACAAACTCTTCGTGGTTCGACACCCTTCTTACCCTAACTAGTTTAAGGTGATTAGGACACTCTAATTCTTTATCTTTGACCGGTACCTTCGACACCGATCAGTAGAGACAAAGAGAGTGTGTGTTTGGATAAAGAGAGTGAGAGGTGGGTAGGGTTTTATTAAAAGGGTAGTTTTGTCAATTAACAAAAAGTTAACAGAAAGTTTTAACGGTGTTAGCCATTTGGCTTTAATTGAAAGAAAAATGAAACCACAGTGACTAACAACGTGAAATTAGAAAACTAATATACTAAAATAGGGAATCGACCCAAACCTCAAGCAGTGAAACCGTAGCTTACTCTTTGATAAATGATGCGAATTATTTAAATCAAACTAAAAAAATCAAAATTCGGACATAACTGAATTTAAACCAAATTCAATTCTGTTTTTGTATTGGAATTTGTGATTTTCAAATCGATTTAACTAAAAAAACAAATTCAACGTATGATGTTTTATAGAATACCGGATTTCTCGTTTTTACGTGCTTATTTTTATAGGCGTTTTGACACTCGTTTATTCCACATGATTAACGTGTTATCGAAGCCGAACCTTACAAATTTTAACACCCCATAACAACGCACACTCACGGGTTATGCCTGCTCGTTCCAATCAAAATTCGATCCAATTTAATCAATCAAAATTCAAATAAACTGATTTAAATAACTCGTTTGATTAAGACATCTTAACACTCTAAAGTCCAAACCCACACGCTATGTTACCGATGGGTAGCAATAAACGAGGCCCAAAAAGTCCATAATCTTCGGAAACCGACTCTTTAAGCCGCTTTATTTTATTAACAAAACTTAAAAACCAGCAGCTTCGCATCCTGATTTCGGCATTTCGTCGAACACCTACCCTGCAATCCCTTCATATTTATACCACACCCCTCCATCACTCAAATCATCAACCACCTAAAATCACTTCCACTTACAATCTAATCATCTAACATAATCGAAGATGAGCAGTGGATCTACGATCAAAACATGGCTGGTGGTGGCGAGCATCGGGGCGGTTGAGGCGTTGAAAGATCAAGGCGTAGCAAGATGGAACGGGCCTCTGAAAGCACTTCACCAGCACGCGAAAACGAAGATCGTGTCTTCTTATAACAAATCGATTGCTGATCGGTCTTCCAGATCCCTAATTGTTGGTTCGGAATTGGGCGGCGGGAAATACAGATCGAAGAAAACAAAAGCGGAGGCGATGAAGAAGGTGATGGATATGAACTGTTTCGGTCCCAGTACTGTTAGGTTTTAGGTATTTGTTATAATGGATTGTTTGTAGAGATGCGTCTGTATTTGAAATTTTCTGATACTAATACATGCAACATTTTGATAGTCTGCCATGAATCTGTACTCTATGTTTCTCATGAAAATTAGGGTTTTTCAATAGTTAACAAAGACGAAAACCGTTGGCCATCTGGTAATTTGATGCAATGGTAGCCCCAATACTTCCCATAGTGGAGGTTTTGGGTTCGAATCCTGGTCACAGCAAAAAAAGGGTCGTAAGGTTATGGGTTTAACCAGTTGAGGGTTCCTCCTAGGGTGGGATGCCCTGGATGTTCAAAGTATTGCTCCGGGTAAACTCAATTATCCTACAATATCTAGGTGTTGGCGTTACAAAAAAACAAAGACGAATGATTTAGCGAATAAGAGTAGAGAAGAGAGTTTGAACGCGGTGTTTTTAGAACCGGACCGGAACGGGTCGAACAAGGAACCGGACACATAACATGTCCGGTATGTGAAGTTGAATTGGTTGAATTGACGAACCGGATGAACTGGACCGGGTGGTCGGTCCGGATTTTAAACATTTTTTATTGTTTTCTTTTTTGTATTTTTCCTTCAAAATCTTATTTTTTTTAATTAATTTAGTATTTCAGGTTTTATATTTTATATATTTAACTTCTATATATCATTAAAAATTTAAAATCGTAAATTTGCATGAAACATAAAATGTTTTTATATTTTGTATTTATATAAATAATTTGAATTTTTATATTATTTTTGACGTTATCCGTTTCTTAATCCTGGTACGACCAATGGATCTCTAAGATGACCGGTTTAGTGTCTGATTCGATTTTGAAAACATTGAATTAAAGTTTAACTATGAGTTTAAACAATCCGAACCTATCATCGTTAGCATTCAAAAGAAGTATGAAGGGACCAAAATTTGAAAATTGTTAAAATGAAGAAGACTACGAATATTTAATGTGAGATTGCATATCCAAATATAAAAGATTCATAACTATTAAAGAAATTCTTGTGTAACAAGAATGAGCAAATTGCATTATCACTAGACATAACCACTGCTTTTTTTTACTCATCACCACTAATCCCGACATTAGGGGTACTAATTTGAACATGACCCATATTTTATTCGTATAAAAAATATTAATCCTAACTCATATATACTTTTAATCGTATAACCTGACACGACTCAGAAGGATAAGCCCTGAGATTTCGGGTGCCCTGTGCGACTTTAAAAAAGAGCCCCTAAAAATCTAAATTATAAAGTTATATATGTGAAAAAAAAAATCAGTAATATGATGTAAATTGTAATAGCAATAAACAAAACAAAGTTAATGTAGCAAAATAATATATACTACATAATTAAATAAATCGTGAGGGTCTCTTAAAATTCTTTGAATCAAAGTTATTGATCAACTCTTCATAATCCACTCTCTAGGTAATCATTCTCAATAGCTATCATTGTCAATCTATTAAGTCGTTCTTGGGACTTTGTGGACCGCAAGTAGTTGTTATTGGATTTTAATAATCCCACCTTTTACCAATTGGCCGATAATAATCCCAACTGAGAATATTCTTACCACTGGTCCCTACTTTCAAACTATTTTTTTACATTGGACCCCCCGTTAAAAAAACTTAACGCCGTTAGAGTTTATATGACGTGGACATCTGCAAACCGCCGGAAAGTCGAGCCAAGCTAGCAGTGGTCTCGTGGTGGCTTTTGAAATTGGCTCTGGTGGTGTTTAACTGGTCTCGTGGGTCCGGAAAGTCCAAACAGAGAAAACGGTGGTGTTTAACGAGACCAGTTAAACACCACCAAAGCCAATTTCAAAAGCCAACACGAGACCATTGCTAGCTTGGCTCGACTTTCCGGCGGTTTGCAGATGTCCATGTCATATAAACTCTAACGGCGTTAAGTTTTTTTAACGAGGAGTCCAATGTAAAAAAATAGTTTGAAAGTAGGGACCGGTGGTAAGAATATTTTCAGTTGGGATTATTATCGGCCAATTGGTAAAAGGTGGGATTATTAAAATACAATAATCCTAATTTTTTTAACGGGTCAAATCTAATTTGTTTATTTGGGCTATAACTAAAATAATGGCTTAGTTGGGTTTATGTGGTTTTGATGGGCTAACGTGGTGTAATTGAGCTAAAACAAAAAAAATGGTTTAGATGGGTTGAAGTGGTTAAAATGTAACTAAGTTTTTATAATTATTATGTATTTCTTTTAAAAAAAATAGAGTAAACTGCCATTTTCGTCCCTGTGGTTTGGTCAAAATTGCCACTTTCATCCAATAGTTTGTTTTTTTGTATCTGGGTCCTCGTGGTTTTAAAATATTGCCATTTTCATCCTCGTGGTTTTAAAATATTGCCACTTTCATCCAGTCAGCTAACACCGTCCGTTTTTCTCAATTAAATGAGGGGTATTTCAGTCCTTTTACATATTTGTTTTATTTCTTCATCTTTTTTACTCTCACTTTTTAATCATAGAAACAAGCGACGGAGGTGTTCCAGTGGTGCTCGTCGGAAACTGGTCAAGAAAAGAGGAAGAAGGCCAGCAGGTGGATGATTAAATTAGAGGTTAAATTGGGGATGATTAAAAAGTGAGAGTAAAAAAGATGAAAAAATAAAACAAATAAGTAAAAGGACTGAAATACCCCTCATTTAACTGAGAAAAACGGACGGTGTTAGCTGACTGGATGAAAGTGGCAATATTTTAAAACCACGAGGATGAAAATGGCAATATTTTAAAACCATGAGGACCCAGATACAAAAAAACAAACTATTGGATGAAAGTGGCAATTTTGACCAAACCACAGGGACGAAAATGACAGTTTACTCAAAAAAATATTTATACATAAAAAAAATACCTGGACCAGTGCGGTTGCCTATAGAGCACCACACCAAGGCTGGCCCTACGACTCACAATTTTATTCATGTAAAAAACATCAACCCTTACACACAAACACTTATAATAGTGCAACCTTACACGACCCATTTATCTAAAAGTTAGGGGGTGTGCATGGGTCGGTTATGATTTTTTTCGGTTTTTGATTTTCAGTTTTTATTATGGGTTCGGTTCGGCTCGGTTTCAATTTTCTCTTTTAGGATTGAAATTTTTGAGCCTAAATGATTTTGACATGCCTTCTTTCTTTAAAGTTTCCGGCTCAAACAACAATTGATTAAACGCAAAGTCTTAAAGTGGTGGAAATATTGACACATCGGTCCAACAATCGAACCTAGTTTCTTTATTATTTATTATTGTTCCTTTAATTATTATGTATTTATTACTAGGATTGAATCTCATGTATTACACGGGTTCAATAAATATACTATTATATAGTTAGTAATAAAAAAAAATTTATCTATTTAAAAACCCGTGTAGGGTTGAATAAAATTTTAACTTTGAATAAAATTTTATGTGACAGTTATAAATTCTGTTAAATTAATTTTTAAAACATTTTTTAGCTAAGTATTAAATTTTTTTATGTAACTGATAAATGTTAAATGATGTTAAACTTTAGAAACTCAATGTATTGCACGGGTTAAATAAAACAATGTTATATATACTTACTAATAAAAATTTACATATTACATATTTATGAAAAACGTTTTATAAAAAGGATTTTATAAATCATTATTATTTAATAGGAGAGAGAGACGAGAAACAAAAAATAATTAAAGAAACTTTTATAATTAATAGGAGAGAGACGAAAAAAAGTTAAGGTTAAATAAAAGAGTGACAAGTGTCATATCAAAAGCTTTATTTATTATGTAGTATAGATTTATGTTAAGTAAAATGTTCTTTTATGTCATAGACCATGGTTATTCTAAATAAAACTTTATGCAAATTCAAATCGCTTTCTTATAGCATTCGCCGCCAGTATTTTATATGTTTATGATTGAGTTCTATATATTTTAGGAAGACATTTAAAGAGGTTGAGTGGAGGAGCGGCAAAATGTATAAATTTTCTATATATTTGGGAAAAAACACTATTCATCGGTATAAAATTTTTAATATTTTTTTAAAGTGATTGTGAGTAGATGAGAGAGAAAAGATAATGATAAAGGTATAAAAAAATATTATTTAATTAAAAAAAAGAGAGAAAATATGATGATTTTAATATAATTATAGTGATGTGGATAGGAAAGCTACTGTGAATGCTCTTAATTATTTCAAATTTGAAGTTAAAACAAAATTAATTATCATTACAGTTCAATAAACCAAAAATACATACAATTATTCCAGGATAATTTAAAAAAAAAAAAACTGGTTGATTGATTTCACACCAGTGTACTACACGTTTCCGGTGAGCGGTAAAAACTGAAAACCATGGTCACAAAAACCCCCGGTTTCTGCAAACAAGCCGACCGGACCCCTGTATTTTACCTCTTATAAATTCGGCTTCCAGTGTTCATTCTGTAATCAAATACAACCAACATAATCAACGATAATCAAATCACAACTCAAATCCGTTATCAAGAAGGGAATCGGAATGTGCGGCGGCGGTGATCACGGTGGATGTATGTATCAAGCTGCGTTCAACGCCGTACAGATGCAAAATCAGTTACACACTTCGCCGGCGACGGATGATATCAAACGACTTTCCGGCGGCCAGGTGAAACCAGAAAAGAGGGATCAGAAGCGGATAAGGGAATTAGAGAAGACGGAGAAGATACTCCACTTGATTTTTTGGGGACCAAAGTGATCAAAATTATTATCTTTTATGTGTACGATAAAAAAAAATATAGTTATTTCAACCTAAATGGTTATAAGCAATATTTTGTAAAATGCAATGAGACTGGCCAATTTGGTGGGTTAAAACATAAACCAACAATCTTAGGGGGTGTTTGGGATTACTTCTCAAAACTACTTATTAACTTTTCCAAAAAGTTAATAAGTAGTTTTGAAAAGTAAGTGGGACTTACTTTTCAAAAACTACTTATTTCTTCTATATTTTCATCTCATTTTGATTTATCCAAACAAACTTTTAACTTATTAACTTTTAAAAAAAGTTAATAAGTTAATAAGTAGGTTAATAAGTAATCCCAAACACCCCCTTAATCTATCACATGTTAGGATTTAAACATTGATTTTTTTAAGTACTTTTTGACTATTCCAACTGAGCTACCAACCCAAGTGGACACTTAGTTTTGAGCGAAAGATAAATCCAGTTAAAACATGGGTGAAATCAATGAAAACCCATTGATTCATTGATGTTTTTGACTCGGTTTATTATGTTGGTGATCACATCGACTAGTTGATCAGTCTAGGTCCAGGTTTTATGACATCGCATATTAGATGGTATGTTTTAAGATATTTGACTTTTTAGAATGGTAAACACACATCCATCCAATCCAACTTTTAAATTACATCATTATCTACAGTGGAGTTTCAAATTTTATTGAGATGGCGTATTACGCGATTGCCGAACAACCCAAGTTTTTTACCCCACGGGCGGCTCAACCATTTTCGGGGCACAAAACAAACAAAAAATCTGGGGACTTATTCAGTGGTGGATCCAAGATTTTATTTTTTCTTTTAGGGTAAAATGGTCGGGTCAAATAAATAATTACATTAAATCATAGCAAAAAATAAGCATGCACTAGTCATAAAAAAAATTATAATTATTTAAGCAAAGAGCTACATTTTTTTTACCCAAATAAAACCAAACTTTTACCGCATCTAATGAAATGGAGAGAATTAATACATGCGTATGGATATATAGTCATTGATGTGAGAGCACATATCTTTAATTCTGCTACCATACACGGGATCTAGCATATGTAAGTAATTCATAACATAATTAAAGATTCCAACCAACGTTGGTAATTTTAGTGTCATCTAACTATTTTTTGTAATTTATTACTTAACGACAAAATAAGAAGTCATGATAAAACATCAAAAAAGCTGGTAAGAGTGGAGTGCATACTTGTGATATTCTTATGACTTGTTGCGTTGTGGACACATTGTTGTATCAAGAGGACGAAGCTCACTAAACAACAGGGTCCAAGGGCAACCCCACTGATTCGTAGGATCCTAGAGGCGTCCGCCACAAGTAGGGTCCAAGGGGCAACGCCTCTAGCTGGATTAAACTGTTAAAAGTGAAAACTGTTAAATAATTATTTTTTAGACCAGTTTGGTAACATTGACATCACTAACACCCTCTCTTTCACCACTACATCGCCTAATTATGTTAAAAAGTGTTAATGTCATCCATAAGGATGTGACATTCGAGGGTATTTTTTTCACATGTGACGATGCAACATTCAGTGGCGAAAAACGTAAGAGGTCGAGGTCGAGGTGGAGTCCTATAATATTTTTTCTATCGTTATGTTTCGGCTCATATTTTCGTGCCGGCGATTCAGTTCGGGTCAGGCCAAACAGAATAAACTTTAAATATCTAACAAACGACCTTTCTTACACATAAAAAACCATATATTTTTTAACAAACAATTTAACATAGATGAAAGACTTAAAAGAAAGGGTGTGTACCGGGAAAAAGATTTACAGTTCAGCTCGGCGACCTTTAAGATCTTTGAATTCATCTATTATGGATTCCGAGTCAAACTTTTCAGCAATTTCTTTTTCTATGTAAATCAACAAGCTATTCGCTAGATACTCATCTGACATCTTGTTGCGAAGGCGATTCCTGATTATTTTCATTGATGAAAATCCTCTTTCTTTTGTTACAATCGAAACGGGAAGTGTCAAGATTAGCCACAGCATTTCTATGTTGTGAACTCTTAATGTGCTTCAAGAATGAACACTCTTTCCCATTAACTTTTTTCCAATTGTCAAATCCTTTAACAGTAAATGCTTTGTAACCGTGGCTCACACTTGGTTTATCATTAAATAGATAACACATAAAACAATAAGAAGAATGTGTTGTTGGAGAATACTCTAACCAATTAGGGAAATTACTGAACCAAGAATATTGGAACCTACGAGAATGCGTCTTTGTACCCTTATCTTGATACTCTGTAAGTTTTATTTGGTAAGGTCCTAAAGAAAGATAAGTCCGTCTTACCTGTTCCCTTAAGTTAACCGGATACTCCCACATTTGTTTTCGTTTAGCTGGATCTCTTTCTAAATGGTTAACATCAACTTCATTAGTATTTGACTGTGGTTGTGGTCCTTGTGGAGCTTCAGAATTAACATGCTTTTCTTGTTGATTTTCTTCGTTAAGATCCACTCCATTAGTATTTGATAGTGACTCACTTGTTTCAGCTTTGTGACGTTTACGCTCTTGTTCATCATCTATTCTTTTGAAATAAGAATCAATAGTTTTCAACTTCTCCATGATATACCTAATAATTTCATGATCATCAATACACCAAATGGCCAAAAATACAAATTTTTTCTTTAATTGAGCATCAAAGCATCTTCCCCAGTTTCACTATTATAAACCATAATTTAGAATTGTTGAACAATAATCACTCCAAACATTATAAACCTTAGTTTTCACAAACTGTATTCAATACAAGAACAAACTATGAGAAAAAAATAATTATCTTTCAAGATTGTGGGTCCTCTCTAGTCTCTTCGGTTCGTCTGTTCTAGTGCTCTTCTTCGTCGTCCGATGTCTAGTCTCCTCGTCGCGTCGTCTGTTGTCTTTCAATTGTTCAGCGGCTTCAGTGCTTCAGCCCTACACGAACCAACAGACCCAAATGGGCAAAGGGCAAAGCCCAAAAGTGAAAAGTCAAGGGATGCTTTTTTTTTTTTAAACGAGTTTTAAAATTTAAAAAAAAAACCCATAAACTTTTGGAAAATTATTACGAGTGTCGGAACTTAATACCTATAAATTTTCAATCGAATATGTATATATTAACACTTCTGAACAAAAAATTCGAGAGGAGGGTCGGGGCCCTCACTATCCTGTGCCCTTGGCTTAGGCTACATTAATTTTAGTGCTACATAACAAAATACTTATTATATTAGTTTAATTATCTTTTTAGGTCGGACACAATACCTAAAGGATTAATCATGATTAATATTTAATTATTAATATTAGTTTATTAATTGTTTGGTTGAGTTTGTATTAGATTATGAGTAACTTTGTTTATTTATTTGATTATTTAATTGAGTTTGAATTAGGTTATGATTAATATATAGTTTATTATAAATAGATGGTTAAGGATTAATTGTAAAGTATGTTTTGGTTTTCAATATTAATAAAAGAGTTGATCTTGGTTGAGATCAAATTTTGTGTTCATGTTTTTTAACCTGATTTCCAACAATACCTTCCCCCATTGTGAACGGTGAACCACCTAGGCAAACATCAAAACTCCAGTTTCGGGATCCGACCAAAACACTAACCGTTCAGTGCCAACAACATCACCCTTCAGTGTCAATGCACTAACACCGCCTAATTCAACCCAAGAGCACACCACCGGGTCAACTCTCTTTCTCACACACAAACATTTTGGTTTAGGGGTTGTGACAAAGGAAAACCACCTTTGAAAACGCAAGCACACTCGTTATAGAATATGATGTCAAAAAAGAAAAAAAAACTCGATTTTGAATACAACTCTGTTAAAAAAATTTATATTGAAACGTTGACAAAAAAAACTAAAAACAATCGCGCACTCCGTTTTAAAATAAAAAGAAGTTATTAAAGGGAAACAAAATAATTAAAAAAACAAAATGGGATAAAAACGTATATTATATATAGTATAAGGGTTAAAATGAAAATATTAAAAACAGAAGAAAAGAAAAATTAAACCTTTGACGAATCTGAATCGACTTGACATTCTTCAACCTCACTTCATTTTAATCTATTTTATAATGTTGTAACTTACATTTATAATAATAATATTAATAATTTCTTATTCTATTTAATTATCAATCTTAACAACGATTACTTTATTTCTTAAACACTCATCAACGTCCAAAAAATATATCATGGATATTCATCTTTGGAGGCTGTAGACTTTGAATTTTGATTGTTTTAGAATGAGATTTTGTTTTAGTAAACAAAATGCGGGGATAGCTCAGTTGGGAGAGCGTCAGACTGAAGATCTGAAGGTCACGTGTTCGATCCACGTTCACCGCAATCTTTATTTTTTCACAAACTTTACTCATTCCTTTTCAAGTTTTCATTAACGGCATGACTGCAAGCCACCCTTTTCTTGGGTCAATCATATACATAAAATCATATTAAATTGTATAAAATTATTTGGAACATAAAGATTCTACAAAACAACTTTTGGGTAGAAAACTAAGACAACACAATTCACCAAGTTTGAAGCTCACAAAGCCATCTTAAAACAGTGTACAAAACTACAAACCATAAATTATTGAATCTATAGCAGCATAGTACACCTAAAGGAAGAGAAAATCTGCAGACCCAACATTTGAAATGACAAAACTACACCCATCATAATGTAAAACAACCACAAAACCCGGACCCGTTTTACTCCTAGTTAGATATCTTTTCATCAAGAACATGTAAACATTCATGTATGATCTCAACCGCACGATCCAATTCCTCCTCTGAGATTACCAATGGTGGGACCAGTCTAACAATGTCTCCTTTGCCAGCTGTCAATATCAAAAGACCCGATTCCCGACAGGCATCCACGAGCGGTGTAGCAGAAACATCCAACTCGATTCCAACAATAAGACCAAAACCTCGTATTTCCTTCACGTGTTTGTTTCCTTGTAGTTTTTTCTTCAATGTTTCTTTCACGTAATCGCCTTTTATGGCGACACTACTTAAAAAGCTAGGATTTGATATTTTATCAAAGACCGCGATTGCAGCAGCACAAACAAGTGGCCCGCCTGCAAAAGTGCTTCCATGATCGCCAAAATTGATGGCGGCGTTCACTCTTTCAGTCACTAGTGTAGCTCCTATCGGTAAACCACCAGCTAAAGGCTTGGCAAGAGTCATTATATCTGGGGTTACACCATATGCTTCGTGAGCCCAAAGATAACCGGTTCGACCCAACCCACATTGAACCTACAGTTAATGCAAAAAGAATTTTCACCTTATTAATATAGAGTAGAGAATAACAAGACCCAAGCCTAACTGGACCAACGCCCAGAAAGCCCAGTCCTCAAATTCAGGTCCTAACCACTAAAAAGTAAAAACTAGGCATGCGGGCCAAACCAATCCTCATCGGCCCATATCTAACTTTTTGTATTGTTATATTATTGAAAATCGGTTAAAAACTTATCATGAATTAACATAAATTTTAAATTAGGTTTAAAATTATGATATACACTTTAAAAGTAGACTTTAAGTTACCTAAGTCTACTAAACAATATTAACAATAACACAGATTTTTAAAATAATTACCTCAAATATGTAAAAGAAACTGAACATTACACAAAATATATTGCTTTCTACAGAGGTCCAAGCATTCGGGATTCTAGGCCTAAATGGGCTTAACCAGGACTAATCGGTCTCAGTAAGAACCTGTCTTTTTTTTTTTAAATATAGGGCCTTATTGGATTTTCAGGCTTAACTGGGCCTTGGATCAGGCCTTTTGGTCCAGGTGCCTTTGTACACGTAAGAATATGTACAGAAACTGTGGGATTGCATTGTACCGATCAGCCATCAATGAGTTAGAATTTTACCTCGTCAAATACAAGCAGAGATCCAGCTTTATCGCAAGCACTACGTAAAGATTTCAAGAAATCTTTTGTAGCACTGTATATTCCACCTTCCCCCTGAATAGGTTCCACAAACACTGCAGCAATTTTGCCACTAGATATTAATTCTTGAGCCGCATCAATGTCCCCGTACTTTAAGAAAGTAACACCAGGCATCACGGGCTCAAAAGGTGTTCTGTAATGTTCCTTGCTGGTCAAGGCAAGTGAACCAATTGTCCTTCCATGGAAACTGTTGGTGAAGGAGATAAATTCAGTAGGTGGGTCCGAGCTATTGGGACGTGAATATCTTTGAAATTTTCTTGAGAATTTTATGGCAGCTTCATTTGCTTCTGTTCCTGAGTTGGAGAAAAAAACACGGTCTGCAAATGAACTAGCTACAAGACGTTCAGCAAGATTCACCTGCAACAATTTGACATCAATTTTGTTTGCATAAGATTAAAAACTTCATTTTTGTGAACACGTTACATGCTGCAAGACGGTGAATTTGACAATCAGCCAATGAGGACGACATTTTCTACAGCTTAATTCTATATAGATACTTGTTTTATAATAAGAATCCAAACAACATCCTTCGATGTAAATGCTTAGAGGATGTTTGGATGTGCTACAAGTTTTGTTGTGTCTGACAAAACCGATTCTGATTCTAAATTTCTGTTGTTTGGGGCCAACATAATTGCATTTGATCAATAAGATAAAGATTATCTGATTCTTTTCTCACTTTTGTTTGCTCTTTTTCCAGTATAGTGTACTCACAATTGTATGTTAGCGGTAGTTTACAACTTTCATTATTAGTACACTTTTATTGTTGTTTGCTCTGATTCTCTTAGCTATTGTTTATGCTATCTAGATTACTATAATATAATATATTATACTATACCATAAAAAAGGAGTTTAGTTGCACAAGGTTTTAGTAGAAGCAGCCTCTCTCGATCCCCTGGGAGGCAGATAAGTTTTGCTCCATCGCACCCTCCCTGGAACCTATTAATAGCTCTGCTACGAGTGGGATTATACTCATGGCCGGCCCAATGGGCCAAGAGGGTAAAGCAAGGGCTTTAGGCCCCCAAAAATTTAGGGCCCCCATTTTTTTAGAAAAATTCCATATATTGGGCTTTAGTTGGGTTAATCCAGGACCAAAACTATTTAGAAATATCAAAAGAAAGGGGCGGCAGGGGATGCGCGCTAGTTTTGATGGGCAGAAGCTGGATTTTCACCCAAATACACAATCGAATACCCCATGAGCGAATCACTATGGACGATGGGGAGATCACCCGACGCTTCACAATCGCCAATCGATTGACTTGGGGAGATCAATCGACGCCTGACGGTTGGCGTCTGGCATCAGGCGGCACTGATGGAACATTTCTTTCCCGATGCGACGAGCCGGCGATGCCTAAGATTAGTTGTTTGAACTCTTAATCTTGTATAATATTAATCTTTCATATTTTCTATCATTTGAACTCTCCGATTAGTTGTTTTGTTGTTGATTACCGACTCTAAATCTAAGATTATTGAGTTTGTGATTCAAAGTTTGAACTTTCTGTAACTGCTAGTTACTCTAAACTGGAACCGTGAGGAGGTGTTGGTTAATTTGTTGATGGTGTTTGGGTCTCATAAATATTTTTTGATTGATGCTTTGATTCAATTATAAAGCAGAATTCAATAATACAGTGGTGCCTTCCTCAGAATATGTATTTTTCAGTTTATACAGTTAAACATTATTGTTGTGGATGACTTCCGATTTATTTGAAACTTTAGTACATAACAAGGAGTATCTAACTTGAACTAAATGGGTCTTTGACTTGCAGGTTCTGTCCTTTGTACCCTCTTACATGTGTTTCTGTTGCATCTTGCATCTTGAGAGTTTTCCTGAATTCTATAAGGTAAATCATAAACTGTGTTTATGTATCATTTAAGTATTTTATTGTGCATTATGGTTATAGTATACTTTTGTTACAGTTTATTAGCTTCATATAGTATACATATAATCCTTTTATGAAAAAGGCCCCATTTTTTTAATTCGCTTTAGGCCCCCAAAAAAGTTAAGCCGGCCCTGATTATACTGCGTACATTTGTTTTTTTTAATTCTATTCTCAAAAGCTTGAGAATAATTTAAGAATGGACATCCAAACACCAATCATGATTTCCACATCAACCAATACTAGCAAAACTAAACCCTAAAGTAAGCTTACAAAACCAAAATAGTGGAAGTTGGAATGAACCTGAGGGAGGGAGTAATAGATGTTGCTAACATGCGCAAGTACGTTAGCTTGATCAGTAATGGCCTGAATCCAATCAGGATCCCCATGCCCTAAAGCATTGACGGCAATACCGGAAGTGAGATCAATATATTCCCGCCCTTCAATATCATACAATTTACAACCCTTGCCACTTGTGAGCACAATTGGAGTTCTGCCATATGTTCCAACGATTACTCTCTTATCATCGTTAATCACGTCCTCCTGGCTAATCGGTTTCGACTGCACCACCGAGATATTGTCCGTTACCTGTGCTCGTAACTCGATTCTACGAGAATTTGAGAGATGAATCGAGTATCGAGCAACTTGGGGGTTTACATTGGCAGAGTTATTGTGATGATGATGATCGATTGCCGGAAAAACACGGTTGCTCAAGCTGAAAATTGAACACATTGCGGTGGCTAGGGTTTGCACGAATCAGAAAACGATAGGAGTCTGATGACACTGGCTTTGATGCCACCACCTCGTCGGTATTCCAGTTAGTGGGCTTCCTGGATCCTACTACTACTATAGTACTAATAAAGTAATGAAAAGACATTAGCGGTGGTGCACAAATGGGGTATTGTGAAGAACCAGTTCGGTTTCAGAACCGTTTTTGGTTCTTATCGGTTCTGGTTTCAGGTCTGGTTCTTGGTTGAAAAACTGGATTCTATGTACCCGGTTCTGGTTCTTCAAGAACCGGTTCTGGTTCTTAACGATTCCGGTAATTCAAGGTGGGTATTTCAAGAACCTATCACCGGGTGTTCGAAAAACTTAGTTAAACATATAAATAACTAACTTAAAAGGTCCAATAACATTAAAAACTTAAAATGTTACAAAATAGATAAATGTTTAAAACATAGATAAATTATATAAAAAATATAGATTGTCTTCGTTTTTCTCTTCATGACTTCGTTTTTTGAGGGAACGTATCCAAACCCTACAGGTAGAGTCGGTTCCGGATCGGGTCCAGAAGAATCGGTTTTTGGGAAAAACCGGTTCCGGTTTTTTTGTTCACCTCTAGACATTAGCATGAAAAATATTAATATGTATTGTGTACAAAATGACGTAAAAATCTTACTACTCTAATAAATGAAAATATGTTCAGGACACGTGTCACTCTCTAGTTACTCCTCATCTTTATTTTTCCGCATCTCTCTCCTATTAAATATTAGATTTTCTATTTCTCTCTCCTATTAAATAATAATCTTTATATTAATAAATCTAATTACGAATACTTATTATTTAATTATAAATAGTTATTATATCATCAATCAAATGAACTTAATATGAACTAACACTTATCAGTTAAATTAAAAAATTAATACTCAGTTGAAAAAAAAATGTTTTAAAAACTAACTTAACAGACCTTATAACTGTCATGACAAATTACATTTTTTTAAAACATATTTTGACAAATGTGTTTGTTAACAAATTACATTATACTTTATTCAACCGATGTAATATACTGGTTTATTCAACCCGTGTATTACACGGGTTTTTAAAAATATAAAATTTTTATTACTAAATATATAACATTTTATTTATTTAACCTGTGTAATACACGGGATTTTAACCTAGTGATATATAAAAATATAAAAATTGTATCGAGATAGTTACAAAAAATAGTTTTAGGACTATATAAACAACTGGTATCGAGACCCCTGCGTTGCGGTGGGAAACGTAAAACCGCGAAAAAAAACTAACATTGAAACGTTGATGCGAATCCACGTGTTGAAGGTAAGAAAAATGAAATTTGGACATTGTTGATAACGTTCGAAACTTTATATAAAAAAACAAAACTTTCACAAAATGTAGATAATCATTTTTTTCAAATGGTTTAACTAACATTATTTCGATTATTTAAGATTTAAGAACACAATAATCAGAATTCATAAATAAACTTCAAAACATAATTTCAAACACCAAACACCTGTAAAATTTAGGTGGTCACGTGTTTTTAGTATGTAACACATGTCCAACTTAAGTGGTTTAGTATCCAACACTTCACTTCAACTCTTCAAGCATGATGTAAAAAAAACTTAGGGTTTTATAACTCGACTTCACTAGTTATTTGTTTAGTTCATATACTATACCTTGAAGCCAAAATCATTTTTGATTAAGGATTATAACAAGATCAAACAAATATCTATATATTATTTTTATAATCATGAGAACCCGTTAGCAAAAACAACTTATTAGCGTCGACTTTTAGTCACATTCTTCGATTTTGAACACTTTCTAAACCCTATTACCCTAGCCTTTGATTTTTAATGTATTACACTGCATGCGCCAATTTGTAGATCCCCTTTAGACTTATTCTGTATATAACAGGTAAACAAGAACAAAAAAGACAAGTATTTTTTTTATCACTTTAAAAACAAACACCACATAAGTCTCTTCATATAATACAAAATTTGGACAACAAACAACATATCCCACACACTATAGACCCTACTCTTATACACAAAACGGCCCGCACCAACCGATCGATTCATTAAAGTAAACCCACACTACGAGTCGTAGCCATGTGCCAACAACTCCATCCTTCGACCAATGCCACAAAAATGGTCCCATATCACAGGGCCCGTTACAACCCGCCAACCTTTAACAAATCTTGAAAAATATATATATGTAGTATGCGCAGGGGCAAGTACGTAAATTCACACTACTCTCTCTTTCCCCCTCTTACTTAACTTCCCCCACCAGTTCTTGTTTTTTGAGCGCTTATCACCACCACTGCTGCCGCCCCCACCCCCGACACTTTCAGCATTCAAAAGTGTTGTTTTGGCCTCTCGTAACCGATGCTTGTACTCTTTTTTCCACTTCTCAAATTTCTTTTTCAAAGTTTTATAATCTTCAACTTGTTTTGAAGAAGGTGGGCGCCCTGGATTCACATTGATAACAGCTTTAACATCATTATCAAAACTATGTTTTCTTTGCTCGAATTCTTTAGATAAGTTATCAACCGTGTTGGAACTAACACCGTTGTTTTCCCGTCTATTATGTCCAGATTTCAGAGGTGTCATTTGTACGGGAGTTTGAATTCCTGATATGTTATCTTCAGAATCATAATAACTGGGTGACCCATCTGGTTTTCCAGTTAGCCCGTCACAAATGCCTGAACCAAGAGTCTTCTTGGCTGCAGCAAGACTCACCTACACAAATAAATAATAAAAGTGAGACTGGGTGACCCATCTGGTTTTATTATATGATATAATGTTTTAAAAAATTTAAATATTTATAAGTAAAACGACGACGAAGAACATTTTTGCAGAAAAAAGAGAGATTTTGTTAACCTGGAGTAAAATGTTTTAGGGAGGATTTCATATATGTACCTAGAAACTTCCTAAATATCATATATATCCAAACCAAATAGTTATGCGAAAACAACCGAGAGTTGATCAAATAATTTATAAATTTTTTATTCTTTAAAAAAATTTCTAAGAGTATCAATCATTTTACGTATTGTGTTACATATACGTATCTGCAATTTTTTTTTTTTTTTGTTTACCTATAAGTAACAACACGTAAAATGATTTTTTTGGTAAAATGTGTAATATTACATTGATACTCTTAAAATATAAAATTATAATTATTATTATTAGATTGGTTAGAATTGGTTTTCTTGGTGGTTTTTGCATAACTATGTGGTTTTTTCATGAACTCTACCCAATATATATAATCCCAGAAACTTCCTAAATAACATATACATCCAAACCGAATTCTAAATAGCATATATATCCCTCTTTAATAATTAAACTACTATATATCCATTTTATATAATTTATTGAAAACAATTCATAATATGACCATTTTACCCTTAAATTTCTTAAAACTTTAAAATTCATATTTTTCCATTTTTAACTCAGTTTTTATGGCTTTTTATCGTTTTTCTATTGCAATAATTTACAACTTTTAGCAGATACTTGCATGTAAATTTACATACAAAAAGTATTTGGCCCGAAAATAGTATAACGAAGATAAGTAAAACTCACTTGTAAAGATGCCATTTGGCTTTGCCACATCTCCTCAACCGCCTTCATTTTGGTTTCGTATTCTGACATTCGTGTTTCAAATTGTCGTACTTGTTCCCGTAAAGCCGTATTTTCAAGATCTCTTTCTCTCAACAATGATTCTGCCTTCACTACTCGTTTCTGCAACTCTTCAACATTTTGTGGTAGCATTTGTATATTTTCTTGTGATAAACCCTAAGAAAAAAAAAACAATCCTAAATTAAATACCAATAAACCACATTTGCATGTTTTTCTTATAAAAAAGGTTTTTGAAAAGCATGAGAACCTTAAATCCTGAATTTTTACTATGAGACCTTCGCCTGCTTTTTGAACTATCAATGGCTGATTTTTTCCATCTCTGCATGTGATTAAAATATTTTCGAGCCAACCACCCGCGAATCACTGTTAAAAGTAAGGATGAATGGTTAAAAAAGTCAACTGTAACAGTGTTAACTGCAAAAGGATAAATTTTCAAGAGGTTGCAAGATGTGCAGGTTGGGTTTAGTAACATGGCAAAACGGGTTCGTGTTAAACAGGTGGTTTTTAGTATGAACTGAAATGGCATGGGATGGGCCGGCCCGGGCCGGTTTGAGATGTGACACAACCCAATTTGACCCGTTCGTAAGTAAATGTTCCCAAACCGCCACCTATAATTTAATACAACATGTACCTGATTGCATATGTACAATTGTTGTCAAATGCTCATCAAGAGAACTTGGTGTGATCCCCTGATTCTGTTTCTTTAGAACAATAAACTCCCTTCTTGCATTTTCACCACGAATGACTGCATGAAAACAAACTCAATTCTCTTTCAAAATGAACCGTATTATTTGCATTTGAGTGTTTGACCTAATTAAATGAATATCTATGAGGGAACTAAATTAATGAGTGGATTCTTACATGACTGCAGTGTCACAATTCGAAACTCCGATTCATGGGAATCAAGAACTTGGCCACCATGGATCCCGTTTTCTACTTTACGTGTACCTTCTAGAACTTCTTGTCTCAAATTCTCCAATACATCAACCTATGCCCACCAAATCCCACAAACAAAAGAAACATACATTACTGAAACGTTTTATTATTTTTAATACGATTAATAATTTAATAGTATTATTAGTATTACTATTATTATTATTTGGGGGAAGGGTAAAGTGATTGATTATCTGGCTACATCAAGTTGCAATAATCAGGTTTCAATGTTTGGGTAAAGGGATTGTGCTTTTGATTATCTTAGGATAATCTAATATGTTAGGGGTCAAATAACTAGTTTTTGAAAATAAGTTTCATACATGCAGCAACAAAACTGATTATCTAGCGTGAAATTAAATTACATATTTACCCCTTCCTTTAACATAATTTAGGAGACTTTCAATCCCATTTTACCAAAAAATTCCTTTTCTGTAAAAAAAAGTCATTTTACCTACATAATCAGAATGTGTTGAATACTCAATAATAAACCTCAAAAGGTACATAAATTATGTAAAGAACTATTGTTACTGAATAGGATTCAAAGAGTTACATTTATAGACTAGAAATCCCATTATATTTACACTTTTACACAAAGGTTCCATTATGTTTAACGTGTGATACCCTAGGCCTAGGGTTTGGTACTAACTACAAAATGACTTGTACAAGTCTAGTGCCCTTTTCTTGTAAAAAGGTTTCTTTTTCTGTCACCGATTAATTTCTTAAAGAGACAATTAGAGATAAACTTGGTAATTGTATTGTGTAATTGTATGATAATATGATGATTACAAAGGGGTATAAATAGAATACATAATTACACATTGAACCCATCTACTATAGACTAAGCTATTATTTGTCTAATAATTAGTCACATTCTCAAACATCTTATTATTGTTTCAAACATAAACGCACATCGAAACACTATTTCATCTTGTTCATTTTATCACAATTGATTAATCAATATCACATGATCACTTTCCAAAACTCACATCCAAAAACTCTTAAAAGCTCACCTGTTGGAAAAATAGTTTTGTAAACCCAACTCGGTATGTTTGAGTAGGGACACGATAGTGCTGAAGAATAGCAGCTGATGTACTCAATGGATCTGTAGAAATAAGATTGTCTGACAAAAGGCAGCCAAACCTGAGAAATTATCAAAAGATTAAAAGAAGCATAATAAGAAAATGATGATAAATTAATCAGTATTATTCTTTACCGGGTAGCAAATTCTTGATGTGTGAAGCTTATTGGGTATCTAGATTTTGATATTTGCAATATATCCATAATTTTGCTGCATTTAAGTTGTTCCCAAACTATATCATTTTCATAACTTCGAGGAAGTTGTTTGGTATTTGGTTTGATGCATCGAATGAAATGTTGCTTTGAATTCTCCAACTGCTGAATTAATTTAAACAATTGATCCTACAAGCATCAATAATATACTTATCATAATCTCCACATGAAACAAACATTAAACAATCCCATAAGAAACTTACAGTAAGCATGTACATTATTAAAGGGGGTAAATTCACCAGTTTATGTGAAAATGGGTCAATTTTGGTTGAATTTTATTGATAACAAGTCAAGCATTTTCCAATTTGCCTGAAGTAGGTTCAAGTGTTTATAACCTCATAAATTGTTTTATTCAAAAACATCAGAGCATTATTTTACTCAATAGTTTTGTAATTATATTCAAAAGACCAATAATATATGAAATTCAGAAACATAGACAAAAAGTAGGGGTGGTTCCGTAATTTCATGTATATCCAAAAGTTCAAAATTTCATATTTTCCTTCTAAATTTCATAATATCGTATTTGCCCCATTCCATAGTAAGGAGGTGTTTAGGATTGCTTATTTTTAAGTGCTTGTAGGCTGTTTGGAATTGCTTATTTAAACAGCTTATGTTTGCTTAAAAGCAGAAACCACTAGTGTAAGATTTTGAATCCATCAAGAATAATTAGTTTGGTATAAGCAATCTCAAACAGCTTCTTGAAAACAACTTAGTTTACCCAAAGATAAGCATGCGTACTTTTCTTCATCCAAGCACTCAAGTGCTTTAGCAACCCTCAAAAAACACATTAAACAGATAAGTTGTTCAAATAAGTAATCCCAAACGTCCCTTTGTTTACAGATAAGCAGGTCTCAAGAGAGTTTTTGGGATTGCCCACTTGAAAGAAACACTAAGAAATCTCTAGCACCCTCTAAATAAAATAAAACCAGTTACTATAAGAGTGTTTCACTGAGTAAATGAAAAAAAAACATGTGTTGAGATGATTTGCAGTAATAACATTGTTTTTCTATTCTATTCAGTGAAACGGATTATTATAACCAACTGATTTTACTTTATTTACTACGAAATGAGTAAATATGATGTTTTTAAAAAGTAAATACAATATAAGAAAATTCAGAACTTTAAAGGATACATATGAACTTAATCCATTTTGATAAGTTACCCAATCCACCCATTTTGCCACATACAACCTCATGGTTCAAGAGAATTTTACCTTGAACTTTGCCACAACACTTTGACTGGTTGTTTGGACCTGGTTCATCACACCAGATGCCAAATGGTTCAAGGGGTTTTTACAAGATGACAAAAGTTGGATAATATCATATTGTAATTTATCACTGTTGTGTTCCAACAACCCTGAAGCATCATATAGAACCTGCACACAATCTATTACTTAGTCACAAAACATAAAATCAAACATGCTCATGACTATAGAAACAATGGTGAACCTCTCTCGCATAATGGCGAACCCTAAAAGTTCTTTTTTCACAGCTAAAGCATAAATTAGAACTCAGGTGTTGTTTAATTTCATCTGTAAATGTTTCATCTGTGGCTTTGGAGGAATTTGAACTCTCATCGAGTATCGATATTAGCCCCATGGGTTTCTGCAGATATCAAATTATGCAAAATAAAAAAGAAAGACATATTAAATGTAATGACAATAATATATAAACAAAACAAAATAAAACAAATTATCTCTGGTCATCAAAACTAATACCTTCTCAAAAAGATCCAAACACTCTTGGTTGTCTTCAAACTCTACGTTCTTCCAGTGGATTCCATCCGATTCATATTTCTAATAATTAGAGTAGCAGCAATTAACATCTTTTCAAGACTAGCATGAACTCAATACTATCTTAATAAATAATATCTTTATAGGATACGTACAAAAATGATACTTTATAAAAGATAAAAGAAACTAATATAAATAATATTTTAAAAAATATGCTAATTTGTTAATTTTTCATATAAAGACCAAATACACTCATACAGTGACTAATAATACACAAAATCTTGGTTTTAAAATGCACGCCAGAGGCGCGCCTAGGTGCAAGGCAACCTCGGGTGCAAGTCCGGTCGCTTTTGTGTAGCCAAGGCGCGAGTTGTAAAGTGCAGTTGTGCATTAGGATGTACAGCAGGCTTTTTAGGTTGTACATGTAGTTAATTTAGACATTAAATCATATATAAAACTTAGTTATAGCTAAAATTTAGGTAGGGTATGCTAAAAACTTATGGGATATATAAAAAAACTATATAAGCACCTTGCGCTTCACGAATGAAAAGCAGTGCGCTTTGCGCCACAATTTTAGACCCCGTTGCCTCGGTGTGCTTCTTGCTTTTTAAAACCAAGCACAAAAATGAAAGCGAAATGACCAGAAGGAACAAAAAAGAAGTTAAACATAAGTGCCACATCAGCATGTAACAGCCATGTCATCATTTTTATCCGGTCATGAGGATAGCCGGTGACAAAATGGGACTAAAGGTAAACTTTAATGACACACCAAGGACACATTTTAATTCAACGACTCACCACGAACAAAAGTAAAATTTGTGGCCATTTAATGTAATTTGCCCTTTTAAAGAAAATGCTAAACATAAGATCACATGAAATAAAAAAGGATACAGCTTGTATCATTATATACATATACATACCTCTTGTTCAAGCTTACAAAGATGGCGAACGAAGTGCTGTTGCAATCTCTCATCAGCATAATTTATAAACAACTGCGGGAAGCTATTCTTCTGAAAATAGAGAAACATTAATATGACAGAGTTACATTTGTACCAAAGATGGCTATGTTTTCTATTAAAATAAAAAAGTGTACCTGATATGACTCAAATCCATAAATATCTATAATGCTTATGGTGTGTGGAGAATGTTGTTTGTCTCCTTTAAGTGATGTATTAAGTTCTTCCACAAGCCAATTAAACAAGCTCTCGTAAATGAACTTTGCTAATGCATCTCTTTTAATACTTGCCTAAACGATAAGAAATAAATTGTCATGTTACAAATTTTTAGATTTAATTATTAATTATTTATAAAAAGACGATCTTGATGCACCTGCCGTAATGTCAACGGTGTGGTCATGATGTCGATTCTATTGGTGGATAGGAGCTCCGTGAGGTCATCCATCTTGCAGCCCATTAACCTAGCAGCACTTCGACAAGCTTCAAATACACAAAAAAGGGAAATAAATAATTAAAATTTAAATCTAAAAACTTGAGACAGAAATTTGCTGAATGAGGATTTATCCGCATATTTAAGAGAGGACACTGATGTAATAGACTAGCACATTGATCCAATAGTAATGATTAATCTTATGCAATGAGTGAAGACTAAATGATGTCTGGATCTGTTGATCATGAACCTGAGGATTTCACACATTTGAGCAATTTAATTATAGACCCTTTCTTGAATATTATTTGGGGCACTCAATTGTTAGTTGATAGCTGGATTTAGATGATGACGAGCTCAATTGTTACCAATACAGCCAGTAACAAGTAAGAAGAAGGGTTAAAACATCATCCGAATCAAACTTCAAAGTAAAAAGTTGAAAAAAAGGTTAAGTGTTAAAATGGAAAATTGGTGAAACTTTGAGGGTTAAAACAATATTAACCAAAAAAGATAACAGAAACAACATGCAACTTTTGTAGTTTCCAATTATACACTCAAAAAAATAACCAAAACAACATGCACGTTTTGTAGTTTCCAATTATACACTCAATAAAATAATTGGATATGCACACCATTATTACAAATATTTTCTTTTATTTCTTATTTTTACACAGCAAAATATATAAAAAAAAAAACATTTTTGAGTATGCGTGAGCATACGCTAAACATCCTTACAATAATTTCTTATGGATTCTAGAACAACAAGAACCTTTGACAAACACAATCACAAAAAATAATGTAGAAGGTTGCAATCAGAAGGGTACCAAAACACTCAAACAGCTATTGGATAGTAACAGAGTGGGTGTATGAATGTTCATTTCGAAAATGATTATGAGATATTGAATAATCAAAAAAACATATTTAAGTGCTTCATAAATTGGTTGAAATAGAAGAATTGAAGACATAAAACGACCAAATATGACATTTTTGTGAAAAAACAAAGTTTTGGGTGAAATGGGAGTAAAAGACTCTTAAGTAAGGTTAGAAGAGGAGTAAATACAAAATTTCAGTTTACCAATCAGTTTTAATGCGGTTGGTACAAAACAAAGTATCCAAAACTAATTATTTGACCCCTAAATAATCAGATAATCAACAAGATCAGTTTCTTCAAACACAAAAAAACTGATTAAAGAATTTTGTATACCTTCATCAGCCACAGGCACAACATGTTCTTCTTTATTAATTACTGCAAACGAAATATTCCCGAGCCATAAAACTGCAGCAACCAATTCAAATACATTTTCTTGCACTTCATGAGGAATTCCAAATGTATCAAAAGCATCCTGCTTGAATATATATCCTAGTTAAATATCATATGTTTAAAATTTAATAATTAGCCACGAGTTTCCAGAGATTAAACTTTTGAAATTACCACTAGCATTATAAAGTTGTGGGCATCATCAACTCCGTGGATTTTCAAGCACCCACTCTGATTAAGAAACTTGTACTCGCTCGCCATTTTTAAACTCAGCATATCTGTACATGTAAACACTTAATAGTGAGAATAATGCTTGTACAATTTACAATAATACAAAGTATTCATATCAACCTTTAAGAACAGGTGGGGCCCCAGCACAGATCTGATAGAATACATGGTACGACCGTTCTCCACGACATAATTGAGATACTCTTGACTGCACAAAGCAAAATTACTTCAAGAATTAAACTAAAAAAATGAGATTAAAACATCAAATTCGAAAATAGAATTTAATATTACAAAAAATAAATACCTTTTCGAGAAGAACTATGATGTTTCACATGAAAATATAAAATCAGTAGCCAAGTCAGCAAGTCAAATAAACTATTTTATAAATGAACATCAATCAAACTATTTGTTATATATGCTTACGTGTTTTAATACAAGCACCACTTATTATCCCCTCCGCATTATAATTAATATCAATTAATTTCCCCTGCACCAAGAGAACTCCAAATTAGATAAGTTCAGGAGTCCTATTTTACTTGTAATTATTATTCAGTTTCAATAACAATAACAACAACAATAATAATGCTAATGATAACGTTAATAACAATAGTAATAGTAATAATCATGGTAATAATATCATAGCAATAAACGACTAGGAATAGAACTCACAAATCGGCTTGAATTGCAATTTCTGGATGTTTTTGCATTCCCAAATGCTTCCAGTATACAGCAGGCTTGATCTAACTTGGTTTTTATCTTATAATTCTGGCTTCCAACTGATGCCAGATATTGCATTGCATATTTTGCTGTTTCGGTCTTCCCAGATCCACTTTCGCCACTATACAAATATGTTAATAAGTAAAAGTGAGACATAAATGGGAGTGTTTGAATGTGTGGATTGGAAGTGATAATTGGAATAATAAAAAATTAGTTTAATCTGCTTATAATTATTCAACTATTTGGGGGGTAAATTATCAGCTGATACTATTAGCTGAAACAAAACTATCAAATGGTAGAGTAATTACTTATATACCCTCGTTTTACATGATATAATCTATTAGTTCCTAAAATAATCAATATTTGCAAACACTACACACCATTAACAATGATTATTACAACTTCAAACATCATAAGCACGTCCAAACACTATCAGTTTGATAATATAGCTGCAGGAAAATCAATTACCATGGGTTATAATAGAACTACTTACATACCCATTTCACCATAATCTAAAATATGATTTCCTTAAATATCAGAATTTGTCAAACACTGACACCCTTAAAATAAATTATTACAAGTTTACAACATTAAACAACAGAAACACACTCGAACACCATCTCCTACAACCGGTTTTATTGCAATTAATTTTCTTATTTTGGTTATTCAGTATCACATAATCACTTTCAAAACATGCATCCAAACACCCTCAGAGAAAAGACTGAACTAACCTGATAATAATAGCTTGATTTCCACTACCTGCATTGATTATTAAGTAGTATTAATATTTAGATCAAACAGCTCACTTAAATTCCTTAATTTGTTCTGCAACACACCTTTCACCATATCATGGTATGCAGCATCAGCCATAGCATATACATGAGGCTTATCCAAAGTTTTCTCTTTATAAGCTTTGATAAAATCATTTCCAAATATATTGACATCTTTGAAGGGATTTATTGCTAATAAAACAGGCCCTGCCTTACTCTGCAGAAACGAACCAAAAATCTAAGCCAACTAACTAACAATACAATTATATGGGCTAATGGGCATATAGCATATGATAAGATGTCAATGAAACCCATACATAAATTACATCACGGTTGTATCTATACTGAAGATTATGAAGTGTTGATGGCTCGTTTAAATAACAAAGGTCAACAAGATCATCTACAGCATCAAAACTTTCTGTGTTTGCAGGTAAGAGCTCTCTTGTAGATATTGTGAAGTCCTAAAAGTAGCAACGGAAGTAAATTAGCATCAGATTAGTGTGTTTTGAGAGTTGAGACCAGATTAGACGTTGCTAAATGCTAATAGACTCACACTTCCATCAGAAAGCATAACAGAGGCTTCTTCACCCATGGTTGCTTTGATCTTTGCTAACTCCCATCGACCTTTTTGGGGCTTACACCATACTCCAAGTGTCTGAAACAAACAACTTCATAGATTCTAAACTTGGTTTTAAAAAGGTGTGGCGCACCGAAACATTTTAATCCTAAAAGCCAATGTGCGATGTGCATGCATCATGTATTCAAGACGTTCGTTATTAAAAAAATATTAAAAATTATTTATAGACAATATTTGAAATTGTTAACTTTTAAACACTAAAATATAAGATATTCTCATCATCCCTGGTCAGATTTGTTCAATTGATGGTCTAACTTATTCAAATACTCAAACCTGTTGCTCAAGTATTATTGGTCAGATTTGTTCAATAAGATTTGAAAAACTCACACCCATTACAATCGATGATCTAATCAAATACTAATCAACTGCATAAACCGCATCACGCATCAGATTGCGTCAAATGGCATCACATGCACATCATGGAATCGTATCGCATCAATTGCAGCGATGTGATCTCATCACTGCATCATTTGATGCACGCATTATGCAATCCTGATACGTGCATTTTCAAAACCAAGATTATAAACTTTCAAACAGTAAGTTAATAAAACTGCAAAGTGAACTCGTGATAGGGATATTTTACATTTTTGATGATATAACTGATAGTGTCATTCCAATCTGTCTCCACTGGTGTGGCAAGGGTGGCACCATTGTTCTCCGACAATCTTTGTCCATTAACAGGTGGCGTGGGGTAAGGTGGTTCCCCTGCAGCTGCAGCTTCTTTCACCGGGCCCAAATTACAACCACCACCAGTACTACATTTAACATCCTGTTTTCTGTTGTTAGCTGAATCACGAGACACGTGTTGCATAGCAAGCTTCGCCTGAATCAGCCGCTTAGGGAGGCGAGCTTTGGAGGTTGGCCGTGACGGCAACGCCGGCGGCAAGTCCTTCGAATGCTCGCCCTCGTCTCTCCGACGAAGAGAATCGAGCATCTCCTCTAGAGAACTCCGAGCTATCGAATTTGGCGACGTTAACATATTTACACTCTTCAATTGAATCCAAAACCCTAAATTAACGAACAAACTGAAATCATTACGCTGCAGAATCCGTGCAATGTCGATGGTTGAAAAACTCTTTAAACCCTAATTTCCAATCCAGATCATTAGGTCAAAATTAAACCACCAAAAACACCAATTCCGCAAACCGATTCAAAAATTCAATCCTCGATTTCTCGGATTTGATGAGAGAAATTAGGTTTTGATGGGAGAAATCAGGTATTGTAAAAACCAAAATCCGAGAGAGGATTAAGTAATTGAGTGGGTTTTACGCTCAAATCGATGGTGGCTCGTCTTTCTACTGTTGAAATACACGAATTACAAGATGATGACGATGATTGATCGATGAAATTTGTCCCCAAAATTGAACGATTGATTGATGAATGGCAGGGAAACAAAAATAGGAGTTGAAAAAGAAGCTTTAAGAAAAGAAAAAGCCTGTCGTGGCTGTTCCTGGGTTCATAAAAAAGAAAACTATTTGATGATTTGTTTGTTTATTCAACGCCAATTTTTTAATTTTTCGAGAACGTAGTGGTGGCGCGAGGTGCCGTGCAAGAAAAACCGTGCGACTGATATCAAATTTCATGGTAGATTTGGTAATGAAATGAAAGTGGTGGGGGTCAGATGTAAATTTTAAGTGATAAACAGAGAAAGGGACGGGAGGCTAAATAATGATAAATTTAATTCACTTAATAATTAAATTAATTACACAAATAGTCTATGTTTTTTTAAGGATAATCTAATCTATTTTTAATTCTACACCAATTTTATCACGGGACTTAAACCCTCAACCTTAAATGAAAGGCCATCATTTTACACTCCAAGACACCGGCATAACGCAAAGCCAAAGGCCCTTTGGTACACAAATAGTCTATGTGATTTAATACAAACTAGTATTTTTACCCCGCGTTTCGCGTGGGAGCGTGCTCGGTTTTTCTCCGTATTACGCGGCAAGAGTTTGGCCGTCATCGTAAATCATAAAAACGAACACCGATACCGGATACGATAATACCACAACACCGCTAACAATGGTATTCGCTAATAAACGGTTGGGTTTGTCACGATACTACCACATTAACGTCGCTCGCTATAGCATACGACAAAAAAATATACGCGATTTTGAATAAAACTTCGTTTTAAAAAAAATTATACTGGAACGTTCACTAAAAAAACAAAAAAAACTCGCATTCTATTTTTTTTTAAAAGGTGACGAACGAAAATTATCAAAAAAAATAATAAAATTATTAGAAAATTAGTCGGGTTAAAATCGTATATTATGTATATTATAAGGGCTGAAAATTTATTTAAAAAAAGACCTACCAAAACATGCCACTGTCATCATGTGTGGGAAAATGAAGATAGTTCACAGTTCACTTGAATTTGGTTTGTATACATAATAAATAAAAATAATGCATGTAATGTGTAATGTTCACATTTTCTCATCATTTTTTTTTATTTTCTTTTTTATTAAATACATCTCTTTTTTTTAATAATAATTTAAATTTAAAGAAAATTATTAACTATAATAATAAAAAACATTTATTTTAAATTATCTTTTATTTTAAAAACTTTGAAATTTAATTATGTTTTTTTAACTAAATAGTGATGTAAGTCAATTTATAGTAAATAGAAATTAATGTATTCAAACCGTGTAATATACGGGTTTTAAATATATAAATATTTTATTACTATGTATATAACATTACATTTTATCAACCCGTGTAATACACGGATTTTTTAAAATACAATTTTTTTGTTACTAACTATATAATATTATATTTTATCAAACCGTGTAATACACGGGATTTTAGCCTAGTATGTATATAGAATAATAAGTTTTGCTCTAACTTTAAAAATTAAAAGGTTTGCGATATATAATTGTCAGTTATTTTAAATTAGTACTTATTATAAGAAAATTCAAAATTTAATTATGTAACTTTTATTTTCAATAAAATAGTAATAATAGTCAAATTACATTAAATGGTAATTAATGTATTTTTGAAACCTAATTATGTATCAATTTTACATATTTTGAATTTTGTTTTCTATCCTTAGTATATTTAGTACATTGTTACACTAGTAAAATATATACATAAAAAATTAAGAAATTTTAAATATTAATATTTTTCACCCCGTGTTCAACCTCTCCCTCAACCGAGACGCCGCCGTCCCCAGACCCTCCCCATAACTGTACCGCAATTGTTTCTAAGCTAGTATTAAGATAAACACTAGAATCACATGTAATTTGCTGTAAGATTTTAATTTTAATTCTATTTAGTTTTCTAAAATAGAGGACTACATAAACACATAATTTTATTTGTAGATGTATCATGTTCAAACTTTAAAATTATTGATCTAAATTAGTGTATGGTTAACATCCCATGTTAACAAAATAACTTGATTGTAACATAAAAAAAACATTAATTTACATTGACATTGGCATGTGGGTAAAAATCATGATCCACAAGAAACTGAAAAAAGAATTGGGCACCACAATCTCATCATTTCCTTTTCAAAGTCCACCATGTGGAACTGCCAGGGAAGCATGATCATAGCTCACATGAAAGGTAATAAGGTAATTTCTAGGTTCCATCATCATATCATGGTTGAAACTACACGTAGCAATCATGGTTTAGTTTTTTTTTCTTAACGGTGATTTTATTAAAAATATTAAAACGCAACTAACAAGGCGTTAGAAAGAGGAAGATACATTGATGCACATTAGAAAGAGCACTCTACAGAGACCTTTTTTCATCCTATTTTTCATCAAATTAAAAAGCATTCACTTTAATGTATTCAAGAATAATTGATGACGATTATGCAATGTTGTTTAAGATTTTATTGTTCTGGTCTTTTCAACGACACCATACGTAGTAAGAAGCACTGTTGATCAGTTATTGTGACTATGTAATGGAAAACAATAATATAAACATACCTGCTAAGTTCACCGATGATAGGGAATATGACATGATCTCTGATCTGGATCGGGTTTTCGTTTAGGGTGTACGATTAGGATGGTATTAGGTGAGTTCTTGAGAGCTCACGGTTAGAAGAGAGAGAGAGACGATTTAGTGGTGATAGAATAGATTGAAGATTAGTCTATTCCCTCTAATTAACTCTCTATTTATATATACACCCAATGGAAAACTCATTAGTGGCCCATTAAGAGTAATTAGGCCCGTCGACTAATTACTAGTCATAGGTTATTAAATAAATAAATAATTATATTTGATCATTTAATAATAAAATAAATGATTATAAAAGCCACATAATAAATCTCGTCTTACATTCTCCCACTTGGCTGAGTAATCATTTATTATGAGCATTAGTAAGTCTGCAGATGTAATACTCATTTTAGTTTTAAACCAAAACTGTAGCAGAGAAATACAGTAATTGAATCGATATCCAACTCAAGACCCTCATTAATCATACTACAATCCCAATTTAAAACTTAAGTGAATTTAGTATCAAATTTATAAGTAATCCCTTTAAACGTTGATTTGTATAATTAGTGTCTATATGTCGTTAGGCATGCATAACATATTTAGAGACAAACAAATTCAATAACTGAGGAAATTTTATTAATAAACGTAAGTAAGTACATTATGCTACTAAATAAGGTCTTTAGAAAAGCCCATCTTCGAAACATGTTTTTCAAAAACTTTAGGTGGGAGGCCTTTAGTCATCGGATCCGCAAGCATAACTTTCGTATTTATATACTCAATACAAAGATTATTTTCCTCAACTCGCTCATGTACGAACAAATACTTTCTATCAAGATATAATTCAGCTCCTGTCGAACTGTTACTGTTCGAGAAACTAACAGCAGCTGAGTTATCACAATAAAGCTTCAATGGTCTAGAAATGGAATTAACTATTTTGAGTCTAGTGATCAGATTCTTTAGCAACATTCCATGACAGGTCGCGTTATACACAGCTATGTATTCTGCCATCATAGTGGATGCTGTGGTTAATTGTTGCTTATGACTCTTCCAAGAGATAGGTTCGTCGGCTAACATAAAGATGTACCCTGAAGTGGATTTCTTGTCATCTTTGCACTTAGCAAAGTCAGAATCAGAATACCCAACCACTTCTAAATTATCATTTTTTCTATAAGTCAGTTTATAGTCTTTCGTCCCTTGCGGATATCGAAGTACTTTCTTAGCTGCTTTCCAGTGATCAAGGCCAGGGTTAGTCTAATAACGGCCTAGCATTCCAGCAATATAAGCGATACCCGGACGAGTACAGACTTGAGCATACATGAGGCTCCTAACTACTGATGCATAAGGTATCATTCTCATTTGCTCCTTCTCAACCTCTTTTTTCGGACATTGGAAAGAACCGAAAACATCTCCTTTAACTACTGGAGCTACAGAAGGAGAGCAGTGTTGCATATTGTAACGTGTGAGGACCCGTTCGATGTAGGCTTTCTGAGATAATCCCAAAATTCTCTTAGATCTATCTCGGTGTATTTCGATGCCTATAACATAAGAAGCCTATCTGAGATCCTTCATGTCGAAGTTATGCGAGAGTAAACGCTTCGACTCATGCAACATGTCTAAACTATTACTTTCCAATAGAATGTCATCTACGTAAAGGACAAGTATAGTAAAGTTGCTCCCACTCATCTTGAGGTAGGTGCATTGATCCTTTTGATTCTTCAGGAAACTTTGTTTCTTCATGACTTCATCAAACTTTAGGTACCATTGACGTGATGCCTACTTCAACCCGTATATGGATTTCTTCAACTTACAGACTAGATGTTCTTGACCTTCAGGTTGAAAACTTTCAGGCTGTTTCATGAACACGTTTTCGTTCAAGTCGCCGTTGAGGAAAGCGATTTTGACGTCCATCTAATGTAGCTCTAAGTCGAAGTGAGCTACTAGGGCCATCACGATCGTTAATGAATCCATTTGAGAAACAGGAGAAAAGGTCTCTTGATAGTCGATTCCTTATTTCTGAGCGAAACCCTTTGCAACCAATCTTGTTTTATGGCGTTCAATGTTTCCATTCAGATCTAGTTTAGTTTTGTATACCCATTCACATCCTATGGGTTTAGCATATTTGGGTAATTAAACTAAATCTCAAACATCATTTTTCTTCATGGAGTCAAGCTCATCAATCATAGATTTATTCCATTCAGAAGACTGATCACTACTAATGGCTTCATGGTAAGAAGTAGGATCTATAAACTTTTCGGCATCCATTTCAGCTTCAGTCAGATTGGTAACAAAATCATCAAAGTTAGTAGGCCTTTTGGACCTAGACGACCTCCTGAGTTGATTATCGGGTTCAGCATTGTCTTCATGATGGTCGTTTGATGTGCCTTCACTCTCTGGTATAAAAGGAGTAGCATTAAAATCTGAAGGAGGAGGAAGTGGTGCAGCGACGTGCGGTGCAGCGTGGTGTACAAGAGGAGTAATCGGAGTTAAGGTAAGCGACGAATCTCCCCCCCCCCCCCATCTTGTACTTCTTCTAAATCTAGATAAGGATTTTCACTGCTCCCACTGACCTTAAAATCCTCAAGGAATTTGGCATGCTTGGTTTCTACAATACGAGTGACGTGAGATGGACAGTAGAATCTATAACCCTTTGAGTGATCGGGATAACCGATGAAGTAACAAGTGACAGTTTTCATGTCAAGTTTCTTTAAGAAAGGGTTATAGAGTTTAGCTTCGGCAAGACAACCCCATACTTTCATATATTTAAGACTCGGTTTCCTTCTTGTCCAAAGTTCGTAAGGAGTTTTAGGGGCAGACTTTGAAGGAACTCTATTGAGTATATGAACAACTGCTTTTAAGGCCTCGGTCCAGAGGAATGAGTGTAAACCTAAGTTGGCTAACATACTGTGTACCATGTTCATTAGGGTCCTATTTCTTCTTTCAGCAACACCGTTCTGCTGAGGAGTACCTGGCATGGTGCACTGGTTCACGGTCCCCTGGCCCTTACAAAACTCATAAAACGGACCAGGAGCCTGTCCCACATCAGTATGTCTGCCATAATATTCACCTCCTCTATCTGATATCACAAGTTTTATTTGAAGATCAAGTTGTTTTTCAACTTCAGTTTTATAACCTTTAAAAGTCGTAAGTGATTCAGATTTTTCTTTAATAAGATACAAGTACATATAACGAGAATAATTATCAATAAAAGTGATAAATGAAGTATGTCCTGTTATACCAGCAACGGGGTAAGGGCCACTAATATCAGTGTGAATGAGTTCTAATTAATTAGTGCTCCTAGTGTCACCTTTCTTATTTGCTGATGTCATTTTACCTTTAAGGCATTTGACGCATGTTCCAAAATCATTGAAATCGAGAGATGGTAACACTTCATCCTTCACGAGACGAGATAAGCGATCTCGTGAAACGTGGCCTAAGCGTTGATGCCACAACATAGATGAAGCTTCTAAGTCTCGTTTTCGTTTAGTCTTTGTTAAGTTTTCATTAATATTATATGATAGCAAAGACTTGGAAAAATCATCATCTAGTTCTAATCTATAGAGACCATTATCTAGATAACAACGTCCAAACACTTGAGAATTTAACATAATAGAAAGTTTGCCATGACCATGAGAACAAACAAACCCGTCAATGTCTAACTTTGGTCCTAATACAAGATTTCGAGTAATCTCAGGAATATATAAGGTATAATAAAGTTTAATACATAAATCAGTTTTCATAATTAATTCTAAGGTTCCCACAGCTTTGACAACTAGTTCTTCTCCATTCCCCATCTTAAATGTTTTTCGGTTTCTTTCTAGCTTCTGGATTGTAAGGAATCCCTGTAACGATTGGTTACATGAACCATAGAACCAGAATCAAACCACCATGTATTAGTTGGAACATTTAAATTATAGGACTAAAGTATCATATACAGATGATTACCTCTCTTGCTCAGCCACTCCTTAAAGTCCGGGCAGTCTTTCTGCTTATGTCCAGCCTTGCGGCAGAACTTGCAGTGAGACTTCCCTTTGAAGTTCTTAGAGATGGAAGTACCGTTTACATCTTGTTTCTGGACCTTATAAGATTCCTTCTTACAAAAATTTCCCTTCCTCTTCTTTGAATCAGCGTACATGAGATAAGCAACATCCGGTCTGTCTAGCTTCAGACGCTCTTCTTCCTGGACGCACATTGCAATCAACTCACTCATCGTCCACTTGTCTTTCTGTGTGTTATAGTTGATCTTGAAAGCTTCAAAAGACTTAGGAAGAGAGGTCATGATAAAGTGCACTAGAAAGCCGTCACTGGTTTCCATGTCTAATCCCTTGAGCTTACGGGACATGTCATTCATCATCATGACGTGCTCATGGATACCGCTGATCTCGTCATACTGTGCAGTCACCAGCTTCAGAATTAGAGTACTAGCATGTGCCTTAGAAGTTCACTTGAATTGATCCTCCACAGAAGCCAGATAAATCTTAGCATCTTTAGAATCTGGTATAGCTCCTATGGTGATCGGATTGATAGAGTTCTTCATTAGGACAAGAGCCATGCGGTTACACCTCGACCATTTCTCATGCTTTATAATGTCTTGAGCAGTGCTTTTGTCACTAAGTTCAGCAGGTGCAGGCTTGTCAAGTGCGTGATCGAATTCCATCAAGCCAAGAGACAGCATCAGTGAATCTTTCCAAGCAGAGAAGTTCATGCCATTCAAAGTTTCGATTCCCAAGTTAGGGGCTGCAGTGGATTTTATACGAGAAAGAATAAGATACTAATTGCTAAAGAAGACCTTAGAGTGTCTATGAGGTAACTTAAACTAAGACAAGCGGAAATAAGGACCATTATTATAATGAAGCTGTGATAAATATCTATTATAATCACCAAAATAATAGATTTATTAGGTTCTACTTAAACAATGTCACACATCACCTTTGGGGCAGAAGTGAAATAGTTGTTTAGTATTAGGAACAATTTTAATATTAAGTATGTGTAGTAAGAATGTAACACATCACCTTTGTGCAGAAGTGAAACATTTGTTTCGTACGCACATAATTAGCTTCGCGAAAACTAAATGTGACACATCACCTTTGGGCATAAGTAGAAATACTTAGTTATTTTAGGCAAAGTAGTGCTTAATTAGACTTAAAAAAATTATAAGCGTGACACATCACCTTTGGGCAGAAGTGAAACTTTATGTGTTTTTTAAGTTTATCATGTTTTTTCTAAGTTAATATCATGACAAGCACTAAGTTTTGATGCTTATTTAAGCTTGAATAAATATACACGTGCATCACATCACCTTTGGGCATAACTGAAACATTATGTGTTATTCAAGTAAATTTTAAAGGTTTTGAAAACATTTAATTTTAAGGTTTAACAAAACTAAAACTAAAACATTTATTAATAGCAAACTCCCTGTTAGCGCGGATCGGTCAAGTGAAGGCTAGTATAAGGCTAGGTTCACGGTCAAGTGAAGGTTCACGGCTAAGATTAGGGTTCACGGTTCATGATGAGGGTTCACAGTTCTATAAGGCTTCACGGTTCAGAAAAGGTTCACGGTTCAGGAAGAAGTTCACGGTTTAGCTAAGGTTCACAGTTTAGCAAAAAATTCACGGTTCAACTAAGGTTCACTGTTTCCATAACGTTTACGCCTCCAGAAGGTACAACCGTGAACTTGAAATGTGAACTGTAAACCGTGAACTATGAACTGTAAATCTATTACCCGTAAACCTAACACGTGAATCATAAACCGTGAAGTAGAAACCCGTAAACACAACCGTGAGAGTCCAAAATCGTGAATGTTAAGACCTGATAAGACAGTGCTAAATTTAAGGGATTTTGATTGTATTTGAATTTCGAAAATCTTTTAAGTTATTTAGTAAATCCAAGTTTATTTATTTAAAATAATAAAATAATGTTTTAATTTAAAACTTGGAGATAAAGTTACAAGATTTTTCGGGAAAACACGATCAAGATCCTAACTAATCCCAAATTAAGGGGATTTTCATCGAAAATTATGATGAACACGAAGAACAATTCACTAATATCAGATAAAACCTGGAACATAATATTAAACAGATTTCGAAAATACTAATGGATCTCGAATTTTATGAGATCAAAAACCGTGATATTTTAGTAAAACAGAAAACCGTGTAGATTAAATAAAAAACGTTTTTCTTTATGGTTTTTTAACAGAACTTTGTTTTTCGATTCTAATTCCAGTTTAGGGAAAAAACAAGAACTGATTTATCAACATCTGCACTGATACCACAAGTTGATCAGTTCTTGTGACTATGTAATGGAAAACAATAATATAAACATACATGCTAAGTTCACCGATGATAGGGAAGATGACATGATCTCTGATCTGGATCGGGTTCCCGTTTAGGGTGTACGATTAGGATGGTATTAGGTGAGTTCTTGAGAGCTCACGGTTAGAAGAGAGAGGGACGATTTAGTGGTGATAGAATAGATTGAAGATTAGTCTATTCCCTCTAATTAACTCTCTATTTATATGTATACCCAAGGGGAAACCCATTAGTGGCCCATTAAGAGTAATTAGGCTCATCGACTAATTAGTAGCCATAGGTTATTAAATAAATAAATAATTATATTTGATCATTTAATAATAAGATAAATGATTATAAGAGCCAGATAATAAATCTCGTTTTACAAGCACCGCTTGGATCCTTTTTATATTCCTATGACTTGTTAAGGATATGTATAGAAACAAAGACTGATGGCTACAAAATTCTAAGTACAAATACAGCTGATCTCACAGTTTGTTGCTGATCAACAAACTGCTGCGAACAAGCTTATCTGCTGCGGATACTTGTTCTCCTGCTGAAGAACAAATCTGCTGCGGATAGCTTTATCTGCTGAAGACCAATGTTGCTGCTGATAGGCTTATCAACAGCATCATTCTCATTCTTGCTGCTGATAGCTATGTTCCTTGAAGACAAATCGTTGCAGCTGACTATCCATGCCAAGCGTCACTGACAACTTTCTGCAAAAGCAACTGACACACTCAAAGCAGAAGGAACCTCAATGGCACAACCAATGAAACTAAGCAATGCTCTTCTCCAGACATGCAAGCAATGATGCATAAAGAAGACGCTTCAATAAAGTTAGCTAGTTTAGCTTTAACGTGTATTGTTAGTTTTTGTATAAGAGATCAACGGTCTGTGTTCGATCTGATCCTTAGAATCAAGGGTCTGTCTTGATTCTAAGTTAGTATAAATACTGTGTAAACACTTCATTGTAAGTGTGCTTTTCGAAATTAGAGTTTTTCATTTGTAATCGTTTATTCACAAAAGATTAATACAAAAGTGTTCTTATCAGTATTCTTTCTGTGTACTCGATTGTAATTGTGTAGTTGTTATTGTTTCCGCCAATCTCAACTAAGAACAGAACCATCTTGTAATTTCACGATCCTACAAGTGGTATCAGAGCTTTGGCTCAGATTAAACAAACTCACACTTATTTAATCACTTCTGGTTCTATTCTAAACTCTCTCTTTGATCAAGTCACCCAAAATCACAAAACAAAAATGGCACAAAGCAATGGTTTTGAAGACATCGGCAGCATCAACCGACCACAAAGGTTGGTATATGGGGAAGACTACGACACGTGGAAAAATCGCATGGAAAGCTTCTTCTGCTATCAAGAGTACGGAATGTGGAAATCCATCAGGGATGGACCCTACACTCCCATGGTGGCATCTGCTGAATCTGGATGACCATCAGTTCCAAAGGATCCCTCCAAATACTCAGAAGAGGATATAAAAAGGATGGAGGTGGACTTCAAGGCACTAGGAGCTATCCAAACGTGTCTTCCAAATGAAGTTTTTCACAACTTCAGAAGTCACAAAACTGTTAAAGAGCTCTGGTTGGCTCTTGAAAAGATGTTTGCTGGCTCTGAAGAAGTCAAGGAAAACAGAAGAGACATACTGAAGCAGCAGTATGAAAACTTTGTCTGGAAGGAAGGTGAGTCTCTAACTATTCTATACAACAGATTTACCTATCTTGTAGGTGAGCTGCAGTGCTCAAAGGTTAAGCTAGAGAATGAAGATATTCTCAAAAAGTTCATCAGGTCTCTACCAAGCTGCTGGACACTTTACACAGTGTCAATCAGAAGAACAGAGAATCTAAAGACTTTCCAAATGACTGAGCTCTTTGGAATACTCAAAAACCTATGAGCTAAAGATGATTCAGGCAAAAGAACAAAGCTCAAGATATCAAAATGCCTCAACATCCACCACCACCTCTGCCCTCCACTCTGACCACTCAAGTCCTAGTTCCAGCAACTACTATCCTCCCATTGTCACCCATCCACAAACTCCCACCTCTCAAACAAACAGCTCACCATTTCTCCTAGAAGCTCCTCCTTAAACATCAACCTCTGCTGCTTTTGTCTCTGGAAACTCAACCAACATGTTCTTTATCAAGGAGGATCTGGAATGCTTTCATCCAGATGATTTAGAAGAAATGGACATACAGCACTCATATGCCATGCTCTCTATAAGAGCAAAAAGGTTCTACTCTAGAACCGGAAGACCCATTCCAAGTAACAACTCCAACACCAGAGTTGGCTTGGATAAAAGCAAAATAAGATGTTACAACTGTAACCTACTGGGTCACTTTGCTAGAGAATGCAAGGCACCAAGAGCAAATTCAGCTACCACTCAGTCAAGACAAGCTCACCAAGCCTAACCCAAACAACAACAACACCAAGCTACTCCTCCAGTTCAAACTGCAGCTTGTGCAGCTGTTGGAACTTCTGTGTTCGACTGGAGCTTCCAATATGAAGAACTGCCTGTCAACAATCAAGCTCTTATGGTTGACACTACCTCAGGTATTTGAACATCTCTGCTCTCAAGCCTGTATTGATAAAGTTCTGGGTTATAGAAAGCATAACCAAAATCTGATAGATCAAAATGAAGAGTTTCATCAGATGAAATCTGAGTTCAAAAAGGTTGAAAACACTTATAAAGAAAAAATTAACTGCCTTAAGAAAGAGATTTCATCACTAAAACACGAACAAACTAATCTGGAAACTCAGATTGATGATCTACTGGTCAAACTAAAAGCTACCAGAGCTTAACTGGCAGAACAGAAAGTTCATGTTGAAAAATATGAATTTTCCTTCAAAAAGCTACAAAGACTTTTAGATATTCAAGTCCATGAGAAAGTAAAAACTGGACTTGGGTATAACACTGATTTAAGAATGTCTTCATTTTCCAACAAAGTCTGCAGCTGCTCAAGTAAACAAACTACCTGTTCAAGTCTACAGCTGCTCAAGTAAAATCATCAGATACTGATCAGTACAAATATGTTCCTCCACCTGCTGACTACATTGCCATCTACGAACCAAGTTTCGATGTTGCAAATCTTGACTCTGCAAACCGAAATCTTGATCCTTCAACGGATGAACCCTTCGTTGTAGAATGCACTACCTCATCGGAATTTGAGTCAACCTACTCAGACCATGATGAAACCAGTGCATTCCCATCTGAAGCTACTCTGAATAGAGTTGAAGTTCCTGCTGTCCTTCCAGCTATTCCAGTCCCTGTACCATTCAAACAGATCAAGATCAGCTTTCCTCCAGATGGAAGAAGGCTAAACATTGAGAAGGAGCAGACATCAGGACCTACAGACCCCAACCCTCAGTCAAAGCCGATCCCAAAAAGGAAGGTATTTGATATATGTCGTAAGACTGAAGAAAAAGTTCCATATGTTCAAAAGACCCTGGAAGAAGCCACTTTTGAACATAACAAAGCTCATCCATGGAACTTCAAGGATCTGTTCCAAAGAAAGGACTATGTCTACCTTGCAAGAGACAAACTGGCAAGATCATGCTTTGTGTGTGGAAGATACAACCATACTGCCAGCACCTGCTTTCATTACCTGGAACATCAAAGAAACTCCAAGCAGCATGCCTTTGAAAAGACAAACAAAAACAAGAAGGTGAGAAACTATGAGGTCAAAGCAACCAAGTTCAGGGAGTCTCTATCTCCCCCAAGAGTAAAGCTGCCTAAATCTCAACGAACGTGCATAATTTGTGGAAAATCAAACCACTTTGCTGCAAACTGTCAGTTTAACCCCTTCAACCAAATCCTTCATCAAGCTCCTCAAAGACAAAAAGTACTGAAGGATCAATATACAACGGTTGTTAGTCAAGTCAAGCCCAACAAAACAAAGCAGCAGCATTCAGCAGCAACCAAGACTGCTGCTGATAAGCTAAAATCAAAAACTACTGCTCATCAGGCAAAGCCATCAGCAGCAAGAGCGTCCACTACGGCTAAGGTAAAATCCAAGGCAAAGAATGCTGACACTTCAACAAAACCATCAGCAGCAGGATCTACTATTGACAAGCCAGAAACATTAATAAAAAAATCTGATGATGACAATGCGAAGAAAACTAAAAAATCACCAACAAAGCAATGGAAAGCCAAACCATCTCCAAGCATTGTCATTGGTTCCTTTGACTGCAAACATACTGAAAAGGATAAACTAACAACCATCTTTTTTAAGTCTGCAGACTCTTGGGTTCCTCCTACTAATTAGAAATCTATCATGTGCAGGGACAGCCAGGTCACAAGAATAACACTTGGGTGGTAGATAGTGGTTGTTCCAGGCACATGACAGGCAACAGATCCATCCTCTCAAATTTTAGACACTTCAATGGAGGATATGTTGCCTTCGGAAGTGATTCAAAAGGAGGATCCATTACTGGACAAGGAACTGTGTCCAACGAAAGAATGAGCATTGATAAGGTCAACTATGTCAAAGAATTGGACTTCAATCTCATGAGTGTTTCCTACGTCTGTGATCAAAAGCATTGGATGCTCTTCACAGATAAAGAATGCTTTGTACTATCTCCAGGCTTATCCACACCTCCTCCGGAAAGCATTCTACTGACGGCCCAGAGAAAAGAAAATCTCTATGTACTGGACATGAATGAGGTCACTCCATCTGGGAGCGTCTCCTGCTTTTTATCAAAAGCCTCAGTTGATGAATCAGCTCTCTGGCACAGGAGATTAAGCCATATTAATATCAAAACCATTAACAAATTGGTGAAGAATAATCTTGTCAGAGGGATTCTGACAAAGAATTTCAGCTGGAAGATCACTGCATAGCATGTCTAAAGGGGAAGCAACACAAGAGTTCTCATAAGCCCAAGACCTTGAACTCAAATGACACTCCACTGCAACTGCTGCATATGGATCTTTTCGGTCCTACAAATGTCATGTCTATGGGCAAAAAGTCATACTGTCTGGTGATAACAGATGACTACACCAGATTCTCATGGGTATTCTTCTTGAGAACTAAAGATGAAACTGCTGAAATTCTCAAAACCTACATTCTCAGGGTTGAGAATCAAAGCAATCAAAAGGTGAAGATCATAAGGTGTGACTAGGGCACAGAATTCAAAAACCACACCTTGAATTATTTCTGTGAAAGCAAGGGGATAGAAAGACAATACAGTGCTCCTGGAACTCCTCAACAAAATGGAGTTGCTGAAAGAAGAAACAGAACTCTTATTGAGTCAGCACGATCTATGCTGGCCGACTCTAAACTGCCACTCACATTCTGGGCAGAAGCGGTTAGCACAGCCTACTATGTGCAAAACCGAGTTCTAATTGTCAAACCCTTCAACAAGACACCCTATGAACTATGGTTCCAAAGAATTCCCTACATTGGGTTTCTAAAACCTTTTGGGTGTCCATGCACAATTCTCATCACACATGGGATTCTTCCTAAGTTTGGTGCAAAATCTGATGAAGGATATTTCGTAGGCTATTCCTCTCAATCAAAGGCCTATAGAGTATTCAACTAAAGAACAAGAATTGTAGAAGAATCTGCAAATGTGGAATGCAGAGAACACATTGTCTGTGAGCAGGGAAAAGGACCAAACTGGCTCTTTGACATAGATTCTTTCTCCCAGATATTTGAGCCTCTCACCTTCTCAAACATGGAGTCTACGTCTACACAATCTCCTGCCTCCACTTCATCCACTGACTACAGAATGGATTTTCCCAAATTTTCTCTCAGTTTGAGAAAACCATCAGCTGATCCTCCAGCAGTTGTGGAAGCAATTGAAGCAAGTGAAGCAGGAACAAGACTGTCTGACGTAACCAGCAGCAGCCTATCTGATACTGACAATCTAAATGAAGACTCTTCGGTACATGCTGTAAATGCTGATAATGCTATTGCCGAAAATATTGAACTGGACAATGCTGTTGAAGACTCTTCCACCTTGAATGAAGAGTCCCCTGATCAAAATCAAAGCAATCTGGAAGAAGGGATACAGCTGGAGGTGGTACCAGCACAGAGGATCCACAAAGAACATCCTCAAGAGAATATTATTGGCCAAATACACCAAGGAGTTCTCACAAGAAGCAAATCTCATGAGGCCAATATATGCTTGTTTTCATGTTTCCTATCCTAGGTGGAACCCAAGAAGATAGATGAAGCACTCAAACACAGCAGCTGGATTGAAGCAATGCAAGAAGAATTGCTGCAATTCAAGAGGCAAGATGTCTGGAAACTTGTTGATCTTCCACCAGGCAAATATGCCATCGGCACACGATAGGTCTTCAGGAACAAGCAAGACGAGAGAGGCATTGTAGACAAAAACAAAGCCAGACTTGTAGCTCAGGGCTACACTCAGGAAGAAGGAATTGACTATGATGAAGTCTTTGCTCCCGTTGCCAGACTGGAGGCCATCAGAATCTTCCTGGCATATGCTGCATCCAAGAACTTCACTGTCTATCAAATAGATGTAAAAAGTGCCTTTCTGTATGGGAAGATTGGTGAGGAAGTATACGTCAAACAGCCTCCAAGCTTTATAGATCCCGCACATCCTACTCAAGTATTCAATATGGCCTACATCAGGCACCAAGAGCCTGGTATGAAACCTTATCAGGATATCTACTAAGCAACAATTTCAGAAGAGGTGCCATTGACCAGACCTTGTTTATCAAAGATGAAGGGGGAGAAATCTTACTAGTTCAAATTTATGTTGATGATATCATCTTTGGATCAACAAGGAAACAACTGTGCAAAGACTTTGAGATTCTGATGCACTCAAAGTTTGAAATGAGTTCAATGGGTGAACTCAATTTCTTTTTGGGTCTACAAGTCAAACAGGTCCCAAATGGAATCTTCATCAGCCAATCCAAATATGTAAAAAGCATTTTGGAAAGATTCAAAATGGCTGACTGCTCTGCTGCAAGAACCCCTATGCAAGTTCATCATCAACTGACTCCAGACAAAGATGGTCAAGATACTGATCAACATCAGTACCGTGCAATGATAGGGTCTCTCATGTATCTCACTGCCTCAAGGCCAGATATCATGTTTGCAGTATGTCTCTGTGCACGATTTCAAGCAGCTCCAAAAGCTTCACATCTTCAGGCTGTCAAAAGAATCTTTAGATACCTAAAGGGTGCCTCAAGACTTGGACTATGGTACTCAAAAAATGACATGTTTAATCTGTATGCATACACTGACAGTGACTATGGGGGATGCAACTTAGACAAAAAGTCCACTTCAGGAGGATGTCAGTTTCTGGGAGGAAGGTTAATTTCATGGCAGTGCAAGAAGCAAACATGTGTTTCAACTTCTACAGCTGAAGCAGAATACATTGCAGCTTCAAGTTGCTGTGCACAAGTCATTTGGATACAAAATCAAATGTTGGACTATGGGATGAATTTTATGGCAACTCCAATTCACATTGACAACATGAGTGCTATCTTAATCACAAACAATCCGGTGAAGCACTCAAAGACAAAGCACATTGACATCAGGTATCATTTCATAAGAGATTAAGCTGAGAAAAAGAGGATTATTCTAACCAAAGTTCATACAAATGAGCAATATGCTGATTTGTTTACAAAACCTTTTGATGAAGCCAGATTTAAATATTTAGTTGAATCCATTGGTATGAAGAACTTTGATTAAAATCTTTCTCTAAAAATTTCTATTTTAAAATGTGTTTTGTCTTATGTTGTAAATAAAAGTTATCAGTCAGCAGCACTTTTGCTTTTCAGCTGCTGATAGGTTTAATATTCAGCAACAAAGGATTTGCCACTGACTGCCTTAAGTTATCAGCAGGAACAAGTTTTCCTGCGGATAGCTTTAAGGCCATCAGCAGCAACATCCCTGCTGCAGATCATTGCATCTATCAGTAGCAATTAAGTTTGCTGCTGACAGACTTAACCTTCCGCAGCAACCAAGCTTGCAGCGGACAGGCTTATCCATCCACAGCAACCAAGTTTGCTGCTGATGGGTAAATTTAAGTCCAAATTAACTTTTACCCGCTGTAAAAGAAATCAACGTCAGTCTTTACCATGACTGCCTCGGTGCATTACAGCTGTAACAATAAAAGGTAAATAAGGTTGTACGGTACAAGTCATTTTGCTTTTTCTCACCTCTGTCGTTATAAAAACAAAATCAAATTTCCTTACCAACCCTTCACCTTCAGCATCACTTTCTCACAAGTCCCAACCAACCCTCATCCACCAACCTTCAAACCTTCCATCCATGGAAGGATCTCTGGAAATCAATCAGGTACACTGAAAATCAAAATGGGTATACAGTAGAGAAAACGCTGATGGGCCCTCCATGGAAGTATCTCTGTCACACTCTTCTCCAATGCATATCTCAGAAGAAAAGCAAATGGCATCAAGTAAACTCCGCTCTTGCCACCACAAAGAAGAAGGACAAGGTGGAGAGTTGACTCCTTCTGGATGTTGTAATCGGCTAAGGCTCTGCCGTCCTCGAGCTGTTTTCCGGCGAAGATTAGATGTTGCTGGTCTGACGGGATGCCTTCCTTGTCCTGGATCTTTGCCTTCACGTTATCGATTGTGTCAAAGGATTCGACCTCAAACGTGATCGTTTCACCAGTTAGGGTTTTCACGAAGATCTGCATTTTCGCTGATTTGGAGTGATAAGATGAAGCTGTTTCCAAAAAGGTACTCAGGGGTCAATGTTCCATTGTTATCTACAATGCCGAACATACAAAGTACCCTGGGTGACAGTTCAGTAATCCCAGCTGATACTGATCCCACACCCTCCACCTTACAACTTGAATAACAGTCTGCTTCTACTATTCGAACCCCTGTGCATACCACTAAGGATGCACAGGTACAAAAAATCACTTCACCTCTTTTGGATGTTATCGATCAACCGGAATACAGGGTCCTGGTTGAAACGACTAGAAAAAGGGGCAAGAGAACTCCTTCTTCTCTTGCCTCCAAGGCCCAAACCCAACCTAACAGCCCTCACTCAGAATCATAACACTCTGGTGAGAATATCATAAGGGACAGCCACATTATTAGGGAGACTTCTTTGGATGTCTCTCTATTAGGATCAGGATCACTTCCCGGATCCATAGAACAGCCCCCTGAGCCTTTCCTTTTTCTTGTGAACTTAAGTGTTGAGGAACCTGATCAAAATGATGTTCCTTCTCCAACTACTACTATCTCGGAGGTACTGATTGATCTTGCTTCCAACACACCCAAACCCAAGTTCGTCTACCCTGAAGGTCCACTCTAGGAGTTATGAAAGAGTGGATATGGAAGAGGCTGTCACTACTGCTGGTCCATCAAATGACCAGGAGGACAGTGATAACATTGCTAAGACCTCAACCACGGTAACTCATAGTGAGGATGTTTCCTTAGAAACTCCCTTCACTGAGAGGAATCCCAGGTGCCAAGAAACCATAGGTGATGGGGATGAAGAGGCCAGGCCTAAAGCCCCATCTGGATCCAAGGATTCCACAGCTGTGGATAAGGACAGACTGTAACTTCATATCTTGAAATTGACGGCCAGGATGGTCATGCTAGAGGCTGAAGTGTCCAAACTAAGACACCAAGTCTCTATGCATGAAGCTCATAAATTCCAAACTTTTCCTAGTGGGCACCCAAACTGACGCTTATTCGTCCACTGATGCACCCAAAAAGGAGGAGATGGTCCCAATGGAGGATATAAGGTTGAAAGGATAGTCAGAAACATGCAAAAGCTTCAGCCACAAAGATAGTAAGAGAATTTCGGTAGCATCAGTCTAGGGGGAGTTTGTAGAAACAAAGACTGATTGCTACAAAATTCTAAGTACAAATACAACTGATCTCACAGTTTGCTGCTGATCAACAAACTACTGCGGACAAGCTTATCTGCTGCGGATACTTGTTCTCCTGCTGAAGAACAAATCTGCTGCGGATAGCTTTATCTGCTGAAGACCAATGTTGCTGCTGATAGGCTTATCAGCAGCATCATTCTCATTCTTGCTGCTGATAGCTATGTTCCTTGAAGACAAATCGTTGCAGCTGACTATCCATGCCAAGCGTCACTGACAACTTTCTGCAAAAGCAACTGACACACTCAAAGCAGAAGGAACCTCAATGGCACAACCAATGAAACTAAGCAATGCTCTTCTCCAGACATGCAAGCAATGATGCATAAAGAAGACGCTTCAATAAAGTTAGCTAGTTTAGCTTTAACGTGTATTGTTAGTTTTTGTATAAGTGATCAACGGTTTGTGTTCGATCTGATCCTTAGAATCAAGGGTCTGTCTTGATTCTAAGTTAGTATAAATACTGTGTAAACACTTCAATGTAAGTGTGCTTTTCGAAATTAGAGTTTTTCATTTGTAATCGTTTATTCACAAAAGATTAATACAAAAGTGTTCTTATCAGTATTCTTTATGTGTACTCGATTGTAATTGTGTAGTTGTTATTGTTTCCGCCAATCTCAACTAAGAACAGAATCATCTTGTAATTTCACGATCCTACAATATGCGAGTAGTAGTTCAACACCTCCACCACTAAGGTATAGGAGAGTTGGGGCAGTCCACACCAGTCAAATACTTTCGACTAGGGGTGTTCAACGGTTCGGTTGATTCGGTTTTGGTTTTTTTTAACCCTTATCCATTAACCTAACCGAACCGAATTGGGAATTTTTCTAACCGACCCGAATTCAACCGAATAAATCGATTTCAATAGGAAAGTATATCCGAATAAACCAAATAAATCGAATTCAACCGAATAAATCGAATAAACCAAACCGCATTGGATATATTTCTAACCAAACAAACCAAATTGAAAAAAAAATATATATCCGTTAACTGAACCGAAAACCGAATTTGCAATTTGAATACGGTTAATAACCGAATACCGAATTCACAATTCAGTTTGATTTTTTCGGTTACAGATACGATTCAGATTTTGATTTTTATTCGATTTTTTTCACACCCCTACTTTCGACCATACTTCACCAACAAATTGACATGTGACCACTGACCAATAAATGTTTCACTAATTCGATTGATATTTTTTTGAACAACACTAGATATTCTAGGATAATTGGGTTTCTCCGGGGCAACACCTAGAACATCTAGGGCATCTCACCACAGGAGGAACCCCCCTAACTGGGTAAATCCACTGACCTGACCACAAACCCTTTTTTTGCTGTTGACATGATTCGAACCCAAAACCTTCACTAATTCGATTGATACCACATGAATCACATTTATTGTTTAAGAAAGCATGCTCATTTATATATTTTTTTGTTTGCTACGTGGTAAATTACAAAATTGAAAAAAAAAAGTCTATTTTAATGTATCTCTAATGTGTAAATTTATAAAAAGTGTTTAGTTATTTGTTACATCATCAATATGTAAATCTTTTAAAACCATTATTTTATCATCCAATTCATAATCCTTTACACGTATTTTTACAATTTTCATGGTATTATCATCTTTTATATATTTTTTTATAATCAAGTTATTTATTATCATAAATTATTTATTTTAAAACATCATATTATTAAATTTATTTAAGTTTAAATATTACATAACTATATATATGTAATCAAACATAGTTTATTATCGAATATGTTTATAACAAAATATATAAACTTTAAAAGTCGACATTATATAATATTTTTAACATTACATGATTTGAATATTACATAATCTAAAAAACATAGAAAACTTTTACCTAATGCGTTAATCATTGCGGGACCTAGCCGTCGTGCCCAATCTAACATAGCCACATATTCACATGGTGTCGTTTGGTTCGGGCCTTAACGGGCGAGGTTAGGTTCCTAAATAGGCATTCAAATAACGGGTGAGGTTAGGTTCCAAATACATAAAACCAATGTTTTTGGATGTTTATTTTTGTTTGAAAACTTTGGTGACAAATGAAAGCCGATTATTTGAATTTTCTTTAACGGTTTATCAGCAAATGATACAAGTTATAAAAACATACAGGAGTGAAGAGCGATCAAATTCAATTAAGTTTTGATTTTGCTATATGTTCTAGTGACTCCTTGATCCATCTCACGTGAGTGGTTAAAAGAGTTCCATCGAGTGAATATTAGTCGTTAAAAGAGGAAACTTTGTAGAAATATAACCAACTTTCCAAACCGTTATAATTAAGTCACTTAAACTTTTTTTGTATCAATTAAGTTACTCAACTTTGAATTGATGTTCTAATAATATGTTTTTTACATGTTTAACAAGTTACATGCTTATGTTGCATTTCTTTTTTATTTGATTATTTATTTTTTTATTTCATCACATGGAATTATTAATTAATTTTTTTTCACTATTATAATTAAGAAAATTTTAATACATGGAATTAACGTTTAGTATTTTTTTTTTAATTTTAAAATTAAAAAAGTTGCAATTCTTACATATAATGTTCGATACAATGTTTAAAAAAGTTAATTCCATTTTATAATATTAAAATTAACTAAATCCAAACATTTTTTTCGAACAGTGGAGATTGTTTGGAATTTTGGATTAAAAAATTAATAGAGGACCTAGACTTGTTTTGAATTTTTTTTGGTTTATGTTTAGATCTACTTATATTTAATATTAAAAATTGAACTTCACTTTTTTTGAAACACTGTATCGAACAGTGTTTGGATTTTTTTATGTTAGGAATTAATTAATTTTAATATTAAAAAATGATTTTTTTTTTTAAAATACTGTATCGAAACATTTTTTTAACAAATTTCTTAATTATAATATTAATAATTGTTAATTCATTGTTATGTAACATAACTATTAAAAGAATTTTGGCCATTTGGTAACACATGATATTTATAGTATGAAAATAGTCGATTCATAAGCTTAGAGTGACAAACATAGTTTAAAAGATTGATAAATTATCATTTAGCTCGAGTACTTCTAAGTTATAACAAGATGGTAAGAAAGTCACCGTTTGAGATTTTTCTTAAAGAGGTGTTAGTTTCAATTTAATACCTTTAATTTCTCAACTAAACATATCTATTCTATATCTATATTGTATAATAAATACGAGTTTTTCATGACACATGTCGCCTTTATATTCATTCTCATAATTTTTTTCTCGTCTCTCTCTTATTAAATATACCTATATTTTTTAATAATAATATAATTTTAAAGAGAATACTAATTAAACTAATAAAATACATTTATTTTAAATTATCTTTTATTATAAGAAACTTTGATAATAATTAATGTATTTTTAAAATCCAATTATACATTAATTTTTACATATTTTGAATTTTGTTTTATATTCTTAATATATGTAATACATTTTTACACCTAATATATATATATATATATATATACTATATAATAAATAAAGGTTTTTACCGCCACGTGTCACCTCCATATTCATCCTTACAATATCTTTCCCGCCTCTCTCTCTTATTAAATGCACATCTATTTTTTTAATAATAATATATTTTTAAGAAAACATTAATTATACTAATAAAACATATTTATTTTAAATTATCACTTATTGTAAGAAACTTTGAAATCTAATTATGTAACTTTTATTTTCAATCAAATAATAAATGAAAGTAAAATTAAATTAAATAGCAACTAACGTATTTTCGAAACTCAATAATATATTAACTTTTACGTATTTTAAATTTTGTTTTCTATCCTTAGTATATGTAATACATTTTTACACCTGTAAAATATATACATAAAGATTTAAAAGTTTTATATATTGATATTTTTCAACCCGTGTGTAGTACACGGGTTCTAAACTAGTATATATATATATATAGGGGAAGGTTCCATTAAGAAGTGTTTTTTCGCTAAGAAACGCTAAGAAGTGGGTCAAACGAACTCCGATTGAGCTCATCCAAGTGGCGTTGGAAACCGTCTCATCGAACTCTAATCCAGACCGAAAAACCTAAACCCCCCTCCACCCGCACCCCCAAAAACCTAAACCCCCTCCAACCCCACCCCAAAAAGCCTAAAACCACCCCACCCCCCAAAAACCTAAACCCCCAACCCCCCAAAAAAAAAAAACCTAAACCCACCCCAAAAAAAAATCCAAACCCTAAGGCTAAAACCATAAAATGTAAACGTAAAATCTAAACCTTAAAAGCTAAACCCTAAAAGCTAAGATGGTAGAGTTCGACGAGACGGTTCCAACTCCGCTGAAATGAGCTCAATAGGAGTTCGTTTGATATCGTTTCTAAGCGTTTTAGTCATTTTTTAGATTTCTTAGCGAAAATATACTTTTTATTTGAACCTCCTTATATATATATATAAAGATTTAAGAATTTTATTTATTGAAGTTTTCACTCCATGTGTAGGCGGTAGATACGGGTTCTAAGCTAGTTATATTTATAAAAAAGAATAAACACTAAAAATAATTATACGACATTTAATTTTTCATAAAACATTATAATCTTTGAATACAAATATTACTATTATAAAACTTGTACTATGTATAACATAAGTTTTTAATCCGTTTAACTTTCTAATAATTTTCTTTTTTTCTGTAATAACTTTCGTTCGTTAACTTAAATTTTTAAGTGCGCGATTGTCTTTAGTTTTTTTTGTCAACGTTTATATATATATTTTTTTGAAAACAGAGTTCTATTCAAAGTCGAGTAATTTTTTATGATCGTAGGCTATATCAAGTGTCCTTATGGTTACCGGTACTGGTATTATCAATCGGTATCAGTATTAGTTTTTATGGTTTTCGACAATTCAAACTGATATCGACCAAACTTCTGTCGCGTGACACGGAAGAAAACAATCAAATTCCCGCCGCGATGAGCGGATTGAAAAAACTAGTTCTTTTCAACTTTGATTTCAAAGAATAGATGATAACAGAGGAGTCCATACCTTCTTTCCCTCACACACGGTAGTTATGGCGTAGAACAGGAACAAGAGTAAGAGAAATGCTTCAACGGCTATGATCACCGACGAGGCCACCATTGCTTCACCTCAAGGTATGATTAACTTCATATCCGGCTGTTTACGGTTAAAAAGGCTGATGTCTTCGTTTAATTTTTGTATAGTTACAGCGATGGACACGTCGGAGACTGTAGCTCCTAGTCGATCTCAAATTGGCAGGTAATGCTTATTTTAGCTTCTTCATGAATTCAGTGATTTGATTAAAAACATGTTCAGTTGAATTTAATAGAATTATCGTCGATTTTCTAGTCGGAATTTCATTTTAGGGTTTTTAGATGATTGGAAAACAGAAGTGATAATCTGGTCTGTTTTAGACAGGCTAGCTGGTTTAAACTTCTGTTACTGGTCATTCTGCCGGTGGAAGATGGTTTAGGTTTTAGAACTTTAGATATGGAGGTAGATATATTGATGTTTAGTTCCTTTTATATAGGCTAATAGAACTTAAATTAAGTGAAAATTTTGAAATAACTACCTTCAAGCTTTTAAGTAGCATCAAGCTTGGTTTTAACAAGCGCGAGGTGCGCTTTTCGTACTTGAGGTACAATTTATTTATATATTTTTGTTTGTTAATTCTCATAGGTTTTTCGTACCAGTTACCCAAAAATTAGATATAAATAAGCACTATATATGGTTTAATATATAAATAACCTATATGTAGAGCCTAAAAAATTATATGTACAAAATCCTGATGCACAAAACCTTTCCCTGTACTGAAGGCGCTCCTCAAGACTGCGCCTTATGCCGGTTTTCTGTGCACCTTCTGTACACTCCTCGCTTTTTTGTAGTCTAAAGCGCAAGCCTATGCGCGTTGCGCTTAGGCACACTTTTTTAAATCAAGGCATCAAGTATGTAAACAGAAACCTCTGCAATGTTACATTTGTCACATGAGCTGTTTGTAACATGTTAGAGCTTCCTGTTGGATGGACAATGGGCACCTATGTGGGTTATCTGATGAAAGAAAGTTTTTTCGGTTATTATTTGCCAGATAAAAAGAATTTTTATAATCAGTTAGGTTCCTTGATACATGTTTGAACTTTGATGAATAAGCGAGATATATACAACTAGGGTTATGTAGTTAGATCTTAATGGTAGCATTAATAATATTTATACCCACCATGAAACTTTTCTGAAATGTCTTATCTTGGATCTACCGGTTCAGATGCATGTATGATACTTCTATAAGTTAGTCCATGAGGCACATAGGTTTGCTGAAGTTTACTTTTCATATCAATTCATACAGCGATTCTAAGGGTTAGTTTGTAAAGTGCCGCAGGGTTGAAAATCGGTGACATTGAGATATATTGTGTTTTTATTCTCAAAAAATTAACCTGATGACAAGAGGAAAGTTCCTCCCGCCTTTGGTTAAACCATGTGGGAAGCCATATATTTTTCTAATTACTAGCTTGTTCTAAAGAAATTTTCCTTTTAGTAACCCTGAAAGTAATTCATGCATAAGGTAAATACTAGAGGTGGCAAATAGAGGGGTCAAAACCAAGTAATTTATGCATAAGGTAAATACTAGAGGCGACTCTAATTTTGAATCCACCGAGCATATTTTGAATTCTTTCTTTGTGGCTTCGGTGGTCTGGCATCATATTAGTAGATGGTGTCGTGTTCCCCCCATCTTCGCTTTTTCGGTTAGAGATCTTTTGGAGCTTCACGCGAAACTGGGATCAAGGATTTGGCTAAAGAAGCTTTCCATGGTATCATAATTGTTTCCATTTGGTTCTTATGGTTAGCTAGGGATGAGAGAAGATTTTCTAACAAGCTTATCATGATCGAAGACATTATCCAGAATTTTAAGTCTACTGGATTCTTGTGGTTTTCTAATAGATCTAAACATAAGCTAGTCTCATGGGCTCAATGGTGTAATTTTGACTTGATGTAGTTTCGTGTGTTTTTTGCCGTGCATTGTAGAATAAACATATCATCCTACAAAACAAATGAATCACTAGCAAAAGAAAACATAAGTGTGCGAGTCTATCTGACAAAAACGATGCCCTGTATGCTGGATTTATGAACAATGTAAGCCGCTAATCTTTCCACATGTACCTTCAGTCGTAGAGGTTTTTTGCAGACTTAGTTCTCAATGTCTTGATTTCATTCTTCTCCACCTTTGCCGCAGATTTCTCATTTTGAGAGACGGCTTTTGCTATGGCTTTTTGCTTTCTAACATTTTTACTTCGCTTCATTTGTACTCCCTTAATCTTTCTGAACACACACATACAAAGAGATGAAGGCTTTAAGCACAAAATGTTTTTATAAACAGATATAGAACTCGAAACTAACATACTAATCATAAATGTCTTTTGTTAACCAGTGCCCAATAGATTTGGGACAGCAACTGCCATGTCAAAATAAAGAAAAATAGCTAAAAGGGAAACATGTCAAACAACTTAAAAGTCCTTCAAAGTAATGTGTTCCCGAGTCTCATTTAAGGAGGGAAAAGAAAGGAAGGAGAAATAAACCTTTGTTCCATAGTTTTTTTGAAGGGGAACAAGGAATTGAGGGGAAGAGTGTCCTCTAGATTTTTTTAAGGAGGGAAAGGAAGGCCTATTTTTATCCTTCCATATTGGAAAGATTTAGATAGAAAGGAAAAGAAGGGAAAAGAAAAGAACTGAAAGGAAACCTTTCTTTTTTCTTTTCCTTCCTTTATGTTCATTTTCTTACCCCATCTTCCATAGCCGTCCTACACCTCTATACAAACACAGGTCTTTCTCACAGTCTCTCTCTCTCCTTATGCTATATGTATAAATCATCTGCCCTAATTATCGATTCATCTCCGTTTATTAAATTTAATTCGTTCACAAATCAACAATTTGATTTCTAGGGTTTGTCACCTTGCTTTGACACTGAATATTTGGCTGGATTAACGTTGAATTTTGTGCTTTTAAATTGTTATGAAGCAGTAATTAGTAAACACTTCGTTGTTTAGCTTGCTCGCTTTTTAATTTTTATGGTTCCATGTCTTGTATATACTTGAGGTCAAATGGATATTAGTTGGTGAATTATATTTAGCTTGTTATACCTTTTCCCCATCAATAGTGACGTAAACTCATGCAATCGCGTATAGATTCACGTATGTATTGTTGTTTCTGAAACCCTAATCGACCTTTGTATTTGTATTTTTGCATTTGCTTGAAGCCCTAGTCGGCCTGTGATTTGTATTTGTTTTTGTAACTGCTTCTATTCACACCCTGTAATTCTCTTTATTTTTGTTTCTAGGATAGAGCTGCTTGTTTCTTGGTGTACATAGCATGATTTTGTAAATATTATCAAAAATGGAATCTGAAATCAACTATCAGAAATGTCTGCTAATTTGAATGTGTTTGTTGAAATGCCCAAGTGAGTTATTTATTTTGGTATTAGATACATCAGTCTCTTAGTAAGGGTTCATGTATCTATAGTACAGGTGCAAGATCAAGAAATCATTATACTTTATGACATGCGAGAACCACTGATTCACAATGTCTTATCTTTGCAATGTACAGTAGGTTGAAAACTCAAGAAATTGCAAATCAGTTCCATTCGTTGTTTAAACTCTAATATAAGATATTAAGAGAGACAGATCTGTTTATCTGAATGGATGATATATTAATGGTTTACAAGACATACAAACAAACAAACGTACCTAATGAAATCCCCCACATAGCGAAGCTAGAGGTAGGGTCTAGGGAGGGTAGAATGGGGGCAAACCTTTCCTTTACCCGTATGAATAGTTAGGCTGCACCCGTTGAGACCCCCCCGACTCCACAAACCTTTTCTTGACAAGTAAAGTTTAATAACCATATAGCATATAATGTTGCACAGAGAATAATGGTTTACAGGACATCTGAACCGTAAATAAAAAAGCACATGAAGAAACGTAGCAACTACTATAACAGAGCCCCTAAGTAAAGCTTAAATGGTGATCATATTCGTCTATAACAGGGGCAAACCTTTCCTTTACCCGTATGAATAGTTAGGCTGCACCCGATGAGACCCCCGACTCCACAAACCTTTTCTTGACAAGTAAAGTTTAATAACCATATAGCATATAATGTTGCACAGAGAATAATGGTTTACAGGACATCTGAACCGTAAATAAAAAAGCACATGAAGAAACGTAGCAACTACTATAACAGAGGCCCTAAGTAAAGCTTAAATGGTGATCATATTCGTCTATAACAGGGGCAAACCTTTCCTTTACCCGTATGAATAGTTAGGCTGCACCCGATAAGACCCCCCGACTCCACAAACCTTTTCTTGACAAGTAAAGTTTAATAACCATATAGCATATAATGTTGCACAGAGAATAATGGTTTACAGGACATCTGAACCGTAAATAAAAAAGCACATGAAAAAACGTAGCAACTACTATAACAGAGGCCCTAAGTAAAGCTTAAATGGTGATCATATTCGTCTATAACAGGGGCAAACCTTTCCTTTACCCGTATGAATAGTTAGGCTGCACCCGATGAGACCCCCGACTCCACAAACCTTTTCTTGACAAGTAAAGTTTAATAACCATATAGCATATAATGTTGCACAGAGAATAATGGTTTACAGGACATCTGAACCGTAAATAAAAAAAGCACATGAAGAAACGTAGCAACTACTATAACAGAGGCCCTAAGTAAAGCTTAAATGGTGATCATATTCGTCTAAAACTTTCAGGACATGGATTTTGCTCATATATACATATATTTTCTATTATTTACAGAAGAATGAAAATAGAGAAGGAAGAAGTGGTAGCTTCACCTAGAAAAAAAGTATCTTGCACCACTTCATTTGATGGTCTCTGGTTTTGCTATTGTAAGTCTTGGCTCTCAACTTTTGTAATTTTATAAGCATGCATGCATGTGTGTGTAAATATTTATATTCCACTAGTTTAGAATCCCGTGTATTACACGGGTTGACCAAAATATAATGTAATCTGCTAATGCGTCAAAATATGTATTTAAATAATTGTACTTTAATGTGAAAGTTGTAAATTATGTTAAGTTAATTTTTAAAACATTTTTTTAACAGGGTATTAATTTTTTTATGTAATTAATAATGTAATTCATATTAAATTTATTTGATTAATGATATAATAACTATCCATTATTAAATAATAAGTATCCAGAATTAGATTTATGCTAAGTATTTAAAAATATATTTTTTAATATTATTATTTAATAGGGTCCACGTGTTATTTAATTTGTGTATAGGTTTAGGCGGGAAAAAGAAAATGAGATTGAAGGATAGAGTGACACGTGGCAAAACATGTAATCATTTATTAGGTTAAGGATATATAATATTAAATGGAACTTCATGATTATGACAGCTCCGGTACATCAAATGCAACAATACTATAGACTTGGATCCCTTGATAATTGTTCTGGGAAGTGGAATGCTCTTGTTGATTGTTTAAAACTCAAAACAAAAAGGTCTCAAGAAGTTGAGGTAGTTTTATTTGCTTGCTTATAAAGATATTCAAATCGAATGGCCTATACACATTCAAAAAACGTCAGGATCTTTGTATGTTCTTGACACTATTGGAAGTGTTGGGAAACAACGATGTTCCGATCAACACATAAGCTAAGTTGTATTTACGTAATTAAATCTTGACATCTGTGAACATATGATTATTTTCTTATCTGTTTTTTTGTTTTGATTTCGAATTTCCACTATTATTGAAATTTGTTGCAAACTGTGGTCTTTCTTATATAATTTGCTGGATCAAATTAGAGCTTTTGAGGCTAACAGTAATTAACTAATAACCGCAGGAAATTCTTGAAACCCGAGAGAAAGAAAAGACACACATTTGGTCGTTTAGAACGCCTGAGGAAGCTGCAACTAATTGGAATGACATGTTTGGACATTTAGATGATGGTAAATGATATTCCATAACTTTTTATACGTCATCACTTGCATTCGAACTCGTTATAGGAATGTTGTAACGAAGAGCCATGATTTGCTTATGATCTGAAAGAAGAAATATGTGGCCATAGTTCTGAGAACAGAGTGATTTGATATTTGTTATTTTTTATATAAAGTTTAAATGTTGATGTTCGTCTTAAATGGAGTTAAAAAGAGGGTAGGAAGGTGCCTTTCATTTCCTATATTTCAATGTTTAGAGTTAGCCCTCATGTAAATGTGCAAGCAGTATTCTTCTTCAAATGCCATAATATTAAAAGGTATATATTTGTGGTTTTTTTTCCCAATGAAAGTGGTAGATCATCATAATCTTCTGTCTGGGTTCAATCTGGTCGAAAGGGAAAAATATATTATTCATTCAAACTGTTAAAAGACTAAATATTTTTCTGTTTATTACTTTGTAAAACTTGTACCAACTTGGGCAAAATTTGTTTTTAAATTAAAAAAGTTAACCATTAGGGACGTACAATTGTATTATTCTTGAAGGTGATAAAAAATCGATTGTTTTTTCCATTCGAGAAGTGAATTTGGTTTGTGGTGGTTTTTTGGAGGTGTTTTGGATCGGTTCTAATATTTCTAGTTAAAACCGGTTCTAAAAATAACCGGAACTGGTTCTACTCAAAACCGGTGCTTGTAGTATCATTTTGTAAGCTAACTATTTTATCTCCATATCCACTAACCTAAGAGACAAAAAAGCAAGACCACGAGAATTTTGCATAAAAATAAATATGTAATTACTATTTACTAATCAAAAGAAAGCTAGTCAACTTGTGAATCATATTATTATATTTAATATATTGCAACAACTTCACTAAGTTAGTTTCAAAAAACTAATATAAAGTAATTACCGAAGATAACATGTATGGTCAAAAGCTACCCACACTTTAGTGCCACAACCTTATTTACAGTGCACCATTTCAAATTGGCTTAAATTAAAAATTTTGAAACATAACCAGAAAAAGCAAAGTTGGTTACCGGAAACAGGTTCTTGAAATACCCGTCTTGAATTATTGGAACCGGAACCGGTTCTTGAATACCCGTAACCGGTACATAGGTTTCGGTTTTTCAACTAAGAACCAGACTTGGAACCGGAACCGATAAGAACTGGAACCGATAAGAACTGGAACCGGTTCTTACGGTTCTTAAGAATACCTGATTTGTGCAGCTGGTAGAAGATAACGGAGGAGTCCATATCGTTAGGCCCGGTCCATCAATTACTCGGCCCAAACTTGGAGATTAAAAACTAGGGTTACAAAATTGAAACTTCCATACCTTCGTTCTCTCTCACAAACAGTAATCATGGCGAAGAACAGGAACAAGAGTAAGAGAAATGCTTCAACGGCTATGATCACCGACGACGCCACCATTGCTTCACCTCAAGGTACGATTAACTTCATCTCCGGCTGTTTACTGTTAAAAAGGTTGATGTCTCCGTTTTAATTTTTTATATAGTTACAGCGATGGACACGTCGGAGACTGTAGCTCCTAGTCGATCTCAAATTAGCAGGTAATGCTTAATTATAGATTCTTCATTAATTCAGTGATTTGATTAAAAATATGTTGAGTTGAATTTAATGGAATTATCGGCGATTTTCTAGTCGGCATTTCATTTTAGGGTTCTTAGATAATTGGAAAACAAAAATGATAATTTGGTACTTTTTAGTTAGGTTAACTGGTTTTAAATTCTGTTACTGGTCATTCTGCCAGTGTATGATGGTTTAGATCTTAGCACTTTAGATATGGATGTAGATGCATTCACATGATGTTTTAGTTCCTTTTATATAGGCCTGGCTAATAGAACTTCAAATCAGTGAATTTTGTCACATGAGCTGTTTGCAAACAGAAACCAATGCAATGTTACATTTTTCACATGAGCTGTTTGTAACATGTTAGAGCTTCCCGTTGGATGGAATTGGGCACCTTTGGCGGTTATCTAATGAAAGAAAGTTTTTTCGGTTATTATTTGCCGGATAAAAAGGTTTTTATTATTCAGTCTTGATCATTCTATCAAGTACTTGAGCACTGTTTTTCTGATGACTAGTCAAAAATATTTTTATATATATAAATTTTTAAAATTTTCAAGCATAAGATAAAGGGTGTACAAATATTTTTAACAATACAACTTCAGAAAGCTCACTTGAATTCTCATCAGTCATCACTTGAAAAATTGAACTCTGACAAGAGGAAAGTTCCTCCGGCCTTTTGGTTAAACCATGTGGGAAGCCATATATTTTACTAATTTCTAGCTTGTTCTAAAGAAATTTTCCTTTTAGTAACCCTGAAAGTAATTCATGCATAAGGTAAATACTATAGGTGGCAAATAGTGGGGTCAAAACAAGTATTATTTGGCCTGGTCAACATAGGATAGTTTTGAACACTTTTCGTCCAAAATTTATAGTTTTCTTTTTAAACAAATAGCGTGTCTCACATACAGTTACAAAACGTTTATTTTTTCAGTGATGATATAATTTCTTCAATAAAATTATTTACGAGGTTTTATGCATTATAAACACTTTGAAGGACTTTTAATTTGTTTGAAATGTTTCCCTTTTAGCTATTTTTTTTATTTAGACATGGCAGTTGCCGTCCCAAATCTATTGGGGACTGGTTTACAAAAGACATTTATGATTAGTATGTTAGTTTCGAGTTCTATATCTGTTTATAAAAACATTTTGTGCTTAAAGCCTTCATCTCTTTGTGTATGTGTTCAGAAAGGTTAGGGGAGTACAAATGAAGCGAAGTAAAAATGTTAGAAAGCAAAAAGCCATTGCAAAAGCCGTCTCTCAAAATGAGAAATCTGCAACAAAGGTGGAGAAGAATGAAAGCAAGACATTGAGAACTAAGTCTGCAAAAAACCTCTATGACTGAAGGTACGTGTGGAAAGATTAGCGGCTTACATTGTTTATAAATCCAACATATAGTGCATCGTTTTTGTCAGATAGACTTGCGCACTTGTTTTTTCTTTTGCTAGTGATTCATTTGTTTTGTACGTTGATATGTTTGTTTTTCGATGTGTTTATCTTATTCGTGTTCGAGATTGTGTTTTTAAAGTGCTTCTTAGCTTATCACGTGTAAGCCAAACTGAGTGTTTGGTTGGGAAAAAAAGTGTTTGTTTGCGGTGTTTTAAAAACCGGACCGGCTAGACCTTATGTTGTATAAGTGAAGGGTTTTGAAGTCGTGTTCTTCCATAAAAGGACGTGTTTGAAGATAAAAGATTCATGGGTGTTTCACCGAAAAGAATGTGTTTGAATACAAAAAAGGATGTAGATTTAGTTTAATCGTTAAATTTGTCACAAGATCCTTACTCTTTTGGTTCAAACAAGATTTTTTCCTCGGCCTTTGTCCAACTTAAAATTCATGAATTAAAATTTGTCACAGGATCATTACTAGAGGTGGGCATTATAACCGGATCCGAATCCGATCCGATGGATTATTCGGAATCAGATTTTGTTGGAACCGGATTGGATATTTTGGGAACCGCCGGATCTGGAACCGGTTCTATAGTTTTCCAAGGGACCGGACAAAATCGGACAAATTTGGAACCGGACAAAAATCGGACACAAAAAATCGGGACAAAATCGGATAAAACCGGACAAAAGGTTCTAATAGGTTCCAAATCTCATACCCCAAAACCGGATTTGATCCGGAACCGGTTCCACTGGATCCGGTCCTTGACCATCGTTGACTTATCAGATCCGGATCCGGTTCGAAAAAAAAATCCGATTTGTGCACCTCTAATCATTACTAACGAGCAATGATCGTTTGATCGCACTCATACACACACATGATTATACATATATAATCGTGTTGTGTGCTATGTATAATCGTGTTATGTGTTAAGTGTCATCTACAATCTTATCTTATACTCTAATAAATAAAAATATTTGAGGACACATGTCATTCTCTAATTACTCCTTACCCTTGTTTTTTCGCCTCTCTCTCCTATTAAATATTACTTTTATCGTTATTCTCTCCTATTAAATAATGAATATTATATAATATCTTTGTATTAATAAATAAATATCATATGAACACGTGTCATTTTCTAGTTCATTTTTATTATTTTTTTCTCGTCTCTCTCTCTCATATTAAATAATGATATTAAAATAATTTAATTTTATATTTTTAATATAAATCTAATTACGAATACTTATTATTTAATTATAAATAGTTATTATATCATTAATAAAATAAATTTAATATGAATTAACATTTATCAATTAAATAAAAAAATTATTACTCAATTGAAAAAAAAATGTTTTAAAAAGTAACCTAACATAGCTTATAAATGTCACAACAAATCACATTTTTTAAAAACATATTTTGACAGGTGTATGTGTGTGTTAACAACTTACATTATATTTTATTCCACTGATATAATACACCGGTTTATTCAACCCGTGTATTACATGGGTTTTAAAAATATAAATTTTTTATTACTAACTTTATAATACTTCATTTATTTATTCAAACCGTATAATACACGGGATTTTAACCTAGTAGTATAATACATCTCAAGTCATTTGTGTATACGGTTATTCTATGTGTTCTACAAAGTAATTAAAATCTACGAAACAAAATACAACATACACATGTTGAAAGACCAAGCGCATTGAATTATTGATCAAGTATAGACTGATTATACTATGACACATAATTATATAAAAATTATTAAGAAAATGTTACGAGTATAATTGGTTTGGTATGTCCAAAACGACAAGTTGACGCCCCGAACCGTAAATCAAACCATATGGCTCGGCTTGGTAATTTTCAAGTGTCTGGTCGAGTAATGAACCACTAATCTGGTTTGACATGTCTCATATAACTTCATATTTTCTGTAATATACGTAAATATGTAATTACGACACCATACCATCAAGGGTTACTCACGGATGATCCTTGTGATATACATGTTTTAAGAATTTAGTCTTTAAATATGAAAAATTACAGGTTTAGTTCCCATTGTTTGCCCAAATGTAACAATTTTCATATTCGGTGTAGTTGTTTGTCTAGTTTCAGAGTTAAGTCTTTTAAAAAGACCAATTTACCCTTTAAAAAATAAATAAAAAAACACATAAAATATAAACCATGTCAACATGTTGATATACACTCATTAGAGTGGTCATTTAGTACTTTGTGTATTTCATCAATCATAGAGTTAACTATGATTGATAATATAGTCTATTTTCTCGCATCATCACACCTAATAGCTAAGGGTCTACCATTAAGGTATGCACGCCTTGATTCCATTCATGTCTGACTTTCAATTATCGCTCTTGGTCTCTTCGTTCCTAGTGTTGATGTCATACCCTCACATTTTGAACGATTGATGTTTCTAACGGTCGCCTTTTATGTAATCTTTAGACAATGCCATTGATTTAGCTCACAACCCTTAGGGGGCGTTTGGTTCTTTGAATTCATTGGAATTGGAAAAATGAAATTTGAATTGGTATTTAAATGATTTATTTAAAAATCTAAAATGTTTTTGGTTGATACATTTGTTATGGAATTGGAATGTAAAAAGACACAAAAAGACAAAATTACCCTTTAAAAATTAACAAATACAAAACAAATATTTATACTCAAAACCTTTGTAAAATCTATTTGAATAACATCACCCAACCCTCACCCTCCACCCATAGGGTTGAGTAACCGCTGAATAAGATCACCCAAGCCACATAGAATATCATGGTGGCTCAGAGTAGACCTATCGAAGATGGCTTCAGTAACTCAGCTAGTGGCAGATGGGCTAAAAGAGGTGAACTCAAAGCTGGAAAAAAGTGAGAAACTTAGTTATTTACACTAACCTTTTAGAGTGTCTAGAAAATACACTAACTCATGAGTTTTTACTAAAGGAAAGTGTTCAGTTGAGGAAATTGTGGAAGATGTTAAAAATCAAGCTTATTCATATCGAGATAAGTGTATTACGATAGAGTTGGAAAATTGGAAGCATTCTCTACTTGAGTGTATTGTTAATATGGGTTAATGCATTTTTTGTTTATGTTTTAACTTTTATTACTGTAATTTGGACATAGTGGTGCCATTGTTTATATTACAAAGGATAAAAATATTACCATAGGGTCTTTGGCTTAGTGGTTTTTGGATTATAAAATGGTGTCCCTCCCTTTGAGGTTAGGTCATTCGTAATGGTTCCTCTTTCACGCCACGACACGTCAGCGCCACATCAACATATGGACAATCACTAAGGTCTGTAATGGTTTTACTGTCACGTCACCCACAGCATTAGTGAGTGAACTTTTTTTAAATCATTTTATTAAGTTTTTTTAAACAATTGAAATGAGTTTTTTAAAACATTTAGTTATCATCCGAAATGTCGATCCAAACATGTTACAAAACCACTCATGAGATAAAAAATAGTTTTTTGAAAACAACTCCATTTTCGTTATAATTTATACCTGGATGTTTAGAAAAATAAAATAAACAAGTCCGTGCATTTTGTTTTTTTTTTAAATAATTATCGAGAATGAGTTATTTGAGAAACCAAATTGAATACTAAACTAAATATCTAATTAAAAAAAGGAAAAATAAATTGTGACCTGCATTATTGGGATAAAAGCCTTGCCCCACCACCGTGAATGCCCCGACGCCGACACCTATTCACGCCCCTTTCATCCATTTGGGGTTGGGGTGAGGGTGGGGGGTGTTCCTGGGCGTGAATGTATGAGGTGGATCACGCCTTCTACTTTTACGGTTCCACTACACGTGCTCTTACGCTGTGTTCCCGAGTTTACTTAAAGGAAGAAAAGAAAAGAAATGATTTCTTTCCCTTATATTTTTTTCCTTTCTCTCCAATTTGGGATAATACAGATACGACTTGTTTCCCTTCATTTCCCTCCATTTCATTTCTTAAAAAAAAACTTCGTAACACTTTTTCTCTTATTTTCTTTCTTTTCCCTCCTTAAAAAAAAACTTTGAACATGTTTCCTTCTCCATCCGAATGAGACTCAGGAGGAACACAACGTTAGGGTTCAAGTCCCGTAGTAAACAATAGTAAAGATAGTACATTATATTCCGGTTAAAAAAAACATTATAAAATATTATAATTGGAGAATAATCAAGAAAAAACCAAAACAAGACATTCATATGACAGTCAACCAATTGGTTTCTCAGAAGTGAGAAAAATATCGTCAGATGTCAAAACCAGTCGGTTGAAATTTCAATGAATTTGATAAAAAGATGCCCGTCCTTCATTCCCAAAGTTTTCCGTCTTCTTTAAAGATGCTTAAACTTTTGCATTTATAACAACACAGAACCCCTTCAACAATCTCTTCCTCTATCTAGGGTTTATTGATCGTAATTGCAACCTTCAATGGCTTCTTCTTCTTCATCAAATTCCTCCTGCTTTCAATGCCATGATTCCACCTCCAATTGCTTCAGAAACGGATGGAGACTCCGCAACGGCGAACGCGCTCATCTCTGCTATCGCTGCGCGTAAGCTCTTCACATTCCCCTCTCTATCTTCTTTCAATTTGAATGATCAGTTTTGTTTGTTTCGTGTTCTTCGATTTGTTGTACTCTGTAATTGGTGAATTTTGTGGCTAATGGTTACTTGTGTCTCAAGTAATCTGGTAGGGTTTAAGTTGTCACAATTGCATGGTGTGGTTCATTGGTGTAAAATGATTAGGGGAGGTAAAACTCATATGTTCTATATTTTCACTTTGTGTTTGTGGGGATTATGTTTTTTGGAAATTTGGAACTAATCTCTAGGGTTTAACTTGTTCTTGATATTTTGTTATGCAAGTGTTTAATCTAAGAACATAAATGTAGCAGGTTTCTTGGACAATTTTCCTTAAGTTAGACTGTAGGGAGTATGCATTTTAGGGGGTTTTCATATTGGGTTTTTTGAAAGAGCTTATTGCTATTAGAACAATCAAAATTGGATAACTAGTTAGGGGTGAGCCTTGGAGCAACCGTAAGGTTGCTGCCATGTGACCTGGAGGTCACGGGTTTGAGTCGTGGAAACAACCTCTTGCAGAAATGCGTGCGACGTGCACCGGGTTTGCTCTTTAAATTTAGGTAATTAGTTGATTAAAGCCTGAGTTTAAATAGCCTGCCTAGGCGTGAGACTCATCAAGATGATGATGAGGTCGCTTTATGTTATGCAAGGCGCGGAGCAGGTACAGGAAGCTAGCACTTTGCGTATCTGGCCGCCTCATGTACTGGGTTTCTTTTTTCCCTTTCTTTTATAGTCCTTGTGTTTTTATTGGAATAAACAGGCCATCATCTTCAAAAGACCAAATGATTTTAAAAGTCGATGTATCTAAAACCCTAGAAATCTAAGCAATGTTGCTATGATACTCTGTCTTTTCCAAGGATTCTTGTACCCTAATGGTTCTTTAGTTGTTTTGATCATGTTATCAACTGCATATCGATATAATTTCTGTTTTGTGAAGCTACATATAATTCCACTTTTGTATAACAAGGGCGTGATACATGGGTTGGCTACATATAGCCTCTCGCCTTGGATATGGGTTCCCCGTTGCCACGGAGCAGCTCTCGCCTTTAAAACACAGATTAAAGCTAGATTAATCAGTTTATTAAAGCTGGAGTTTGGTAGGTTTACTTAATATTTAGGTTAGGTCGTTAGGATTGTCAAAGTCAATGATACTTAAGAATTCAAATATACAACCCTGCAGAATCAATAACAAAAGATCAAGGATCTATTTTTTTCTTTGTGCATAATTGCTTACTAAGATGAGAAAGGAATTTTGATATGAGTAAATTGTGAAGAGTTTATAGACTCTCCTTTGTTTGATTTACCGTATATTTCTTCTACTAAGTATGTCTCTTTTATTCATTTAGTTGTGTTTATGAGGAGGGAAGGTTCTGTGAAACATTTCATTCAACAGATGATGGTTGGAGAGACTGTGAATCTTGTGGGAAGGTGAGCATAGTTATGAGAACATATAGTTAACGATGTGTAGTTCATACAAACATTCTTAATTTTGCAGTTGGTTCATTGTGGATGCGTCGTGTCATTCAATCAATACTTCTTGCTGGATTTTGGTGGGGTGATCTGCATGGAATGCTCCAAGAAAAACCTCATTCTGGTAAGATGCTATTTTCTTATAACTGTCATACTTTTAAATTTTAGCTTTCTTTTTCTTATTCAATAATCATATTCTATGGTTTGAGTTGTGTACAATTATTTGGTTTAGGGGTCAAATATCAGTTTTGAGTAAGCAGTTTGATATCGTCTGTAACAAGGGTAGAGGAAAGGTACTTGTTTATTCTTGGAGATGATTTGTAACCATTAAAATTAAAATTAATATGTACACCACCACTCATGCAATACATACTTGTATAGTGTGCCATTTTTGTTGTAGTAATTCGTGTATTTAGTAAAGTTGGTGGTGTACAAAACTACAAATCATCTCCTAATACTTAATCTATTACTTCTTTTAATAATCAAAATTTGTCAAACGATCAAAGAAATCTAAATGCTATTTCCAGCATCACGATTTGGTACACCTCATTATCTAATTCTGATTACTCAGTATCCCGATAAGTACTTCCATAAAGCACATCCAAACACCCCTAAAAGTGCTGCGAGTTATTGACCCAGAACAAAGTTTGAAAAATTCTTTATCCTTTTACTTGTATTAGAAATTCTAGATTGGAGATAACATAATTACCAATAATTTTGATATTTCCATTTTCTACTACCAGCAATGAAAATTGATTTTGTAATATTTTACATTTTGTAGGCACGAAATCGGCGGTATGCACGTGAATTTCAAACAGAACCAATAGATATACCGGATCTTGCCAAGAAAGTACAAATTGAACCTCAAGGCTGGCCTGGTGGTATTAATTCAGAGATACAATGCATCCCCCGGACGTATCCTCTAGTTTTTAGTTTATTTTATTATTCCATTTACCAGTTAGGGGTGTTTGAAGTCACAAGTTATAATTCTGATTTCTATTATTTAGGGTAAAAATAATCGACAGAGTTGGCTTTCGATAAGTGATTGTTTCAAATAATCAATTTCATAATAGCTGCAAGAATCAAAAACTCATTATCTAAGGGGAAATAAATTTACTTATTTACCTTTCCTTTTAACATAATTTGAGAGGCTTCTTCTATATCCCTTATGTATTTTTTCCCCTTGTTTCACATAAATGGGATTTATGGTCATTTTAGATATAATATCTGATTTTTTCAACATGCTACAGAAGCACATCTAAGTGGACCAAGCACAATTTTCTATCACCCGGTTTTTACCGCTGATTTCTTGATTCTGATTATTCAATATGACAACATAATCGCTTCATAGCGCCAAACACCCTCTAAGAAGTTTCTGTAAGAAAAATGATTATTGACATTAATGTAAATCCTTAATTGTATATTAGCACCAAGTCTGTTCTCAATCCCTTGTTTGAAAAGTTATTGACTGCTAGTGATGCTGACATCAGATTAGGCCGAATAGTGATCCCAAAGAAATACGCTGAGGTGAGACAGTAAAACTGCTAATATAATCAACAAACTTTATATTTTGTTAAAGCGTTATAGGATTGTGTTCGCTAGAGTATGTAAATATACAAGGATTTAATGACATTAATAATAAACCATTGTGCAGACTTTTTTCCCAGAAGTTTCTGAGCCCAAAGGGTTGATGATGAATATTCTGGATACAGAAAACAAAGAATGGAAGTTTAACTTTCGTTATTGGCCTAATTGTGGTAGCAAAACATATGTTTTAGAAGGCCTCAGAGAATTTTTGGCTTTAAGGAAATTGCAAGCAGGCGATACAGGTAACTGATATAATTGTTGCGTGAAATTTTCACCGTACACACACACACATATAGGTGGTAACATGGGTGGGTTGGGTAACCGGTCATACCATTAGATTGAAACAACTCATTCTTTAGTCCTGGTTGAAATGGGCCTGGCCGGGTTGGGTTAATCACAAACACTTTTTTTGTTCATTTCTTTAAATGATGAATGTGTTGGTTACGATTACAAAAAAAATATTATAATTACAAAGATAGTCTAAATCGTTAAAATAAAAACGATTTAGGGGCTTTTGTATTCTCTGAAGTTAAAATTTGACGGACTTGTAAGTTTCAATGAGTTTGACCAACTTGATCCTAAGTTAATTGGAACCCAAATTAATCCAAGTAAATGAGTCGAAATTTCCGTCATTAATACGGGTACATGCTGCGTGGCTTCAAACTGTTGCCGATAGTTTGCAATGTATTTCTTTCAGTAACATTTTATCGAGTGGAACCCGGGGGGACTATGGCAATTGGATACAGGAAGACTTCTGTTGCGAAACCACCTCATCAGGTATGACATACACCATCTTTTTTTAATATTGTGAATTTGTAATAAAAACAAGTTTTATAACCTCATCAATCATCATAGAACTACAGCAAGTAGAGGTGCAATTTCGACCCGTTTGCTTATAAAGAAGACAATTTGGGGTTATTTTATCTCTAACGGGTCAAACAGGAAACATAAAAATCTGAAAAGGATCATATTGGTCGAAAGTTTCTCAAAGTGTACTATTAACGCATTCAACCTTTTAAATTGATTTAATAAAAATTTAGATCACCGTAGTAATATAGTTTTGGTAATCATATTCATCACACTAATTCTTTATGAAATACCGAAAATAGTGTTTCGGTCAACCAACCCGGCTCAACCCCACATGTCACCAAAACCCCTCGACCCGCTCATAAGTTTTAAATATCGACGTTATGATGTTTATATCATTATTTTTTGGTCAATTTGTTGATACCATCACTTTTTCAAGGGCCAAATGTTCTAAATATTTGCAGGCATCCACCTGATGCTGTGAAACAACATATGTTAGTGATGATCTTACAGTGAACTGCTTGATGTCTTCTTCACAAAAAGATCTCTGGTACTTGTGTTGTAAGCTGGAAATTTTTGCTCTTTGAAATTAGAGTGATTTTCAGAGAAATTGATTATTTTGTTTATTTAGAAAATAGATTGGTTTATAAGGATTTCTTGCTTTTAAAAGAATGAAACTGTACAATTCCATAAGACAATACATTTACCATTTACAAAATTGAATATGTTCTTATTAATGGCCTTTGGTTTATCAGTATTAAAGGTGTATATTTATCATTCAAAAAAATAAAAAAAATGTATATCTCATATACGGCCTTTGGTTTATTGGTATTAAAGGTGTATATTTATCATTTATAAAATTAAAAGAATGTATATATTCTCCAAAGTACCTTTGGTTTATTGTTATTAAAGGTGTATATTTATCATCTGAAAAAAAATATATAAAAAAGGGTATATGTTCTCATAAATGCCCTTTGGTTTATCGGTATATATTTATCATATAAAAAGGTAAAAAATTATATATGTTCTCATATTTATTCTTTGGTTTATGTATTAGAACTAGTAATTTTACCCATGTTTTGGCGATTCGATTCTCACGTCGTAACGATATATATATAAAAAAATCAATAAAATGTTACGTTGTTGTAAAAATAAGCGTAAACACGAAAAAATTACGTCGTAGTTTGGATTGACATGTTTAACCGTCATGTTCTTTGTTTAACAGTCGTGCTTCGATCGACCTGTTAGCCCGTTCAAAACTAAAATAAAAATGCTTTGTAATATCAAACCACCAACCCTTGTAATCCTTTTATTAAAACCCACCAACATGTTAACTCTTTTATAACTTGATTAAAACCCATTATAAACTAAAGATTAAAAACAAACGTTCCGGAATAGTTCTCTTTTTGTCTTTCTAAATTTCACCTCATAACTTTTTTTTTCCATACTTTTTCCACTATATGCCACGTTTGTTTTTTTAATTATTATTTCCTATATTTTCATTTTAACCCTTATACTACATATAATATACGCTTTTAGCCCGTTTCATTTTCTATTAATTTCATTTTTCTTTAATAACTTTCTTTCGTTAACTTTTTTTAAAATACGGAATGCGCAGCTATTTGTAGTTTTTTTGTGTCAACGTTACGATATATTTTTTTTAAAACGGAGTTGTATTCAAAAGCGAGTTTTTTATCGTTGCCTATAACGAGTGCATTTACCGTTGTGGTACCGTGACGAGCCGAACCTATTATGGGCGAACAACATCATCATCGATATTGGTATTACCGGAACCCGTATCGATATCCGCCTTATGGTTTTCGACGACCCTAATTGGTAATTTTTTTTCCTTTTTTTATTGTTTAGTTTTATGTTTCTTTTCTATTAACATTATTTTTACCGTTGCGTCTACGTTTTAGTTTAAATTTTATTAACGATTGGCCCGACACCGTTTTCTATGATAAATTTCGTTCGTTAGGTTTTATTAAATAACATTTTGTCAACGTTCTGGTTTAAATTTTATTGAATACGGCGTTGTATTCAAATTCGAGTGTTTTTTTGGTATCGTACACTGTAACGAGTCTACGATTCGATGTAAGTTTTATCCACGCAAACGAGTCAAACCAATAACGACCAGACTACCGTCACGAAGCGCGGGAGATAAAAACTAGTTTAAATAAAAAAGATAACTAAAACTGATTTAATAAATATACTCGGGGATAATCGATTCATCATGACAAACGAGACAATTTACATTTTACACCCCTCAAATTTACCCGGACCTCATGTTTCTGCGCATACAAAATGACCGTTGCAGAAAAGATGTGGTGGTTCAACCAACGACTGCACCACCCCTTCCTCTCCAACCAAATTCACTCTCAGAAGCTATGAATTTGAGTATTAATGGCAGCCACGGCGTTCCACGTCGTCTCATCTCAAGCTACCGTCGACCACAGAAAATTATAACCGGTTTGTTAGATTTGCGTGCCCTAATTTATTACCTCCTATTTGTTAAAACAATTATCTAATCGAAGTTGTCGTTCTTGGATTTGTTTCTGAAATCAAAGGGAAGTTTGAACTTCCAGTCAAAGCGAAAAAGAAATCGTTGAATAGAGATGATTCCGCAACGGAAATCTCGTCTTCTTCGAAGATTGACCAGAATTTAGGCTTTAAAATCACGTCGTTAACGACCGCCATCTCAGGTAGGGATTTCCGTTTACTGTTTGATTTTGTGAAAACTTGTAAAACTGACACTTTTGACCTATCTGGATTTATGACTGAATTAGGTTATTTTGATATGTTAATCTTATGGAGTGTTTGGATGTGCGTTTAGCTGGTTATTTGGATTAGAAGTCCCAATTAAATTGATTGTGATTTTGATTTTGATTTTGTAATGAGTTGCGGAAACTGATTCTCCCTTGAGGCAACCTGATTTATAGGGTCAAGGTTTTCGGTTTGAAAATCCGTAATTAACGGTTCGCTTCACTGTTTGGAACTTCAAACCGGCGGTGCTAACCAAACAGGCTGTTTACCTTATTATTATGATTATTGCTTTTGGAATATGCAGTTATGCATATGTACAGTATTCATGAAGGCTATTTAGCATTTTTAAAAAAGTTGGTACAACCAATGATTTCGAATTAAAAAATAAGGTCGTTCAAACTGCCAAACCACACTATTTTGGCCGGCCCGGCTAGTAATTTCTGTTTTTTGGAATTTTAGTTAGTGGTTCAACACGGAATTTTCGTCAGAACCAGCCGCTAGACCGTGAACAACTCTAATTTGTGTGTTTGTAAAATCAAACAGAAACATATTTCAAAGTTCTATTTCCGGGCATGATTTTCTTGTAGTTTGTATCGGTTGGGCATATGATAATAAATGTTCTTATTTTGATGTTATAGCAACAAATTTGGTTTATAGTCAGAGTGCACATGCGGTGAATATGGAAGAAATCATGGTATGGACCTTTTCTCATCATTTTTGACTTCTTCCAACTTGTTGACTCTTCTCTGGTGCTCCTTTTTATCAAATATTTAGGCCAGGTTTGGTTGTAGCAAGTCTCATTGCGGTCAATAGAAGTTGTAACTATGATGTTACTAATCAATTTTTTTTTGTTTACTTTCAAAAATGGGTGTTCAGATGTGCATTTTGAAAATGACTATAAGAATCAAAATCAAATAAATCGATTAATAAAAAGCTAGTGATAGACCTTACTTTTACATTTATCATAATAATTCGCATTTTCTTATTTTCTTAATCATTATGACTTCACCCAAATACCTAAAACTGATTAGACGTCTGATACAAACCCGAACCCAGTGTTGGGTCAAACTGGTTCGGGTCAGCTGAAGATGGGAGGGAAACATGATGGGGGGAAATTAAAGGGAGGGTGATGAATAGTCTTGTGATTATGGGGTAATAAAGAGGTGAGGGTGCTGAAAAGTTGGAGGGTAATTGCTTCATTAGAGTTTACATTTAAACACTTTGTTCTTGTTTATTGTTTCTTTGTCTTGGTTTTTATCTAACTTAGTTCTATGATCAGAATTGTGGAGACTAGCCCCTCTCGAATCGGGCCAACTATCCTTGTTCTTGTTTTTTTTAATAAATCAAATTTCTGGTATCTATCAACGTCACAATAATCAGCTTGAATGCACATCCAAACAATCCATTAACTAGTTAAAAGTTTACCAATATGGTTTTAAGTGCCATGATCAAAAGTAGTTTGGTTATTACGTATCAATATCAAGTGGTTTTGTTGAAGGTTTATAAAGAGAAACTTTAAACATACCTCCTTTTTCCTAAGATTTCAATATTCATAATTGAGTTTACACATGTTTTAAATTTTTTTGAAGCATGAATTGCAATCTGTTATTGTGAATTTCCTAGGGTTAGAATCGAAAATATAAAGTTTCATTGAACATGCATACATTCTAGATTTAGAGAAGTAGTTTTAGTTGTATGATTTGAATGTATACTCAATATTGTAAGCTAAAGAACTGCACTTATTTTCCTTTAAGTCAGGAAAGAACTGCCTTTTCTGTTTACACGCTGGCTGATGGAAGCCTTGGTGATTGGTTTGGAGGCCTCATGTATTCAGCTGGACAGCAGGCAAATGAAGCTGTTCAAATTCAATTAGGAGCTTTAAGTTTTACTAGGTGCGTCATATCTATTTTATTACAAGTTTAAAAGTTTAAATAACCACTAAAATTATAACCATGCATCGTTTTCTTGTCTCTTAATATTCTTTTCACAGTTTGGCTGTTATTTTTGGTGCGGGACTAGTGACTAGCCTTTCCCCTTGCACGTTAAGTGTTCTACCATTGACACTTGGCTATATTGGTAAAAATCATCACATTTGTAGAATTATTTGGTCACCTTGGTTTAATAATGCCGCCTCTCGTTATATTTGATGCTGACCTGGCTTGTATCCACTATTTTAGGTGCATTTGGATCTGGAAAAAGTAGAGCAGAGGTAATTGATCATCTTTTTTTGCTTTGTATTTACTAGAGGTGGAAAGAGGGGCGGGTTGGGTAATGGGTCAAAACAGGCGTGTGTGCCATATTTCATTTTTATTACGGGTTGAAACGAGTTCGGTTGGCTTGCACACAAACTCTTTTTTACCCATTTATTTAATAATCATCAATTATTGTTACGAAACAATATTATTGCAACAATAATCTAAATCCTTGAATAATAACAATTTAGGTGGTTGTATTGTATGCATGTTTAGTATGTTTTCTGAGCCGGGGTCTCTCTGGGTGTAGCCTCTAGGTTTGCCCTCATCCCACCCTCCCCAGACCCTACTCTTTGAGTGAGATTTTGCTTGATATGTTTGTTTGTTGGGTAATGGGTCTATTAGCATTAAATATATTCTTGTATTAATATCATTATTTATTAGTGTAGGCTTATTGTATTCTAGTCATAATTAGTGCAGATTTCTTGTATGCTATACCTTCGAATGTAATGAGCTAAAGGCAAGGAATGAAATTAACTCTTTGAATACCAAGCTTTCATGGTATCAGAGCCTGTTCCTCTGATCATCTAGCCTGCTCCTCTCTTGCCTTCTTCAACCTTCTTTTTCTCTCCCACCATGGATTCCAAACATGTTCATCCAGCCTTGACAGTTACCAACATCCCGAACTTCATTCCAATAACTCTCGAGATGGAGAGCGGTCAATACACATCTTGGGCAGAGCTGTTCAAGATCCACTGCCGTGCCTTTCAAGTCCTTGACCATATCACTCCCAAAGCCACCACCGACCGGTCTTCCTCTTCTGGTTCTCCCAGGCCCGGTGATGCTGAACTATGGGCCCGCTTGGATGCCATTGTCATCCAATGGATCTACAACACTATTTCTAATGATTTACTTCATACAATCCTCAAACCTGACTCCTCCGCGGCACAGGCATGGATAGCCCTTGCTAATATTTTTTCAGGATAATCAAAATCAACGTGCAGTTTATCTGGAGCACAAGTTTGTCACTACCAAACTTGAAAACTTTCCAAATTGCTCCGCATACTGTCAAGCCTTGAAGATGCTATCCGATCAACTCTCCAATGTTGGTGCCCCTGTTACAAATCAAAGGTTATTCTTGGACTCCACGTCAGTCCGGTTCTTGGGCCCCTCAACATAACCAGTGGCCAAACTACTCACAGCCTCAACATAACCAGCTACCAGCCTTGGGCCTCTTCCCCACCCTGCCCTTACCCGACGGCCCCACAGAAGCAAACACCTTCCTTGGGCCAGCATCCTGCTCCAGGAATTCTTGGCCCACGCCCAAATCAGGCTTATGCAACCTTAGAATGCAGTTTTACCCCAACAGATTTGGAGCAGGCCTTCCACACTATGTCACTAAGAGCATTCACAACCCGTTTGGTATAATTATGTGAGTGAGTTTTGTATATTTTAAGGAGTGGTTTAAAGTGGTTGTGAGTGGAGGAGAGAGAAAAGATATAAGGTTTTTGTAAATATAAGGATAAAAGTAGTGGTTTTTAGTATAATTATAAGGATAAGGATAAGGAGAGAGAAAAGTAGAGATAAAAGGTAGAAAAAATAGTGTTTTTTAGTGTAATTATAAGGATATGGAATATAAAGAACGGGTTGGGAATGCTCTAACACCACCGGATCAAAATTGGTATATGGACATGGGTGCTACCTCTCACATGACCAACAACCAAGGTAAGTTCTCCTCTTATGTCCATAAGGGTAATTTTCAGAACGTAATTGTAGGTAATGGCGCTCAACTTCCAATCCATGGAACCGGTAACTAAATCCTACCTCCCCCTTTCCCGCCTTTAAATTTATATAATGTCCTCCACGTTCCAACTATTATTAAAAATTTGCTTTCTGTTCTTCGATTAACCACTGATAATAACATCTCAATTGAATTTCATCCTTTTGGTTTTGATGTGAAAGATTTCCAGACCAGAATCCCCCTTCTCAGATGTAACAACACGGGAGATCTTTATCCGCTCAATTTTACATCTCCTTCTGCCATTACAAGCCCACATGTTTTTGCTGCTATTACTCAAGATCTTTGGCATCATCGTTTGGGACACCCGGGATCTCTAGTTTTGTCTCATTTAAATAAACAATTGTCTTTATCTTTGAGTAATGTAAACACTTCGGTTGTTTGCCAATCTTGCATTTTGGGCAAGCATGTTAAACTACCTTTTGTTTCTTCTACCTCTATTACTTACTCTCCATTTGATATTATTCACAGCGATCTTTGGACCTCCCCCGTCCTTAGTTTGGCAGGTCATAAATATTACGTAGTGTTTCTAGATGATTACACTAATATCCTATGGACATACCCGCTAGCTACCAAAACATAAGAAATATTACGTAGTGTTTCTAGTTGATTACACTAATATCCTATGGACATACCCGCTAGCTACCAAAACACAAGTGTTTCCTACCTTTATATACTTTTATCAACTTATAAATACTCGATTCAATGCAAAGATAAAATCCCTTCAGTGTGATAATGGTAAAGAATATGACAACCATTCTTTCAAACAATTTTGTGACTCACACGGCATGGTCCTTCGTTTCTCGTGCCCGTACACATCTTCCCAAAATGGCAAATCCGAGAGAAAAATACGTTCCATTAACAACGTTCTTCGAACACTTCTAGCCCATTCATCGGTCCCCTTAAATTTTTGGCACCATGCCTTAGATCTTACCACTTACCTACTTAATATCCTACCTAGTAAAATCCTCTCCTTTTCCACTCCTACTTTCCGCTTATATAATCGCCACCCTTCGTACTCTTCTCTTTGGGTTTTTGGAAAAACGCCATGCTCGATGATTTCCGTGCTCTTATCGATAATAAGACGTGGGAATTGGTACATAAACATCCTAATATGAACATTGTGAGAAGCCTGTGGATTTTTAGCCATAAGACACGTTCGGATGGCTCCTTAGAAAGATATAAGGCTCGTTTGGTGTGTGATGGACGCTCACAACAGATAGGTGTGGATTGTGGTGAGACTTTCAGCCCTGTGGTCAAACCGGCCACCATTTGAACCATTCTTAGCATTGCGGTCTCGAACTCTTGGCCTATTCATCAATTGGATGTGAAAAAAGCCTTTCTCCATGGCAAATTGGATGAAATAGTGTATATGCATCAGCCTATGGGATTTCGTGACGTTCATCATCCTGATTATGTATGCCTATTAAAGAAATCGCTCTACGGTCTTAAGCAAGCACCACGTGCGTGGTATAAACAGAAACCTCATACATCATAATATCCAAATTATAAACAGAAACCTATTACATCATGTATCAGCTTATGGTCATACTGCATTTGGTCAACACATGAAAAGTGCATGAAAAGACTAATAAATTTAACTCTAAACCTTCATAAAATCATAAACAGAAACCTAAATAACCGATGCACGCAGCCAACATCAACAATCAAGTCCGGAGTTTGGGAAGAAAACAATAAACATAGTGAATCATTAAAAGCAAACCAGTTTAATAGATTACTTCAATTTAAGAATAATTTCATACACCTTAAGCAACAATTTTATAAGATTGGGGCTCAAATTTATGAAAACTGAACCAAAAAAACCGATATCTTTAATAAACTTTAGGAATTGAATACTTAAGTTCCATGCTTACTTGTGAATAACACCAAAGGTGCGGAATTCATCCTCGATTTCTCGTTCACTAACCCTTGGATCCAGATTACCAACATAAACAAGCGACATCTTCAATAACTACCTGTCAACAACACCGAAAACTATCAGGTGTCTGTTAATTGTGACCCAACCGAACATCAAACTCCTGAGCCCCAAACAAAACACGTCTCGTAGATCTAAAATTAAAATCAGGAACTTAACAGTAAACGAACTAATTAGAGCTTGTTGTCTGAAAACCTAATTCTAGATTTCCGAGAAATTGTAATGAACGATAGCAAGGACCAAATGGTATACCTGGAAAACCCTAGAATGGAGTCGGAGGCAGTGAGAAAGAACGAGGGTTCAAGAAATTTTAAAATAAATAGATGGTCTGCCGAGTCCAGGTTAAATATTGGGTTTTTTTTTCTTTAACTTAACACGTAATAAATATGCATCTTGTATGGGATTTCGACATAGCTAGTGCGACAACTCTTTGTTTGTCTATCGCCATCGTAATGATACAACCTACATCCTGCTATATGTCGATGATATTTTGTTGGTCACGTCTTCTGATGACCTACGGCATTGCTTCATCAGACTCTTGGATAATGAATTCACCATGAAGGACCTTGGGCCTATCAGTTATTTCCTAGGGATTGTAGTCACTCGGCTACAGAATCATACCCTATTCTTGAGCCAACAGAAGTACGCCCGTGAGATTCTCCACCGGTCAGGTATGACAACTTGTAATCCCGTCATCATTCCTGTTGACACCAACCACAAACTAAGTTCCAAAGATGGCACTTTGCTTGAAAATCCCACGGAATATCGTCAACTTAGTGGTGCTTTGCAGTACCTAACTTTCACAAGACCCGATATAAGTTATGCCGTCCAACAGGTGTGTATGCACATGCACGCTCCTCGCCCCCCACATATGCATGCTCTCAAACGCATTCCGCGTTATATTCATGGCACCATCACCTACGAGCTCACTATTACCGGATCGGCCACTCGCTCGCTCATTTCCTACACTGACGCCGATTGGGCCGGATACCCGGAGATCTACCTCCGCTTACTGTGTTTACATGGGGGCCAATCTAATCTCATCTCCTGGTCCTCAAAGAGACAGCCTACCTTGTCACGGTCAAGTGCCGAGGCAGAATATAGGCTAAGCTTAGCCAATCTCCATCCAAGGCCACCCTTGTCTACTGTGATAATGTAAGTGCTGTTTACTTATCAACTAATCCGGTCCAGCACCAAAGAACAAAGCACATTGAGATAGACATTCATTTCGTCCGCGAAAAGGTGTCAAAAGGCCAAGTCAGAGTTCTCCATATTCCTTCGTGCTTCCAGATTGCCGACATCTTCACAAAGGGTCTTCCACGCCTTCTGTTTGAAGATTTTCGTTCCAGTCTCAACATTCGGCCTCCTCCAGTTTCGACTGCGGTGGTGTATTAGCATTAAATATATTCTTGTATTAATACGAGTCCAATAGTAAAGACAGGAAACTCTATATGTATGTGATACGAGTCCAATAGTAAAGGTGTATCGCGGAAAAAGAAGAAAAATCACGGGCCAGACATGGGTGGGAACAATATTTGGATCATGGGCTGACCCACTACTGGGCCAAGAAGTGGGTGGGAACAGAAGTAGTGGCTGAGCGGTTATCAAGCCACTACTTGAAGTAGTTCGGCACTTTAGGATTAGTAGTATCAGTCTTTCATTATCTTGTTTTCAATTCAGTATTTTTATCAAGTTTCAGTATTGTAATCGGAGAGTTTACCCTTCTCGAATTTGGTATTTCCTTTTAATTCAATCAAGCCGGCTGTTTTGTTACTTGGGTTCTGTCAGTATGCTTTAAGTGTGGACTTTTGGTGACTTCAACCTGTTTGGCTGATTCCATTTTTAGCCTAAACTTTTTTTCCAACTCGTTTGAGATTAACACAACCCCAAACCACCCAAATGGGTTAGAACTGCCACCTTTGTTATTTACCTAAAATTTACAACTTTCCATATGCAACTTTAAGACTGTTAGACCAACTAATAATTTGAGATGGCATTGAGATGAAATTTAAATTTGTGAAGAATTTTACCAAATGCATGGCTTCTTTTTTTCCTTTTTTTTTCTTTTGCGCTTCACTTATATAAATGATTTGAACTAGATTGTAGGGGACTCTATTGCATTTGCAATGGGTTTGGCCACTACACTAGCATTACTTGGTGTAGCAGCTTCATTTGCTGGAAAAGCATATGGACAGGTAGGACAGGGTTTACCATTGGCGGCTTCTGGTTTGGCAGTTATTATGGGATTGAATCTTCTAGAGGTAATTAATCATATTGTGATTTTAATCTGTGTTATGCCTTAAACAAGATTGGAAGAATTGATGTTGTAGTTTATTATGAGAAAATGACATCTGTTTATAAACAATACTTGGAGTAGATAAGAAACCAAATAAACCTAACCTAGGAAACTAAAGTCAATCTGCAAGTGAATTAACATGGTTGTGTCAGCTAAAGTGATTATAAAGAGGATGGACCCTTTAGCTTTTTGGCACATGAAAATACGAAATATAATTTGGATTCTGTTAATAGTAAAAATATAAAATGGTAATTTTAAACTTTAATGCATTAAATGGTAAAAAGAATGAAAATATGTTGCATTAAATGGTTACAAATTTTGCATATTTTGGTAAAATAACAGCAAGTATGCTGCATTAAATGATAGAAGAAAGTATGTCGCATATATCTTTAAAAAATGATCTGTAAGTTGCATTTGCTTGTAGTTTGCCCTCTTTAGTAGTTAGTACTTTTATATCTCTATTTCCAATCAGGAATATTTTTCCAGCATGCTATATTAAAAAGCTGTTATATGTTTTTGGCTAATGTTGCAGGTGATAGAGCTACAACTGCCTTCTTTCTTTGACAACTTTGATCCACGCGCCGCTGCTGCTAATTTTCCTTCAAGTAATTGAAATTAAAACCCATAATCATTATTCATCTATTTTATTTGGCTTATGTCTGTGAGATGTGTGTGTAATCTGACAAACAAGCATACCACTAATTTTTCAGGCATCCAAGCTTATTTGGCCGGTCTTACATTTGCTTTAGCTGCATCGCCTTGCAGTACGCCTGTGCTGGCCACCCTACTTGGATATGTTGCTGCATCCAAGGTATTATTATATGTTTTAGTGCATAGCATACACAAAATAAAAGATAAAAAATTATGCATACAACCTCATGAATCGATTTGTTCAAAGATTTTGATTATTATTGAAATAATATTGCTTTTGTTATCTTCAGTATACATTAAGTATCAATAATTCTGTTTAAAATGGAGAAGAAGTTCTTGCAGCTCAACCCAACCATCCTGGCCCGTTTAGTACTAAAATGACCCGTTTCATCCTGAACCCAACTTTGACCCGCCCATCTTGCCACCACTACTTTTTAGACAACTAAGGAAGACTTCATGTATCCTTCCATTGATCAAAATAATGTAACTAATGACTTGTTACATCTTTTCTAGGGTAATAATAATTGTTGAAGTAGATTATTACCTTACTGTTGAATATAATAATAAAATTATAACAATGACGACCCGTATTACTTGATTACAAGATGTGATATTGAATTTCTATTGGAACAGGATCCTTTAATAGGTGGCAGCTTACTATTAACTTACACGACTGGCTATGTTGCTCCTCTGCTTCTTGCTGCTTCTTTTGCTGGAGCATTGCAGGTATTACATGCACATTTTATTCAGTTACTCATATCAAGTTTTTTTTTACATATTAATCCACAGAATGGTAATTTACAATGTGAATACTAGAGGTGGAAAATGGGGAGGTTGTGTAACATGTCAAAAAGGTCATTTTGGTACGGGTTGGGTCCATCCCAAGCAATTTTTGTCCAACTTTTTAAAAAGTTTCAATATGAATAGTTAGCGTGTCAAATATAATACATAAATTAATTTAATTTCATTAATGCCAATAATAACCTAAATTTTACCAAAAAAATATTATAGCAGACTTTCAACCCGTTCCCATTTTATCTCTATCAAACATTCAAACTTTTTTTTTCTCTGTTTTACGCACCTGAATCTACCCATAACTGGATCTGCTATTGTGCAGAGTCTGCTCTCTTTCCGCAAGTTCTCAGCTTGGATCAACCCTATAAGGTAGCTTATATAATTCTTTTACGTAACTTCACGAGGATCTTCTAGTTATTTTAAAAATATTACACGTTTTGAGACTTGTTTATTATTTACAAATTTATTATATCTGCAGCATGATGATTATTTACAAATTTGTTATATCTGATGCATGCTGACTTTTGATTGCAGCGGCGCGTTACTGTTAGGCGGGGGTGTTTATACACTTCTAGATAAGGCTTTCCCACCTTCATCAATGGTGATGTAAACTACAGTATGTGATATGGTTCAGATAACATGTATAGTCTCACTATTCTTGATGCAATGGTATTTACCTGGTGGTGTTTATAGACTAAAATCAATATGATGTCCGTAGGTTTTTTGGTTTTGTGATTTCCCTGTATAGCTTTCTGAATCGTGTGTATAAGTTCACTTTCAGATTACAATATTCGTGCTTCGTGGGTACATGAAATCAATAATCGAATAAGACAGAGACTATGTTTTAACGAACGAATGTGAATTTCTTGTGAAATTCGTCTTAAAGATATGAATCCTTTATATAGGGGTCCTATCATCACACTGATTGAGGTGAGAGATGTTAACTCTTCGTGAAAGAGTGCAACAATGTAGCGATAATGCATGCACTTCTAAATATTCAAAAGATCACATTAAGCCCACCCAAATTTAAAAAGAAAAATATTTCAAGCAACAAGAAATAGAACAACATTTGCGGCCACCCAGGTATCAATTCGGTTTCTACCTATTATCAATAAGAGAATTATCATCCTAGGAAAGTTTGAATGATGAAAAATGAATATATGAAATGAGAAAGAAACTAAAATTAAGTTCTTCTACAATTAGTTTACATCCAATAGGCAAATCGCAAATATCTGTTTTGCTTTTTGACTTACAATTTATGTCTATAAAACTTGCATAAAAAACAAATAGATTATGGTTTTGAGAACATCCCTTGAGTCAATGAAGAGAAATCAGTCTTTGGCAGTTTTTGTAGGAGATAAAGATGATGTTGGTGTAGAGGATTGCGGTTTTGATGGTCCAAATGCGCCCGCATTGTTGAAAGAAGCATCTTGAGTCGTCGAACTAGAAAGTGTCATCCCACTTAGCCCCGTGGTGTAAAAGCTGCAATAAAAATAAGCTACTTATATGGTTCGGTAGAGGTGGGAAAATGGGTGGGTCCGGCGGGTTAGAATTGGGTAACTAATCAAAGCTTGCATTATTTAGGTGGTTGTATGCACTAAAAATACACTTTCGACCGTTTGACCAAAAACTGACCGATTTTGACCTGTTGGCAGTTATATATGTGCCGGTTAACATATAAGCTGAAACAAACTTCATACGTAACCACACTTGGATTTTTATTTATTTGTTTAGATTTTTATATATTTTGTTACAAGACCGTACCTGGATGCTGGGACCTTAACCGAGTTCCCATCTGAACTTGTTGCTCCCATGTTTCTCATCTAGTTGAAGACAAAAGAGAAATCAATATTGGGTTGCAAGCAAACTATTTTTCTTTTATTACACACAAGTTAGATTAGGCTGCAATATGGTCGATTTGGGTTCTTTTTAATCTCAACCGCGTAAACTTTAAAAGTTAGCCTACAAGGAAACAAGTTGAAAGTCACTTAAAAAGTGTTTTTTAAATTCATACAATTTCCTAAATAGTTTTACTTCCAGATTATTATCTTAGTAATATTGTTTCTGTAATCATATTTAGCACATTAAAATTTTTATTGAGAAATGGACAATAAAGTGATTATGGGTCAACCCAACTCGATCTGTTTAGATTGGAATGACCCGAACCCAACCCATCTGACTCGCAGGTCGTGATGAAAATCCGTAGAGCTAAGAGTTCTTGAATAGTACCTGCTGTAAGTATTTTTCTAGTCCCTCTTTTCCGCCAGCTGGCATCATCATTCCAGGAATTTGGTAACCAGCTGGCCAATTTTGATTGGGCAAATTTGTACCACCGGGCACCGGCTGTTGCCAGTTTCCAGAAAATTTAGGTAATCCACCTGATTTAGCTGAGATTGTTGTTGTGCCAGCATGGCAAGTTGCTGCTGATGAGGAGAATATGGCGCGGTTGTATTACCCTGCTAACATATAAAATAATCTGATCTAGTTACATCACTACTTGCCACATTATAATTAAAATAATTTCCCATATGTTATTTGAAATCGATACAATATTAAGTAATATAAACATTAATCTTACCTTCTCGAAAAGGCTCATAATATCACTTTTAACGTCCTTCTGAGGCTTTTCTGATGCATTATTTTGTGAAACTGGAGATGAATCTTTGAATAAATCCGCAATTTCAGGAGTGGATTTGGACTTACTAACTGCAGATTTCGAAGGGCATGTTGTCCCTGTTGCTGATGTTTCGTCAACAGCTGCTAGATGATGAAACTAATGTCAATGGCCTGAAATACTTTTTGGCCAGAAAATTATTTTTATGATAATTAACATTTCAAACATGATTACAAAATTATAATATTTAAATATTAAAAATATGCTTTGAGTGCCATTTGACGACCAACTTTTATTTTACCCAATCGAGACACAAAAGAAGACAATCTGAATTGACCCGTTTATAAGTAAACGGGCTGAAAATTGTCACCTAGAGTAAAGTTAGAAGTGCAAGATATCCCATTTTCTGTGCCATTTGACCCGTTTCATTTTAAGCTATTTTTTTTTTGCCAGTTTTACATGTTTGGAGAGAAATCATTATCTGAAAAATAGAATGACACATTAAATTACATCTTAGGGTAGCTGAGGATATACATTGGAATCCTGCAAATAAATCATCTGCAGAAGTTTCTTTTGAACCATTCTTAACAGGACCATCTTCCATAGTAAGCATGTCAAAAAGATCAGTAGCAACCTCAACTTTAGGAGAGACCACCTCATCAGCCTCCTTTACAATGTCAGCAGACGGGACCGCTGACTCAGCTTTTCGTATCACCTGTTAAAGTTTTTGAGTATCTGAATGTAAGTTGATTTATACTCTCTTGGGTCATAAAATAGCCTTACAAAAATGCTATTTATCTTGAAAACCAGATGTATATATTAAGTTCTTAACTTAAGAGATCTTTCGGGTCCTTATGATACTTTCAATGCTTAAAATTGGTAAAATTGCATTCTTAAGACCTTGAATCTGAATATCTTTTTGTTCATAGTTGAGCAGATTAGGTAACAGGTCAAAACGGGATTGGGTTGAAACGGGTTTTTTTTGGTACAGGTCAAACAAGGGCTGGGAGTGGTTGTATTAACCCGAAAACAATTTTTGTACATTTTATAAATAACAAATGTGTTATGGCCACAAAAAAATATCATGACAATAACAAACTTCACATACGGGTTCAGACGCTTTTGGAGGTACAGGGAGACTGGTTTTTGTCGTACACGCGTTCTTTGTACCATGTGTCTGAAATCTCTTCTTTTCATTAGATGTAGAGGATTCATGTTTTTGCCAATGTGTAGAGGCTTTATTTTCTTGCAATCTAGAAGGTGAACTTGGTCTACGATCTTTAGCCGCCCATCTTTTTTCTTCATACCTTGGAACAAAAGTAGAAGGTATAAGCAATTAAGAGAATGAAAGTACTACAGCATCACATCATAATAATAGAGGTGGCAATTTCGACCCGTTCACTTATGAATTAGTCGATTCCAGTTATGTTCTATCTCTATTGGGTCAAAGTGTCAAACATGAAAAACATATATTAACTTAAAACGGGTTGCAAGTCGTCCAATGTGTATTTTTATTGCATCAAACGTCCAAAATCATTTTATTCAAAACTTAGTATTGTTATGAAAGAGATTAAGGTTTGGACAAAATGTGTTTCAGGTCAAACCAACATGAACGGACCCGACTTGCGTTAGCCGTCCATTTCTCCACGTCTACTTTACATCAAAGGGGAATGTTCTTGGCAGGACAAAATAGATACATACTTTGCCCGAATGAAATTCTCAATGCCAACTCTGTCATAGTTTGGAGGTAGTTCTGCTTCCCAATAACTATTTGATTTCGCATTGCCCATTGCTGCATAAACAACGAATTTAAATTCACGATACACAATACACAACTTTTAATCTTCTTCAACTTATTCAATTTCTAAAAAGTTCATGAAAACACATTCAGAAACAAAAGAAATTGAATTCTCTTACACTTGATAAACGCAACCTGTTCGGGAAGCCATGTGTCCAGTGTCGCAGATCTCACCTGCATTCATGTTAATAAGTAAATAATGAAAATCAACAGACATTTGTTATGTGTTTCTTTGGTAAGTTACATGTTATAAGATACATTTACAGTAATATTTTAAAAACGCGTGCATCTAAGTTAAGATACAAGTCAAGCCCACAATAAACATGAATAGATACAATTTTATGAAATACAAAAGGTTGTATGCAACTAAATCTATGTAGAAATTAGTTAACAAATGTTGGATATCAATCAGATTATCACCTTTGATATGTGAACACCAAGGCTTCTGTGGATTCCAGAACATTGCATACATATAAAGATGCCAAGATTCACACTAGCCCATCGAGGACCCCTGTATCGCAAAAAGGCCAGCATTAGCAGTTAAAATAACTTGACATTAACCCACTTTTAATATCTGATATATGATATATCATGAATTTTAAAACAGTTACTTGGCTTTGCAATCAGCACATTCTCTATTCTCTGGCAGTTTAAGAAGCCCTTCCAGTATCTGTAGACAAGTTTTGCAGAAATATCAAATGATGATTATGAAACATAATAGATCACTTGAGCAACAAGATGTCAAGAAGATGAAATGGGAAGTATAGAACAATAAAATGGGATAATATTAAGAAGAAAATATGTATAAAGCAAAGAAAACAAAGTCACTATGAGCCAAGGGTCTCACTGTGAGTAGCCTCTATATCTCACCCTCCCTAGACCCTACTTTATGAGTAAGATATTACTGGATACGTTTAGCATAAAGAATTCAAACCAAAACCAAAAGGCTAGTGCAATTTGATAAGAGGGTAGCTATTTTTCATTGGGAAAATACAGATGATATTGCTTTCTATTAGCAAGTTTGTACATGAAGACCGCACTATAATCTTTTAACTCTGCAACCCTAAACTTTAATCAACAAATATCATATACATTTCTTTTAGAAAAAAGAAGAATGATTACAATATAGTGGCAGGTAAACAGACAACAAGCTGACCCGCAACCCCCTTTTGAATAGCAAAACCGATACTACTAAAAACAAGGGCTTAGGTCTTCGGGGCTGAAGTTTACCCTATATTAACAAAGACAATGATTTCTAACATATTTATTGTAACTAATCTCATGCGGATGCAGATAATAAAACTACACAAATCATGATCATGAACACGCATGTAAAAGTTAAAAGTAATATGAAATGAAGAACATATATATATACTTTTCTGTGCCTTTCATTAAGCTCCTTGGATACGTTGGCCTTATGATTCATATTTAACACAAATATGGATCATCTACCGGAGAAGATGAAACAGATCGGATTCATGAATTTGGAGGTTTCATTTCCGTTTCGTTTTGGTCATGGGAACCGAACGTGTGAATGATTTTCCTCTCAAAGTAACGAGAATACAATCAACTCAAAATTATAAATATTTTACTAACATGTATTTTATTCAAAATATAAGGTTAACTAGTAACTATACCCGCGCTTTCCGGAGGAAGCATGCTTGTTTTATTCACGCATTACGCGGCAGGAGTCTGGTCATTATCGGTTCGGCTCGTCGAAAACCAAAAAAGTGTACATTGATATCGGTTACGATAATTCCGAAACACTGTCAACAATGTTGTTTGCTCATAAGCGGTTGGGTTTCTCATGGCAACGCAAACGTTAACGTCGCTCGAAATAGCTTACGATAAAAAATATATATACTTAAATTTGAATACAACTTCAAAAATATACCGGAACATTTACAAAAAAACTAAAATCAGTCGCGCATTCTATTTTTTTTTTAACTTAACGAACAAACAGAGGCGGATGCAAGTAGGCAAAAGGGTGGGCAAATGTCCACCGTCCGGTCTAAAATAATATCGGGTTTTAATAGGCCAATGAATTTTTCAATGTTATTAATTAAGATGTAATCGAGCGTTTCTGAAAGATGAAAACACGTAGAGGACAATTGTAATCGAGGTATTTTTATATTGTGTTTAAATATTTGATGAACTATATTATTGTATTGTTATTTCATTTTTTTTCCTCCGTTCCTTTTTTACCCACCCGTATTCTGCCCCTCCTACAAAAAATTTATGTATCCGTCACTGCGAACAAAAGCTTTTGTAGAAAAACGAAATAATTATAAAAATGACACCCAGGGTACGTATTGCATACTAAATGAAAATGTTAAAACGTACGAAATAAGATAAAAAAACAAACAAAACTAAAAACTGGCATAAAAAAAACATGCTACCAGGGATCGCACCTGGGTGCTCACGGGGTGAGAGATATAAAGGTTTCGCGGCTACCAACCACACCAGCCATCTTTTTTGTTTGTGAAGTGGAAAGTAGAAAACATATAAAAAAACTTTGATAATATAAAAAAAAAAGTTTGCGATTTAAAGCTTGCCACGTGGTAAAACCGCCCACTCCATCCAGTCATATGAAGGAATTGTTCACTCCATTTTAAGTTATATAAGGTATCTAAGATAATGTATTTTAATATATCATATATAGTAAACTGTTATTTTTGTTTATATGGTTTGGTCACTTTTGCTATTTTCAGGGGTGATTTGACTATACAAAAAAAATGCCGTTTAGGGTCTCATATTTAAGGAGCCCCCAACTTTTAGAATTTGATTTTGTTTAATTTTCAAGTTCTGACAAGAACAACAAAAAATCAGTATACCTAAAAGAATTTCTTTTTATTAAAAACACACTCCAACTTTAATACGTGTGAATATGTGACTTTAATAAACTGTATATAAAAAGAGGTGCATCATATTTCCATGTGTTCATATTCTAATAATTTTTATTTATTTTTATGAAAAAGGGCCCAACTTTATAATTCGCTACTTTCATCCAAAATGTTTATTTTTCTCCTATGTATTATCGTGATTTTCAAAACTTGTTATTTTTATCTAGTTGGTTAACTTCGTCCATTTTTTAACGTTATACTTTTGTCTTTTTACAACGTTAATTGAGAGGAATAATTAAGTGTTATAAAATGACTAAAAAACAAATATATAAAAAGACAAAAATACTAGTAATTTAACGTTAAAAAATAGATAGAATTAACTAATTGGATGAAAATGACAAGTTTTGAAAAGCATAAGGATTCGCAGAAGAAAAATATTTTTTTTTATGAAAGTAACCGAACTTACCAATTCAAATGAATAAAAAATAGAGTTTACTTTATCTTACAAATTGATAAAAGAAGTATAAAATCCATGATTATATGACGTCAAAATCCTCTGGTTAGATTCACTTATGAGAAACAACTATCTTCTAATGTTTTTGATCCACTGAACTTGCAAAGTATTTAAAGATTAACTGAAGTAAAGATTCACTTATGATATCAACCGATCAGAACTTCTGGTCATGTTGACATCAGTGGATACCTAGTATTATTTGTGGTTTCTTAACACGACTTCATTGAGGGATGGGAATTTAATGATTCAAAGTTTGATATATCTTTCAATTGTAATCATTTACGCTATAGCAAGTTTTATGTTGATCCCCTTTTTAATTTAATTCCACCTAATATATTAATTAAAATTTAATCTTTAAAGTTTAAACTTCTTAAATAATTATATATTCTGTTGATACACGGCAAAGCTAGGGTTTTACATACCGACGGCTCGTCCTCTTGAATTCGAAGTTTCACTGGGCGAAATCAACGAAGATCCGTGTAAAGTTATCAGGTTAATTGCATATCTATCTGATTTATTTTTATAATACGGTTTGATATGTTGATAGGAATATACTCTTGATTTTAGATTAATTTTGGGATGTTTTGATTAATTTAATTCTTGCTGTTTGTGCGTTTATGAATATTGATACATAAAAAAAATATAAAGTTACATGAATTTAGTGAAGATTAAGACAAGTTGAAGATGAACATTTGAAATCTACTTTTGTATTTTAATAAATTCCTATCATGATTAACATAAAAAATTTGGAATGTGTCTTTTTGTTGCAGTTTTGATCCTACTATTTGTTCAGCATTCATTGAAGAATATCAAGTTTTATGTTGAACCCCTTTTTAATATCTGAGAAGACATGTTTTTTTTCGGGTTTGAACTTTTGACCGTTGCAATTGAGAACCCAACCATGCTTCTCGAGTCTGGCAAGTCGGTAGTTTTTGAGCCATGCTTTGCAAACTCAACTAAAGGCACCCCAATTTATTTTACTTGATACTCTTCACACATTAATATTGTACTTTTGGTTAGTGATTAATGTTTGATTTTTGTGTTGAGTTTGCAAAAGGTTTTTCTCAATTGCAATGTTTAGAAGTTCAAATTCATAAGAAATAAAAACATGTCCTCAGATATTACATAGGAGATCAATATACCGGAGACCTCATGATGAAGTCTTGTGTCGTGACTGGTTCTTCAGTGGAGGTCTTACCATGAAAATGCTCATTGCTGCAAAGGTAAACAGAAGCAGCTTTAACACGATTCCCTCTTGCTCGGTAAGTATATCTGCCTACTTAGAACTTAAATTTAGTTACTTTATTTGTTTTTGAATGATATACACTTTTGTGCCCAAACTATTTCTTAAATCTATAGCTTTAGTTTGTTTTTTGTATTATGTTATGTAAATTAGTCATCTATATCTATACTTCCTACATTATAATGCTTTAAGACACATCACTTTAAGACTTGTTACATTTAAGAGTTTTCATATACACTTTCCATTAGTCTAAATTGACATAGTTATTCATTTCAAACTTAAAATTGAAGGTTGTTTGTTAAAGTTTAAATGATAACAATAAAAAAGAACTGTGGTATCACATTTTTCATGTCATTGGACACAACAATCACAGGCATAAGAAATATCTGAATACGATGTCGTAAAGGGTGTCTTGAGCTTATGTGGCAAAAAAAGTCACAAGCTTTAGCGTTACAACCAAAACGTAAGAGAGATGATCGTAACTTTAGCCACCTATCATTTCCTATAAATACCAAAGGGTGAGATTTAGGTGTTAAATCATAAGCCAAAGTCTCGCCGAACACAAGTGCAGGGTACTCACATTACAAAACATGGCGCAAGGTAAAGAAAATTTCTGTCAATCTTTTCTTAAAATTCATTTGTTGTTACAAATCGTGTTCTATTTGGCAAATTGAAGTTAATGCTTGGGCTATATGTGCCCAATTTTGATTTTGGATTCATTTAACTTGCTTGAGTTGCTATATATGAATCAATTTAGTTGGTGCTTTCTTTTAAGATCGTTTTGAATTTGAAATCGATTGATCGGATCTATGTGCAACTAATGTTTGAGACATAGCTGCCTGATTTTGATTTCAAAAAAATGAACTAAAATTGCTTAAGTTGTTATTTATGCTTCAATTGGGTTGGTGTCTTTACAATCAGATTTGTCAATTTCAATCAGTTGACTAGGTCTACTAGAGATGTAACTCTTTTATGATATTTCGCATAAAAATACGAATCAAGATGCATATGTAAGGAATTTTCCCCGATCCAAAAATTAACGACAGAGGGCACAAATAGAATTACTTCACTTGATTTTACATTAATATTATCTTTCAACAATAGGAATTAGTAACATGAACTTTGAATCCAATTTAGGGCAAAAGAGGTTTTTGATGCATTAACGAAGATGGTAAAGACTACCGTCTGTCCTCACAAATCAGTCTTTTAAATTTTGAAATGTATGCCACTCTGTTTTCGCTTTCGATGATATTTAGGTATGAAGATTATTCCTTCTAAAATTGTTAGATTCTTTTATCACAGTTTCTTCTTTGTTTTGATCAATTTCCTTCTTTTAGTAGCTAGAGTAATTAATATATTTGTAACCTTTATATCTGATATATTATGTAAATTTCTTACTGTCATAAGGCCAACTAGATTTTTTCCATGGGCATTGTTATGAACTTTAAGGCCAACTAGATTTTTTCATTGTTGGGTTATGTTTATATTACTATGAATTGGAAATTAAATTTTTAAATGTAGTTGAATGAATTTTTTTCCTATGAATGAAGTTGTTAGATTCTTTTATTACAGTTTTTCCTTGTAGATAAAGAAAGTGTCTTCCCTTTAAATGAAATACTTTATCATATTACTATGAATTGCAATACTTTCTAAAATATAAAATCAAACCATGCCTATATTTCTCTCAATTTGTAACAGCATCGACTTCTGTTGTCCCTGAAACTATTTTCTCCAATGAGGAATTGGGAGTCTTTGTTGGGCAAATCAGAGTGAAAACACCATATTATATTGAAATAGCATGTGGTTGCTCAAACAAGACGTTTGGAGACTCCTCGGGCATCCTGAGAATCAATGATTATGGCACCATCCGCGCTACTTGCCATTGCAACGAAGGCTGCAATCGAGGCATAATCAAACTCCCTTACACACCAACTTCCTGTTTTTATATCTTTTGTTATATATAAAAACTGAATTATGCTACTTTTGGTTGAAAACAGTGTTTAATTGTCTTGCAAAGTTTGCAAAGCATGCATCGAGTAATGCAAACGTGCCAAACTGGAGGAAGAAGGTTTGGGTTCTAAATTGCATTGGTGAGAAGGTAAAATTGGCTGAAACATGTCTTCTTGGATTTTATAAAGGAGATGAATATGTGAGACCGCGTAGACTAGTCTCTCACCGTGATGAGTTCTTAAGCTGTAGCGCATGCAACAAGGTACGCCGCCTTGAACTTAGGTCAAAGGATGCATGCAGATTTTATCATATACAGTTGCAAGGGCAAATCGAACTTGCAGTGACATGATCCTGGGCAAGTAAGTTGATCTACTTGTGTAAAACTTAAATATAGTTACTGGGCTTATTAGGATTCATAATCTCATAAAACCGGACCCGTTTGTATATGTATTCCATCAATATGTTTTCCTGTTTTATAACAAGTTGGTTATCCAACAACCTAAGTTTGTAATAATTCTTTTGGTTAAGGTGGACATGTGAAAACCTTGAGGAGAGGAGCTCAAGATCACACAGCGGATGCCGGAAGAAAACAATCTGCAAAGGTTGCAAATACTGCGTGTGTTTTGGATGTGACGTGCAGATTTGAGGATTGTGGATGCCAAGTGTGTACCTTTTTTTTTTGAGCTTTATGGAAATGCACTTAATTAACTAGGAATCTATAATTTACTTGTTTTGGGATGAGGTTATCTTTTAAACATGTTAAAGAGACCATTTATGTTTTTAAGTTTTTTATTGCAAAAACAACTGATTAGAGTTGTCTTTATTTTCTTAAAGGTGTGCTTGAATATATATTCATTTTCACATTGAAACAAGTACTGAATTTTCGGTAGAAACATGTTCGTTTTTGTGTTTGTCAAATTGGGCATTTGGGACTGTTTTAACTGTCACAAATGGTTGTTTTTAGTAGTAAAGAGGCAAAAAAGAGAAAAGGACCATGTATTGAGATTTTAAAGATTCTTGGTGATTGTTGTATAGTTCTCAAACTCCTCCGAAATTCAATTCAAATTCCTTTGACGAAATTCAGTTTCTTTAAAAAAATTACGTGAACCAAACTCTCCTTACATTTTGACACAGTTATTGATTATACATATTTTTAAACATCTAACTTATACACTCTTTGAACCTATTTGTAAATATACACCAATGTCTACTATGGGGCTAAAACTTTCAACCACATAAGGAGAAACACGTTTACTACACACCATGATACCGCTAGGTAGAGCTTTAAATGAGTCAAGCCGGGCCGAGCTAGGATGGGCTCGAGCTCGGCTCGTGAAAAGCTCGAGCCATCTTGATAATATATAAAATTGATTTTTTATTTTGTATTTTTTTGGACATTTTGATAAATATAGAAAACAAAAAAAACACTATTAGAACTAATAAAATAGCACTAATGTTGTAAAAAACGCATTATTTTTAAATTTGTTTTAAAGATCGAGAGACACCGAGGCAATTCAAAATAATATATGTATTATTTTTGTTTTTCCCCTTCTTTTATATGTTATTTATAATTATGATGATTATTATTAATATTCTTATATTAAACGAGCCAAACGAGTAAGCCATGGGCGAGCCAATGTGCCGAGCCTACCCTGGCTCAAGCTCGGCTCGTTTTCCACCGAACTTTTTTCGAACGAGCCCAAGCTTTTTGAATAGCCCTCCAGCTAGACTACAACTCCTTTGATATTTATTATTTTTGCCAATAATCAAAGCTAAAATTGAAACTAGTATGTTGGACAGCTAAGTTTAAATGATAAGAAACAATAGAAAAGAACCAAATATTCTGGTATCACAATTTTCATGCGGACACAACACAACCCTCACATGAATAAGCATGATCTGAAAACGAAAGAAAAAAAAAAGGTAACAAATGTCGTGTTATAACCGAAACCTAAGAGAGGTGACCGTAACTTTAGCACCTTTTTTCGTTAATTAGTAAATGTTGGTTAAAAGTTATTTTTTCAGGGGGTATGTATAGCCTAAACCGTTTTTATTTTATAAAAAAGTGTTTTTAGACTTAAAAAACAGTTTTATAAATAATGATTATTCGAAAAGGGTAAAGTGGGGGGTGGGGGGATACGACAAGTAGGAGGGGGGGGGGAGGGGTATACGTTTTATTTTATAGAAAGTGTTTTTAAAGTTAAAAGAATGGTTTTAGAAAGAATGATTTTTCGAATTCAGTAAAATAACAAGTTTAAAAGTTATTTTTTTAGGGTGGTGCAACAAGTAGAAAGGAGGATATGTATGGTCTAACACGTTTTTACTTTATAGAGAGTGCTTTTAAACTAAAAAAAGTTTTATAAATAATGATTATTCGAAGGAAGTAAAATGAGGGGGTACGGTAAATAGGAGGGGGAGCGATGTACGTTTTATTTTATATTTATAGAGTGTTTTTAACCTTAAAAAAACAGTTTTAGAAATAATGATTTTTCAAAAGAGGGTAAAATGACAAGTTAAAAGTTATTTTTTCAAGTAGGAGGTATGACAAATAGAAGTGGTGGGGGCATGTATAGCCTAACCCTTATTAATATTCTTGTTTTAAACAAGCTAAACGAGCGAGCCACGGGCGAGCCAACAAACTAGTTATCGAGCGAGCCACGAACTTAGCCTACTCGGGCTCGGCTCGGCTCGTTTTCAACCAAGTTTTTTTTTGAGCCGGACTTTTTTCAAACCAGCCGCAAACTTTTTGAATAGCCTTTTATAGCTCCTTTGATATTTATTAATTTTACCAATAATCAAAGCTAAAATTAAAAGTAGTATGTTGGACAGCTAAGTTTAAATGATAAAAAGAAATAATAGAAAAGAACCAAATATTCTGGTATCACAATTTTCATGTGGACACTACCCTCACATGAATAAGCATGATTTGATAACGAAAAAAAAATGTGACAAATGTCGTGTTGTAACCGAAACCAAAGAGAGGTGACCGTAACTTTAGCACCTATTACTTCCTATAAATGCCGAACGGTGTGATTAAAGCGTTCCAAGTGCGTCGTACTCTCGCATTACAATTTTTTTTTGAACGACAACACCGATATATTTTAGGATAATTGAGTTTCCCCTGAGTTAGTTTTATTATTTTAGAGAGAGTAGAGAGGATCGATAGAATCAATGTGTAAAAAATCGAATTTTAATATGACTGTTAGCAAATAGTCATTTTTTTGGATTTAAATGGTCGAACGAGGAGGCGTACGTTTTACGTTGAAGCTTTAGGGGTGCCATCACAGGAAACCAACCGTCCTGACCTGACCTGACCTGACCTAAACCCGACTCTCGCATTACATGGCGCAGGTAAACAAAATTTCTCTCCGTCTTTTTTTTTTTCTGCAATTCATCCATTGTTACGTATCACTTTGAATTCTTTGGTTATATATGCTTCAAGTGAGTCGGTGCTTTATGATCGATTGTTTATGCTTCGATTCTGTTGGTGTTTTTACAATCAAATCACCTGATTTCAATAATCGGAGTTAGTTTGTCGAAAATCAACATGAACTTTGAATCCAATTTAGGGCAAAAGAGGTTTTTGATGTATTAACAAAGAATGTAAAATCATCCTATGTATGTTGTAGCAGTTGAGTCTTTTCAATTGCTTTCAATGATATTCCTTTATGAAAATTATTCCTTCTAAAATTGTTTGATTCTTTTATTACAGTTTTCATGGGCATTGGTACGAACGGAATAAAATGGTATAAATGAACTTTGAGAGCAAGTATATTTTTTCATCATGGGTTAATGTTTATATTACTTGAATTACTTTTATTATATTATAAGAGTTGGAAATTAAACATGTGAATATAACTGATTGATTGTCTTCCGTTTAAATGGATTACTGTATCATATTACTATGAATTGTAAAAGTTTCTAAAATATAATATCAATCCTTGCCTATAGTACATCTATTTCTAACAGAATTGAGTTTGGTTGCACAAACAACAGGAAGTGAGACTATTTTTTCCAGCGAGGAATTGAGAGCCTTTTGAAATAGCATAGGCTTGGAGACTCCATGGGCATCCTGAGAATCAGTGATGAGGGCATCATCAACGCTACTAGCCATTGCAACCAAGCCTGCAAACAAGGTATGATCAAACTCCCTTGCATACCCACTTCCTGTTTTCGTATCTTCGGTTATAAAAACTGGATTATGCTACTTTTGGTTAAAACAATGTTTAACTATCTTGCAGAGTTTGCAAAACATGCATCAAGTAGTACAAAAGTGGAAAACCGAATGACTAAGGTTTTGGTTTTAAATTGCGATGGCAAGAAGATAAAATTGAGTGAAACATGTCTTTTCAGATATTATAAAGGAGATGAGCACAAGCAGGTCTCCCACCGTGATGATTTCTTGAGCTGTAGCGCATGCAACAAGGTGTGCCACTTTGAACTTAGGTCAAGGGATGCATGCAGGTTTTACCATGATGCAGCTGCAAGGGAAAACAAAGCTCTCTCTAGACGTTTTCTACACTCGGTGGGTTTGATCCACCGACCAAGTAAGTCGCTAATGCCATGTCTTTTTGCTGCAATTCATTTTCGACAACACGAATCTTTTTTTATCACGCTTTGAATCTAATTTAGGGCAAATGAGGTTTTTGATGCATTAAAAACAAAGATGATATAGATTACCATCTGTCATCACAAATAAGTCTTTTCAATTTTGTAATATATGACACTTTTGCTTTCGGTTATTTTATTATTGTTTTTTCCTCTTTGGTAAAAATCTTATTTTAGTAACTTGTGTTTTTAATAGAGTAATTAATGTATGTAACTATCATAGCTGATATACTATGTAAATTTCTTATTATAACACAAACTTCATCATGTATGTCGTAGATTTTTTCAATGTGGGTTATGTATATATGTATACTTTAATTACTTTAATCATCATGTTACTATGAATTGGAAATTAAATGTTTGAATATAATTGGATATTGTTTTCCTTTCAAATGAAGTTTTAATTCTTTTTAGAATCTTATTAATTGCAATAGTTTCTAAAATATAAAATCAAACCATGCCTATAATTCTATCAAATTGTAATTGAATTTGGTTTGGATGCTCAAACAACAGGAACTGAGACTATTTTCTCCAATGAGGAATTAGGAGCCTTTGTTGGGCAAATCAGAGTGAAAGCACCACATTACATTGAAATAGCATGTGGTTGCACAAACAAGACGCTTGGAGACTCCTCGGGCATCCTATGTAGGTTTTACTGATTGGGATTTGGGACCGGCGATCTCAATTTGGGAACTCGCAATTTCAAATTGGGGCCAGCGATTTCTTTTTATATTAAGAAGAAGTTTCCATTTCAGTCCCTCACACGTGGGTCGATTCACATTTTGATATCCAACTTTTTTCTATTTTGTCAACTAGATTGTTATCTACCCGCGCTCCGCGACGGGTGTCGGTCTCATCGTGAATTATGGTACTTTTGGTTGAAAACAGTGTTCACTTGTCCTGCAAAGTTTACAAAACACGCATCAAGTAGTACAAACGTGCCAAACTGGAGGACCAAAGTTTGGATGCTAAATTGTAATGGCGAGAAGGTAAAATTGGCTAAAACGTGTCGTCTCAGATTTTATAAAGGAGATGAATACTATTGCACCACGCAAACTAGCTTCCCACCGTGATGATTTCTTGAGCTGTAGCGATTGCAACAAGGTGCGTCGCTTTGAACTCAGGTCAAGGGATGTGTGCAGGTTGTATCATGATGCAACTGCAAGGAAAAGACCGAACTTGCTATGACATGATACCGGGCAGGTAAGTTGGCCGTTCATCTACCTATCTAAAACTTAAATCTAATTACTCGATTTGTTAGAACTCATAAACACATAAAACCCAACCCGTTTTATACGTATTCCATCAATATGCTTGCCATTCTTATAGCGTATATCTAACAATAACATAAACTTGTGATCTTGTTTGTTAAAGGTGGACATGTGAAGACCTTGAACATGGGAGATCAAGACTTCACAGCGGATGCCGCAAGAATAACAAGTGCAAATGTTGCAAGCATTGCATATGCTTTGGCTGCAAAATGTGTAGGCTTGAGGACTAGGGATGCCAAGTGTGTACTGATTTCTATGCAAATGCACCTAATTAACTGAGCATCTATCATTGCTTGTTCTGGGTTCATGTTTTTAAAGATTCAATAAACAATTAATGTTTTTAAGTTTTGTATTGCAAAAGAACTGTGTTTTGAGTTTTTCTTAAAATTATACTTGAATATTTCATTTTCTATGTATGTACTTAAAAACATTTATTTATAGTAGGTTTAATGTTTATGTTGATTAGGTTTATGTGACGTTTGGTTTGTAAATAAGATTAAATTAGTATATATTTGGAAGTAAAAGATTGAAGAGAATAGTATGACTGTTTATGAAAATTAATGTTTTATATGTTAATTGAATTTAGGTTTTAATATTGTTTTAAACATAAAACTAAGAAAAATATAAATTGTCATTCAGGTTACTTGCTTCCAGAATATGGGCTCTTCTTCTAACACCGGTCAAAACTCATGGATTCCGGCCGGACCATGTTTAGCCGGCCATTCTCACTCGACCACCAAACCCCAAACAAAAATAACCAGTCCGCTTCTCCATCTCCATTGATTTCACAATCAGAGTAAAATAAGCACATTAATCACAGTCGCATCACGCTAGTGCTGCAAACCCACACACGAGTTGCGGTTTAACTACCCGCATACCGGTTGTGATTCAAAGGCCAATCTTATAATTTCCTAAATATTGGGACCAAAGTTACGATATGAGATTTTTTAGGCCTGGAAAAACAAGCCCAACGGAATAGTTTTGGGTAAATTTAGGTAATTGTTGACTTATTGGGTTACTTTCGGTCATAAAAAAAATCCTTCAGTGGGCTGAATTTAGATTGAGGACAGATTTTGATGGGTAGTGGGCCGGGATAAATGCACGTGTGAGTTACAAATGGGCTAGGGTACCCATAACACATCACCCCCAGCTCTCTTCTTCTCATTTAGGTTGCTCCCTTCAATCTCTCGCTGACGGATTTTCAATTTTGCCATCCTACCGTTTAGCATCCACGGATCCAGCGACGTTTCTTGTCTCCGGCATCAGCATCCACGGATCCAACGACGTTTCTTGTCTTCGACATTAGCATTCTTGGATTTTCAATGTTCGTTTCTGTCTCTCACAACTCACCAGATCCCGCCCGCCTGAAAATGGTTCCGATTTTCAGGCAATTGATTTCTGTTACACTATTACTACCAATATCGACATTCTCTTTGACGGACTGTAATTTTCCAGCGTTATTTAACTTCGGTGTTTGTTATTTCAATTTTCAGCTGAAGGTTTAGTATTAGCTTAAATGTGCACATATATTGTTTAGGCAATTACATATATATCCCTGTAAAAGCTTTATTAAATACATATATACTCAGTCCCAATCTTTATTTACGTATATCCCATATACCCAACTGGATGTTAGAATCGATCAAAAGTGACGATGAATGTTGGAATCGATCAAAAGTGACGATGGATGTTGGAATCGATCGAAGGCTAGAATCAGAAGTTTAGGGTTGGGATCGATAAAATAAGAATTGTTGTATTTCTTGTAAGGTTAAAAGGGTAATGTTATAAAAAAATGGGATATATATAATTTAAGTTTTGAGTTTGGTATATGTGTAATTAGGGTTGAAAATAGGGTGATATATGTAATTAGGGGAATGTTCAAATAAGGAGTAGTTTTTTACTAAAAAAATCTAAGAAATAACAAAAACCTTAAGAAACGATATCACACGAACTCCGATTGAGCCAATTTCAGCGGCGTTGGAACCGTCTACCATCTTAACTTTTAGAGTTTAGTTTTTAAAGCTTAGATTTTACGTTTGAATTTTAGGGTTTAGATTTTTTTTGGGGTGGGGGGATTTAGGCTTTTCGGGGTGGGTTGGAGGGGGGGGGGGGGTGTTAGGTTTTTGGGGGTACGGGTAGAGGGGGGGTTAGGTTTTTGGGGGTGCGGTGGAGGGGGGTTTAGGTTTTTTTGGTCCAGGTTAGGGTTCGATAAGACGGTTCCAACGCTGCTGAATGAGCTCAATCGGAGTTCGTTTGACCCACTTCTTAGCGTTTCTTACCGAAAAACCACTTATTACTGGAACATTCCCTTATGTAATTCTACCTATTATTTATACAACTATGTGTCGCTAAATCCGAATTTACCATTTTTTTCCGACGGACCCTGGTTTTGTCGAACGGACGGCGAAGTATTCGTGTTTCGGTAATGGAAGTTTCAATGGCAGTTTTTAAACATGCCCGTTCTGACTCGAACACATCCTAACCTGAACCCATTCTGACCGGACCAAAACTCTCACTTTTTAGATCAGCCTGTTCTGACCCGACACCTACCCGACCTACTCATTTTGTCCGCCCTAGTTTTTTAGGATCATCCTTGTAATTAACCGTAAATAATAATACGGGAAATGATTAAATACAAAGACCTTAAAACGTACTAAGGGTACGAAGGAATATAGATGCGTCACGTGTCCCTTTTTAATTTTGGTGGGAAGGTTTCTTTCGTCATTTTACAATTCATGATGTGCGACACAATTTTAGATTTCCGTGATTCTATTTCGCAGCACTGTTAGCGTTATTATTATAATAAAAAAATTCACTCTAAATTCACGTTTGACATCATTAACTGATTACGAATACTCTACATAAATATAATAAAAAATTCACTCTAAATGCAAGTTTCAGGTTTGAAATCAAAAAATAAAAAAAATTCACGTTTTCACGTTTGAAAAATTCACTCAAATAATTGATAAATTATAAATTCTAATTGAATAATCCAAAAAATAATTCACTTTGTCACGTTTGAAAAAATTTCACAAATAATTGAAAATTTTAAAAAATAGTTAGAAAAAAATAATTGGAAAATCCAAAAAATAACATCCGCCCGTTCATATTTAACCAAAATACATCAGCGATGTTACTAAAATCACGTTAAACGTGATTACGTAAAAAAAAATCTCAGTTTAAAGCGTGATCACGGGAAAAAATTGACATTTATCTCATTTTTTTTTACCTGGGACGATGCGTTATTTTTTTAAAAATAATTATATTTTTACCACCGCATTAGCCCCAACCCTAGATCATATTAATCGGACGGTTGGGGCTTCATACGATATCCGTCCTATATTTTGTTCTTTTCTTTAAATAAACACAAAAAATCGTCGAAATAAAATACCCAAACACCCGCTAAGAAAGCTAGGGTTTTATTCGTCCTATTGATTCTGGAATTCCAAGTTTAAATGGGCGAAATCAACGAAGAAGAAGATCCTTGTATGATTATCAGATTAGTTAACTTCTCTTTCTTTGATTTCTACTGCATCTCTGTTTGATTTATGTTCTTAAATTACAAAAGTGCATACAATTCACCTCATACATGTTGATTTCTATTGTATCTCTGTCTTATTGGTGTTTAGTTTCAGAATTTTATACTAATAATTAAAATTCAGGGTTTGAAATGTTGATAGGAATATTGTCTTGATTTTAGACAAAAATTGGGAATGTATGACTTTAATGTGATTAGTTTAATTTGTGTTTATGAATGATTCATAAATAAATTTTAAGTTACAAGAATTTGATGAAGATTAAGACAAGTTGTAACTAAATCATTTCCTATCATTGTATCATAACTAACAAAAAATGTCTTTTTGCTGCAGTCCTGATCCTACTATTTGTTCCACGTTCACTGAAGAATAACAAGTTTTTTTTTATGTTGATCTCCTCTTTAATATCTGAGAAGACATGTTTTTTTTTCTAGTTTGATCTTTTGACGCTTGCAATTGAGAACCCAACAATGCTTCTTGAATTTGCCGATTCGGGAATTTGCTTGCAAACTCAACCAAAGGCACCATAATTTATTTTACTTGATACAAGATACAAAAATGTAGTGGATGGTCTATAGTAGTCACATATTATAAGAATGGGAAATTCACTATCTGTTTTGTATCTTATTATTAAATGAATATTGCACTTTTGGTTGGTGATCAATGTTTGATTTTCCTGTTGAGTTTGCAAAACATGCCTCAATTGCAATGTCTAGAAGTTCAAGATGTGTAATAAAAAACATGTCCTCAAATATTACACAAGAGATCAATATACCAGAGACCGCACAACAAAGCCTATTACCATGACAGGTTCTTGAGTGGAGGTTCTACCATGTTGCAAAGGCAAACTGAAATTGCTCCGACACGATACCCGCCTGGTAAGTTGATCTGTCTACCTATAACTTAAATTTGGTTACTTGATTTGTTAGGATCCATAATCAACCTGCTCATTTTGTCTTTTTTAATTCCAAATTAAAACTTATTTTTGGTTTGAAGATGATGCTGTTAAATCATTTACATGTATTGTTTTTTGAATGATATCAACTTTTGTTCCCAAGACCATTTCTTAATCTATAGCTTTAGTCCTGTTTTTGTGTTACCTGTGTAGATTAGTTAGTTATATCAATACTTCCTACATTATAATGCATTAATCCTTGTTACATTCAAGAGTTTTTAATATATGCTTTCCAATAGTCTTTTATCATCTTCATTAAATATATGACGTCCGATGAACTGGTTATATTAGTTAATGTTATTTGGTATAAATATCGGCAATTTGAGACTATTTGTGAAGTCATCGCGTTCCTGGAAACATGTAATATCTGTTCGCGTCCATGTCTGAGTCCCTAATTTAGTTTGAATTAGGGACTTAGACAGGACGCAAACAGATATTACATGTTTCCATGGCGCAGACTGTTATACAATAAAAGGGTACAACGGACATTTCACCTAAATTTAAACTGAAATTTTTTTGACGAAGTTAGGTCCAGGGACTCAGAGTGTTATAGATTGTATACCACAGGTACTCAAAGCGTTAAAAATTCGTGTTAGGGACGCATTGTGTTAAATCGTGTAAACAACAGGGACGCAAACAGTAATTTACTCTTAATCCTTTGTCAAACTCCAATTCCAAATCCAGTTACTTGTAATTCCAGTTCCTTAAAAAAAGGTTATCTAAACTTAACTTTGGATTACATTTTGAAATAGTTATTGATTTTGCCTATTAAGTTATACATTTCATATCAAAGTTAAATTCAAGGTAGTTTGTTGAAGACCTAAGTTTAAATGATACGAAATAACAATAAAGGAACATAATATTCTGGTATCACATTTTTCATGTCATTAGACGTAACATTCACATGAATAATAATTATCCTAAAACGATATCGTATAGGGTTTCTTGAGCTGATTTGGCAAAAAAATGTGACTTGTCGGTGTTATACTCGTGACCTAAGAGAGGTGACCGTAACTTTAGCACCTTTTATTTTCTATAAATGCCGAAGGGTGAGATTTGGGCGTTCAGTCATAAGCCAAAGTCTCTCCAAACACAAGTGCAGGGTACTCGCATTGCAATACATGGCACAGGGTAAAGGAAATTTCTCTCCATTTATTTTCTTCTGAATTTCATTCATTGTTACAAATCGTGTTTATTTTAGCAAGTTGAAGCTAATGCTTTGGTTATATGTGCCCAATTTTGATTTTGGATTCATTTAAATTGCTTGAGTTGCTATATATGCTTCAATTTTATTCGGTGCTTTTAAGATCGCTTTGAATTCTTGATCTACTGATTAGATCTACTAGAGGCTAATGATTGTGATTTGTGATATATGTGCCTGATTTTAATTGCAGCTGAACTACAATTGCTTATGTATTTATTTATGCTTTGATTCGATTTGGTGTTTTTACAATCAAATCTCTAAATTTCAATCAATTGACTAGATCTGCTTTGGACTAGTGCTTTTTTGATTGCACGATTGATAATTGGTTTGACGATTTACGAGTATATGCTAGAAATGTAACTCTTCTTTGATACTTCACATAAATATGAATGAGGGTGCATGTGTATGGAATTCACCCCGATCCAAAAGTAAGCATAGTAGGTACACATAGCATTATTTCACTTGATTTTACATTAATATTTAGGAATTATCGTTCGATGGTTGGAATTTGTTTATCACGCTTTGAGTCCAAATTAGGGCAAAACACAGAGGGTTTTTTGATGCATTAACAAAGATGGTAAAGACTACTGTGTGTCATCACAAAGCAGTCTTTTCAATTTTGAAATGTATGACACTCTGCTTTTGCTTTCGATAATACTTGGTTATGAAGATTATTCCTTCTAAACTTGTTAAGATTATTTTATTACTATTTTTCCTGGTTTGTAAAAGTCTTGTGTCACTAACTTGTGTTTTTAATAGAGTAATTAATATTTGTAACTATCATATCTGATATATTATGCAAGTTTCTTAATGTGTTATAAGAAAACATTATAACTCAAACTTCAATGTGCATGCCATAGATTATTCCTTTATTTACTATGAATTTGAAATTAAATGTTTGAATATTACTGGATGATTGTTTTCCTTTTTAATGAAATTGTTACATTCTTTTATTACTGTTTTTTCTAGTTGCTAAAAGTTGTATGAACTGTTAATTATTTTTCGAAATTTATTAATTGCAACAACTTCTAAATGTAATAATAAACCATGCCTATAATTCATTCAACTTTTTAGCAGGAACTGAGACTATTTTCTCCAATGAGGAACTGAGTGCCTTTGTTGGGCAAAACAGAGTGAGAGCGCCGCATTACATTGAAGTAGCATGCGGTTGCACAAACAGGCTTGGAGACTCCATGGGCATCATGAGAATCAGTGATGATGGCACCATCCACGCGACTTGCCATTGTAACCAAGGCTGCAATAGAGGCATGATCAAACGCACTGGCACACCCCCTTCCTGTTCTCTTATCTTTTGTTATAACACTGAATTATGGTACTTTTGGATGAAAACAGTGTTTAATTGTCCTGCAAAATTTGCAAAACATGCATTGAGTGGTACAAGCATGCCAAATTGGAGGAAGAAGGTCTGGGTTCTAAATTCCATGGGCGAGAAGATAAAATTGGGTGAAACATGTCTGGTTAGGTTCTACAAAGGAGATGAGTACGTGAGACCGCGCAACCTAGTCTCCCATCGTGACGAGTTCTTAAGTTGTAGCGTGTGCAATAAGGTGCGCCACTTTGAACTAAGGTCAAAGGACGAATGCAGGTTATATCATGATGCAGCCGCAAGGGAAACCCGAACTTGCAGTGACATGATACCGGGCAGGTAAGTTGATCTACCTATCTAAATTTTCAATTAATTACTTGATTTATTAAGATTTATAAAACCGGTTTTATATGTATTTTGGTTAAGGTGGACATGTGAAGACCTGGAGGCGAGGAGATCAAGATCACACAGCGGATGTCGCAAGAATTCCAAGTGCAAAGGTTGCAAGCATTGCGTATGCTTTGGCTGTGAAATGTGTAGGTTTGAGGATTGCGGATGCCAAATGTGTACTGATTTCTATGCAAATGCACCTAATTAAGTAGGCATCTACATTTACTAGTTCTGGGCTGGGTTTATCTTTTTAAACCTATTCAATGTATTCAAATTTTGTATTGCACAAGCAACTGCGTAGTTTTATCTTTATTTTCTTAAAGATGTGCTTCACTTTATAGTTCATTTTCACATATTGAAACAAGTATTGAATTTTTGGTAGAAACATGTTCTTTTTTGTGTTTAAAAGAGCATGTGCGACCGTTTTAACAGTCGTAGATGGTTGGTTTTTAGTAATGAAGAATCAAGGAAGAGAAAGGAATTATGTATCGAGTTTTTAAAAAAATTTAATGATTGTTGTAAAATTCTCATGATACAATGCTTACATAAAAAACATAAAATTTGATGATGACAAAGTACAAACTTGTGGGGAGGAACCGATCACGGTTCAAAATGCGTTAACGGGCCATTTTGAAAGAAAAAAAGGTTCAAAATGCGTTAACAGGCCATTTTGAAAGAAAAAAAAGGTCAAAAGGGTCGGGTTGAGCCGTTTGATTTTCTTAAGAATAGTTAAAATATATTTTAAATTGTATTGTTTATTATTACTTTACTTAATTGTTAAACTTACAAACCATAGATTATTTATAAACTTATTTTGCCATCTCAATAATATTTTTTATAATCATATTTACATTTTTTAAGAAATAATTACACTGTACTTGAGAAGGACTATTACGGGTTGGCAAATCAAACCTGTAATTTTTTTATAATTTGAGACTAAAACCGTAGATAGACATACACAAGGACCATTCAAGTAATTCTTTCCTTTTTCTTTGAACTTGAAAAACTAAAAATAGAATAGGATGGGCATTTCAATCTTCATTATTCAAGAGATATTTTTCGAGGCTATTGATGTAACGGAATGTTGCTTTTATAGTATCTCCCGGAATATGATTATGTTCTGGTTTCGTCTCATACAAAACCTTGATGTTGATGAGTGTCTCCAGTTCTGATACTTGAGTTAACTTAAAAACAGTCGTGTATGAAGAAAACCCATGATCTAGATGCCCTCCTTCTAGTATTTCAAGAGCGATCTGATACACCGATTCATCATACTCCACAATCTTCTCTAATTGGTATCTCACTTTTGGTATATCTAGCACAAAAAAAAAATAAAAAAAAATCAAGAAGTTATATTGTTTTCATAACCAGGCCAGTTGTCCAATTGGCAACTCTATTGGTCTACTGGACGGACTGGTTTTTTAAAGCGGATTATATTAGAAGTAATTTAAAAGTTAATATATATATATATATATATATATAAACACACACACTACTTTATATTCTATATATTCTAGTGTAATATTAACAAAATTTGAAATCTGATATAGTAACTGAATCATTAAATAAGATCTTTGATTAAAAAAAAGTAGAAATCTAGTCCAATCATCGGTCCATTTGCCGGTTCAACCAGACCGTTCAAAAGTACTCAACCAAACAAGTTATATAGCCGGTTCCGGTCCGACCAACTAATCTGACCGTGTTATGAGAATTTGAAGAAATTACCGGGGCAAAATTTGAAGAGCAACATGCTTCCATAGCCACCGTCTCCTTCAAGCAACTCGACTTCTGTCACAATATCCGGTAAAACCTTGGGCACGACGTGCCTCAAGTCACTCGCCATTGCCTTCCACAAGTCTTTGATCGGCAAATAAATCGTCACTTGGGCTATTTCTTCCTTCATCTTTAGTCTCTAATGGGAATAAACCTCTCTATATATTGTAACAGAGGTTAGGTTTGTCCTTATCTCACTATCCTAATCCTACTTTATGAGTGATATACTATGGTGGCCTCTAGATCTTAGCCATTAGTTGCACTCACTTGTTAAATCTCTTCGGTTTATATGAATATAAAGGGGGTAGGTGACATGTGGGAATATATCATAAACTTTAGAAATCTCGAGTTGTACAAGACATAAAGCAGCCACTTATAAATTAGTGTAAGCATCTTTTGACTCTGAAGCCAACTATTGGCCTATATTTTGTGATTGGTTTACTGATTGTGAAGCCATTCACCCATGTTTTGTTTTTTTTAACGTCAACGCTAGATATTTTAGGATAATTGGTTTTTTTTGCAACACCTAGAACATCTAGGGCAGCCCACCACAGGAGGAACCCCCCAAATAGGTAAACCCCCTGACCTGATCATAGACCCTTTTTTTGCTGTTATCAGGATTCGAACCCAAAACCTCCACTATGGGAAGTCTTGGGGCTACCATTGCACCAAATGGCCAACGGTACCCATGTTTTGTAATATTTTATTATTCTGAAAGGGCCCTATTTACACCTTTTAAATTACCAAATAATCTTTGATCATTACTTTTTTATAGATTATAATTTTGATTTTTTTTTACTTTTAATATATAAAAATGTTTTACATGGATTAGAATTAGGCATGTAAACGAACCGAATGTTCAGTGAACGGATCATAAACCGTTTGGATGGAAGTTCGTTTATGTTTGTTCAATTAATAAACGACCGAACACGGATACCATTTTTGTTCATTTAACTAAACGAACGAACATGAATACATGTCTCGTTCATTCATTTACATTCGGTCATATTCGCTCACTTATGTTTGTTTGTTTACGTTCGTTTAAATAGTCATTTAAGTTTATTTTATTACTAATATTATTTTAAAATTGGTTTGATTTTCGTATTTTACCTTAAACCTAATATAAAATCCATTTGATATCTTTATTTAGTTTTGAAATGTAAATGTAAGGATGACGATATTTTAAGCATTAATTTAGATATGTTCATTTATGTCTATGAACCGTTAATTTAAAATACTAGTGAATCAACATAAACGAACACGCACACGTTCATTTTCTTAATGAACGAACACGAACAAGAAAATCCGTTCGTTTAAGTATTCGTGTTCATTCATTTGTCCGGTGAAAGTTAGATGAACGAACACAAACAAAAACAAGGTCCCGTTCGTGTTCGTTCGGTTCGTTTACATGCCTAAATAAAATAAACGGTTGCAATATGTTTAGTTTTATTTCATTTAGATATAAATGTTACAAAAAAACAGAGTTGTATTCGGTATAAATTTACATCTTTTATCTATATGTTATTGAATATGGCTATGCTTTATATAGAATTAATAAAATATTATAACGGTGTATACAAATCTACACAAAATATTATATAATAAAAAATATAAAACAAAACTAAAATTATAATTTATATAGAAAACAGTAAAAAATCACAACCATGATTTAACTGGTAATTTAATGCGGGAAAATTGATTCTTGATTGATAACTTAAATAATGATTACAAAACTACATGTATATTCAAAGTTAATAGAAGCGAAACTAAGCTAACAAGTGAAACTAACTAGTTTCGCCGGACCAGAGTGAGCAAAACTAAATAGTTTCGCCCATGACCCCCTCAAGTTGGAGGTGTATACATGGACGAAGCTCAGTAGTGTTAATTTATACGTATTCGGACGATTTTTCACTCAATACTGTTAATTTATATGTATTCGGCCGAAAATTTTATAGTTCCGGCCCCTCCTGATAAGGAAGAAAAAATCTCGCTCCCTCACCCGCCGTTTTTCTTCAAGTTTCGCCATTGGGTGTATACAACCCCAACTTGGAAATAATATCGGAATGCGGTTGACCAGTAAGGCTCTATTGGTGAATAAATCCGCAACTTGATCAGAAGTACGAGTATGAGAAAGCAGAATTAAACCGGCTTGAAGCTGCTCGCGTACAAAATGATAATCCAACTCAATATGCTTCATGCGTTCATGAAAAAAATAATTCTTAGCGATGTGAATAGCCGCTTGACTGTCACAATTCATAGGAACCAGAGTGAGATTGGGAATATGAAATTCCACAAACAAACGAGTTAACCAAGTTAGTTCCTGTGTGACTCGATGAAAAGACCGATACTCAGCTTCACCAGAGCTAAGAGAAATAGTAGCTTGTTTCTTGGACATCCAAGAAATAGGGCTACCCCAAGAGAAATGAAATAGCCACTCATAGATCACTGAGTATTGGGGCAAACCGCACAATCAGATAAAGACAAATAGGAGTTGTCATTAAAGAACAAGCCTTGAGAACAAGTACTCTTGACATAACGAAGAGTATGCCACGCAACATCCCAATGAGCAACACGCGGATCACTCATGAACTGGCTAAGAAACTGAATAACAAAAACAAGATCAGACCAAGTATGAGTAAGATAATTAAGTTTACCAACAAGCCGTGGAGGGGGTGATGTTTGATTGATGCCCTTCCACCACGTTCATGCCCCCTTGCTGTTGGTGACACCAGAACATAACCAAGAATGACAAAAATAAGTAAAATATAAACAAATATAATGTTACTGGAAAGATATACTTCCTTCCTACTCAAATTCAGTTTTCATATTCACTTGGTCAGCCTGACAATGGAGGCTGATACCTGAAGTCAATTCGTCACAAATAAAGATGCACAAATAAGTAATAGAACAAAGAAGAAAGCTTTCAAGTGCCATAATTTTCAATAATCCTTCATTAACCTTTACAAACACTTGCATTAATGAAAAAACATAAAATAGCAAGATGTCTGATCCAAGTAACGGGCCGGGTTAGATTCACGTGCAAAAGCCTACTAAGATTATTTAGATGTTCTTATATTTAAATGCTTATTTAAGTTTCGATTACAGAAACAATATTATTACAGTAATTTCTAACATTTGAATAGTATACATTACAACTAGACTTTGGACTACTTTCAACCTATTAATCAGCTCCCCGTATGGCTAAATTTTATAAAACCCATTGGAGATAACACAAAAGCACAAAACATGCCTCGTGGTTTCTAGACTTCAAAAGCCCAAAACATAAATGAATTTAAATAAACATATTGGGATAATGAAAACGTGTATTACAGCATCAAATTTAGCAAAAATATGCCACATGCTTTAAGATTCATGAAACAATGATATACAATATCAAATTTAGCAAAAGTATGTAACAAGCTTGCACAATCTGAAGCTACTTTCCCCATCAGTCTGCACCTCAATAAAATGATTAAAATCAATCATGATTAGAACAAAAATATAAAAAGACCCTAATTATCAAAATCTTGTTTTGACATTCATCTATTGTTCTCCTTACTCATTTTTTAAATTTTTTTACAATTGCTAAGAAATCCACACATAATTATTTCATAAAAACACATACAATTACAAGGGTAGTGATTGGACTCATTCATCCACCGGCTCTCCAAAATATGACCAATCACGATACAAGCACAAAGAAAAGCAACAAATAGGTTCATATTGACAACATAAATGTATGCATAGGTAGCTAGTGTAGTATTATTCATCTTCGCTTGGTTTTCTTTTTGATTGGTCCGATTAGCCTCTTTCCGGACATTGATTGGACTCATTCATACACCGGCTCTCCTCCTAGAGTTTCTCATCCGACATACAGGCGACGTGGAATGGAACCGTGGATTGAGATAGTAACTATTGTTTTTTTTAAACAGTTAACACATTTAATTTTAAAGGGTTGTACCATGTGTTATAAAAGGTCTATAAGTGAATCCCTTAAAAGTCGCAAAAGGGCCGTGATTAGACTCATTCATCCATCGGCTCTCCTCCTAGAGTTTATTATCCGATATACAGACGACGTGGGATGGAACCGTGGATTGAGATAGTAACTGTTGTTTTTTTTAAACAGTTAACACCATCTGCTACCGACACCCTAAACTTACCCCTTTGCCGCCACAACCACCATCTGCTGCCGCTACTGTTCGAGATCGTCCTCCACCCTGCAAAAATCATCAATTCTACCCCCAACAGTTTCAATCTTCCTCCACCCGCCATCCCCTTCTTCCTGCAAAAATCATTCGTCCTTTCTTCTTGCTTGAAACCCTAATGGCGATTGTTCCTCTCCATTTTCTTCCACGCAGAGGAACCCTAATTTTGAATTGTTCTTTCTTCAATCACAACCAGGTATGTTCAATCTTCAGATTTTCTAAACCCACAACCCTAATCGGTCACCATCTTCTTCATCGAGGTTTTTCTGGTTCGAAAATCCAAGTCGAAGGGGGTCTGGACTTCGATTTAAGTTTCTGATTTCAGTTTTTATTTTGATATAATCTGGAACTCGATTTCATGTTCATTGGTTTTTCGTTAATTTGGTATTCATGGTTTTGTTTATGCGCATATTGATGATGAATTGTATCACTCAGTTAGATCAAATGTCGTAAAAAAATAGAAGATGGCATCATCATCATACAAAACCCTAGAAAAAGGGGGCTGCAAAGGTAATCTTTTTGTTTAGGTTTTTTTTTTCAGTTAAATGTATTTGATATCGTTTGCAGTTCCTGTTGCTAAGCCTATTGTTGTTTAACTACATCCTAATCCAGCTTTGTTCCAAGATGAGAAACCTTTGAGAAGTGCAGATAAAAATGCCTTTAAAGTAAAAGTAATTTTGGGAAATAAAGTTGGAAGATTCAAAGGGTTGCTGTGATGAATGGCAAACCTTTTTAATTTTTTTTTTTGCAATTAGGGTGAGGCTTTATTTCAAACTCATGAGAACTTGGAACATCTTGCCATGATTGAGAGAGTTTTAGGGCTGCTTCCTCAACATATGATTATGAGAGCCGAGTAAGATATTCTAAAATTGTTCTTATTAACCCTAGAGGTGGACATGTCGACCCATTTACTTATGTATTGGTTAAATTGGGTTGGTGTTCATCTCAAATGGATCAATTAGAAAATAGCTAAAAAGGGAGCATATCAAACGATTGAAAATCACCTAAATTGTTTTTATTTAGTAACCTAGATTATTATTATAATCATAGTCAATACAGTTACGCTTTAATTATTTGTAGAAATAATTTTTTTTGTCAAAACAGTGTTTGCTCTTACCATCTTGCCACCTGTAATTAATATTATGGATACAAAAAAGGCACTTACATAAATCTTCCAATTGCAGCCTGTGTCTCGGTGAAAGAGGTCTTGCAGGTGACGATCCATATGAACCTGAAGCAGGCGGCTAAGAAGGTATTCCAAACCTTTCTTTTTGTATGTATTTGGTATCAAATTAAAGATGAAGGGCTTGATTTGGAGTGCTGATTTGTTTATTCGTTTTTGTATTATACACATTATTTAAATTTTAGTTTTCTATTATGTAACACCGTGTAACACACGAATTTTTATATTCAAATGCTTAAAGTTAGTCCCTACTTTCATACACATATACATCCATCGTCCATATTAGTCAAAGGCTCAAGGCGTAAAGGGTGGCTCTTAAGCAACGTGCACCCAAGACAAGCAAGGTGCCTGTGTATTTCAGGCTATTTTTAGTTGATTTAGACATGTTTTAGTCACCATACAATAGTTATTTTTCCTGAGAAATTAAAATGGTATATATGTTCCCACATGCATTACTCTGTCTCTGTCTACCTCACATTCAGGAAAAGGGCTTCAAGAGAGAGTCTGTGAGTAAGAGTTTTCCCAGGTACTTTTTCTACACATTTATATTGCATACGATTAGTTATTAATACAATCCATTTTTTTCCAGGTACCTTTTGTATGGAGACATAACCATGTTTCAACCTGAACACGTATTAAACCGACATCCTACACGTCCATGCATCCAATTTTTTCACATGTGATATCTACCTACATTCATCCTAATTTGTTTGCTCACCAAGTTAATCCAGCCATATATATTTATTGAATTCAATAGGTAATAGTATAACTGTAATTCAGTATTTTTTACAAAACCACTGTACTAATATAGCATTGCTTGCCATTCTTTCTAGCAATTTTTACTTCATTTAAAAGTTGTTATACTAGATAGTAATGGTAATCTTTTAAATAAAACATCAAATGTTGTATACCAAGAAGTATTTAGAGATTTTAATAACTATTGTAGTTTTTTATCTTTTATGAATGATTTATTTAAATTGTTTGTATGTTTTATTATTATTTTCTCAACCCGTGTGTCACACGGGTATATAGACTAGTATATAATATACATACATATTATTTTAAACGACTTATGTGCCAATAACATAAAGGAATTCGTCTTTTTCTATATGTTTTTCGTATTATTTCATAGCACAGACAGGGAAAAAAACCAATTCGACAAAATACAATCATGACAAATGTTTCAACATATATTTTTCGAGGCTACTGAGGTAAAGGAATGTTCCTTTTATAGTCTCTCCGGGAATATGATTATGTCCTGGTTTTGTCTCGTATAAAACCTTGATGTCGATCAATGTCTCCACTTCTGACACTTGAGTTAACTTAAAAGCAGTCGTGTATGATGTAAATCCATGATCAAGATGCCCTCCTTCCAGTATTTCAAGAGCGATCTGATACACCGATTCATCATATTCCACAATCTTCTCTAATTGATACCTCACTTTTGGCACATCTAACACACATAAAAGTCAGCTCCGGTTCTTTGACAAAAATTATAGAAAGAACCTCTAACTAGGAAGTTTAATTGTTCGGTTTTGCGGTTTGACATGTTGAATCGATCCTTTTTTTTTTCAAAATCATTGGTTTGTATTATTATTTTTAAAATGATAAATAGGATTCATGGTTATAATCGATATACATAACTATATATATTCAAAAATGAAAATATATTATATTTATATAAATAATAAAGGTTAAACGCACAGTTTGGTTTACAGTCACTTCCAATTTTCAAACCTAATCATATTGTTAAATGATCAAACCGTGAACTGAACCGTTTGGATCTCAAACCAGCCATACTAACAGATTTGCTTATGTTTGGATTGTTCAAACTGTTTCAATGGTTTATGAACTCCCATCATGCGATTCTTTTTATATGAAACAAATAAACACAAACCGAACAAGGATTCAATACTTACCGGGGCAGAACTTGAAGAGCAACATGCTTCCATAGCGGCCGTCTCCTTCAAGCAACTCGACTTCTGCCACAATATCTGGTAAGACCTTGGGTCCGACGTGCCTTATGTCAGTCGACATTGCCTTCCATAAGTCTTTGATCGGCACAGAAACCGTGAGTTGGGCTAGATCTTCCTTCATCTTTCGCCTCTAGATCTTAATTAGTGATGATTAGTTGCATACGTTCGGTTTATATGAATATAAAAGGAAGTAGGTGAGAAGATATAATAAAATTTAAAAATCTAGAATCTTTTTATATATAAGACAGAAAGAAAGCAGGCCCTTAATAAAATAGTGTTAGCATCTTTTGACCCCCAAACCAACCATTATACTTGTAATATTAGCTTGGATTTTATGAATGAATAGTAACTAAAGTAATCAATCAGGCCTTTCACTTTCACGTACAAGTTTAGGTTGAGTTATTTTATCTTATTTTATTTATATTTTTACTCTTGATGGGTTATTAATAAGTTTTCTTTGGGTGTACATATAAATAGAGAGATTACAAGAGGGAATAACTAATCGATATTTCAATCACCACTAAACAATTCGTCCCTCTCTCTCCTTATAACCATGAGTTCCATTAAACTCACCTTAACCATCCTAATCGTACACCATAAACGATAACCCGATCCAGATCAGAGATCTAGAAAGAAGCCGTGGTTAATTATTCAGAAATACAAGTAATATAATAGTTCAAAGATATCTAAAAAACATAAATATATTTCATTAAGTACTATCCAGACTGTGCATCCTTGTATGAAATAACCGATAGCAACGAAGATATGTAAATAACATCAACATACATGCGACAAATAAGCTATGGGATGGAATGGAACCATGGATTGAGATAGTAACAGCTAAACAGTTAACACATTTAACTTTAAAGGGTTGTACCATGTGTTATAAAAGGTGTATAAGTAAATCTCTTCGAAGTTGTAAAAGGGCCGTGATTAGACTCATTCATCCACCGGCCCTCCTCCTAGAGTTTATTATCCGATATACAGACGACGTGGGATGGAACCGTGGATTGAGATAGTAACAGTTGTTTTTTTAAACAGTTGACACGTTTAGCTTTAAGGGTTGTATCATGTGTTATAAAAGGTGTATAAGTAAATCTCTTAAAAGTTATAAAATGACACATTTGTCCTCCTCAAAAGCTTTATATATAGTATAGATATATAATAAACATAGAGATTATTTTAACTGACTTATGTGCCATCAAACAGAAAGGAATTCCTCTTTTTCTATATGTCTTTCGTATTATTTCATAGCACAGACAGGAAAAAAAAACAATTCAATAAAATACAATCATGACAGATGTTTCAACATATATTTTTCGAGGCTATTGAGGTAATGGAGTGCTGCCTTTATCGTTTCTTCGGGAATATGATTATGTCCTGGTTTCGTCTCATACAAAACCTTGACGTCGATCAGTGTCTCCGCTTCTGATACTTGAGTTAACTTAAAAGCAGTCGTGTATGATGTAAATCCATGATCAAGATACCCTCCTTCCAGTAATTCAAGACCGATCTGATACACCGAATCATCATACTCCACAATCTTCTCTAATTGGTGCCTAACTTTTGGCAAATCTAAGACGCATAAAAATCAACAAGTTACTTGTATGTGGTCTAGGGGTGTTCAACTCTGGTTCTTTGACGAAAAATCTAAGAAGAACCGCTAACTACAATCCGTTCGGTTTTAGGGTTTGACAATTTGGATCGATCTTTTATCTTTCAAAATTCTTGGTTTGTATTAATATTTTTAAAATGATAAACAAGATTCATGATTATATATAATCGATATATAATTATATATAAAAGCACAGTTTGGTTTACAGTCACTTATTATTTTCAAACCTAATCATATTGTTAAATCATCAAACCGTGAACTGAACCGTTTGAATCTCAAACTGGCCATACTAACAGACTTGCTTCTGTTTGGATTGTTCAGTCGGTTTCAACGGTATATGAAGTCCCTTCATGGGATTCTTTTTATATGAAAAAAATAAACACAAACCGAACAAGAATTTAATAGTTACCGGGGCAGAATTTGAAGAGCAACATGCTTCCATAGCCGCCGTCTCCTTCAAGCAACTCAACTTCCGCCACAATATCTGGTAGGACCTTGGGTCCGACGTGCCTTATGTCAGTCGACATTGCCTTCCATAAGTCTTTGATCGGCACAGAAACCGTGAGTTGGGCTAGATCTTCCTTCATCTTTTGCCTCTAGATTTTAGTGATAGTTCGGTTTGTAAAAGGAAGTAAGTGAGAAGATATAATAAAATTTAGAAATCTAGAATCTTTTTATATATAAGACAGAAAGAAAGCAGGCCCTTAATAAAATAGTGGAAGCGCTTTTGACTCCCAAACCAACCATTATACTTGTAATATTAGCTTGGATTTTATGAGTGAATAGTAACTAAAGTAGTCCATCAGGCCTTTCACTTTCACGTACAAGTTTAGGTTGAGTTATTTTATCTTACTTTATTTATATTATTTCTGCTTAATATATATACCAGTCTATATGTCCGTGTGACACACGGGTAGAGAAAATAATAATAAAACATGCAAGCAATTAAATTAATTATACATAAAACTTAAAAAAAAATTACAATAGTTATTACAAATCTCTAAGTATTTCTTTGTATACAACATTTGATGTTATATTTGAAAGATTACCATTACTATCTAGTATAACAACTTTTAGGCCGTCTCATCTTGTAACTCTTGATAATGCCACATATAATTGACCATAAGTAAAAACCGGTTCTTTAAAAAACAAACCAACTGTTGATAGTGATTGTCCTTAACTCTTGTTTATGATCATTGCAAAACATACTGCAAGTGAAAATTGACTTCTCTGTAACTTAAAATGACGTCTTTTGTCAATGGGTATCAAAGAAATTCTAGGTTATAGACCCGTGTATTACACGGGGTTGAGTACTAAAAATAATACCATAAAGAAATATGTAAATACTTCTTATAATAAATAATTACATATTACATGTAATAATGTATATGTCAGCTAATTCTATATCTATGCAATACTTTTCAAAACCCAAAGCCAATCAGATATAATCCAATTAAATTGAGAGCACCTTAAAGGGAATTACAACATACTGTTGATACAAAACATATCGAGTAGCAGGAATCCTCGGATCCAAATAATACAGGCCGCAACCACGTCAACATGTGGTTGTGAGACTGGGATTGGAGTATTTAAGAGTTTTCACAGACATCCACCCATCTGCTCCTCACCTATGATCGACAACATACAATCGATTAAGAGAAAACCCAATATTGGCAATATAGAAACTGAACAAATGACAGGTCGATTAAAAGAAACCAAATACCAAAATCTTGTGTGGCGATGGAGACGGAAGAAGAAAAATCGAATTACAAGGAGGTGTTGCTAGAAAAATCGTAAAGTATTTGCATCCAAAATACACAAACGCTGCTACTTAGAGAACCCAACCTTCTTAAAAACTGAGGAATGTCAAAGCTGTTCCAACTTCCAAAAGCATCTTAACCACCAAACTATGTCAAACTCGATGAAAAAAAATCGTACCAAGAAACATATAGTTTTCATATCAACTTGCTCTTTAGAGTAACCACAATGGATATAACAGGAGACATGATGTAAAACTAAATGATAGTGAGTTCTTTCATGAGCCTACCACTTTTAGTAATGTGATTATTTAACATTTCATATATGATGTGACAAATCTTAAAAAAAACACTTTAAAGGGCGCTGAGTACGCTACATTTGACCCAAATCAGAGGTCATCCCAATTTAGACTTGTAAATATTTAATAAATTTTAGCTCATAACATACCATATTCATCAAGAGAAGCATCAAAATAATAGCTTGTAGCAATAAACGGGCCACCATCACTTCGTCCAAAATTAGTCCTTCCATGATACTGTCAAAATACAAAATAGATTCTTCAAAGTAGACTTTACCCACCTCCTCTTTGACAATAAACTCAGTTGCAGAACATGAACCCGAATAGAACCAATTCGAAGCTGGGCTTCTGAGTGAACAAAGCATCCTAACCACCTGTTTCAACCATTGCCCTAAAATACAAATTACAAATCTCTAAATAATTCTTATCAGCACCTTTCAATAAAATACAAAGTACAAACACTTATCAGCATTTTCTTAAAAGCTATTACTAATTAATGTGCTAAATATATTAAAAACAAAGATGAAAATGGTGATGATGAGGAATTAGTGACATCTTGAAACTAACCTGTTGAGTGGATGTTCTAATCTGGAACGGCAGCAATCGATGGTGGTTGCGGCGGCTAGGGGGTTTAGGGTTGAAGAGGAGAAGATGAAGGGGATGGCGGGTGGAGGTGTTCGGTGGGTGAGAGCAGGAAGAAAGGGGATGGGGGATTACCTGAAGATGGTGAAGAGGATCTCGATTGACTGTTTAGTGGAAGATGGCAGTGACCGGCGATGGTGGTTGTGGCAGTAGGGGGCACCATGTTGCAAGCCAAAGGTAAGTCTAGGGTTTGAAATGTCTGGAGAGTGGAAGATGAATGTAGAAGATGAAAGTGGAAGATGAAAGAGATGTATGTTTAAGGGTAGGGTTTGAAATTTGAAATCGGGTAAAGAAAGGAAAACGGGTTGACCCATACGATGAATGCTTTAAAATCACATCAAGTGTCAAATAATGTGTCAAAAGTTGTCACGTGTGTTGAAATGTCTTAAACCATGACAAGTGTACAAAACCTTTCTTTTTTATTATATACTAGGTTAAAATTTCGTGTATTACACGAGTTTAATTAATAAAAGTTTTGTATTTTTAAAAACCCGTGTAATACACGAGTTGAATAAACTGGTATATTACATCGGTTGAACTATTTATAATTAAATAATAAGTATCCGTAATTAGATTTATATTAAACATTTAAAAATAAATTCTTTTAATATCATTATTAAATATGAGAGAGACAGACAACAAAAAAATGATAGAGATGAATCAGAAAATGGTACGTGTCCATAGAATTTTATTTATTAATATAAAGATTATTATTTGATATTATTATTTAATAGGAGAGAGAAATAATCATTTTTTTAAGGTATCATAATTTCTGTTGAAAAGAAGGACGATTATAATAAAGTGGTAGCTAAACGGGCAACAAGTTGCGCTGCAACCCCCTTTTGAATAGCAAAACCGATCCTACTAAAAACAAAGCTTTGGTTCTTAGGAGCCGAACTACTCGTTGAACCCTGTTTAGGAATTTCACTGCCTCCGGTGCTAGGAACCCAAAAATATCAAAAGCAAAAAGGATAAACACGTGTTGGTTCTCTAAACAAGTTTTCTCGTGTTTAGCAACTTTGTCTGATTCCGCCTTTAAAGCAGCATGGCCCGCCACAACCCCATTGTCCCTGAGCCCCACAAGAGAGGACACTCCTGTAAGGTCCACACAAGCGTGTTTCCCCCTGCCCAACCAAACATAAGAATATCAGCCGGCCGTAGAGTATACCTCCCTTCAAGCGGATCTGTCAGAAAGTTCACGGGGGCCTCTTTTTTAGCAGAAATTCCTGCCCGTTTGAGAACATCACAAAGAACATCCCTAACCAAAGCATGCATGTATTTAAACCCGGGTAACTCTTTGCAATGGACCGCATGTTCGCCAAAAGAATCCAAACAAGCCTTGCGGCAAACTGGGCAGGGCTCATCAGTCGGAAACAAGGGGATCATTAGCCGATACTTGAGGATAGCCCGGTACTCCACAGTCGACATGTGCTGTCCCAGTCCTTCAATGGGATAACTGTTAGAAAATCTTGAGCCCGAGGAGCTCGGAGACATTCAAACACCGCTTTTTGGCGAGGTGATAAATCAAACTTTACTCCCAAATTCTGGACGATTCTGCTAAATAAGGCATTTGCCAAAGCATGTTGGGCTTTAGGGGGGCGGTGTCCTTATTAGAGAAACCGCTAAGATTGAAATCAGGAAGGGACATGCACAAGCGATCCATCGCACACCCATAATCAGAGTCTAACCCATCAATATCACAACCCCGAAGAATGTGGTCCTGTAAACTCCAAGATTGTGTCATCGAAGCCACAAATGCATAAGCAGATACATCCTGAGCCGCACATAAACCCAAACCCCCAAAACGGGTTGGAAGCGATGCCAACCTCCATTGAAAATCCCCAAAAAAAGCACAACCACAAACCACGATATCCTCGATCGCACCCCGGAGGCCCTTGTCAAAAATTGAAACAGCTTCCCCTACATACATAGGCTGGCATGTTCTAAGGCCGAATAATAGCTTTGCAACTCACATACACGAGCGGAGAAAAAGGACTCGCATTGAGGGTCCCGCAAACGTGGGAGACAGCTCATCAGTTCCACCGCACAAGAAGCCATTTTCACAGCCAAATTACTGATGAACCCTGCATCTCTGCTAACGGCGCCCCCAAGGAGTTTCACACCCAGCACTGGCCTTCCAATCTCACAAGGGAACAATCCATCTTGTACCTTTACCCCATTGCACGACGGCCAAAAAACTTCCGTTTTCTTGACGTTAAGTTCAAGGCCCAAACAAAGCCCCTCCGACATGATAATAGCTAGGGTTTTAGCCACTTCTTTAGCGTCTCCGATAATCGTACCATCATCTAGGTACCAAGCATGGAAGAGAAGCTTGCAGCAATCCCTAAAGGTGATGAGTAACCAAAGAGTGACACGTGTTCGTCATGGTTTTCTTTTATTATATATTATAGATAAAGATAAGGCAGCAACTATTTACAAGAAACCACTACGTTTTTTTTTCTTTTTTATCATTTGTTATTAATTTAAACTAGGGTTCAAAACCATGTTTCTACTTGCATCGTGAAGAAAAAACACTAACCAAATGAGATTTGATATCTTCAGAGACTTTGAATCACTCTCTATGATGTTTTAATCAAATTTCTGAACATCACATGGCTATGTGAAATACTTCAACAAATTCCTATTTTTATTTTTCATATAATACTACACATTTATGTAAATAAAAATCACAGTCGTGTACTTTTAAACATCCAAAATTTTTAAAACCGCATCTGCCATGACACTACTGTGTAGAAGGTTATATAACCGTGTACTACATATAACCAATTCGAGTTTAAATAAATTCACACCAAAATGTACACCGCATCACAAAACCGTGTTCCATATAAATATACTTCAAAGACTATAAATCTTATAGATACTTGATTCCAATTAGTTCTCATATTTTGTTCATCTTTTCTCCAATTAAAATAATAATCCCAAGATATATATTTTAAAGGTTGCATGATGAATGGTCAGTGACACTAAGCCATTTTTTTACAAGAACCCTACCTAATGTAACTAACTAGTTTGTTACCAACCGCGCTTCGCGGCGGGTTCGAAACATAAATAAAAATAAGCAAATCACGACGATATGACGTTAAAAATAAACACATTTCAGCAGTATATTCGATAGTAACAAAAACGTTAGCTCGTTGTATATGAAAGTGAAGTTATTCGGAAAAAAAGTCACACCGAGACGTAGATAAAAATAAGCACGCCGACGGCGCATTACGGTGGTTCGGTTTAAACGTAGATAAAAAACGTCACAACGGTGTATTTTTAGATAGGCGTCAGGCGGTTTAAAAACGTTTAAAACAGTCGGTTGGTTTAAAAATAATGTTACGAAAATTCACGTCGAAACGTAAAAACAGCCACGTCGCAATGTCAATTTCGAAATTTTATAAAACATCATAGTTCAAGTTGTCAAAGTAAAGCATTTCCTTTTTTTAATTAAAATGGTGCATTGAACGGCGAGTTCGAAATGTAGATACGGATGAGGTTGTAGTACGTGTACGTACGTGAATCACCGGGCCATGGACGCTATTTGTTAATTTTTATGAAAAAATTGTATTTAAATAAAAAGAAAAGGTAGAATAAAAAAATTAAGCTACGCTAATACGGACCACGTTGCGGTGGATAACATAGATAAAATAAAAAGGAGGAACCCCGCAACAGTATATTTAAAAACCAGATGGTTTTAAAAAAACCAAACGGTTTAAAAAAACGTTTAAAACAACTGATTGGTTTAAAAATGACGTTACGAAAATTCACGTCGAAACGTAGATAAAAGTAGATATGTCGCAACGTCATATTCGAAATTGTATAAAACATCATATTTTAAAAGTTGTAAGTGGAAAAAAACTATGAAAAAATTGAAACCTTGAAGCAACTTTTAATAACTCGTACGTTTAACGTTTATGATTCGATAAGTTTTACATTATTACGTTCAACTCCGTTACGAAGTAGAAAATTATTCGAGAAATAAAGTTATTAGAGAAAATGTAAATTAGTAGAAAATTATTCGGGCTAAAGTCGTATATTATAGCTAATATAAGGGTGAAATGAAAAGTTAGAAAAAAAAAACCAAATGGCCACACGTGGACCAATAATGTAGGTTTTACATTATTACGTTCAACTCCGTTATAAAGTAGAAAATTATTCGAGAAATAAAGTTATTAGATAAAATGTAAATTAGTAGAAAATTATTCGGAGTAAAGTCGTATATTATAGCAAATATAAAGGTGAAATGAAAAGTTAGAAAAAAACAAATGGCCACACGTGGACCAATAATGTAGGCAACCATAAATAGTGTCTAACCGACACTTCAAAATGTTTCTTAGTGTAATGTAATGTATTTAAAAATTAATATTATCTTTGCACCAAACAATTAAGTCGGGACAAATTAAGGGGAAACACATTTTACATCTAACTAGTTTTTAACTTTCGCGTTTCAAGGCAGGAGTCTGGTCATTGTTGGTTTGACACGTTTATGCGGATAAAACTTAAATCTAATCGTAGACTCGTTATAGTGTGTGATACCAGTTGCGCCCTCCGTAAAAGCGTATATTATATAGTATAAGGGTTGAAAACGAAAAAAAATTATATCGAAACGTTGACAACAAAAACTAAAAACAGTCGCGCCCTCCGTATTTTGAAAAAAGTTAAGAACGAAAGTTATTAAAGAAAAACGAAATAAATAAAAAATGAAACGGGCTAAAAGCGTATATTATATAGTATAAGGGTTGAAAATAAAAATATTGAAAAAGTAAAAAAAAAAGTAAAAAAGTTTGGTGCCCAAAATGAAAAGAATCAAAACTTTGGCAGAGCTTTTGGTTTTTCATGTTATCAAAGAGTTGAAGAATGGTTTTTTAGTGTTGTTAAAGAGTTGTCGGGACGTTGATAAAAAAACTAAAAATAACCCCGCCCTCCGTAATTTGAAAAAAGTTAACGAACGAATGTTATTAAAGAAAAAACGAAATTAATAAAAAATGAAACGGGCTAAAAGCGTATATTATATAGTAAAAGAGTTGAAAATGAAAATGTTGAAAAAGTAAAAAAAGAAGAAATTTGGTGGCTAAAATGAAAAGAATAAAAACTTTACTATTCCCCAAAGTTTCTTTTTAATCTTAAAATTAATAATTTTTAGTTATATATTTAAGTAATTATAGTATTAAAAAGACACTAATTCAAGTAGTGAATCAAACCTTCCAAGTGACATGTTTTCATTGAGTTTTTTTTTTTTCAAGCTTATCTATACTATCTATATCTATACTACTATATAATACATACTAGCTCTAACCCCGTATGTTACACGGGGTGAAATATTAAAATTATATTAATAAATATCTTAATAATTTTTTTATATAAATTTGATATTGTATTTATAACTTTTTCATTTTGTTACATGTTAAGATTACATGGATGAGGGTAATCAAAACGTCAAAAAATACATTAAAATATATTTCATAAGCTGTGTACTTTTGACAATACATTAAATTACATTTAAAATGAAAGCTTACAATAATTATTTACAAATTTAGAATACTTCATTGTATGTAAAATTTGACGTAGTATTGATAATTTTTTTCATGTTTACCAAAGATTAATAGCTTAAGTTCATCTATATTTTTAACTCTTGATAATGCAATATACAACTGATCATGAATAAACACCGGATCTTTTAATACAAACTAACATTTGAAAGTGATTGCTCTAAAGTTTTATTCATGGTCATTGCAGAAATACAACAATTGTATATTTTTTTTATTTGAAGTTTTAATGAAATTCTTTTGTCTGAATATGTTAACCCAATTATAGAGATAAAATTTCGACAATTAATGTTGCTTCAAAATATAATTTTTACTTATATAACATGATTACCTTGTGATATGACCTAAACACTTCTTGCATTACCTAAACCATTTTTTCATCAATATTTATTAATAGCATAACTGAAACACCGACATTTAAAACTAATTTATGGTTTGATAAACCTGATAATGTAAGTCCGTTTAGAAATATCAAGAGATTATAAACTTTCATCAAAATTATCATCAAGATGCTCTGATTGACGGATACTAATTGTACTTGTATGCGAAAAATCCCGATAAACTTTTAATACTAAATCTCTCATTAAAAAATAAATAAAAAATCACAAATAAAATTTAAATTTCAATAATATATCTTCTTTTAAATTTAAAATTTAAAACTCCAAATTTTAAAAATTAAACTCCTTAATACTTCGACATAATTAAATTTAAAATTCTAAAATTAAATATGAAAATTTTAAAACTAATAAATTAGAATTAAAACTTGTAAACATTTAAAAAAAATCTTTTCATTTAAAAAAAATTAAAGTTTAGAATATCATACACTTTTAAAAATAAATATTTACAAGTTTCTTAATTTTATAAAAAACTAAGTATTAAAACTTATAAATAAAATTTAAAAAATATTTATAAATATAAAATTTAATTAAATAGTACTAATTAAATATTAGTAAACTTTATTCTAACACATATTTATTTAAAATAGAAACGTAGTATTTTTAAATTTTATATGTAAATACAAAAAAATCTTGTTTTTATAATAAAATTTTAAAAAATCATAATAATAAAACTTTAGAAACTCGCATTTTTAAAATCTCTTGTTTTTTAATTCTTAATTTTTTTTTAAATATTAACTTTTGATGATAATTTTTTAAAAAAGTGTGAGTCGATGATAATTTTTGTAATGATAATTCTTAATTTTTTAAAAATATTTACTTTTGATGTTTATTTGAAAAAAAAAAGTTAAATATGGAAGTATTAAATGGATGATATAAATATGGTTTTGGGGGGAAGAAGTTGTGAGATGGAATATGGTGATAACAAGTGGGAAAACTATTTAGTTTTTTATTAGAAGAGAGATTAGAAGGACATGGTTGTAATTTACCAAAAATTTTAAGACACCCAACATAAATTATTATGCACTAGCTTTAATCCCATGTGTTAAATGGGGTGAAACGTTAACATTATATTGATAACTATCTTAACACTTTTTTTATACAAATATGATATTGTATAGGTAACATTTTCATTTTGTTAAATGTTAAGATTATATTGATGATAGTAATGAAAATACATTTCATAAGTAATGTATTTTTATAATATATTAAATTACATGTAAAATGAACCCCTACAATGATGATTTACAAATTTAAAAATACTTCATTGTATACAACATTTGACGTGATATTGGTAACATTTCAATGTTTAACAACCACTAATGCAACAAAGAATATAATTAAATTGGTTACTGAAACCACAAAATAGCCAAAACCGTTCAAAAAATATGGGACGAACGGTGTGAGCCTGATTGAAACCAGTAGTGAGTCAAAGAAATCGAAGATAATTAAATTGGTTAATGATTTACTTGCATACGTTGTTTCTCCATTTTATTAGTTAAATTAACCTTGATGTTGTAACATATTTACAAATGTTTAAGTTGTAATTAAATTTAAGTATCAAACTTAAGTTATTTTTTTTTTAATCTCGTATTTTATACGAAAAATCTCGCTAAACCTTTAATAATTAATATCTCATTTAAAATAAAATAAAATTTAAATTTCAACAATATATCGTCTTTTAAATTAAAAAATTTAAACTCCAAAATTTAAAAATCGCACTCCTTAGTATACTGACACAATTTAAATTTAAAATTACAAAATTAAATATGAAAAAAATTAAAATAATAAATTAGAATTGAAGACAAACATATTTTTTTGAAAAAAAAATCTCATCGTTTAATAAAAAATTAATTTTAAAATATAATACAATTTTAAAAATAAATATTTATAAGTTTCTTAATTTGAATTAAAAACTAACTATTAAAATTTTAAAATCAAAATAAAAAGTTTATTTATAATTATTAAACCTAATTAAAAAACTACTAATTAAATATTAGTAAACTTTATTTTAACACATATTTATTCAAATACAAAAGTAGTCTTTTTTAAATCTTCTATTTTTTAATTCTTAATTTTTTTTAATATTCAGTTTTGATGATAATTTAAAAATAAATTTATGTTAATGGTAATAATAATGATTTAATTTGGTAAAATGTTTATTTATGAAAATTTTTGAAAAAGTTAAGCAAAATATAGAAAAATTGAATAGTGGATTTAAATGTGGTTTTGGGGTGAAAAAAGTTGTAAGGATGAATATGATAATGATAAGTGGCAAAAGATTTAGTTTTTTTATTAGAATAGGGATAAGATATACTTTATCAATGCATAAAATATGATCATTTACCATTGTAAGGCCCCTTTCCCGGGTAACCTCACTTGTTGGATTTACTCATAAACATAGTCATTGATCACTGAACTTTTAATTAAAAACATTCAAACACAGCGGAAGCATACATCATTCAATAACATAACATAGCAGCGGAAGTCTTATCATTAAACATAACATTGTCTTAACATAAATAAAAGTGGGATGTCAGTCTCGTGCCGGGTAACCTTCACGCCTTCGCACGACCCTTCCTTTCTGTACCTGAAATGTATACTAAAAGTCAGCTAACGCTGGTGAGTTCTAGTTTAAAGACAATCATACATAATATTTACCTTATCATGAATATAATGTATATATATATATATATATTCATACTTTTAAATATTCTTTATTTTACTGTTCTCACATAACATTCATTGAGGGTATATACATATGTACATACATACTTTCTTTTTGAGAGAACACTTATTGGCCACAATCTTAAGGGAGATCAACCCGTCATACTTGTCGCGAATGTCACAAAGACATCGCTGTCAGAACTACCGTCGTAGCCCATTTCATTACCGTCCGGCTCTAGAAAACCGTCCGTCATTCATTAATCCGTCCGGCAACCTTTGTCCGTCCGCTCTTTACCGTCCTACCGTCATAGTCCGTCATTTTGTCTGTCTGCCCTAGGGCATCTGTTTCCCACGCGACCATTATGTATGCAACCGTTCTACATTAGTTAAGGCATGTGCTTCGACCGTCCATTAATACCTTTTCATACGTCCTAGCTTGCGAAGGAACATTTTTGTCCCGGTTGCAAAGTAGTCACGTGGTCGTCCGTCTACCGAAGTAGCCGTTGTCATAGAAGGGTTTATAACGTTTACATTCATTCATAGCATGCAATATATATGTAATATAAAGCAAGATTTCATTCTTTTACGTTATGTCCTTCTTTCATTCATTCTTTAAAATCATACGCTTCTTTCTTTATTCATAATTCATTTTCATATATAAGTATTTATATATATATATATATACGTATGATCACATTGACATTTATAACATTTAATCATTTAGTGTATACACTTCAGCCCCAAAACATTTAAAATGATTTGCACATAACATAGAAGGGGGCACATAGAACTCACCTGATGAGTAGTTTCTGTAATACACTAAGCTGGCTACTGAGCTTCACTAATGTCACTCACGATCTGTATAATAAAGTCATACACATAAGGTGGTGCTCCTAGATGACACTAGACATTACTATGCTTGAACATAGTAGTTTCGATTGATTAGCTTATATCGAAACTTGGTAGTTTCGATAGGTTGTTTCTGTCGAAACTTGGTAGTTTCGATAGGTAGTTTCGATAAGTAACTTATGTATTATCTTAGCTTCGGATCGGGGGCTCGTATCGAAACTATGGTAGTTTCGATTGGGTCTGCATATATCGAAACTGGGTAGTTTCGATAGGTCTGCACATATCGAAACTAAGTAGTTTCGATGGGTCTGCACATATCGAAACTAAGTAGTTTCAATGGGTCTGCACTTATCGCCTTCCCCAAAAATCCGAATGTTCTGCATGCGAATCTGATCATGTCGATATCTAAATTTTCTTTGATCAAAACGTTCGTTTTTCATTCTAGATGCTATACCTAAGTTCACTTTCAAGTTTCATCCGCAAAATCGTTATCTTTTAGCCAAAACCCGAAAATCCTATAAAGTCATAAAAACTCAGATTATGTTCGAACGCTTACCTGGATTGGATTTCTGATTCGGAGAAGATGGTCACGAGCACAGCTGTAACGTGCTCCTCCAATCTCGTGACGATCCGTCGATTTTCTCTCTCTAGACCCGAGCTCTCCTTTCTCTCTCTAGAAGCTGCGTGAGTGTGGAATGAGCAGGGAAGAGGACTGCCTTGCCTTATATATATACCTGGGCTTCCCTCGGCCCATTGAAGCCGAGCCCAAGCTCGCTCCCTTTTGTTTAAATATTCTGACTAAATCACCGGTCTCGCTATATTTATTCGTTTTATTATTTTTGGGATGTTACATGTCTACCCTCCTTAAAGAGGTTTCGTCCTCGAAACTGTTCATACGTTAAACAATTGAGGGTATAGTCCCCTCATCTCGTCTTCTTTTTCCCACGTAGCTTCCGACCCTTTTCTGTGCTTCCATTGTATCTTGACTAACGGTATCGACTTATTGCGTAGTCGTTTCTCAGCTCGGTCAAGGATGGCTATTGGTTCCTCGACATAATTCAGACTGTTGTCCACCTCGATCTCATCGTAAGATATGTGGGCTGTGTCGTCAGCTAGGCATTTGCGTAAGTGTGACACGTGGAACGTAGGGTGTATTCCACTAAGCTCAACGGGTAGGTCGAGTCTGTAAGCAACTTGACCCACTCTCGCTAGAATCTTGAAAGGTCCGACAAACCTTGGACTTAGTTTGCCACGCTTTCTGAATCGGATGATTCCTTTCCATGGTGATACCTTTAACAGTACCATATCCCCTACTTGAAACTCTAACTCCCTTCTTCTCTTATCTGCATAGGATTTCTGTCTGTCTTTTACGGCTTTCATTCGAGCCTTGATTTGATCAAATTTCTCGGAAGTAGCTTTGACCACTTCGAGACTTGCAAAATCCTTCTGCCCAATTTCCCCCCAACAAACCGGGGTTCTGCATCTCCTCCCATACAACATCTCAAACGGCGGCATGCCAATAGTTGAGTGATAGCTGTTGTTATATGAAAATTCTGCCAATGGTAGATGGCTGTCCCAGCTCCCACCAAAGTCAATGATACAGGCCCGGAGCATGTCTTCCAAGGTCTGAATGGTTCTTTCGGATTGACCATCGGTCTGAGGGTGGTAAGCGGTGCTGATGTTCAATCTAGTGCCCATCGCTTCATTGAATTTCTTCCAAAACCTTGACGTGAATCTAGTATCCCTGTCAGACACAATCGACAGCGGCATACCATGTCTGCTCACAATTTCCTTGATAAAAATTTCTGCTAGTCTTTCTGATGAAGAAGTCTCACGTATTGGCAAGAAGTGAGCACTTTTCGTCAAGCGGTCGACGATCACCCAAATGGTATCATTGCCTTTAGCTGTTCGCGGTAGCTTGGTAATGAAGTCCATCGTGATCTCCTCCCACTTCCATTTTGGTATTGGTAAGGGTTGCATTTTACCACATGGTTTCTGGTGCTCGGCCTTAACTAGAGAACATGTTAGGCACTTTCTCACGTATTTTGTCACATCATTCTTCATGTCAGGCCACCAGTATTCTTTCTTCAAGTCTTGATACATTTTGTTTGTCCCGGGGTGGATAGAATAGCGAGACTTATGGGCCTCATCAAGTATTTTGGCTCTAAGCTCGCCAATCTTAGGTATCCACATCCGGCCAAACCTAGTTCGTACTCCGTATGCATTTGTATCTAAGTTCCCTTGTTGTCCTACTATTCTTTCCCGTTTCACATTTCTTTCTAACAATGCTTCATCTTGTGCCTTTGATATTTCACCCATCAAGTCTGGTGTTATATTCAACTGACACGCTTTGATCCGGATAGGTGCCGATTCTTCCTTCCTACTTAAAGCGTCAGCCACTACGTTTGCCTTGCCTGGATGGTACAATATCTCACAGTCATAGTCTTTCAGTAGCTCTAACCATCTCCTTTGTCTCATGTTTAATTCCTTTTGTTCGAAAAAGTACCTCAGGCTTTTGTGATCGGAGTAAATGGTGCATTTAACTCCATACAGATAGTGTCTCCATATTTTCAACGCGAAAACTACTGCTGCTAATTCTAGATCGTGTGTTGGGTAGTTAACCTCGTGAATCTTTAGTTGTCGCGATGCATAAGCAATTACCTTTCCTCGTTGCATGAGTACACACCCTAAACCCTGCCCTGAAGCGTCAGAGTAGACTACCAAGTCTTCATTTCCCTCAGGTAGTGTTAAGACGGGAGCTTGAGTTAACCGTGTCTTAAGTTCCTCAAACGCGTTGTTTTGGGTTGGACCCCATTCATACTTTACTTCCTTCCGTGTCAGTTTGGTTAGCGGCGAGGCAATTCTTGAGAAATCTTGAATTAACCTTCGATAGTAGCCTGCCAATCCTAGAAAGCTTCGTATCTCTGTTGGTGTCTTTGGGATGTTCCATTCCTTTACTGTCTCGATCTTAGCAGGATCCACCATGATGCCGTTTGGGTTTATTACATGACCTAGGAATTGGACTTCCCTAAGCCAGAACGCGCATTTGGAGAATTTTGCGTACAACTTTTCCTGCTTTAGCACCTCCAGAACCTCTCTTAGGTGACAGTGGTGATCACCCTCTCTTTTTGAATACACCAGTATATCATCTATAAAGACTATCACCGATCGATCCAACATCGGCCGGCATACTCTATTCATCAAGTCCATAAAAGCTGCTGGTGCGTTGGTCAACCCGAATGACATCACTAAAAACTCGTAATGCCCGTAACGCGTACGAAACGCGGTCTTTGGTACATCTTCTTCTCTCACCTTCAAGTGGTGATAACCCGACCTAAGATCGATCTTTGAAAACCAACTTGCACCTTGCAGTTGATCAAAGAGATCGTCTATTCTAGGCAATGGGTATTTGTTCTTTACTGTCCTCTTGTTCAATTAACGGTAGTCAATGCACATGCGCATGCTGCCGTCTTTCTTCTTTACGAATAGTACCGGAGCGCCCCATGGTGAAATGCTCGGTCTAATAAATCCTTTTTCTGTTAATTCCTGTAGTTGAGACATCAATTCTTTCATTTCTGACGGAGTAAATGGTAAGGGGCTTTGGCAACGGGCTCAGCTCCTGGCAGTAAGTCAATCTGAAATTCTATTTCCCGATCGGGTGGCAACCCAGGTAGATCCTCAGGGAATACTTCCGGAAAGCTGCACACCACGGGTACATCCTTGAGTTCTTTCGTTTTCATTCTATCGTCAATAACATATGCCAGATAAGCTTCGCAACCGCGCCTCATGTAACTTTCGGCCTTCATCATCGAGATGACGTTCGGCATCGTGCAATTCCAATCCCCATAAACCGTAATTAGACTACCGTTAGGAGCTTTGAGGTGTATCCTCTTACATTTACATATGATCTGAGCTTCGTTGGCAGCTAGCCAATCCATGCCCAATACTATATCGAACCCTCCTAAGGTGAGAAGAAACAATCTAGAAGGAAACTTATGTCCCTCTATTTCTATGACGCAATCCTCTGTTACTTGGAATACTGTCGAATTTTTACCAACGGCAGTTTGTACGCTAAAGGCCTTTACTATGGTGTTGATAGTGCAATCCAGTTTACGACTAAATGCATTTGATATGAAGCTTTTACTAGCACCAGAATCAAATAAAATAGCAGCACGCTCATCATTAACTAGAAACGTACCTGACACGACATCAGGATTTCCCCTTGCTTCTTCCTCAGTTAAGGCATAGGCCCGAGTCCTAGCCTGCGGCTGTTCCTTTTCCCTCTCTTTTCCCGAACCAGATTGGCCGGCCTTCCTGCAGTTCTTTGTCAGATGTCCAAACAATCCACATACTTGACATTTGACGTCCTTCAAACAATCTCGGGAGTAGTGCCCCGGTCTCCCGCACTTATAACACACGGTGGTGCCGATTTGACACTCGCCCAGATGTTGCTTTCCACATCTCTTGCATGTTTCATATCCGTCCATCCTTGGTTTCTTAATTTCAGCTGTTTCTTTCCCTTTTTCGATGCCTCTAAACGGGTTCTCCCACTTTCTCTTTTGTGTCTCAGGTGCCGGGTCTTCATTGGCATAATCGTCGTAGACGATTCCAGACAAGTTGACTACCGACTCGAAGGTCAAGGGTAGGTTGGCTTTTACATGGACACGGACCCTTTGCGGCAGACCCTTGACATAGTATTTGATCATACGTTCTTCGGTTTCCACCAAGTGTGGTACCAGTTGGGCCAGCTCGTTGAATCTTGAAGTATACTGGCGATGAGTCTTGTTGCCAGCCTTAAAGTTTAGGAGCTCGTTCTCCACACGATCAATCTCATTCTGTGGGCAGAACTTTTGGATTACGAGCTTCTTCAGGTCTTCCCATGTTATTCTGGCAATATCATTTGGCGACTTTGTTCTTTGAATGTTTCTCCACCAACCTAGTGCTTCATTGGTGAAAGAATGAGCAACATATTTAACCGCCTGGTCCGGTCGGCACTCGCTGATGTTGATTACAGCGTTCATCCTCTCAATCCATTCAAAAGTAGCCACCGAATCCTTGGTTCCATCAAACTTAGGTGGGTCTCCGTCCTTGAAACCTTTGTAAGTACACCCACGATTGCTTGATGCCACTTTTACTTCATCCCCGTCACTGTCATAAATTTTCTCTTCATTGTTCCCTTCATCCTCTTCTTTGCTTTTCTTTAGTGCCTCAGATAATAGGTCAGGCAATATGTTCTTCAGAGTAAGTACAACCTCGCGGGCAATAGCATCCCTAACCTCGGGTTCCAACTGTATAGGCCCTTGATTGCCGTCCCCAGTTGGGGTCACATTAGTTTCGTGCACACTCTCAGTGTGTTCTGCGTGCACACTCTCTTCCTCTTCACTTCTTCGATTCAATGGAGGTCTACCCACTCGGCCAGTGCGACCGCCTCGGCGTCCAGTTCTTCCTCCTCCAGCCATAGTTCCTAGTTTTCCTGATGGTCATAAAGGGAATACATCAATGTCATTCTCTCAGATCATAGTCTTGAAACAGTACGAACAAGGTAAATTTTTAATTACAGTGACCGGTTTGTGATTAGAAATTTACATTGCTTTTCGGGTTCCAAACTCTTCAAATTGGTCATGACATTGACATCTATTGGTTCTAGGTTTGAGTATCTATTCTTATCCAAGTGTATTAACCTTAGTACTTACTTACTGTGCTGGCGTTGGCGTTGGTTACCCATGACTGACATCCGTGCGTTGGTCCCATAATCAGTTTGAGTCCAGACATTTAGGGATGTCTGAATCTCTCAAACTATTGCTCTGATACCAACTTGTAAAGCCCTTTTCCCGGGTAACCTCACTTGTTGGATTTACTCATAAACATAGTCATTGATCACTGAACTTTTAATTAAAAACATTCAAACACAGCGGAAGCATACATCATTCAATAACATAACATAGCAGCGGAAGTCTTATCATTAAACATAACATTGTCTTAACATAAATAAAAGTGGGATGTCAGTCTCGTGCCGGGTAACCTTCACGCCTTCGCACGACCCTTCCTTTCTGTACCTGAAATGTATACTAAAAGTCAGCTAACGCTGGTGAGTTCTAGTTTAAAGACAATCATACATAATATTTACCTTATCATGAATATAATGTATATATATATATATATATTCATACTTTTAAATATTCTTTATTTTACTGTTCTCACATAACATTCATTGAGGGTATATACATATGTACATACATACTTTCTTTTTGAGAGAACACTTATTGGCCACAATCTTAAGGGAGATCAACCCGTCATACTTGTCGCGAATGTCACAAAGACATCGCTGTCAGAACTACCGTCGTAGCCCATTTCATTACCGTCCGGCTCTAGAAAACCGTCCGTCATTCATTAATCCGTCCGGCAACCTTTGTCCGTCCGCTCTTTACCGTCCTACCGTCATAGTCCGTCATTTTGTCCGTCTGCCCTAGGGCATCTGTTTCCCACGCGACCATTATGTATGCAACCGTTCTACATTAGTTAAGGCATGTGCTTCGACCGTCCATTAATACCTTTTCATACGTCCTAGCTTGCGAAGGAACATTTTTGTCCCGGTTGCAAAGTAGTCACGTGGTCGTCCGTCTACCGAAGTAGCCGTTGTCATAGAAGGGTTTATAACGTTTACATTCATTCATAGCATGCAATATATATGTAATATAAAGCAAGATTTCATTCTTTTACGTTATGTCCTTCTTTCATTCATTCTTTAAAATCATACGCTTCTTTCTTTATTCATAATTCATTTTCATATATAAGTATTTATATATATATATATATACGTATGATCACATTGACATTTATAACATTTAATCATTTAGTGTATACACTTCAGCCCCAAAACATTTAAAATGATTTGCACATAACATAGAAGGGGGCACATAGAACTCACCTGATGAGTAGTTTCTGTAATACACTAAGCTGGCTACTGAGCTTCACTAATGTCACTCACGATCTGTATAATAAAGTCATACACATAAGGTGGTGCTCCTAGATGACACTAGACATTACTATGCTTGAACATAGTAGTTTCGATTGATTAGCTTATATCGAAACTTGGTAGTTTCGATAGGTTGTTTCTGTCGAAACTTGGTAGTTTCGATAGGTAGTTTCGATAAGTAACTTATGTATTATCTTAGCTTCGGATCGGGGGCTCGTATCGAAACTATGGTAGTTTCGATTGGGTCTGCATATATCGAAACTGGGTAGTTTCGATAGGTCTGCACATATCGAAACTAAGTAGTTTCGATGGGTCTGCACATATCGAAACTAAGTAGTTTCAATGGGTCTGCACTTATCGCCTTCCCCAAAAATCCGAATGTTCTGCATGCGAATCTGATCATGTCGATATCTAAATTTTCTTTGATCAAAACGTTCGTTTTTCATTCTAGATGCTATACCTAAGTTCACTTTCAAGTTTCATCCGCAAAATCGTTATCTTTTAGCCAAAACCCGAAAATCCTATAAAGTCATAAAAACTCAGATTATGTTCGAACGCTTACCTGGATTGGATTTCTGATTCGGAGAAGATGGTCACGAGCACAGCTGTAACGTGCTCCTCCAATCTCGTGACGATCCGTCGATTTTCTCTCTCTAGACCCGAGCTCTCCTTTCTCTCTCTAGAAGCTGCGTGAGTGTGGAATGAGCAGGGAAGAGGACTGCCTTGCCTTATATATATACCTGGGCTTCCCTCGGCCCATTGAAGCCGAGCCCAAGCTCGCTCCCTTTTGTTTAAATATTCTGACTAAATCACCGGTCTCGCTATATTTATTCGTTTTATTATTTTTGGGATGTTACATGTCTACCCTCCTTAAAGAGGTTTCGTCCTCGAAACTGTTCATACGTTAAACAATTGAGGGTATAGTCCCCTCATCTCGTCTTCTTTTTCCCACGTAGCTTCCGACCCTTTTCTGTGCTTCCATTGTATCTTGACTAACGGTATCGACTTATTGCGTAGTCGTTTCTCAGCTCGGTCAAGGATGGCTATTGGTTCCTCGACATAATTCAGACTGTTGTCCACCTCGATCTCATCGTAAGATATGTGGGCTGTGTCGTCAGCTAGGCATTTGCGTAAGTGTGACACGTGGAACGTAGGGTGTATTCCACTAAGCTCAACGGGTAGGTCGAGTCTGTAAGCAACTTGACCCACTCTCGCTAGAATCTTGAAAGGTCCGACAAACCTTGGACTTAGTTTGCCACGCTTTCTGAATCGGATGATTCCTTTCCATGGTGATACCTTTAACAGTACCATATCCCCTACTTGAAACTCTAACTCCCTTCTTCTCTTATCTGCATAGGATTTCTGTCTGTCTTTTACGGCTTTCATTCGAGCCTTGATTTGATCAAATTTCTCGGAAGTAGCTTTGACCACTTCGAGACTTGCAAAATCCTTCTGCCCAATTTCCCCCCAACAAACCGGGGTTCTGCATCTCCTCCCATACAACATCTCAAACGGCGGCATGCCAATAGTTGAGTGATAGCTGTTGTTATATGAAAATTCTGCCAATGGTAGATGGCTGTCCCAGCTCCCACCAAAGTCAATGATACAGGCCCGGAGCATGTCTTCCAAGGTCTGAATGGTTCTTTCGGATTGACCATCGGTCTGAGGGTGGTAAGCGGTGCTGATGTTCAATCTAGTGCCCATCGCTTCATTGAATTTCTTCCAAAACCTTGACGTGAATCTAGTATCCCTGTCAGACACAATCGACAGCGGCATACCATGTCTGCTCACAATTTCCTTGATAAAAATTTCTGCTAGTCTTTCTGATGAAGAAGTCTCACGTATTGGCAAGAAGTGAGCACTTTTCGTCAAGCGGTCGACGATCACCCAAATGGTATCATTGCCTTTAGCTGTTCGCGGTAGCTTGGTAATGAAGTCCATCGTGATCTCCTCCCACTTCCATTTTGGTATTGGTAAGGGTTGCATTTTACCACATGGTTTCTGGTGCTCGGCCTTAACTAGAGAACATGTTAGGCACTTTCTCACGTATTTTGTCACATCATTCTTCATGTCAGGCCACCAGTATTCTTTCTTCAAGTCTTGATACATTTTGTTTGTCCCGGGGTGGATAGAATAGCGAGACTTATGGGCCTCATCAAGTATTTTGGCTCTAAGCTCGCCAATCTTAGGTATCCACATCCGGCCAAACCTAGTTCGTACTCCGTATGCATTTGTATCTAAGTTCCCTTGTTGTCCTACTATTCTTTCCCGTTTCACATTTCTTTCTAACAATGCTTCATCTTGTGCCTTTGATATTTCACCCATCAAGTCTGGTGTTATAATCAACTGACACGCTTTGATCCGGATAGGTGCCGATTCTTCCTTCCTACTTAAAGCGTCAGCCACTACGTTTGCCTTGCCTGGATGGTACAATATCTCACAGTCATAGTCTTTCAGTAGCTCTAACCATCTCCTTTGTCTCATGTTTAATTCCTTTTGTTCGAAAAAGTACCTCAGGCTTTTGTGATCGGAGTAAATGGTGCATTTAACTCCATACAGATAGTGTCTCCATATTTTCAACGCGAAAACTACTGCTGCTAATTCTAGATCGTGTGTTGGGTAGTTAACCTCGTGAATCTTTAGTTGTCGCGATGCATAAGCAATTACCTTTCCTCGTTGCATGAGTACGCACCCTAAACCCTGCCCTGAAGCGTCAGAGTAGACTACCAAGTCTTCATTTCCCTCAGGTAGTGTTAAGACGGGAGCTTGAGTTAACCGTGTCTTAAGTTCCTCAAACGCGTTGTTTTGGGTTGGACCCCATTCATACTTTACTTCCTTCCGTGTCAGTTTGGTTAGCGGCGAGGCAATTCTTGAGAAATCTTGAATTAACCTTCGATAGTAGCCTGCCAATCCTAGAAAGCTTCGTATCTCTGTTGGTGTCTTTGGGATGTTCCATTCCTTTACTGTCTCGATCTTAGCAGGATCCACCATGATGCCGTTTGGGTTTATTACATGACCTAGGAATTGGACTTCCCTAAGCCAGAACGCGCATTTGGAGAATTTTGCGTACAACTTTTCCTGCTTTAGCACCTCCAGAACCTCTCTTAGGTGACAGTGGTGATCACCCTCTCTTTTTGAATACACCAGTATGTCATCTATAAAGACTATCACCGATCGATCCAACATCGGCCGACATACTCTATTCATCAAGTCCATAAAAGCCGCTGGTGCGTTGGTCAACCCGAATGACATCACTAAAAACTCGTAATGCCCGTAACGCGTACAAAACGCGGTCTTTGGTACATCTTCTTCTCTCACCTTCAACTGGTGATAACCCGACCTAAGATCGATCTTTGAAAACCAACTTGCACCTTGCAGTTGATCAAAGAGATCGTCTATTCTAGGCAATGGGTATTTGTTCTTTACTGTCCTCTTGTTCAATTAACGGTAGTCAATGCACATGCGCATGCTGCCGTCTTTCTTCTTTACGAATAGTACCGGAGCGCCCCATGGTGAAATGCTCGGTCTAATAAATCCTTTTTCTGTTAATTCCTGTAGTTGAGACATCAATTCTTTCATTTCTGACGGAGTAAATGGTAAGGGGCTTTGGCAACGGGCTCAGCTCCTGGCAGTAAGTCAATCTGAAATTCTATTTCCCGATCGGGTGGCAACCCAGGTAGATCCTCAGGGAATACTTCCGGAAAGCTGCACACCACGGGTACATCCTTGAGTTCTTTCGTTTTCATTCTATCGTCAATAACATATGCCAGATAAGCTTCGCAACCGCGCCTCATGTAACTTTCGGCCTTCATCATCGAGATGACGTTCGGCATCGTGCAATTCCAATCCCCATAAACCGTAATTAGACTACCGTTAGGAGCTTTGAGGTGTATCCTCTTACATTTACATATGATCTGAGCTTCGTTGGCAGCTAGCCAATCCATGCCCAATACTATATCGAACCCTCCTAAGGTGAGAAGAAACAATCTAGAAGGAAACTTATGTCCCTCTATTTCTATGACGCAATCCTCTGTTACTTGGAATACTGTCGAATTTTTACCAACGGCAGTTTGTACGCTAAAGGCCTTTACTATGGTGTTGATAGTGCAATCCAGTTTACGACTAAATGCATTTGATATGAAGCTTTTACTAGCACCAGAATCAAATAAAATAGCAGCACGCTCATCATTAACTAGAAACGTACCTGACACGACATCAGGATTTCCCCTTGCTTCTTCCTCAGTTAAGGCATAGGCCCGAGTCCTAGCCTGCGGCTGTTCCTTTTCCCTCTCTTTTCCCGAACCAGATTGGCCGGCCTTCCTGCAGTTCTTTGTCAGATGTCCAAACAATCCACATACTTGACATTTGACGTCCTTCAAACAATCTCGGGAGTAGTGCCCCGGTCTCCCGCACTTATAACACACGGTGGTGCCGATTTGACACTCGCCCAGATGTTGCTTTCCACATCTCTTGCATGTTTCATATCCGTCCATCCTTGGTTTCTTAATTTCAGCTGTTTCTTTCCCTTTTTCGATGCCTCTAAACGGGTTCTCCCACTTTCTCTTTTGTGTCTCAGGTGCCGGGTCTTCATTGGCATAATCGTCGTAGACGATTCCAGACAAGTTGACTACCGACTCGAAGGTCAAGGGTAGGTTGGCTTTTACATGGACACGGACCCTTTGCGGCAGACCCTTGACATAGTATTTGATCATACGTTCTTCGGTTTCCACCAAGTGTGGTACCAGTTGGGCCAGCTCGTTGAATCTTGAAGTATACTGGCGATGAGTCTTGTTGCCAGCCTTAAAGTTTAGGAACTCGTTCTCCACACGATCAATCTCATTCTGTGGGCAGAACTTTTGGATTACGAGCTTCTTCAGGTCTTGCCATGTCATTCTGGCAATATCATTTGGCGACTTTGTTCTTTGAATGTTTCTCCACCAACCTAGTGCTTCATTAGTGAAAGAATGAGCAACATATTTAACCGCCTGGTCCGGTCGGCACTCGCTGATGTTGATTACAGCGTTCATCCTCTCAATCCATTCAAAAGTAGCCACCGAATCCTTGGTTCCATCAAACTTAGGTGGGTCTCCGTCCTTGAAACCTTTGTAAGTACACCCACGATTGCTTGATGCCACTTTTACTTCATCCCCGTCACTGTCATAAATTTTCTCTTCATTGTTCCCTTCATCCTCTTCTTTGCTTTTCTTTAGTGCCTCAGATAATAGGTCAGGCAATATGTTCTTCAGAGTAAGTACAACCTCGCGGGCAATAGCATCCCTAACCTCGGGTTCCAACTGTATAGGCCCTTGATTGCCGTCCCCAGTTGGGGTCACATTAGTTTCGTGCACACTCTCAGTGTGTTCTGCGTGCACACTCTCTTCCTCTTCACTTCTTCGATTCAATGGAGGTCTACCCACTCGGCCAGTGCGACCGCCTCGGCGTCCAGTTCTTCCTCCTCCAGCCATAGTTCCTAGTTTTCCTGATGGTCATAAAGGGAATACATCAATGTCATTCTCTCAGATCATAGTCTTGAAACAGTACGAACAAGGTAAATTTTTAATTACAGTGACCGGTTTGTGATTAGAAATTTACATTGCTTTTCGGGTTCCAAACTCTTCAAATTGGTCATGACATTGACATCTATTGGTTCTAGGTTTGAGTATCTATTCTTATCCAAGTGTATTAACCTTAGTACTTACTTACTGTGCTGGCGTTGGCGTTGGTTACCCATGACTGACATCCGTGCGTTGGTCCCATAATCAGTTTGAGTCCAGACATTTAGGGATGTCTGAATCTCTCAAACTATTGCTCTGATACCAACTTGTAAAGCCCTTTTCCCGGGTAACCTCACTTGTTGGATTTACTCATAAACATAGTCATTGATCACTGAACTTTTAATTAAAAACATTCAAACACAGCGGAAGCATACATCATTCAATAACATAACATAGCAGCGGAAGTCTTATCATTAAACATAACATTGTCTTAACATAAATAAAAGTGGGATGTCAGTCTCGTGCCGGGTAACCTTCACGCCTTCGCACGACCCTTCCTTTCTGTACCTGAAATGTATACTAAAAGTCAGCTAACGCTGGTGAGTTCTAGTTTAAAGACAATCATACATAATATTTACCTTATCATGAATATAATGTATATATATATATATATATTCATACTTTTAAATATTCTTTATTTTACTGTTCTCACATAACATTCATTGAGGGTATATACATATGTACATACATACTTTCTTTTTGAGAGAACACTTATTGGCCACAATCTTAAGGGAGATCAACCCGTCATACTTGTCGCGAATGTCACAAAGACATCGCTGTCAGAACTACCGTCGTAGCCCATTTCATTACCGTCCGGCTCTAGAAAACCGTCCGTCATTCATTAATCCGTCCGGCAACCTTTGTCCGTCCGCTCTTTACCGTCCTACCGTCATAGTCCGTCATTTTGTCCGTCTGCCCTAGGGCATCTGTTTCCCACGCGACCATTATGTATGCAACCGTTCTACATTAGTTAAGGCATGTGCTTCGACCGTCCATTAATACCTTTTCATACGTCCTAGCTTGAGAAGGAACATTTTTGTCTCGGTTGCAAAGTAGTCACGTGGTCGTCCGTCTACCGAAGTAGCCGTTGTCATAGAAGGGTTTATAACGTTTACATTCATTCATAGCATGCAATATATATGTAATATAAAGCAAGATTTCATTCTTTTACGTTATGTCCTTCTTTCATTCATTCTTTAAAATCATACGCTTCTTTCTTTATTCATAATTCATTTTCATATATAAGTATTTATATATATATATATACGTATGATCACATTGACATTTATAACATTTAATCATTTAGTGTATACACTTCAGCCCCAAAACATTTAAAATGATTTGCACATAACATAGAAGGGGGCACATAGAACTCACCTGATGAGTAGTTTCTGTAATACACTAAGCTGGCTACTGAGCTTCACTAATGTCACTCACGATCTGTATAATAAAGTCATACACATAAGGTGGTGCTCCTAGATGACACTAGACATTACTATGCTTGAACATAGTAGTTTCGATTGATTAGCTTATATCGAAACTTGGTAGTTTCGATAGGTTGTTTCTGTCGAAACTTGGTAGTTTCGATAGGTAGTTTCGATAAGTAACTTATGTATTATCTTAGCTTCTGATCGAGGGCTCATATCGAAACTATGGTAGTTTCGATTGGGTCTGCATATATCAAAACTGGGCAGTTTCGATAGGTCTGCACATATCGAAACTAAGTAGTTTCGATGGGTCTGCACATATCGAAACTAAGTAGTTTCGATGGGTCTGCACATATCGAAACTAAGTAGTTTCGATGGGTCTGCACTTATCGCCTTCCCCAAAAATCCGAATGTTCTGCATGCGAATCTGATCATGTCGATATCTAAATTTTCTTTGATCAAAACGTTCGTTTTTCATTCTAGATGCTATACCTAAGTTCACTTTCAAGTTTCATCCGCAAAATCGTTATCTTTTAGCCAAAACCCGAAAATCCTATAAAGTCATAAAAACTCAGATTATGTTCGAACGCTTACCTGGATTGGATTTCTGATTCGGAGAAGATGGTCACGAGCACAGCTGTAACGTGCTCCTCCAATCTCGTGACGATCCGTCGATTTTCTCTCTCTAGACCCGAGCTCTTCTTTCTCTCTCTAGAAGCTGCGTGAGTGTGGAATGAGCAGGGAAGAGGGCTGCCTTGCCTTATATATATACCTGGGCTTCCCTCGGCCCATTGAAGCCGAGCCCAAGCTCGCTCCCTTTTGTTTAAATATTCTGACTAAATCACCGGTCTCGCTATATTTATTCGTTTTATTATTTTTGGGATGCTACATGTCTACCCTCCTTAAAGAGGTTTCGTCCTCGAAACTGTTCATACGTTAAACAATTGAGGGTATAGTCCCCTCATCTCGTCTTCTTTTTCCCACGTAGCTTCCGACCCTTTTCTGTGCTTCCATTGTATCTTGACTAACGGTATCGACTTATTGCGTAGTCGTTTCTCAGCTCGGTCAAGGATGGCTATTGGTTCCTCGACATAATTCAGACTGTTGTCCACCTCGATCTCATCGTAAGATATGTGGGCTGTGTCGTCAGCTAGGCATTTGCGTAAGTGTGACACGTGGAACGTAGGGTGTATTCCACTAAGCTCAACGGGTAGGTCGAGTCTGTAAGCAACTTGACCCACTCTCGCTAGAATCTTGAAAGGTCCGACAAACCTTGGACTTAGTTTGCCACGCTTTCTGAATCGGATGATTCCTTTCCATGGTGATACCTTTAACAGTACCATATCCCCTACTTGAAACTCTAACTCCCTTCTTCTCTTATCTACGTAGGATTTCTGTCTGTCTTTTACGGCTTTCATTCGAGCCTTGATTTGATCAAATTTCTCGGAAGTAGCTTTGACCACTTCGAGACTTGCAAAATCCTTCTGCCCAATTTCCCCCCAACAAACCGGGGTTCTGCATCTCCTCCCATACAACATCTCAAACGGCGGCATGCCAATAGTTGAGTGATAGCTGTTGTTATATGAAAATTCTGCCAATGGTAGATGGCTGTCCCAGCTCCCACCAAAGTCAATGATACAGGCCCGGAGCATGTCTTCCAAGGTCTGAATGGTTCTTTCGGATTGACCATCGGTCTGAGGGTGGTAAGCGGTGCTGATGTTCAATCTAGTGCCCATCGCTTCATTGAATTTCTTCCAAAACCTTGACGTGAATCTAGTATCCCTGTCAGACACAATCGACAGCGGCATACCATGTCTGCTCACAATTTCCTTGATAAAAATTTCTGCTAGTCTTTCTGATGAAGAAGTCTCACGTATTGGCAAGAAGTGAGCACTTTTCGTCAAGCGGTCGACGATCACCCAAATGGTATCATTGCCTTTAGCTGTTCGCGGTAGCTTGGTAATGAAGTCCATCGTGATCTCCTCCCACTTCCATTTTGGTATTGGTAAGGGTTGCATTTTACCACATGGTTTCTGGTGCTCGGCCTTAACTAGAGAACATGTTAGGCACTTTCTCACGTATTTTGTCACATCATTCTTCATGTCAGGCCACCAGTATTCTTTCTTCAAGTCTTGATACATTTTGTTTGTCCCGGGGTGGATAGAATAGCGAGACTTATGGGCCTCATCAAGTATTTTGGCTCTAAGCTCGCCAATCTTAGGTATCCACATCCGGCCAAACCAAGTTCGTACTCCGTATGCATTTGTATCTAAGTTCCCTTGTTGTCCTACTATTCTTTCCCGTTTCACATTTCTTTCTAACAATGCTTCATCTTGTGCCTTTGATATTTCACCCATCAAGTCTGGTGTTATAATCAACTGACACGCTTTGATCCGGATAGGTGCCGATTCTTCCTTCCTACTTAAAGCGTCAGCCACTACGTTTGCCTTGCCTGGATGGTACAATATCTCACAGTCATAGTCTTTCAGTAGCTCTAACCATCTCCTTTGTCTCATGTTTAATTCCTTTTGTTCGAAAAAGTACCTCAGGCTTTTGTGATCGGAGTAAATGGAGCATTTAACTCCATACAGATAGTGTATCCATATTTTCAACGCGAAAACTACTGCTGCTAATTCTAGATCGTGTGTTGGGTAGTTAACCTCGTGAATCTTTAGTTGTCGCGATGCATAAGCAATTACCTTTCCTCGTTGCATGAGTACGCACCCTAAACCCTGCCCTGAAGCGTCAGAGTAGACTACCAAGTCTTCATTTCCCTCAGGTAGTGTTAAGACGGGAGCTTGAGTTAACCGTGTCTTAAGTTCCTCAAACGCGTTGTTTTGGGTTGGACCCCATTCATACTTTACTTCCTTCCGTGTCAGTTTGGTTAGCGGCGAGGCAATTCTTGAGAAATCTTGAATTAACCTTCGATAGTAGCCTGCCAATCCTAGAAAGCTTCGTATCTCTGTTGGTGTCTTTGGGATGTTCCATTCCTTTACTGTCTCGATCTTAGCAGGATCCACCATGATGCCGTTTGGGTTTATTACATGACCTAGGAATTGGACTTCCCTAAGCCAGAACGCGCATTTGGAGAATTTTGCGTACAACTTTTCCTGCTTTAGCACCTCCAGAACCTCTCTTAGGTGACAGTGGTGATCACCCTCTCTTTTTGAATACACCAGTATATCATCTATAAAGACTATCACCGATCGATCCAACATCGGCCGGCATACTCTATTCATCAAGTCCATAAAAGCTGCTGGTGCGTTGGTCAACCCGAATGACATCACTAAAAACTCGTAATGCCCGTAACGCGTACGAAACGCGGTCTTTGGTACATCTTCTTCTCTCACCTTCAAGTGGTGATAACCCGACCTAAGATCGATCTTTGAAAACCAACTTGCACCTTGCAGTTGATCAAAGAGATCGTCTATTCTAGGCAATGGGTATTTGTTCTTTACTGTCCTCTTGTTCAATTCACGGTAGTCAATGCACATGCGCATGCTGCCGTCTTTCTTCTTTACGAATAGTACCGGAGCGCCCCATGGTGAAATGCTCGGTCTAATAAATCCTTTTTCTGTTAATTCCTGTAGTTGAGACATCAATTCTTTCATTTCTGACGGAGTAAATGGTAAGGGGCTTTGGCAACGGGCTCAGCTCCTGGCAGTAAGTCAATCTGAAATTCTATTTCCCGATCGGGTGGCAACCCAGGTAGATCCTCAGGGAATACTTCCGGAAAGCTGCACACCACGGGTACATCCTTGAGTTCTTTCGTTTTCATTCTATCGTCAATAACATATGCCAGATAAGCTTCGCAACCGCGCCTCATGTAACTTTCGGCCTTCATCATCGAGATGACGTTCGGCATCGTGCAATTCCAATCCCCATAAACCGTAATTAGACTACCGTTAGGAGCTTTGAGGTGTATCCTCTTACATTTACATATGATCTGAGCTTCGTTGGCAGCTAGCCAATCCATGCCCAATACTATATCGAACCCTCCTAAGGTGAGAAGAAACAATCTAGAAGGAAACTTATGTCCCTCTATTTCTATGACGCAATCCTCTGTTACTTGGAATACTGTCGAATTTTTACCAACGGCAGTTTGTACGCTAAAGGCCTTTACTATGGTGTTGATAGTGCAATCCAGTTTACGACTAAATGCATTTGATATGAAGCTTTTACTAGCACCAGAATCAAATAAAATAGCAGCACGCTCATCATTAACTAGAAACGTACCTGACACGACATCAGGATTTCCCCTTGCTTCTTCCTCAGTTAAGGCATAGGCCCGAGTCCTAGCCTGCGGCTGTTCCTTTTCCCTCTCTTTTCCCGAACCAGATTGGCCGGCCTTCCTGCAGTTCTTTGTCAGATGTCCAAACAATCCACATACTTGACATTTGACGTCCTTCAAACAATCTCGGGAGTAGTGCCCCGGTCTCCCGCACTTATAACACACGGTGGTGCCGATTTGACACTCGCCCAGATGTTGCTTTCCACATCTCTTGCATGTTTCATATCCGTCCATCCTTGGTTTCTTAATTTCAGCTGTTTCTTTCCCTTTTTCGATGCCTCTAAACGGGTTCTCCCACTTTCTCTTTTGTGTCTCAGGTGCCGGGTCTTCATTGGCATAATCGTCGTAGACGATTCCAGACAAGTTGACTACCGACTCGAAGGTCAAGGGTAGGTTGGCTTTTACATGGACACGGACCCTTTGCGGCAGACCCTTGACATAGTATTTGATCATACGTTCTTCGGTTTCCACCAAGTGTGGTACCAGTTGGGCCAGCTCGTTGAATCTTGAAGTATACTGGCGATGAGTCTTGTTGCCAGCCTTAAAGTTTAGGAACTCGTTCTCCACACGATCAATCTCATTCTGTGGGCAGAACTTTTGGATTACGAGCTTCTTCAGGTCTTGCCATGTCATTCTGGCAATATCATTTGGCGACTTTGTTCTTTGAATGTTTCTCCACCAACCTAGTGCTTCATTAGTGAAAGAATGAGCAACATATTTAACCGCCTGGTCCGGTCGGCACTCGCTGATGTTGATTACAGCGTTCATCCTCTCAATCCATTCAAAAGTAGCCACCGAATCCTTGGTTCCATCAAACTTAGGTGGGTCTCCGTCCTTGAAACCTTTGTAAGTACACCCACGATTGCTTGATGCCACTTTTACTTCATCCCCGTCACTGTCATAAATTTTCTCTTCATTGTTCCCTTCATCCTCTTCTTTGCTTTTCTTTAGTGCCTCAGATAATAGGTCAGGCAATATGTTCTTCAGAGTAAGTACAACCTCGCGGGCAATAGCATCCCTAACCTCGGGTTCCAACTGTATAGGCCCTTGATTGCCGTCCCCAGTTGGGGTCACATTAGTTTCGTGCACACTCTCAGTGTGTTCTGCGCGCACACTCTCTTCCTCTTCACTTCTTCGATTCAATGGAGGTCTACCCACTCGGCCAGTGCGACCGCCTCGGCGTCCAGTTCTTCCTCCTCCAGCCATAGTTCCTAGTTTTCCTGATGGTCATAAAGGGAATACATCAATGTCATTCTCTCAGATCATAGTCTTGAAACAGTACGAACAAGGTAAATTTTTAATTACAGTGACCGGTTTGTGATTAGAAATTTACATTGCTTTTCGGGTTCCAAACTCTTCAAATTGGTCATGACATTGACATCTATTGGTTCTAGGTTTGAGTATCTATTCTTATCCAAGTGTATTAACCTTAGTACTTACTTACTGTGCTGGCGTTGGCGTTGGTTACCCATGACTGACATCCGTGCGTTGGTCCCATAATCAGTTTGAGTCCAGACATTTAGGGATGTCTGAATCTCTCAAACTATTGCTCTGATACCAACTTGTAAAGCCCTTTTCCCGGGTAACCTCACTTGTTGGATTTACTCATAAACATAGTCATTGATCACTGAACTTTTAATTAAAAACATTCAAACACAGCGGAAGCATACATCATTCAATAACATAACATAGCAGCGGAAGTCTTATCATTAAACATAACATTGTCTTAACATAAATAAAAGTGGGATGTCAGTCTCGTGCCGGGTAACCTTCACGCCTTCGCACGACCCTTCCTTTCTGTACCTGAAATGTATACTAAAAGTCAGCTAACGCTGGTGAGTTCTAGTTTAAAGACAATCATACATAATATTTACCTTATCATGAATATAATGTATATATATATATATATATTCATACTTTTAAATATTCTTTATTTTACTGTTCTCACATAACATTCATTGAGGGTATATACATATGTACATACATACTTTCTTTTTGAGAGAACACTTATTGGCCACAATCTTAAGGGAGATCAACCCGTCATACTTGTCGCGAATGTCACAAAGACATCGCTGTCAGAACTACCGTCGTAGCCCATTTCATTACCGTCCGGCTCTAGAAAACCGTCCGTCATTCATTAATCCGTCCGGCAACCTTTGTCCGTCCGCTCTTTACCGTCCTACCGTCATAGTCCGTCATTTTGTCCGTCTGCCCTAGGGCATCTGTTTCCCACGCGACCATTATGTATGCAACCGTTCTACATTAGTTAAGGCATGTGCTTCGACCGTCCATTAATACCTTTTCATACGTCCTAGCTTGCGAAGGAACATTTTTGTCCCGGTTGCAAAGTAGTCACGTGGTCGTCCGTCTACCGAAGTAGCCGTTGTCATAGAAGGGTTTATAACGTTTACATTCATTCATAGCATGCAATATATATGTAATATAAAGCAAGATTTCATTCTTTTACGTTATGTCCTTCTTTCATTCATTCTTTAAAATCATACGCTTCTTTCTTTATTCATAATTCATTTTCATATATAAGTATTTATATATATATATATATATACGTATGATCACATTGACATTTATAACATTTAATCATTTAGTGTATACACTTCAGCCCCAAAACATTTAAAATGATTTGCACATAACATAGAAGGGGGCACATAGAACTCACCTGATGAGTAGTTTCTGTAATACACTAAGCTGGCTACCGAGCTTCACTAATGTCACTCACGATCTGTATAATAAAGTCATACACATAAGGTGGTGCTCCTAGATGACACTAGACATTACTATGCTTGAACATAGTAGTTTCGATTGATTAGCTTATATCGAAACTTGGTAGTTTCGATAGGTTGTTTCTGTCGAAACTTGGTAGTTTCGATAGGTAGTTTCGATAAGTAACTTATGTATTATCTTAGCTTCTGATCGGGGGCTCATATCGAAACTATGGTAGTTTCGATTGGGTCTGCATATATCGAAACTGGGTAGTTTCGATAGGTCTGCACATATCGAAACTAAGTAGTTTCGATGGGTCTGCACATATCGAAACTAAGTAGTTTCGATGGGTCTGCACTTATCGCCTTCCCCAAAAATCCGAATGTTCTGCATGCGAATCTGATCATGTCGATATCTAAATTTTCTTTGATCAAAACGTTCGTTTTTCATTCTAGATGCTATACCTAAGTTCACTTTCAAGTTTCATCCGCAAAATCGTTATCTTTTAGCCAAAACCCGAAAATCCTATAAAGTCATAAAAACTCAGATTATGTTCGAACGCTTACCTGGATTGGATTTCTGATTCGGAGAAGATGGTCACGAGCACAGCTGTAACGTGCTCCTCCAATCTCGTGACGATCCGTCGATTTTCTCTCTCTAGACCCGAGCTCTCCTTTCTCTCTCTAGAAGCTGCGTGAGTGTGGAATGAGCAGGGAAGAGGGCTGCCTTGCCTTATATATATACCTGGGCTTCCCTCGGCCCATTGAAGCCGAGCCCAAGCTCGCTCCCTTTTGTTTAAATATTCTGACTAAATCACCGGTCTCGCTATATTTATTCGTTTTATTATTTTTGGATGTTACAACCATTTAACCCTACAATTAAAGTCCAACACTTAATAATTACAGTTATTTAATACATTTGAGATTATTTAATTCACTACATTAAGTATTATTTTATTTATAATACTTAAAATTAAGATTTATATTTACATTTACTATTTATATTTTTATAACTAAATACTATTTAAATTAAGTATTAAGTTTTGTAAAATTTCTTATTTTACAAGTTATAAGAGAAAATAAAATATTTCCAAAATTAACTATAAAGATTGTAAATTTAAAGTCTAAAATTGTAAATTTTTTTATAAAAATAATAGGTGATTAATTAATTTAATTAAGCATTTCAAAAATCTATAATTGTATTTTTAGTTAAATAATAAGGAAATGAAAAAAAAGAAGAAAAGTAATAATAATTGCAAAAGGGAAGAACCACCAGGGGGTCCTCGAACCTGCGTTGTGTGTGTGCGCATGTGAACGTGGCACGTGAACCACCTGGGTCGCCGCCAATTTCTGTTCTACATCCGCAACCGTTTGTATATGTATATAATAAATAGATAAATAAATAAATGAAGTAGCTTGGAAAAAAGAAGAATTGGCTACACGCACGGGGGGGTGGAGGGTTTGAGTTTGGGCTCGAATCAACGCCACCTATGTGTGAGTGTAGCACGCGAACCAACTGCGCTAACGCTCACTCTTGCTCTCAATCAATTTCATATATCTATACTACCTAATAAACAAGTAAATTAGGATGACACTTGTCACAATTCTAGGCCTCCTCATGCTTATTTTTCCGCATCTCTCTCCTATTAATGACCAACTCCATTATTTTAGGCAACGAAATTAATTATTTGTTTCAAATTTTATTAACACATTTTTTAATTTAAAATTGTGTTTATCATCAATTAATTTGTTCAATCATATTTTTATTAATTCTATAAACTAAAAACAATTTTATAGCTAACTAGGATTAAAATGATTTTTTTAATCATATATTTACATATTCACATTGTTCCATTTTGACGAGTATATGTGTTAATAAATTACATTATATTTTATTCAACATGTGTAATACATTGGTTTATTCAACACGTGTAATAGATTACATTATATTTTATTCAACCCATGTATTACACGGGTTTTAAAAACATAGATTTTTTATTACTATGTATATAACATTACATTTATTCAAACTGTGTAATACATGAGATTCTAACCTAGTATACACACACACACGTGTACATACATAGATAAAAGTTTTCATGTCGCAACATTCCATTGGTTGGGTTTACTGTTCATTGTCATCCATTTTTAATAGAGTGTATAATAATTAAAAATGTAAAATTTTATAGACAAACCATTAATTACCATTTTATAAATCTTCACACCAAACCCGCCAGGTTTGGTCGGAACGACTAGCGACCAAACGGGAAATGACGGTAGTCATGCCACTTAAGCTACGAACTGAAGTTTTAATTGTGGATCTTCAATTATTGCGAAATATTGGATGTTAATTATTTATAACTATTTAAATGCCGAAGTATATAATTACTAATAATTTACATAGTTATAATAATAATACCAGAATATAATCAGTGTTTAAGACAATTCGGGTTAGATTGCGTTCTCCAAAAATGTCTCGATGATATCCGACACTTTGCGCGGGGCAACCCGCTAGTTTATCTTAATATACTAGTAGGAAACCCGCACGATGTGCGGCCCCGACAAATTAATTTTGTGCAAATAGTTGCTTAATTAAACGATTTATTTATAATTTACACCTCATTTGCAAACACGCATGCAAGTTGCTTATAAAATATTTATATGAGGTACGACCACACGTAAAAGGTATTCCGCGTGTTGCCGTGAAGAATTGAACGTCTTTAATTGATTTTCTCTATTTAATATAGTGTCAATTTAATCATCAGTTAAATTATAGACATGAGTTAGCAAGTAATTGGCAATGAGCTAGTGGTGGAGTGATAAGGGAGAGACCTGGTGTTCCTAGTGACACAGGATCAATCCCTGCTCTCCACATTAGTTTCTGCGACATGCAAATGAGGCATAGCTTAGGCTGATGCACCTAGGTTTTACCCATGTCGATCCAGGGTTCGAGCTTCGGCTCTCCCTCAAGCCCGGAAGAGGCCGCATTGGGTGAGATTTTTCTTTGGATGCTCTCCAACTTTGACACCAAGTGAGCCCGGTTAAGACAACATATTGCCCGGAGTTGGGCAAGGCTCTCCCATGTGACGTGGGATGCGACGTCACAACATTCAATGTTCGCCGTTCAAAAAAAAGTTAGCAAGTAATTGTAAGCAATTATAGACATTTTTCTCTGTTTAATACTAGTTCAAATCCCGTGTCTATACACGGGATGAAAAATATCAATATAATTTTTTTTAAATCTTATGTATATATTTTATAGATGTAAAAATGTATTGCATATATACTAAAGATAGAAAACAAAATATAAAATATGCATAAATTAATACATAATTGGGTTTCATTTACTGTTTGATTGTAAATAAAAGTTACATAATTATATTTCAAAGTTTCTTATAATAAGGGATAATTTAAAATAAATTTGTTTTATTAGTATAATTAGAATTTAAAAAAAATATTTATTATCAAAAAATCAATGTGCATTTATTAAGAGAGAGATGCAAGAAAAAAAATGATGAGAACGAATATTGAGGTGACACGTGGAATGAAAAATCTTTATTTATTATATACTATAGATATAGATTGTTTAGTGAATAATTATGCCCCTAAAAAAAATATATGTGAACTATGGAAATATATTTTTTGTACGTAATGCAACAAAAACATTAACAGTGGTAAAATAACAAATATAAGTATCCATTCGATTATCACACTTCTATACCTTAAATTGGTTGTATATTAATATATATGGATTTCTCTTAATACATCTTCTATATATAAATAAATATAAAAATAAAAAGAGTTTATTAAAATATTTGATAATTTAAAATAAATTAGATTGAATTTTAGGTCCGTCATCTATTTTTGCTATTTTCTTTATTAGATACTAGGTTACACACTCGTGTATTACACGGGGTTTGATTAATGAAATATTAAAAATTTATTAATAAGTGAAAAAAACAAAGGAAATAATTGAGAAAATAAATATTAAATAAATAAAATATTTATAAAGTAAATATTAATAAATAACTGAGAAACAATAGGTGAAAAAAACTTCAACCAGTTACTTATTTGTTATAACTTGGTAACACAAGAAAATAAACGGAAAAATTTTCAAAGGCTTACAAGAATCTTGAGCTCACTGAAATGTGACACGTAACTAATTACTTATTTATTAGGTATAGCTTAGTGTCAAATATAACTAAAAATTTATATTATTCTCATTATAATATAACAATCTAAATATATTTATTTGCATAAAATTTAAACTTAGTGAGACTTTCAATCGACATGTCTTCTCATTTTAGACTACTTTTATTTAATTTTAACCGTTTGATCCGTTAGAGAAAAAACATAACTCAAATCGACCCGTTTATAAGAAAATAGGTCGAAGTTGCCACATATACAAAACATATATAAACATATACAAATAGTTAAAATAAGTAATGATGTAAATCGAAATAGGAAAAAAAGAAAATAATTACTTGAATACTTTCGGCTATAATAATATGACAAAAAACACAGTGAGATTTAACAAATCAAATAAATATTATATCTTTGAATATGTAAATATATGATTGAATGTTTTTTTAATTGGATCTTAAATGGCTATAAAATCGTTTTCAGTTTGTAAAATTTATAAAAATATGATTGATGATAAACAAAATTTTGAATTCAAAAATCCGTAGGTAAAAATTCAAACAAAAATTGATCTAGTTGCCTAAAATAATGGAGTTTATTAAAATATAAAAACAATCTGATAATATAATAACTTTTCATACTACAAATTTATTTTTAAAAAATGATAAATAACATCATTAACTATAACTATCCATGATTAATTCATATTAAGCTTATCTATACTATATAATAAATAAAGGTTTTTCTATGCCACGTGTCGCTTCCACATTCATTCTTATTATTTTTTTCCCGCTTCTCTCTCCTATTAATTACACCACTATCCAAAAATAATAATATATTTTTAAAGAAAATACTAATCTTTATATTAATAAATCTTCTGACATATTTTAACGAGTGTATGTATTAACAGATTATATTTTATTTCACGGGTTTATTCAACCTGAGTAAAACACGAGTTTTTAAAAATATTTTTTTTATTACTGAATATATAATATTATATTTATTTAACCCGTGTAATACACAAGATTTTAACCTAGTTTAGTTAATATATAATAACTATCAATAATTAAATTTGTTATCTTTCTTAATATATATTATTTAATAGGAGAGAGAAACAAAAAAAAACATTAGTATTTAATAGGAGAGAGAGGCGGAAAAATAAAAATGAGAAGGAACCAGGAAGTGACATGTATCATCTCAAACCTTTATTTATTAGTATAGATTTAAAGTTTAGTTACATATATAACTCAAATATGTAAAAAAAAGATTACTAATGATTGATATTAAATATTTAGATTATTAATTACTTAATTCTATTTATATGTAACATTTAATATGTTAGTGTTTTTGGTGGGAAAAATAAGCGAGGACACACCACATGATGACAAGTGTCATTCAAAAGTATTCTTTTATTACAGACAAAAGATGTGTAAAAATATATTAAATATACTAATGATAGAAAACAAAATTAAATATATCTAAAAATTAATATATAACCGGGTTTCAAAAATATGTTAATTACTATTTAATATAATTTGACTTTCATTACTATTTGATTGAAAATAAAATTATTAAATTTCAAAGTTTCTCATAATAAACGATAATTTAAAATAAATGTGTTTTATTAGTATAATTAGTATTTTATTTAAAAATATATTATTATTATTATTAAAAGATGGATATGCATTTAATAAGAGAGATAATCGAGAAAAATGATGAGAATGAACGTAGAGGCGACACGTGACATAGAAAAACATTTTTTTATTATATAGTATAGATGTACACTACGCGGATGAATCTTAGCGGATGCCTCACCTCCAAATGAAGCATACATAAATTCACCCCCGACTATCATCAAATATATCGATAGTATTGTTGAGAGGCGTTAGGCGTAGGAGTGGGTAGGTTAAATCTTAAAACCTAATATTAATTCAACTTCCCCCTCATCTTTAATGCTCTTGCTTTACACACAAATATTTCATTTCTACCTTTTTTCGACTATTTAATTTTTAAATCTTTTCAAATTTCCAAAAAGAATTTCAAATTAATACTTCAAGTCTTCAATTCAATACTATATAAAATGCATTTTTTTGAACGGATATAAAATGCATTTGTCGTCATATTTTTGCAACAAATATGGAAAAGAAGAGTTCTTTGACCAAAAATAAAAAGGGAAAAAATCATTCAAAGAAGAATGCCTTTTCAATAATAATAATAATAATGGGTGTAATTAAAGATCATACTCAAGACTTCATTAAAATAGGGATGTTTTGGGTTTAAGTCTCACTTCTGACAAAAAAACGGTTTCAGGTTAGGTCAGGGGTTTTCTCACCTATTGTGAGTTTCCTGCTGAGGGTGGTCAAGATGACCGGATGGACCAGTGGCATGTCAATGATCCAAATTACCGTTAAAAAAAAAGAGTAAAGAACCATAATAAACATTTATATATAATACAAGAAAAAATAAACAATTATGTGACCAGTCTTATGTATAAGATTTAAAATAAAAGATACTAATGTTATTTACTTAAAATTGTTCCATATTTAGCGCTCGTGTGATATTAAATGTATACTACAGGAAAGAACAAATATTCACTTTCTTTAAAAACGACATGAACAATATAATTAGAAGCAAAGATTTATTGGTTATCTTTACTATGTTAGAAAAGAAAGACACTACTCATATCATTTTCCTATAAATTAAATAACAAAAAAAATATAAACTCGAACCAAAAGCTTCTAGATTCTCGAGCAATCTTTGAAAACAAAGATACCCAATCATCATCATCGTCTTTAAACAAAGAACCAAAGGATTTGATTCAAGTTTTCACAAAGATAAGATCATCGATAGGTTTTAAGAGTGGCACCGCAGAACGTACATATTATGACCTTCCAAGATCTCCAATAAAATGGTATGTAGCAAAATCTAGTTGCGGTTAACATATCCGCGACTTTAGCTCCTCGGTGGCACCTCGAACACAATCCGGCCACCGGTTTCGTCCGTCGTATCTTTCGAGTCTGGTCCACCAAAAAGCAAAACACAACCATAAGAAATATTTAAGAATTAAGCTTCTCGTTATATTGGTTATCGTTTGAACAACGTATGGATATATGATTTAGGGTGGTGTTTGATGGACCATCAAACGAATTTTGGATGTGATTTTGTTCATGCCTGGTGGCTTTATAAGCAAGACGTACGTACGAACAACCTGCGAGTCATAAGTGGGGGTTTGCTCACAACCGTTGGATGGATGCCACGTGGAAGGTATATAGATAAGGTACATGATCAATGTCTACATAGAGCTATGAGTTGTTTTAATTACACGTGTGCCGGTTCTTTATAAAAAGTTAAAGAAACTTTTATGTTTTTAGGGTTTCACCATATATATTTAACTTTATTTATTTTAAATTTTAAAAGCTTTTAATTATAAAATTTGAACATTAGACTTTCAATAGATACAAGACACCTTACCATCATGATATGTCTGTGTATATTTTTTTTGTTTTTGAAAGGCTTATTTTTCTTAATTTCTGTTACGATTTGAGACTTGAATCTATAACCGTCTTAAACCTTAGTGTTCCTAAATGATTTTTCCTGGATATGTCTGTGTATTGACATGACTTTGAACCGTTAAAAGGACAAGTAATGTGATATGAACATGAATTTTTTATGGGTGGAAATTTTGGGTACTCCCAACTGCCTCTAATGAATGCGTTCATTGAGAAAGCCATACGCAAATGCCGACCTTACCATGCTAAAAACAAGATTAGTGTGACCCATATGAAACCCATAAAATTCAACTATGTTGAATTTTAATACATTTCATTATTGTATATTATTTCATTGTTGATATTAATTTACCCTGATTCTTACGATATAACTAACGATAAAGTCCAACCTCGTGGCATCTAATTAACAAAAAGTCACGAGTCCGGTTCCAATAATTATTTAAGGTCGATGTTATAATCACGCATACTCTACTAGAATATCATCAATGGAAAATTATGTCGATGTTTACTCGCGGATAAGTCAAGCTCTAAAACAAAATAAAAGTTCTTTTATTAAATAACTGTTATTGTTCCGTCGTTAATCATGGACGGATTTTTGAAGGGTAGGGGAAATTCCAAAAAAACCATTGTATAACGGTCGTCGGTAATTGCCAATTAAAAAGCGATGGATTTAAGGTTTTCAGATAAGATTTCGTCTTGTGTTCTCCGGTCGTTGTCGGTAAGAAGGTAGTTGCGGCGAATGATCTGTCGTGATCATTCGGTAATTATGGAAATAAGATTCCAAATTAGTTTTTTAGCGAGAAAACAGTCTGTTGGTTGAATGAATTTGCCACCGCCATGGTGTAATTCATATAAAATACTCTATGGATACATCAATATCTTTATGGTTTTCATGGTATATTCGTTCTCCATGTTAATGTTTGCTGATATCACGTAGTTTTTGTTGAAATAGGTGACTTCGGAAGTAAAATGTGCAAAGCTTGATGTTAAATACTTCGTCTATGAAAATGTGTTTGCAACTAGTTTATTGATATAGCCGTATAGGTACTCTCAAAATGAAATTCGGCATATGTATCCGAAAAGAGGTCGGGAATGTTGGTCGTTTTCCCATATGTGGTCATGGATCATTCACTATGTTCGTGATACTATTTGTACCTAGAGACTTTTACATTAACTTATGTTGGAATAGAGAAATTAAATATGTGATACATATATACATGCATGCTTTTACATGGGTTTGTAATATGTACGAATTTGAGTTAATAATTTCTTTACCAATCTTCAACTTGAAATAATTATGTTTTAAAATTTTATAACAAACAATTTTATTAATTTTTTATGTCAATTATAAATTATATATGATACATATAGACTTATGAAGGTAATAAATTACAAGTATGACCTCACATTTATCAACCACTCAAAAACTACATGATAAAAATGAACCTGGTGCGCAACTAGGCATTGCTTGGAGTCTAAGACAGTGGGCTGGTGGTCGATTAGTTGCTCCTGGTTCGCTCTTATGCTAAGAAGACATTGTAAGGAAGAAAAGTTACGACAGAGAGTGACCGTCATCCACCGTTTTCAACCGCTGATCATCATTATCGTCATCGCCGTCGGATTGCAGGTGCCAGCGTTCGCAATCATCATCAGTCACTAGATCGTCAAACGTTCAGCAAACCCTAATCCCTTCGTCGCGATTGTTGGTGTTATTGATCAGGAGTTGTTATGGGTCCGATGAAATCGACCCGCTTGATGGGTTTCAGTTCACACCCACCAAGGTTTTTACGGAAGAAGTAAGTTGTGTGTCCGGTATAAAACCCTATGTGTAATTTTACCCTTTTTGTTGGATGATTTTGTTTCAGTTCACACCCATCAAGACATGTTTATGGTGTTTGTAATCTTCTTCACCTTCTTTGATCTCCCATGGTGTTTGCGCCCGCAAGGTGTTCGATGAAATGCTCGGAATAAGTTTTCAATGAGCTCGGGTTCAAAAAGCCTTTGAACCATCGGGTGTTAAGTTTCTTTCGTTTTTCCTTCTCGTTGGGAGGTGGAGACATTGCCTAAGTGTCTTGGTTGATGTTGTTCGCTAGTCGGTTTCTTTTTTAGGCCATGTCCAATGGTTTTTGGCCTTGCCCCTTCAAGGGGTTCCATTGTTGCCCCGATGGTGTGGCTGGGTCTAAGGGGATCCGAAGACTTATTGCTCATTTTAAAAGTCACCATTTTCGTTCGGATGATAGGAAAGATACCTTGAGGCGTGCTATTGCTGAAGACCCTAATCTTTTTACCTCTACTTGTGAAGCCCTGAGGTTATCTGATCAATGGTTGTGTTGGGAGTGCATGCGCCTTCATTCCTTCAGTCGGGCGTGTCACCATGAAGATCAGGCTATTCGGTCTATGCCAAGTGAAGGGGGTGAGAAGGATTTTATTGTGGGAGTCCCTAGACCGTGTGTCGCTACGGAGGCTTCCTCGTCTGGAGAGGTATGTGTTGATGTTGCTCTTCTTGATCGGGTTTTTTCTCTCCCTGTTAAAACGGTTAAGAGCATCCCCTTTAGTTGTCGCATGGCGTTTGCCCAAGCCTTGACCACAACTTTGGATAATGTGGTGGCTATGCCTGATTCGGTTGATGCTTGGATTAGACTTCTACTATTACCTCGGTGTATTTTACGTGTATTTACGCCGGTCAGCCGCCAAGATAAGAGGTCGGGCAACAGGAAGAACGGTCAATGTCTCAGCATACAGCGGGCGCTGGCTCAATGGGGTGACCGTGAGGGGTTTGACACTCTCATTCAGTCTTTGTTTGCTCAGCCTGTGAAGGAAGGTTGTGAGAGTTTTAAGAAAGGGCCTGATAAAAATAAAACCGAGGATACGAGTTCTATCAAGCAGTGTTTACGTAAGGTTGCCGATGGTCATTTTACCGCTGCAGTTAAGGTTCTATGTTCTTCGGGGGTCGCACCACTCGATAAGAAAACTTCGAAGGCTCTCGAGGATAAGCACCCGTGTATGCCCCCGCCTACCATGCCAGCTTTCTTACCGACCGACCCTCCCCTTGTCGTAGAGACTGACAGTGTGCTAGTGTGTATCAAATCTTTCCCTAAAGGTACGTCATGTGGGAGAGATGGTTTGAGGGCTCAGCACCTTTTGGACGCCCTTTGTGGGGAAGGGTCCGTGATTGCGGCTAGTCTACTCAGGGCGATTACATCTATGGTTAACTTATGTTTGAGGGGGGGTTGCCCAAGGAGTTTGGCGGAATTCGTTGCATCTGCTCCCCTTACGCCCCTTCTCAAGCCCGATAATGGGATCCGGCCTATTGCAGTGGGTTCAATCTGGAGGAGAGTAGTCTCCAAGGTTGCTATGAAGGGGGTGGGGAGGGATATGGCCAAATACCTTGGCGACTTCCAGTTTGGGGTCGGGGTTCCAAACGGGGCCGAGGCGGTTCTTCATAGTGCGAACAGGTTCGTGAATGCGCACCACCGAGACGGGTCGCTGGCTATGCTTACCGTCGATTTCTCGAATGCCTTTAATCTTGTGGATAGAACTGCTCATTTAAATGAGGTGAGGAAAATGTGTCCATCTATCTCTTCTTGGGTTGATTTCTTATATGGCCAGCCAGCTAGACTTTATGTGGGGAATGATTATATTTGGTCCTCCACGGGGGTTCAGCAGGGGGATCCCTTAGGGCCTCTCCTTTTTGCCCTTGTTTTACACCCCCTTGTCCTCCGGATCAGAGATCGCTGCAAGCTTCTTTTCCACGCATGGTACCTGGATGATGGGACCCTTATTGGAGATACTACTCAGGTTGCCAAGGCTGTAGACATCATTAGAGTGGAGGGCCCCTCTTTGGGCCTCCTTGTCAACATCAAAAAAACTGAAGTTTTTTGGCCTACATGCGACGGGGTGAAGACTCGAGAGAGCTTATTTCCGCGGGAAATTGGTAGGCCGGTGCATGGGGTGAAACTCTTAGGTGGTGCTGTCAGCTGAGATGGGGAGTTTATTAGTGGTTTGGCCCTCAAAAGAGCCAAATGTGCGGTTGACCTGATGGGATGCCTCAAACGCCTTCGGAACCCTCAGAGCGAACTCCTCCTGCTTCGTTCGTGCATGGGGGTTGCTAAACTGCTGTTTGGGCTCAGGACTTGTCAGCCTTCTTATGTCGGGGAAGCCGTCTCTGTTTTTGACACAGGTCTTCGGAAAACGATTGAGGACATTGTTGTTTGTGGGGTGATAGTGAAATTGTCAAGACATTTGAAGAGAAGTTCGCTTTGTCCCCGCGGCAGCGAGCCGTGCTCGAGTGTTTGCGAGCCCCCCATGCTCAGGATTTCCTGTCAGTTGTTCCCATCGAAGGTTTAGGGCAATGTATGTCGCCTGTGGAATATCGGGCTATCCTCAAATACCGGCTGATGGTACCCCTTTTCCCGGTTGATGACCCGTGTCCCGTTTGTCGGAAGGCTTGCTTGGATTCTTTTGGGGAGCATGCTGTCAATTGCAGAGAATTACCGGGCTTCAAATACCGACATGACCTAGTTCGAGATGTGCTTTTTGATGTCCTTAAGTGGGCAGGGATCTCGGCTAAAAAGGAAGCCCCGGTGAACTTCTTGACCGACCCATTAGATGGGAGATCAACCCTTCGGCCCGCTGACATTCTTGTTTTTGGATGGGAAGGAGGGAAACACGCATGTGTTGATTTGACAGGTGTGTCCCCCCTAGTTGGGATAAGGGACCATGGGTTTAAGGCGGGTCAGACGATAAACAAGGCAGAGGCGGGTAAATTAGCTAAGCACGAAAAAGCTTGCCTTGTGAATCAGCACGTGTTCGTACCGTTTGCCTTTGACACCTTTGGCGCTCTCGCCCCTGATGCGGTGCGGTTTCTTAAGCGTGTTCAGCGGGTGGTCAGCAGTAACACCGCATATATTTATGGGGGGAACTTTGTGTTTAGTAGAGTAGGATTTGCTATTCAGAAGGGGGTAGCGGCGCAGCTTGTTGCCCGTCTACCTGCCATTAGTTTGTAATTTTGGTACTTCTTGCCGTTAATCTTGATTGATTGTTTTAAAAAAAAAAAATTATTAATAAAAAGTTACAATTCACCAATCAATATATGGTTATTTCTATATTATATGAAACTGTATCCGATCAATGGTTGAAGAAACTAATTTTAGTTCATCCTTCGTAAGCTTCAACATGAACCAAAAATATATAAAAGTGTTACTACGTCATGTATAGCCTTCATTTTTGACATTGACTAGAAAAAATCGTAACGGTCCTAATGCCAAGTGATAAACGTTGTTTGTTTATGTACATGCATGCATACATGTCTAAAAACAATAAATGAGAATGGGCAAGGAAAGGGTCAAGTGAGTTCAATTAAAACATCAATTATTATTATAAGAAATAAAATGACACATACTTTCCTTCATTTTTTCTTGCCATGCTTGTAATATGCCATACCATACCATGTCAACATGGGTGTACGTTGACATGGTCTAAGCTTGTAAGCGTCCATGGCATTGATATTAGGGATGTGTTTTTTAACCGAACGAGTAAAATCGAACCCAAACCAATCAGTCGGACCCAATTTAGGGAGAACCTGAAATAAAACCGAAACCGGTTAACTGTTTTGGTTCAATAATCAAACTCAATCACTTAGAATCGGGTCAACCCGATTAATCCGATTATGGTGATTTAGATTAATAGACCCCTATTCATCATGTATCAAGTTCTATATTTTAAAAAAATAAATAATTTTTTTCTCTCTAAACTAGATGTGCAAATACATTTAAATCATATTTCGAACTTAAACACATATATATGCTCTTTCGCAAATTTATCTAGCTTTGGGCGAGCGAGCACGAGCCATGATCACCTCCTAGTGGGTCAGGTTCTTTGCTATCAGATAACACATCCAGTGGCGAATCCAGGATTTTTCATTACAGGGTGACAAAATATAGTCGGGTCAAAATAGGTCGCTAAATAAAACATTTAATAATAAAATAACATAAAAGAATTTTATATAATTTAAAAGATATACATCTTAGTTTTTTTTGTGTTTTCATATTTTGAAAACGCGTAATTACATCACCTCAACATCTTTTAGAAACGTTCAATTGTATCACATTAAGATGACACTTTTCTTTTTAATTTTTTTACATAGCTCCTAATAAAACAATAATAACAAATAAATAATTAACATAAACAAATAAATTATTCAAAAAAAAATATTTAGTTAAATAATTAAATATAAGAAAATAAATCAAACAATAAAGTAGTTATCTAAACAAATTTAAACATAAGAAAAATAATTTAACGAAAAACGTTTAATTATCTTCACCAATCGTCTTTAAGACGCCTTCTAGCGGCCTTAACACTTAAATTAAGCAATCTCTAACTGAAAACCATCCATAACCGAATACAAAGGGGAAAAGAATATTTCCTCGTCGAGTTTTAGAGTCTCCCAAACGGAAACCACAACGTCGCCACGTTGTTTCTTCGCCAGATCACCCACGTCGCCGGCTCTCTCCTCTCTTTTCGTTCTTCCAGTCGTCGCACGCCTAGGCTCAAGAATGGCCCTGGGGTTTGCGCAAAAGTGATATTTAAACCACTAGATGTTTCACTCGGGTCCCTACCTTTCCTCTTTCCCATGTTTCGACCTTTCCTCTTTCCCATGTTTCGACCTTAAACTGTACGTTAAATGGCTAACTGTTTCTTTCCATATCGTTCAACTAAGCTTTACGTGCAAATCTCACTAACCATCTTGATTACTAAGGATTCGGGTTATTCATTAACCCGAACCGTTAACTTTCCGTTTTTCAGGATGTTACAATGTCCCTGTAGACTATCACGTAAGAAATAACCTGCTAATTGAGACCTCATTTTTAGGCTGGGGTAAATATTATTCTAATTAATACAAACAATTTCTCTAAAGAAAAATGTTTATTTGGGCCGAATCTTTATGTTGGGCCGAATATGATTTGTGGCCCTATCGGAGATGTGATGGGCTTTCTGCCCTATCAAAACCACCCCCTTGGCTCCTTTTGCCCTAAACGAATCATCGTCCATTTCAATCCCTTAGTTATTAGTTAGTAACAAGATCGTTTAAACATTAAAATTCAGAGGATATTTGAACACACACAACAAGTATATTTAAATTTCATTATGAGATTTATTTTCTGAAAATGAAAGCTACGATTCAGTTAAAGTTACAAGATATTTAAATTTTTATATTTGTTGTAAGAGTTTTTTCTGCGTCGCAAAGGTTTTCACAAACAAAACAATCCTTAAACGCTTAAAAAAACGTTCACCAACGAGTTCGAATATTTAACGAACCACTAAAAATGTAGAATAAAAGAAGAATATTAAAGAGTCGATAATTTTTGAGAAATCTATATTTTATTGGCGAAATCGATCATTAGCATGAGCTACCATAGACTAGTATGTATGTGGGTCCACCCACGGGCCATGGAGCCCGTCCCTCGTAGTTTTTTCAACTATTAGATGGTCTTGTATTGACGTTCCTACTTTTTCGGCCATATTGAAGGTAGGGTTCGATACTAAAGTTGTTGGTTTATTTCATCTAGATTACCCGCCCTTGTAACATCAAACTTACATGGGTAATAAACCATTGTAAAAGAATTTGCGTGCTATTTTTTTTATTATGCTAAATTGGAAATGAAACGAGAAAATACAATACATGCTTTGGTGCAACAATTAATACAATTTAATCCGACCCATTACCATAGGAGTTCAAATTTGGATATCCGAATCCGTATTCAAAATTTTGGATAAGGATTTGGATAGTGAAACGGATATCCGTTTTAATTTTTTTTCCTTTTTTCCAACTATACATGTGTGTTTTTTTTCTTTTCAAACCGGGTAGGTTGGGTTCAGGTACAGGTATTAAAAAAACTAGGTTGAACCAGCTTTTTCTAAAAAAAAACTTGATTTTTATTTACGACGCCAATACGTTTTAGTTGTTTAAAAAAAATAAAAAACTAAACACAAAACATAAAATATATTAAAAACCCAACTTTTGAGTAGCTTACGAAATTACGACGCGGATACGTTTTAATTTTTTTTTTAATAAAGAAAGCTAAACACTTAACATAAAAACAATATACTTCATATATATTCCAAATCCAAAAATTCGGATATCCGAATTTTCGGATAATTCGAATTCAGAATTTTCGTAACAGATATTCGGATTCGGATATTTTTGAACACCCTTAATTAGCAATAATAGTTTCTTCTACAAAAGTTCTTTATTCCAAACTATTAGACTCAATCCCTCAAATCCATTAATTCGAGTCTTTTGACTTGGCTACTAACACTTTCACCAATCAAACATATGTTTTTATCAATCAGACTGGTTATCAAACCGGCCGTTACCGGTCCACTAGTTGGACCAGATAATCCGGTTTCAAAAATCAAATGACGTCTCTCTCTCTCACACACACACATCTATATTTTTAGACGTGAATTTATAAGGTTATAAAATATAAAGTTTGGAATAAATAAATATGGAGTATGAATTAGTAAATTAACCAGTAAATAATAAGATTTTAGAAGGAAAATGCATAAATGAAAACCCGGTCCAACCATTGGGTCAGTTCAACCGCTTTGACCGGTTCAAATGGATTTAACTGGACCAATTATGTACCCAGTTTCTGATCCGACCTACTGTTGACAACATTGAAAGAAACACTCCTTTGGAGTCTTTGAACATAAAAAAAACTTGCAACATATGACTATATCTTTACTTTCATCTTTTGGACTTCGGCTACCCTTGAATCGCAGCATATGAATCTCAGTCCACTAAAACAAATATGCCACTAAAGTCAATTGATTAGGTCAAATGCAACAAATCAGAATTAGGATTATAATACCTATAAAGTTTATAACCGGCTTCAGAACACCTTTGGAATTTGAACATGTAAACAAAAAATGATGGTGGATATGGCAAGTTGTGGTATTTTATTTGTAAAATGTTATGAATGTTGATAATTTCATAAGCTTAATACACCATATTGTTTAAAAATTCAAGATCTTTAATTATTTAATTTTTAAAGAAAAAAAATATGAAAAATGATTAAAATAAGTCAATTACCGGGTCCTTTAAACTATGAAAAGAGACAAATATTGTTAATAAAAGTTAGGTAGTATCGGGCGACATGTTGATTTCAAGCATTTAATACGAGGATGATGATATATGGTTTATGTTGAATTACAAGTGGACCAATGGCTAAACTTATCAAATTGTCAAGATACTTTTTTAAATATTTTTTTACAAAATAACATACACACACATTGGACCTAAACGACCCGCGTCGGTGTGTGAAAAAAAATAGCTTACTAAAAGCTCGAATTAAGTCTAAACTGAAATGAACTCGAGCCTAAACTGTCAATCCATTAAGTTATTCTACTCCGTAGAGACAATTTATTTCGAATAGGCAATCTATTCCGGAGGAACAATCTTAATCCGGAGGAGCAAACTTACTATGGATGAACAAACTTATTCTGGAGGAGTAATCTTTACTTTGGATGAGTAGGATTACTCAGCAATACTTCGGATGAGTAGAATTACCCAGCAAGAGTAATCTGGTCCGGAGTACCAACTTTCATCAGTTACTCCATGTTGGTCAAAAGTTAAAAGGTCATTTGCATAAATAGTTCAAAGTTTATGTTTACTGTATAAGTATAAGGGATCCTTAAGTCAAAAACCAAAGTTCATATATAAATGGTTTGATAAGGAAGCGTCTTTTAATAGAATGTAGGCGTCGATTGGTGATTAGGGTTATACAAAACCCACACCATTCTTGAGTCTCTAACAACACAATTCACATTATCAATCGTGTATTCAAAGTTTTAGTATCATAAACACGTTGGTTTATCAATTGTTTGTGGTTTATCAATTGTTTGATCAATTTAGGTTACAACAAACACATATACATGTAAGTAATTATTTGTAGAGTTCTTTAAAATTACACGTCCACACATTAACAATAATCGTATTGCATTGCTAAGATTAATTTTGGCATACAAGTTTAATGGTGTTCAAATGCTGATATTATGATATAATAAAAATAAATGTCAACCTGCTAATTAAGTTTACGTGATATTTATAATAGCTATATAAATACTGTTTATATAGTTATTACAATAAGTAAGTACTCAATTTTTGTTTTATGGTTTTCAGAAAATGTAATATTGAGTGATTGACAATGTGGCAGCATGTTTAAATTAAAACTAAGATAAAGAAGTCAATCCCAGTTAATTTTATATAATATTTAAACTAATTTATGTTTGAAAATTTGAAAAACTTAATAATGCTTTTCTAAATTCTAATCATAGATTTTAAAAAAAAAATTATGTATTCTCGTATTATTGATTATTTTATATATTATCCATAACAAGGATTTTCTTCATTGTTCGCCAAGTCAATTTCATTTTAATTAAAACCAAACAAAAAATAATTGAAGTTAAACAAAAATCTAAACTGGATCTAGATACACCGTCAGGGCCAGTTTATGCTCCAACCTTTTACGTTCTTATACAATTAATAAATTAATTCAAGGGCTGCCGTCGCTGCCGAGTTTGACGGCTTTTGCTCAACCAAACTCAATAATATCTTTGCTCGTGTACATCGTTTTCAATAGATCACATATTTATGTATTTTAAAATAATGTATAATAAATATTTTAGATTTTAAAACAATAATAATAACAATACCAACTTTGATGTATTTTAAATTTTCTTTCAAGACTAATTCATCCATGGCACAGATGAAAAGGCCGGAAAAAGGTGTTTTGTTCATCCTCTGATGACAATTGATGATGGATGAAAGATTTTGTTTTACCAGAGTTATTCTTTAATTATGTATAGAGGGTTACTTTTTATATATTACATTCAATCCGTGTATTACACGGATTGAATAAATGCAATAGATAAATACAGTATTATATACTACATATTTATAACATATTGTGTAGTTTTTAACATAAATTTTAGAAACGTTATATAATTACTTTTTAAAAATGATTTATAAAAAAATGAAAAAAATGTTCAATTTCTAAAAATGTTTTATAAAGAAACCTATATTTTTTTAAATATAAGTGTTATATAAAAAGAATTATAGAAATCATTATTATTTAATAGGAGAGAGATGAAAAACCAAAAAATTATTAAAAAACAATCAAAGAAAATTTATACAACTAATAGGAGAGAGATGCGAGAAAATTTGTCTCACCAAAACCTTTATTTATTATAGAGTATATATATTAAACAGAAAATTAATCATCTATACTATCTAATAAATAAAACTTTTTTCATGTCACGTGTCGCGTCTATATTCATTCTTATTATTTTTCCCGCCTCTCTTTTATTAAATACACATCTATTTTTTAATAATAATATTATTAAAAAAAATATTAACTATACTAATAAAACACATTTATTTTAAATTATCAATTATTATAAGAAACTTTGAAATCTAATTATGTAACTTTTATTTTCAATTAAATAATAAATGAAAGTCAAATTGTATGCTCTTCTTATACAAGCATACTTGATGTGTTGTAAAACTCATATGTTTATTGTGCGTATTTTACATTGTTTAGCTCGGTTGTATTGGAAAAATCCATAGAATTCGGTACTTAATAAGATAATTGTTGAATTTGCAGGTCAGTGCGAGAAACCGAAGAATATTGGTGAAGAAACTGGGGTCGAAAAGATGCATAAAGAATTGAAAGAAAAAGAGATAAAGTTTGGAATTTCAAGTCTATAACGGGTCGTCACAGCCGATGACGTTCCGTCATGACCAGATGCCAGGCGTCCCATCAAGGAACTAACTATATTGTTTCATTAGCCCTATGATGGACCGTCACAGTCAGTGACGGTCCGTTACGGATCCGACGAACCTAAAAGCCCTAACTCTGTCGTTTTAAAGGTTTGAACGTTTTTCATTCGCAACTAACGTGGTTTGCGACTGTAGACAACTAAGAGGCTCCGAAGAAGAAAGTTTGGAGTCTCTGGAACACAAGGATCGAGTTTTATTGAAGCTTTTCGGTTTGGAACAATTTGGTTCTCGTCCTTTTATCTTTCTCGGTACTTTATTTCAATTCCAGCCATGTTTAGACTTTGTTTTATTTCGTTTATAACTGATATGAGTGACTAGTTTCATTAGCTCTCTAGGTTTCGTTGAATATGCACTTGTAATGATGTTTTTCGATATTGAATCGTATGATTTGGTTTGCTAATCTTAGAATCATTATCTTGGTTGTTTATAGATGATGATGTATGTTGTTTTTACTTGATTTCTAATGCCATGATGATGTCATACTTGTCTTAGTTGATTCCGTGTCTTCTAGGTTGAGTTTTACATGCTATAAGTTCTTACTTTATGTTTTGACCGGTAGACAACTGACTTAACCACAACGGTTGGTGTTTAGGCTATAGTTAGAGAGTAAATTCAGTGTTCTACCTATTATTGAGTCTGACCATGTGATAGACTTAGCCTGAAACCTCCTACCCATTGATTGTTGACTTTAGATAATGCGACCGTGCGAGTCTAACTTTCTGACGTCGTGTTAGTGTTCTTAGGGTCTATTTGCTTCCTTCATATTTGATTTTCCTTTGCTCTAGGTTGTGTGTCACAACCTTTCACATCATTGAACGTGGTGAGGCCGACCGGAGAACCCCTTTTGACATTTTGGCTTAACCTTTCCCGACCTTCACACGAGTCTTCTGGCTTTCTCAGAGAGTAGCAACATACATGGTTAGCCCTAGACTTGTACCTTTAGAGATAGTCATATGATCATTACTATAGTCATTGCATGTGTGAAGGATTTCTACCTAGAGAAAATAACAATAAAAAAACCTAAAAACTCAAGGATATTATATGGAAAGATAGAAACTTTATTCAAGCTTGATTGTTGGAAAATTGTTTTTGAGAAAGTGCAATGGAAGGTTTTTCTATGGACGGATGTCCTCCGATCATACGCACCTCCTTTATTTGTATTACATTTCTTTGTAGCAAGATGCAGACAATAAAGGCCGCATCTTTTTTTCTTTTTGCTTGTCATGTGGAACCTTTCGCCATATATGGAATATTCGTGCTAGTTATGTTTTACTTTTTGTTGGTGAGAAGCACGTATCATGCCTCTAAATTGAGTCATTTTCTTTGATGTATCACTTAATTTTGCTCACCCATTAGTTCATAACACTTAGCACGGTCATATGTGTTGTGTCATCAATTTAGAATGGTGTCGTGTCTCACCTTCTGAAGGATTAATCTTGATCAAAATAATCATTAATATTAATTTATTATCTGTTTGATTGAGTTCGTATTAGACTAGAAAGTGCGTTTGTTTATTTATTTGATTACTAGCTTTAACCGCATGTGTTACACGGGTGAAACATTAAGATTATAATGATAAATATCTTAACAACTCTTTTATACAATTTGATATTGTATTTGTAACTTTTTCATTTTGTTACATGTTAAGATTATATAGATGAGAGTAATCAAAACATCAAAAAATACATTTAATAAGTTCTATACTTTTTACAATACATTAAATTACATGTTAAATGAAACCTTACAATGATTATTTACAAATTTGAAAATACTTCATAGTATTCATCATTTGACGTGGTATTGGTATTTTTCTATGTTTATCAAAGATTAATAGTTTGAGTCTATATCTACTTTTAACTCTTGATAATGCAACATGCAGCTGCTCATGAATAAACACCGAATCTTTCAATACAAACCAACATTTGAAAGTGATTGCCTTAAACTTTTATTCATGGTCATTGCAAAACATCCAACAACTGTAAATTTTTTTCTTTGAAGTTTTAATAAATTCTTTTGTCTGAATATGTTAACCCAATTATAGGGATAAAATTGTGATAACCAATGTTGCTTCCAAATATAATATTCGATTCTATAACGGTTATCTAGTGATTCGACCTGAAGTCTTGTTAAATTATGTAAACCATTTTTTTCTTCAATATTTCTTAATAACATAACTGGAACACCGACACTTAAAACTAATTTATGGTTTGACAAACCTGATAATGTAAGTCTATTTAGAAAATCAGGAGATTAAAATCTTTCATCAAAATCATCATCAAGATGCTTTGATTGACGAATACCATTTGTACTTGTATACGAAAAATATCGCTAAACTTTTAATGCTAAATAGGGGAAAATATGTAAATAAAAAAACATATTTTTAAAATCCACATTATCCAAACATGAACTCTCATTAATCTAACCGGGCAAACTTCAATTTTTTCAGGAAGCAAAGTTGTATTCCTGTCATTCGAACTCTAATGACTTTTACATGTTATCTTATTTTATATGTTGCACGGTTATCTCATGCATCCGTATTGAAAAGTTATATTATTTACTATTTTTCAACAACTTTTATATTTTTATAGATAAGATAAAAACCGACTAGTAAGGAACTAGCCGGCACAAAGAAGAGATCAAAGCCATTATATTATTTAATATATTATTTAGTGATATAACAGACGTTAACTCACTTCAAACATTAATTAAATAAATCATATGTTTGTGCCATTCAAATTTCATATCTTAACACTTCACAATGAGATGGAGTCCAAAAACTTTGTCCTTGTAATGGTAACATAATGCACTTTTGACTATCGAGGAACTTGCCTATTAATTTCACATTTGCAACTTTGTCAAAGCTTTATAATTTGTCAAACGGCATATGGCAACCCACGTAGAATATTATACTTATATATATATATATATATATATATATAGGGGATGGTTTCTCTAAGAAGTGCTACTTGTCTAAGAAGCCTAAGAAACAATCTCATCCATTCAATTGGATGATCAAGGGTATGTATTTAAGTGTAGGAAAATAAAGGGTGGAGGACATTTTTGGAAAACCCACAATTGTTGACTTTTTTCAAATTCCCTCCTTTTTTAAACGTACTTAACTTTTTCATACAACCTTATTTTAAAAAAAAATACACCATAAAATCGAGCATTTTTTTACCTTTAATTCGAGTATAGTATTGCTATATTTTACTCTAAAACAAAATCGACACTTAGTGAAATTTTACTCTAAAAAAAAACACCATAAAATCGAGCATTTTTTTACCTTTAATTCGAGTATAGTATTGCTATATTTTACTCTAAAACAAAATCGACACTTAGTGAAATTGTGCTACTTTACGTAAATGTGCTGGTTTATAGTAAAACAACACAACTGACCATGTTGCATTATAAAACAGCACAATTAACTGTGCTGCATTGTAAAACAGCACAATTAACTGTGCTGCTTTATCATAAAACAACACCAAACATAACAATTAGTTGTGTTGTTTCACAACACCAAAAGAACACGGTTCATTGTGTACGTTGCTTTTCTTAGCTAACCAAACACAAACAAAACCAGCACAATAAAACTAGTATATCAAACCAGCACAAAACAAAACCAGCACAAAACAACATTTTGATACATAAGCTTTTTGTTGCCTACCACTAAACCGTTTTTTTTTTCTGTATGGATGTTTTAAATTTTTATTTTTAAATAATGCTACCAAATTAGGCACATAATAATTGACTAAAAGTACACACATTAAAGAAACCATTACATTTACGTAAATTGTGTTGTTTTACCAGAAACCAGCAAATTTTTAATGTGTTAAATTGTGCTGTTTTACCATAAACCAGCACATTTACGAGAAACCAGCACATTTACGTAAATTAGCACAATTTCGTTAAGTGTCGTTTTTGTTTTTGCAAAAAAAATATAGCAATACTATACTCAAATTAAAGATAAAAAAACGCTCGATTTTATGGTGTAGTTTTTTTTTTAAATAATGTCTTATGAAAAAGTTATGAACGTTTAAAAAAAAGTGGGGGAAGTTGAAAAAAGTCAACAAAAGTGGCTATTACATAAATACCCTTCCACCCCTTATTTTTCATACACTTAAATCTCTACCGTTGATCATTTAATTAAATGGATGAGATTACTTCTTAGGTTTTTTAGCCAAATTAGACTTCTTATTTGATCCTCCCCCTATATATATATATATATATATATATATATATATATATATATATATATATATATATATATATATATATATATATATATATAGGGGCATGTTCTTTTGAGAACCAACCATATGTTGAGAACCGAAAGAACCGCACAAAACGTGTACATATCGCTTTAGTGAAAAAAGTAAAATTCAACAACAATGCTTTATTTATCTCTTCCCACTCTTAGTTTGAGTTTATCTCCTCTCTCCTGAATTTTTTTAAGAAAAGTATAAAAATATGCATATATGCATTCATTTGTGCATATAGTGTGAGTGCATATATGCATTTAAAAAAAGGCTATAAATTCGAGGTCTTTTAAAACCAAACCTTAAACATATTGAAATGTACATGAATTCTAGTCAATTTATATTATAAATAGAGGAAGAGTTAATACGGTTCTCACGGTTCTTAACATATTGTTAGTTCTCAAAAGAACATACCCCTATATATATATATATATATATATAAATTAAATTGTGACCCACCTAAATTTCACATTTTAAGTAAGTCCACAAAACTGTTATTACATTTATAATATTGGTTTATAAATAACTTTTTATGTTTTATCCTACGGTTGATAAATATAAAAGTTGACCACCTATAAAAGTCAACTCATGCTCTAACTTTTCATGACTTGTTTGACACAAACTTTTTACAAGAATTTAAATCATATTAATAGAGAGAGATAGAGATCGAATCAAATTAAAACAAATTTTATTTAAAGAAGATGAATAATATATAAACTAGTTTGACAATAATGTTGAAAATTATATGTTACTTCACATGTGATCGAAGAAGATGAGGTCAAATCCATCCAAAGGAGTTAAGAGGTTGATGAAAGCATGCCTTACGCCCGGCATCAAATTCACCATCCTTTTCAAAACTTTTTGCAACAGTTTCCCATTTTGTGGGAGGGGTGGGGGTGGGGGTTGGTGGAGGAGGTTTAGAGGTCATCTCATGGTTGTAGAAAGGGATTGTGAGACGTTGCGTACCACACAAGATGGAACGAAACATTTTAATAAACATTTAGATAAACTAAAATGAAAAAAAATAAATGTATATCTATACTATATAATAAATAAAGATTTTAGTGAGACACTTGAAACTCTCATATGTATTCTCATTATTTTTTCGCCTCTCTCCTATTAATTATACAAATTTTCTTTAATTGTTTTTTTTTACAATTTTTTGTTTCTCGTCTCTCTTTCCTATTAAATAATTATGATTTCTATAATTATTTTTATAAATTTTTTTCATTTTAAAAAAATATAGTTGTTGATAAAACATTTTTTTCATTCTTTTTATAAGACATTTTTTAAAAATAACTATATATATGTTTCTAAAATTTGTATAAAAAAATTATCGATGTCATAATATGTAATATGTAAGTTTTTATTACTAAGTATATAATATTATATTTATTCACTCTAACCTAGTTTTTTTATCATATATCAAAAGTTATCCTCAAAGATTACAAAAGAATGTTTATTTGATTTATATATGATTCTAGTAAACCAAATATTAAGTTTGGTCAAAGTAATAGACAAATTAACATTATCTTAAATGAAATAGAAAATGAAGTCGGAATATTAAATTCTGTCAAAACAACTAGCATTGTAGTCTTAATTAAAAAGATGAATAAAAACCGACGATATAAAATAAAACTAAATTATTAAAGAGCATTAATAGTGATTTTTAGGGCTATGACCAATACCGCATTCTTTCATTGAATGATCAATCAAAGGAAGGTCAGTGATTCTATTCAGGGCCTCTCTATTAATGGGATCTGGGTCACCAGGCCGTCGAAAATCAAAAGAGAAGTTTTGGGTTTCTTTAGAAATAGGTTCTTGGAAGGTATCCCGTTGAGGCAAAACCTTTCGTGCCCAAATATTAAGAAGGTTTCGCAGTCGGACTCTGATTTTTTATCTTCCCCCTTCATTTTGGGAGAAATTAAAAATGCGGTGTTTGAGTGTAGTGATGATCGGGCCCTGGGTCCTGATGGCTTTAATTTCAAGTTCATTAAACATTTCTGGAATTTATTTGAAGAGGATTTCTGTAACATTTTCTGTTCTTTCTATGAGACTGGAGTGATCAACAGAGGTTGTGGTTCGTCTTTTATTGTTTTGATTCCCAAGAATAAAGTCCCGATGAGCCTCAATGACTATCATCCGATTACGTTGGTGGGAGTAATAAATAAAGCGATTTCTAAAGTTCTTGCCAACAGATTGAAACAAGTTGTGGGTTCGGTGATTTCGGATAATCAGTCGGCTTTTCTCAAAGGTAGGTTTATCTTGGACGGGCCTCTTATTGTTAATGAGGTTATGTCCTGGATAAAAAAATCTAATAGGAAAGCCCTCTTGTTCAAAACTGATTTCGAAAAAGCCTACGATAATGTGAATTGGAATTTTCTGTTAGCTATTATGTCTCAAATGGGATTTCCTCAGCGGTGGTGCTCGTGGATTTTTGGTATTCTTTCATCGGCCCGTTCTTCTATTCTTGTTAACGGGTCTCCCACCTTTGAATTTCAATGCCATAAGGGCATGAGACAAGGGGACCCGATTTCCCCCTTTCTCTTCCTTATAGTTATGGAGGCGTTCTCGGGGATGCTTTCTAAAGCTTGTCATGTCGGGGCTTTCAAGGGTATCCAACTGCCCAATAACAGACCTATGCTCTCTCACCTGTTATATGCGGACGATGCAATTATCATTGGTGATTGGTCTCGTTTCAACATCAGGAATGTGGTTAGGATTTTAAGATGTTTTTATCTATGTTCGGGTTTGAAGATTAATCTTAGCAATTCAACTCTCTTTGGGTTGGGGGTTGGAGTGGAAGAGGTGGAAAATATTGTTTCTTTGATTCATTGCAAACCTGGGTCGACGCCGTTTTCTTATCTTGGGCTTAAAGTTGGAGCTAATATGAATAGAATCTCAAACTAGGGTCCGGTCTTAGACGTTTTCAGATCTCGTCTTTCCTCCTGGAAATCTTCCACTCTCTCTATCGGTGGTCGGTTTATTCTTATCAAATTGGTTCTCGAGAGTTTACCAATCTACTATCTTTCATTATACAAGGCCCCAATCAAGGTTATTAATGATCTGGAAGTGTTAATTAAAAGATTTCTTTGGGGTGGCAACTCGGAATTGAATAAAATCCATTGGGTGGCATGGGATCGTGTTTCCACGCCTAAAAGTGCGGGGGGTCTCGGCCTTAGTAAACTTAATGAGATTAATACGACCCTCCTCGTAAAATGGATGTGAAGATTCTTTAATGAGCCTCAAAGTCTTTGGACAAAAGCGATTGGTGCGATTCATCTTAACAGGAAAAATTGGGCGGCTCTTCCGATCAACTCGTCAATCTCCGGCACCAGGAAAAATTTGGTCAACTTTTGCTCCAAACAAATTATTTCTGGTACGCATCTCTCTTATTTCTTTAAATGTATTGTGAGAAATGGTAGGTCCATCCGTTTTTTGCTAGACCCGTGGCTCTGCAACATCCCGCTAAAGGAGGTCTTCCCGAGATTATTTGGAATTGAAATGGATAAAAGGTGCAACATTCGGGACAGGTTCAATGTCGCAGATAGGAATTTTATGGGTTCTTGGAATTGGCGACGCCCCTCGGGGTCTGCTGAAGAGCTGGGTGAATGGAACAGATGTATTTCTCTTTCGGATTCAGTCCGATTGTCGGATATCCCGGATAAGTGGTTTTGGCTGGAAGACGATTCTGGGTTTTTTTTTTCTGTTGGTTCGGTTAAAAGTCTTATTCGAAATAACCAACCTTCAAGTCTGCTCTTCTCTATGAAATGGTGCAATTGGGTTCCTCTTAAATGTAATATCCTGTTATGGAGGGCTGAATCTAATCGTATCGCGACCGTTGATGCGCTCATCAAAAGAAACATCAATATGGGTGATCAATCATGTGTGCTTTGTGAATGTGAAGAGGAGTCGGCCATCCATCTTTTTTCTGCGTGCTCGGTCGTTTCCGTTATTTGGCAGCATATCAGTACCTGGTGCCGAGTCCCTCCTATTTACGCTTTTGATATACGCGATATTCTGGAGCTTCATATGCACATTGGGGTCAGGGAGCGAGTTAAAGAGATTTTTCATTGTATTTTCATAGTCGTGTGTTGGTTTGTTTGGAGAGCCAGGAATGAGAAATGGTTCGATCAAAAGCCAGTGAGTATAGAAGAGCTTATTCACAATATCAAGTCTTTAGGTTTTTTATGGCTTAGAAATAGATCGAAGTTCAAGTCCATTAGTTGGTTGGATTGGTGTAAATTTAATGTTGTGTAATGCCTGTTTGTAGTTTGTTTTTGGTTGCCCTGTTTTGCGGGTGTGCCTTGTGAATGAAATTAGCTTTAAGAAAACATAAGTCAACTATATGAAATACCGGTCTCTCGTCATTCTTCTACACTTGAAAGCAGGGATGGATTTACTTGTGTCGGGGGGTTCTCAGGAACCCCCCGAGTTTCGAAATTATAGTGTAACGTTAGGTAAAAATACTGGGGTGAACCCTTTAAAAAATTGTAGGGTGAACCCCCACACAAAGTATAACAAGTGATTTAGGCTTTGTATTATAACATGGAGGTTGTGGGTTCGAATCCCTTCCCCACCATTTTTTAAAACCTTTTTTTAGCTTCTTTTAGCTGAGTCCGGTCCAGCTGCCCACAGAGTCACAGACACAGAGTCATAGACCACACAGGCTAGAACTTAGATTTCAAAAAATGAAAACTCGTAGTGAACAACTGATGTATTGCAAAATACATGCATTTTACTGTCAATTTTATTCCCACTTTGTGTTTGTTTTGCTTCGGTTTTCTTTTATAACTGCTTGTACTTAATATTTCTATATCTTATGGTTGTTAGGTCACAAAGGAAGCGGATATGATTGAAAATGAAGAAGAACGAGTTTCCGGTTCGTGCGAGAGGGCTGTGGATAAGAAAGAAGATAGTTTCTGGATTTTTACCCCTGTCGCGTAGCGCGACAGGTATTGGAAGTCCCTCGCGCTACGCGAGGATTGAAAAATGTCAGAATTGCCCTTTTAATGATTGCCCGACTGTTTTGTCTTTTCTGGGGCCCTCGCGCTACGCGAGGAGTGTGCAAGATCCCGTCGCGCTACGCAACGGGTGGTTTTTCGCAGAAATTGTTTTAAAACCCCAAAAATTAGAAACCCTAGGGGAGACAGAGAATCAAGGAGCGGCTGCAGGCGAAAAGGAGAGACGAAAAAGGGTTGATTTCAGAGCTTTAGAGGCTCGGGTTGAAGATAAAAGGCATCAGGATCGCATTCCATCAGGGGTTAATCATTCGGTTGTGTTTTTCCTTGTTTATCTTCAATTCCCATGTTTCTTTTGAGCTTCGAATTGATGCTAACTATAGTTTTTGTCATGTTTAGTGGCTAAACTCTTAGAACTACCTAGGTGTTGATGAATACATATGATTGACATTAGGTTTTATCCGGTTTTGGATGATTTGCATGTGATGAACTCATGATGTAACAAACTTGGTTTGGATTATTGGATGTTTTATGTGTGTCTATGATTGTTTATGGATTGATGATTTATTCCTCGTGTGCCTTGGTGAATGTCTTTCATGTAATAGGTGCATGCTAGATCAATTACTGTGTGTCTTTGATTAGTGGGTGGTTAACTGCGTACGAGTTCACCATAGGGTAATCTTCTTGATATATATAGTTTAGATGTGCAACCAATCTCGATAGTTGTGAGGTGAGAGATTGTAGGTTTGTCTAGGGTGTTAGGTTGCTAGTTTAGAGGCTTTGTGAGAAGATCTTGCTAGTTTGTCTCATATATGTGTTTACCGAATCCAATAGGAAAATCCTAGTTATCCCTTGCACTTAGGTGTATTGAGACTTTCGCGCTGTGAGGTAGATTGTCTAGCGGATACTTCTTGAGTAAATTGGAGGACCTGTGAGGGAAATCCATCCAACCGGTGGTTTAACGGCTTTTAGGTTTCTTGGTTGACAATCCTTGAGAAGGGTCGAGGGTGCTCTAGGTTTCCTTTGAGTTTAGTATTTTAAGATCCTGGTATCACGTCAGTTCCCTTATCGATAGAACCTTTGTCAAGCATGTGTAGGATTCGAGCCTAGGTAGTGTTCTTTCTCCGTCTGGTTCTCGTTTCACTTTCGTTTGCATTCGTAGTCTTCTCTTTAGTCCTTCTTTTAAGTTATTCTTAGTTTTTATTAGCAAACCCCTCTTCTTTATTAATATTTTATTTAAGCAATTTTGTATGGATAAGTCTTTCAGTTTCTAGTTAGTGTTTTCTGTAGAGGTCCTTTGGGTTCGATATCCGGACTTACTTAGGCTTTACTACATTCGATAGGTTCACTTGCCTGTCGGTAGTTTAGTTGTTTAGAGAGTCTAGAGTATTACTTAGTGTTTTATTTAGCTTGTTTTGAGTCATTTAATTCAAACTACTTTGTGCACACCAACAACTGTAGTTTATTTAATTTATAAAGACCACAAGTTGATCTCGACCCCCTACCTATATATAATCTCTTTATTTATGACAAATCAATTAATTATATAATATAAGCCTATAAGTTGACTTTGTTTTTACAATTTAATAATCACAATCTTTTACATCTTGTATAAAAAAGAATAATTAAAAACGATTATAAAAGTATACAAGGGAATTCTTGTAAGAATATATTAAAAGTATTACAAACTTGATTATATTTATGGTTATTAGATAAAAACACATATGCATATAATTTAGATCATTTCCATTTATTTATATTTTACAACCTTTGATGCAATCTTACCAAATTATCTAAAGAGGGTAAGAAAACACCTTCACTTAGTGAAGTATGAACTACCGTTAGGTATTGAAAACAACTCATCTAGTCATCTTTTAATTTGTTTTTTTTTTCTTTAATGGTATTTGACCACCCTTACTCCTTAATACCACTGAGATTTTTCATAAATAGTGTATATAAACACTGATAAATAATGCATTAAATGTAAACGTAATACATTTGACGGTTATTTAATTAATTTAATTTGTTCGATTAAAGTTTATATTAAAAATATTTTGAATTAATAAATGACGAAGATAATATTTTTATTTGTAACTAAATCAAAAGTCAAATAAATTACTAAGATAAAAAAACACGTAATTAGTCCTTTTGTCAAAATTTTCTTTCGTCATACTACATATATTTAAATTCTTATTAAATTATTAGCTAGAATTAACTTTCTATTAGTTATAATATTGTCACCAAGTAGGTCTTACGATACAATCAAAGGCTAACATTTCCTTTTATTTTAAATATAAAATAAAACATTGATATATAAAATCCGTTTTTGAAACATTCTTTTAAACTTAATGAATGAGTCTCTTAACAATAACTTATAAAATTCATGAACCGAGTATAAAAGATAAATTAAAAACGTTGTCATGGTCAAATAATCTCGTAATTAAAAGGAAAATTATTAGCTAATTTTGAGTACTTAAACGAAAGATCATGCCTAGGAATTGTTCTTCTTATGAGTTAAAGTTACTAATAAAATTAAATTATTCAAAAATAAATGATTTTTTAAAAGCATTCAAATCAACATATCATTTATGTCTTTATAATTTAAATAAATATCATATATTTTTTTAATTTATGTCTAAATTGGTTTTAACCTCACATATCTCATTACTCACAAACACTTATTTTATTATTTTTTTTTCACTTTTCTAGACACTCACAAAAATATACAGATTGATAAAAATGAATCTCTATAGAGTAATTTAAAGAAACCGTCCTTTATATTTATATCATTTTTCAGATATTTTACTTTAGGCCAAAAATTGTTAGAAATCGTCATTTATGTTTATAAATCTTACATGTTACGTCTTTTGACCCTAACCCAGTTAAATTTCTCAATTAAGTTTGGATAATATAAACATAAAGGACGATTTCTGTAATTTACTCATCTCTATATTTAGAGAATCTCTATTAACAAAACTCTAAAACTTAAAGATGGAGATAGAGATCCTGATAAAAGTTCAAAATAATAGAAATCTCTTAATAATAGAGATGGACATGAAGAAATATCTAAAATCTCTGAATATTTTATTTTTTAAAAATACTTTCTTAAATAGATACGTTTTTTAAAATAAAAGTTATCGAATTTTAAGTAATATGGAACAACCAGAAAATGAAATGTTAATATTTATGGACGGTACAAAAAAAAAAGTTATGATTCCATTTTGGGATAAAAGAAGTAGTTGCAACAAATCAATATTTGAGGGACGATTTATGTAAGTTGAAAAATTTGTCGATTGTCTATTTAAAGCCATCAAACACAGTCTCTCTGTTCAATAATTCTCTCTCTTCTATCTCATTCGTTCTTTAAATATTTCAAAAAGTAATACAAATTCCAAAAGGAAAACGCGTATAAATTGATTAAAGATCTGCATCATTTTCACCCCCAAAATATCATCTGAACCACAAGATATCAACATTAATGGCACTGATTTTGATTCAGATTTTGATTTGACATCAACAACAATCGACGATTCGTCATGATCATCATCTTCCTCTGAACTCTGTTTTGGAGTTAACAAATTGTTATCAGCAAGATTTCAAAATCGTCTAGCGTAAGTTCATACTCACTCGTACTTTTTATGTTTTGATTTCGGGTTTACCGTTTCACAGATTCGGATTCAAATCGGTTGATTTTAGGATATTTTGTAATGCTGCTAGATCTTAGCTGTAGTTTATGATATCTGGATTACTATACTATATTATATTATATATCGTAAAAAATAAAAAAAATAAAAAGAATTCAAAGCCGGGTGCTAGCGGGAGTAGCCTTTCTATCCCTGTGATATAAGAAAGTTAACCTCGTCTCAAAAAAGGTTATTAGTTACTCTGCTATGAGTGAAATTGTACTGTATATGTTTGTTTGCTAGATCATAATACCGGAGTTTGTTTTTAATCTTATTGGTGTTGACTATTATCTTTGAATCTGCAGAATCAGAAATACATCACCGGAATTCGACTTGCGAATCTTTAAGAAAAATGGGGAAAACAGGAAGAGATTGGAGTCAGATCTACGTGATTTACGGCATGGATGATTGGCAAACTCCGGTGTTCTTGTTACTACATGCGATTATCTTCTCAGTGTCTTCTGTTCTCTTTCTCGTCTACTTCGATTGGGTATACTACTGCTTCCAGTTAACCCTTCCCGCCGTTTTCTCCCCCGGTTTCACGAGATTCGCCGCGGGTTTTACCGGCTCCGTCATCGCGCTTTCCGCCGTATGCCTGTTTTATGCAGCCGGAAACATCTTCTACTCATCTGTCGCGCTTCGCTGGGAAATAGCACAGCGCATGGCCAGCGTTGTTCATGACTGGTCCACAGTCAGAACAGCGCTGGACGTAGGTTGTGGCCGCGGCATCCTTCTGAATGCCGTGGCCATACAGCTTAAAAAAGAAGGAAGCTCAGGCCGAGTCGTCGGGTTAGATCGGAAAAACACGACGTTATCGACTCTCCGGACCGCCGGTATCGAAGGGGTACAGGAATACGTCACGTGCCGCGAGGGAGATGCTCGTCGGCTGCCGTTTTCTGACGAGTACTTCGACGTGGTGGTGTCGGCCGGGTTCGTGCACACGGTGGGGAAGGAATTCGGGCAGAAAACGGCGGCCGCGGCGGCGGAACGGATGAGAGTGATCGGAGAAGTTGTTAGGGTTATGAAAGGCGGAGGCGTGGGGGTGGTGTGGGACCTGGTGCACGTGCCGGAGTACGTGCAGCGGTTACATGAACTGAAAATGGAAGACATTAGGGTGTCTGAGCGTGTAACGGCCTACATGGTCAACAGCCATATCGTATCGTTTCGCAAGCCATGTCAGCACGTAGTGGGTCCCAGTGAAGTTAGGTTAGACTGGAGATTCAACGGTATATGTTGAAAATTTATATTTATTATTCTTTGCAAGATATTAAAAAAAATGTTAAAAGATAACAGTTCTTGTAATAATGAGTCTAGATGCCACTCTTTAAATTGTTTATAAATGAGATCATGATAAATATAAACTTTAAAGCTTTTATATCTTCCATTTTATGTTACATTTACTTGTATTTGACGTTATAAGTAAGTCGAAACAAGATCGAGTCAACGACTTTGATGAATAAACAACAGTTGAAACTAAATCGAGCCAATTCACGTCCACTATACTCCATCTTACATATTTAGAAGATTTAAAAGCTATGTAGATGATATTTTTGTTAATATAATGATAAAAGATTGAGTTTATATTCATCCTAGCTTAGAACCGGTGTAATACATACGAGGTGAATAATATCAATAAATAAAATTCTTAAATCTTTATGTATATATTTTACAGGTGTAAAAACACATTATATATACTAATGAGAGAAAACAAAATTCAAAATATGTAAAAATTAATATATAATTGGGTTTTAAAAATACGTAAATTACTATTTATTATAATTTAACTTTCATTTATTATTTTGACTGAAAATCTATATCTATACTATATAATAAATAAAGGTTTTTGTATGTCACGTGTCGCCTTCATATTCAATTTCATCAAGTTTTTCTCGCCTCTCTCTTATTAAATGCTCCCATATCATTTGATAAGTTACTAATTATAATAATAAAACACATTTATTTTAAATTAATCATCTATTATAAAAAAAAACTTTAAAATATAATTATGTAGATTTTATTTTCAATCAAATAATAAATGAAAATCAAATTACATTAAATAGTATTTGATGTAAATTATATATTAATTTTTTAATATTTTAAGTTTTTTTTCTATCCTTAATATGTGTAATATATTTTTACACCTGTAAAATATATAAACAAAATTTAAGAAAATTATGTATTGATATTTTTCACACAGTGTGTATTACACGGGGTGTAAGCTAGTAAAAGATATATAATTAAATTTTAAAGTTTCTTATAATAGGATGATTTAAAACAAATATTTTTATTAGTATAATTAGTATTTTCTTCAAAAATATATTATTATTAAAAGATAATTATGTATTTAATAAAAGAAAGATGCAGAAAAAAATTGATGTAAATAAATATTGAGACGACACAAGGTATGAAAAAACTTTATTTATTAGATAGTATAGATATAGATTTAAAAGATATAGAAGCTATGTAAAAATGTGTTTACGCCGGTTACATGTCTCCAATTTATGTGAATTTCTCGTTTCTGTCCAATTTATTTTTCCACAAAAAATATTATTTTTAATAAGTAAATTATTATACCAAATGTGAATGTCAAACATTAAATATATTATAAAACACATAAAGACACATATGTTTGAAATAAGTATACTGAATGCAACTTTTGACAACAAAACTTTAAATTTGATATTATTAAGAGACAAAATTCATCTAGAAGCACAATATATTTATTCTAGCCATATGTTCATGATTGAAGCATGATCCTAATATATTATAGTTCTATACTCCATAGAACTCTATAATTTGTAGGTTTTAAATCAAGCACATATTATTTGATTAATTTATGAATTTACAGCTTCAATATGTTCACAATATATAACTTACAATTATAGGCTACAAGCGATATTCAATTTATATGTATATCAAAGGCGCATTGTCTTGGCAGTACCCCGTTGATTTCTAAATGGGAAGTCGCCTGTTCGAATCCAGGGCACAACGAAAGAAGTGGTCTGTAATCAAGTCAGGGGGTTTCCTACTGGTGTGGGCTGCCCTGGATGTTCTAGGTGTTTGCCCCGCGTAAACTCAATAATCATAGAATATCTAGTTGTTGCCGTTAAATTTTTTTTTGATATGTATACAATTATACGTATTCGTATTGTGTCACATATAATAAGAGAGAACATAAAGTAACTATATGATTATATAACTATCACCCTACATAACACGTACTTATATTTATGTGATTCTTACACTTAAAACTAAATCTATATTAATTGTGTATCATATTTCATATAATCATATTTATATACAACACTAGTTTAGATCACATGTCTACACACGAGGTAAAAAACATAATGAATATGAAGGCGACACGTGACACTAAAAAACCTTTATTTATTATATAGTATAGATATATGTATAACCATTCATAATATTTCTTTGTGAAAAAGTAAATAAATTAGTTAAAATGCAAGAAATGTAAGGTGAATAATTAATGTGGATGTGAGGTCAATTCCAAAGACCAATTTATTGTGTAGAAAGTACTCATTGGATCTTGGTGGGCTTTAATTTTCAATGTCATTCCTTTCTTCAGAAATATCATCCAACCAATCACACATATAACAATTATAGGATTAAAATTCCATTTACAATTTACTTCAATTTATTTATTTTTCTGACATATTTTAATAAAGTATTCTTATTTAAATTATAATATCTATACTCTATAATAAACAAATATTTTGGTTACACAATTTTCCCGTCTTTCTCTTATATTAATTGCACAAATTTTCCTTAATTGTTTTTTTTAATAATTTATTATTTTTTTGTCTCTCTCTCCTATTAAATAATAATGATTTTTATAATTCTTTTTATAATTTTTTTAAAAAAATATAGGTTTGTTCATAAAACATTTTTAGAAAATTAAACATTTTTAAAAAGTAATTATATGACGTTTCTCAAATTTGTATTAGAAAATTATGTAATATGTCATAAATATGTAATATATAAATATTTATTATTAGTTATATAAAATTACACTTATTCACTGCATTTATTCAACCCATGTAATACACGAGGTTTATAACCTAGTTATTTTATATATTGGTGATCTCGAACTTCGTAGTTGAATTCCATTGGTTTATAATCTAGGATTATATTTTGATGACACAACACTTCTTAGCATTAAACAAGGATCAAAACATGGAATCAAATGAAATGCAAGTGTGTCAGAATGTGAAGTGGAGATTGGAATTGAGGCATGTGTCACTCACGTGACAATGGTTGATCACATGACTAGAATTTAATGAACCTTTCACCATAAACTTTTGCTTTGTTTTACATCAATCTTCTCAAAATCCCACTAAACTATACAATTTTAAGGTTATCTTGTAACTCAATTACCAATATAATCAAAAATATTAATTTTATTTCATTTACTTAATAAAATATTAATTCTTATAGCTATTTGTAAACAAACAAACAACAAATAAACTCAGTGTGATGAGAGCAACATTACATATCACAAAGGATAGATAGATTGTCCCCAGATAGATCACTGAATTAATTCTTATAGTTATTTATACGTTTTAAAATCATATCCAACTTTTTTAAATTTAATATTTCATAACTTAATTATTTAGTTTAATCAACTATTTATGTGTCTAACAGTTTGCTAGTTTTATTTATATATTCAGTTTGCTGTTCAAAAAAAAATATTTAGTTTAATCAACTATTTATTTTTTATTATAATGTAAACAATTAATTACAAATTCAACGTGTTGATTTTTTGTTAAAATAAATCCTTTATGGTTAACTTTTTTTGTTACATTTTTGTTTGACTTAGGGGGTGGGAGTGGTACCCTCCCAACTAAACTACCCTCTCAAATTACATCAATTATAAGATGCCACCTCAATTAGCCAAAGTACCCTATCAAAGTACCTCTATGGTGGGAGTGGTACCCTCCAACCCTGTTATTTAAAAAAAAATTAAAACAAATAAAATTAATAAACTAAAACTTTAATTAATTAATTAAAAATACATAATAAATTAAAAGACAATAAATAAAAACAAATTAAAAAACACCTAAAAAATTAAAAATCACATGATCCGGTTAAATGATCTTGCGGTTTCGAAAATAAAAAAAATAGCCATATAATAATAATAATAAAATAGCCATATAATACTTTGCAGTCAATCATAAATGCATGTAGTCATATAATAATAAAAAATAGCCATATAATAAAAAAATAAGGGGACTACTAACCACACAAGGAGAATGCTAATCGGACTTGGCCATATACGCATCGTATAGGGCAATACGATGCGTATAGCCCTTCACAATTTCCCATGCCCGACATTCTCTTACAACCTGGTCATTCAAACATCGTATACGCATCGTATAGGGCAATACGCTGCAGTTTAGGGTACAATGTACCTTCTGCCACTAGTCACATCACCTCGTACCCTATACGCATCGTATTGGGCTATACGATGCGTATAGGGCCCAAATTTTGTGTATTTAACCATGCAGAATTCTCATTCGAACCGAACGTATGCTTTCAAAATTCAAAAATTGTAAACATGTCTTGGTGGTGAGATATTAACTACGGTTTTCAGGTATATTCTAACGAGTCGGTGGAAAACAATCCGCAAAGTTTTGGAGGAGGTCTCGTCCAACGTTTATTCTCATCAACGGGTAAGGCTTCTAGATTTGAACGAGTCACTAAGCAATCCCGAGTTCGTATACGGTGAACCGTCTTACCTTACACAACCCACGAACGAATACGTATACGATGAAGTCTCTTACCCGACACAACAAACCGATGACTCCGAAGACGAAGAACAAAATAATCAAAATATGTCTTATAAAACTAACCAGAATTTTCAGTCTCGTGAACAGTTGGTTGATTGGGCTATCCGGAGAGGACGTGACAATGGTTACGTGATTGTCACCCGACGATCGAGGAGAAAAGGCGACGATCCGACGGAACCGTTTATCAAGGTGTGGCTTGTGTGTGACCGTCACGGCGAACGTGCGTCTACTGCCACGGTTAGACGTGCCGGTAGCAAGAAAATTGGTTGTCCCTTTAAATTGGAAGGAGAGTACCAAGAAAATACTGGTGATTGGAAATTAACGGTGAAGGATGACAGTCATAACCACGATCCTAGTCAACATCTTGAGGCGCACTCGTTTGCAAGGAGACTGTCTCAGTCGGAACAACTTTTGGTGGGGAAGTTGTATTCGCAAAACATGTTGCCACGAAACATTCTAGCAACTATAAGGGAACAAAACCCAGAGAGTAGTTGCATTAAAAAGACATTTATAATGCAATACAAAAGATAAAAAACGAAACGAGAGTCGGTGAAACTCCAATACAGATTCTGGAAAACCTGCTTTCTTCAAAAAAATACGTCTACTATACTCGAGAAGATCCTGCCACAAATAGTGTGGAGGAGATATTCTTTGTTCATCCGAAATCGTACGAGATGTGGCGTGCATTCCCGCACGTGTTGATGATCGACGCGACATACAAAACAAACATGTACAAACTTCCATTTGTCCAAGTGGTCGGTGTGACCTCCACACACCAGTCGTTTTGCGTCGCTCATGCATTTATATCAAAAGAACGGGAGGAAAACTTCGTCTGGGTGTTACTTCAAATAAAAGCAATGTTGCAAAAGTGTATGGAGCCGCGTGTGATAGTAACAGACAGGGACAAAGCTCTTATGAACGCGTGTGATAAAATATTTCCGAGTTGTCCCAAGAACCTATGTCGGTGGCACATACACGAGAATATCGCAAAACATTGCAGGGCATCATTTACAGACGAAGACTGGAAAAATTTCAAGTATTCATGGTCGGTATTATGTGAGTCTCCCACGCCAGATATATACCAGTACAACTTCAACCGACTTTACGAACGTCTGTACGCAGCCAAACGAGAAAGTAAGTTTTAAATATTAAATATTTAATATTTTCAGTATTTAAATATTTATTCAATATTAAATATTTTTCCAGGAGTTATTGATTATGTGACTAAAAATTGGCTGGACCCGTATAAAGAAAAGTTTGTATCCGCGTGGTCCAACAAAAACCTCAATTTTGGTCAACATACAACGAACCGAGTCGAGAGCCAGCATTCGCTCTTAAAGATCTATCTTAGAAACGCTAACAGCTCGCTAGATAGACTTGTTGGGTTTGTTGATGAAATTGTATCAGATCAGTATTATCACTTACAGTTTGGGTTTGGAACAAGCATCATAAGGAAAATGGACAGCCACATAGCTATTCAATTGTTTGATATCCTGCACGGTAAAGTTTCACATAAAGCTCTAGATTTGATAGAAAACGAGTGGTACAAGTTATCAAATATACGGAAACAAAATGCAACGTGTGGGTGCCAACTTTTCAGTAGTTGTGGGTTGCCGTGTGCTTGTCGTCTAGCAAATATCGAAGCTACAGGTAAACTGTTCTGACTATTTAATTATTATTATTATAAATTAATTCAATTAAAAAAAATATAATAAAAACAATATATTAATATTATTATTATTATTTAAAATAAATACAATATATTATTATTATTATTATTATTTATTATTTAAAAAAAATATTATTATTATTTATAATTTAAAATTTAAACAATATATTATTATTATTATTATACAGGTGGCATAATCCCTCTAGATGCAGTGGACGTCTTCTGGAGGAAACTTGATTTAAAACCGTCGTTTGTCGATGATGAAAATGTAGACGTGGATAAGGTACTGGGTCAAGTGAGAAACAAAATTATGTCACAACCCGATCAGGTCAAAAGAAGTATGCTGTCGAGAATTGCAGGGGTTGTCTTTCCGAGCAAAAGTAACAAGAAAGCGCCTATGGTACAAGAAGATACTCGCGGTCGTCCAACTTTGAAAAAGCAACAACAAAGGAAACAGGATGTCGCGAGAAACAACTCATTCACAGGATCCCAACAAAGCAAATGTGACCCTGCGAGACACAGCTCGTATATTGCGTCACAAGACTCTATACAAGCGAGTTCGGTCTTTCAACACAGTCGTTCAACTAAGGGTAAAGGAAAGCAACCGCAAGATGATAACGCCCATCTTGGGTTTCCATTGATTACTGGGAATGATGCGGTTAACAATATAAAATGTTTTAAGGATTCGATACCCTCTTTATTTTATCCGTACATTTCACATATACAGGATGTAAAAGCCGACGGTAACTGTGGTTTTCGATCGGTAGCTTTGGGCTTAGGGTTAAATGAAAACCGGTGGCTCTTTGTCCGACAACAACTTCTACATGAGATGGACAATAAAGAGGAATGGTGGAGAACTGTTTTTGACAGAGTCGCCTTTCAAGAGTATGATAAGCTACGTCACACAATAGATTGGCAGGATGTGAAAGCCGCACCAGTTAGTCGTTGGATGTCGATGCCATACACAGGACTCCTAATTGCTCAAAGATTTGGGGTGATTGTTCATCTTTTAAGCATCAACGGTAATCAAACATTTTTTCCATTGTGGTTTGGTCCTAACGTTCACGCTCAACATCAAGTCTTATCGTTAGTTCACGTCAAAAATGCTCATTTCATCCACGTCAAGTTAGACGGAGAATTTTCGATTCCTACGCCGAATGCACTTTGGAATTTGCACCGAAATGATGATGCAGCAAAATGGGAAAATATATACAATGATCGTATAGAACGATTTAAGAAAATAATGGCCAATAATAGATCTAGTTTTCCACAATATTTCACGAATCTCGGATAATATTTGTTTAAAATTGTTTAAAATTTGCACCGAAATGATGATATTTGTTTAAGAAAATAAGCCTATACGCTGCGTATGGCTCAGTTTACCCGGTCACATGCCTGCGTATGGCCTAGTTTGGTCGCGTATGGCCTATTTGGCCTGCGTATGGCTTTGTTTACCCGGCAACCGCCTATACGCCACGTATAATCCTATACGTGGCGTATAATCCTATGCGTGGCGTATAGGTTTTTAATTTAAAAAATTTTTAATTATGTAAATTAATTCAATTAAAGAAAATATAATAAAAACAATATATTAATATTATTATTATTATTTATTATTTAAAATAAATACAATTTATTATTATTATTATTATTTAAAAAAAATATTATTATTATTTATTATTTAAAATTTAAACAATATATTATTATTATTTATTATTTAAATTAAAATATTAAAAACAATTAATTATTATCAGATATGGCGGATTATGATGATGATATTCAGATGGATCAGCTAGACGATTTTGCGCACTATCCTTTTCTAGATTTTCCGCCCGTTACAGAGTCTTATTCCCGGTGCCAGAAGCTCCGGGAGGTGCAGATGTGTCACACCCCGACCGATGGCGGAATCATCGAGGCGGACAATGTGATGATTGTTCAAAAGCACATGATAACTAAAGGTTGCATAATTCATTCATTTAATTTAAAGACAACAAGTTCCAAATACAATACATTTCAAATAACCTAGTCTAGTTCAAAACATTAATTTATTTAACTAGGTCCATAGTTCCTAAGTGGAGAGATCTTCGGCAAGCAGTCACATATCCAAACCTGAAACATTATTTAAATCAAGTGTCAACTAAAAAGTTGGTGAGTACATAGGTTTAGTATTCCCTGTAAATAGTGGTTGTAAATCGTTTTGCAACTCATTGTTTATATTGTTAAACATAGCATATGATGTAACATTTATTTAATCACAATTCAAACCGAGTTTGACGCGCTTGAACAGAGCACAACAGCTAAGTCCGGTATGCTTGAATATAGTTACCCACTATATCCGGTATGATTGAATATAACACGCGGTTATATCCGAGTATGCAGTAATAAACACCCTAACCGGGTGGGCTGGTCAGGCACAATAGATCTATCAATATTACAGTTGGTTGTCTTGTGTTTAAATGTATGTACATCCAAAGAATAAGCATATAGTCTCATGTATAACACGTACAAACAATGTGAGTAGCATGTATAATGTTTCACCCCAAAACGTATAAAAATGTAAAAATAGGGGCTATGTAACTCACCTTGCAAGCGGGTATTTTCCACGCGTGTAGGTGATAAGTATGCGGAAGCCTAAGCACGTTGATACCCTATGTAGACAAATGGGTATTATTGTATGCGTATAGGTGTGTATTTGTATTTAAATGTATATAGGCTCTAATATAATTTTCTTTAATATTTATTTGTATAAAGTATAGAAATAGAATGATAATGGGTTTTTTTGTAAAACTTTAACTTATAAGGATATATATATATATATTGTTTTAAACAAGTATTATTATATTCAATGTATTTATATAATAATAACAAAAGAAAAGTCTTTATTTATTTAAACAAGTTCATAAAATAAAAAATAAAAAAAATATAATGCTAGGTTCATATAAAAATAATGAGACATTTTATATATTATATGTATTTTAATAAGTTTATAAAATGTTACAAGATTTATAAAAAGATATAGAACATTTTATATTTAAAAATGTAATTAAGTGAGTTTATAAAGATATTTCAAGATTTATATAAATATGGACATTTTATATCTAAAAATGTAATTAAGTAAGTTTATAAAAATATTACAAGATTTATAAAAATATAGGATATTTTATGTCTAAAAATGTAATTAATTAAGTTTATATAAATATTGTAAGATTTATAAAAGTATGTGATATTTTATATATATTATAATGTATTTTAATAAGTTTATATATATATAAAATAAATGGGATGGTTTATAAAAATATAGTTTAAATTGATTTTAAAATAAACGAACGAGTAAACCGACTCGTTTTAGTATTTATTGCATAAAAAGAGTATTATGATAATTAAATAAAATAAATAAATGAAAACAGAATTAAAAATAAATAAAAAAAATTTGGCCGTAGGCTAACCGGGATCGAACCCGCGACCTTTGACACAAACCCACACACGCATAACCAGCCGGGCTACTGCCCATCGCTGGTTATGTGTGTGTCATTTAATTGATATACACAAACGCGACCCTGGTCGCTGGTCCTCGGCAACCGGCAAACCGTGTCCGAGGACATTGGTTTGCCCGGTAATCAACGGTTTATTGCCGTGATTTCGATTTGGGGAGGTTACCTGATGATAACAGAAGGTACAGGAATCGAATCGAGGCTCGAACCCAGTCGCGAAGGGCTTGGTCGGCAGAGACTTTTGAATCGAAATGTCCAAAACGGGAATCAGACTTCGGGGTGGAATCAGGCCTTGATATCCTGGTCCAAGCTTCACTCAGAGTCGACGAATGCAATGGTGCCTTCAATTTGGGGTGAGAGTGGGTGTAAGAGGGGCATCGAGTTCGAACAGGTTCGTTAATGGCTATTTATAGTCGAGCCTAAACCTGATAATAAGGCAAGCAATTGAGCATGCCTGAACATTCGTCTAGACGAGACGAAGCTAACCAGACCATCGACAGGCGTGGAGGTGGCCTGTCGGGCCTGAATTCGGGCGTGGGTTCTCGGCCACCAACAGGATCAGACAGTCCGTGTGGTGGGGAGACCAATTGGTCGAGGGGTCTAGTTCGCGTGGGGGAGACGAAGTCGGGGAGGCTTTTGTCGGGTGTGGAGGTGCAGGGGACAGGCTTGTCGAGCGGGTCGCCGGAAATTCGCTTGGACCGCCGGACAAGGGGAAAGGGGCGACCGGAATTGCGAATTCGACTTTGGCAGATTTAGTCCCTGGAGTTTGGTTTGTTACAGAATAGCCCTTAAATTAAATACCGGATGAATCCCTGTGGTTTCATTTGACCAGAAACAGCCCCTCAACGATTTTAGTTTAAAAACCTTCTAGTTTAGTTAATTACAAAATGAACCCTGCACTTTTATTTAAATAAATCAATTCAATTTCTTTTAAATTAAATAAACTTAAAAATATTTTTATAAACTTATTTTATTATTATTTAAATAATAATTTTAATAAAAGTTACTAACCTTATTAAAATATGTTATTTTATTAAATATGTAACTTTTTTTTTTAAATATAGATTTTTATATAAAATTTTATATAAGTTTAAAACTTATAAAATTCTAATTATATTTATAAAATAAAATATATATATATATTTTGTACAAAATTAAATAAAAACATTTGCATTTCATTAAATGGAACGATGATTACATAATTTGTATTACAAAAGCGTAATAAAATTCGGAATGTCACAGTCTCCCCATGTTAAAGGAATTTCGCCCCGAAATTCAACTAATGGAGGCTATGAAAAGAGATGCGGATACTTGGTCTTCATGTGGTTTTCACGTTCCCAAGTGAACTCGGGTCCACGTTTAGACTCCCAACGGACCTTGACAATGGGGATGCGCCTACGCTTGAGTTTCTTGACTTCTCGGTCCATGATTTCCACGGGTTTCTCAACAAAGTGCATCCTCTCGTCAATACGCACTTCATCAAGAGGGATGTGGAGATTCTCGTCGGCTAGACACTTTTTCAAATTAGATACATGGAAAGTCGGATGAACGTTGATGAGTTCTGAAGGAAGATCGAGTTTGTAGGCCACTTTTCCTACCCTTTCGAGTATCTTGAAGGGACCCACATATCGAGGTGCAAGTTTTCCTTTCTTTCCAAATCGGACTACGCCCTTCCAAGGTGATACCTTTAGGAGAACCATATCCCCAACTTGAAATTCCAAGGGTTTCCGTCTTTTATCGGCATAGCTCTTTTGCCGACTCCTTGCCACTCGAATGTTGTCACGAATAAGAAAAATTTTATCGGTGGTTTCTTGGATAAGCTCGGGACCGGTGATTTGTGCTTCACCAATTTCGTTCCAACAAATCGGTGAACGACATTTTCGTCCATAAAGAGCTTCAAACGGTGCCATGTTAATACTTGTGTGATAGCTGTTGTTGTAGGAAAATTCGATCAGTGGTAGGTGAGAATTCCAATTGCCACCAAAGTCAACAACACAAGCTCTAAGCATATCCTCGAGAGTTTGGATTGTTCGTTCGGTTTGCCCATCAGTTTGAGGATGGTAAGCCGTACTTAGATCCAAACGAGTACCAAGTGCTGATTGCAATGATTGCCAAAATCGGGAAGTAAAACGCGAATCACGATCGGAGATGATGTTCAAAGGGATCCCGTGACGACTTACGATTTCATCAATGTAGATCCGAGCCAATTTCTCTACTCGATAGTCCTCACGAATAGGCAAGAAATGAGCAGACTTTGTAAGTCGGTCGATAATAACCCAAATACTATCGTGTCCACTAGAAGTGCGTGGAAGTTTGGTGATAAAGTCCATAGCAAGGTTCTCCCACTTCCACACGGGAATTTCAGGTTGTTCGAGGAGTCCGGAAGGCTTTTGGTGTTCGGCCTTCACTTTAGAACAAGTTAGGCATTTTGCCACGAAAAGGGCAATATCCTTTTTCATGCCGGGCCACCAATATTGCTGACGGAGACCCATGTACATTTTATCAGCTCCGGGATGCACCGAATATCGAGTTTTGTGGGACTCGTTCATCAAAAATATACGGAGATCGTCGCGATCGGGAACCCAGATACGGTCCAAGTAGTACAATAGACCGTTGGCTTTGGTTTCTAACAAGAGTTCTACACCACATGCCATTTCTTGATACATGTTTCCCTCGGTAACCGAGGTGTGTTGTGCTTTGAGAATACGGGCTTGGATATCGTTATGAATATAAGCACTATGAAGCATGATATGTTCTTTACGACTCAAGGCGTCGGCTACAACGTTTGCTTTGCCGGGGTGGTAGCGGATCTCGCAGTCGTAGTCGTTTAGAAGTTCAACCCATCGTCGTTGCCTCATATTAAGCTCTTTTTGATTGAAAATATGTTGGAGACTTTTGTGGTCGGTGAAAACCACGCATTTGGTACCATAAAGATAGTGTCTCCAAATTTTCAAGGCGAAAACGACAGCACCAAGCTCGAGATCATGGGTCGTATAGTTCTTCTCATGGATTTTGAGTTGACGTGATGCGTATGCAATTACTTGGCCACGTTGCATTAGAACACAACCAAGACCTTGGTTGGATGCATCACAATAAACGACAAAGTCGTCATTACCACTAGGAAGAGTTAGTATAGGAGCATTGCAGAGCTTGTGCTTGAGAGTTTGAAAAGCTTCCTCTTGCTTGGGTCCCCACTCGTAAGATTTACCTTTATGAGTCAAGGCAGTGAGTGGAACCGCAATCTTGGAGAAATTTGAGATGAAGCGACGGTAGTAACCTGCTAGTCCAAGGAAGGAACGAATCTCGGTAGGAGTCTTAGGAGTACTCCAATTCTTTACCGCTTCGATTTTTGCCGGGTCCACATGAATTCCCTTATCGTTGACTATGTGTCCCAAAAATTGAACTTCCTTTAGCCAGAATTCACACTTAGAGAACTTGGCGTATAGTTGTTCTTTCTTCAAGAGTTCCAGGATCAAACGAAGATGTTGTTCATGCTCTGCTTTCGTTTTAGAATAGATGAGAATGTCGTCAATGAAAACGATCACGAATTTGTCCAAATAAGGTTTGCACACACGGTTCATGAGGTCCATGAAGACCGCAGGTGCATTAGTCAAACCGAATGGCATGACCATGAACTCGTAGTGACCATATCTAGTTCGAAAGGCCGTCTTTGGAATGTCTTCATCGAGAACACGAAGTTGATGGTATCCGGAACGGAGGTCAATCTTGGAGAAACATGTTGAACCTTGAAGTTGATCGAAAAGATCGTCAATACGGGGTAAAGGATAACGGTTCTTTATTGTAAGCTTGTTGAGTTCACGATAATCAATGCACATTCGAAACGATCCATCCTTTTTCTTTACGAACAGCACGGGAGCACCCCAAGGTGAATGGCTCGGGCGGATGAATCCTTTGGATGAGAGTTCTTGTAATTGACTTGCGAGTTCTTGCATTTCGGAAGGTGCAAGACGATAGGGGGCCTTTGCCACGGGAGTTGCCCCGGGCACAAGGTCGATACGAAACTCCACTTGTCTAGTGGGAGGAAGACCAGGTAAATCCTCGGGGAATACCTCGGGAAAATCTCGGATGATTGGAATGTCTTGCAATTTCTTACCCTTGTCTTTCGTGTCAACTATGTGGGCCAAGAATGCAACGTACTTTTTCCGCAAGTACTTTTGTGCCAATGTGCAAGACATGATTTGAAGACCACGACACGGTTTTTCACCGAAAATAACTAACGTGTCACCCGAAGGGAAAGGTATACGAATGCATTTTTCATAGCAAATAACCTCGGCATGGTGCTTGGATAACCAGTCCATGCCAATTATAATATCAAAGCTTCCCAATTGCATTGGAAGGAGATCAACAGAGAATTCATGATTATTAAGCTCGAGATCGCAGTCGCGGATAACAGAGTTTATAGCAATAGATTTCCCGTTTGCTATCTCCACGGAATAAGGATTGTCAAGTTTCGTTCTTTGTTTAGCAAGTTGAGATTCAAAGGTAAGAGACACGAAACTCCTATCGGCACCGGTATCAAATAAAATGGATGCATAATGATTGTTTACGAGAAACGTACCGTTTATCACGTCGTTGTTTGCTTGTGCCTCATTAGCGTTTATGTTAAACGCTCGTCCTTGGGGACCACCTTGACGATGAAGTTTTGGGCATCGGTCACGGAAGTGGTCTGGGTCTCCACACTCGTAACATGCCCTACCATTGGGAAGTGCCGGATAGTTGGGACGGATGGCTGGAGCAGCTTGATGGACGGGAGGACGGGTACGGCAAGTAGTGACCACGTGTCCATATTTTCCGCAGCTCGAACACAATCGGCATGGTAAGTTGGCAGGATGATGGTACTTGCAGGTCTGGCATTGGGGATTCGGGCCCTGATAAATTTTCGGGTTTTGACCCAAAGGGGCCACTTGATTAGTAGGTACAGCGGGAATTACGGCTGCAAAGTTTCGACCCTTTCGTTTCTTGTTGCGGTTAGAAGACTCGGGTTTTATATCTTTGACAGCTGCAAGAGTGGAGACAACCTTCTTGGAACCCTTTCTTGTTAAGGTTCCGGCTTTGACATGGTTGTCGGATAGTGTAGCAGATAGACGGATAGCAGCTTCAAGAGTAGGAGGATTGCTTCCTAGCACAGCATCTTGAATTTGCATAGGCAGGCCGCCTATGTACTTTTCAATTCCCCGAGCAAGGGGAGTGATCATGTGAGGCACTAAAAGACTTAGTTCTTGGAACCGGGTGGTGTAAGCCAGATTATCCCCGCTGTCTTGGGCAAGATCCCAAAATTCAGCCTCGAGCTTCCTCATTTCATTCCGAGGACAGAATTCATCAGTCATGGCCTTTTTCAGATCATCCCATGATAAGGATGTAGCAACCTCAGCACCACGAGTGCGTTTCTCACTGTTCCACCAGGTGAGGGCTCTCTTTTGAAGTACACTTGTGGCATAGCGAACCCGAAGATTATCGGGACAGTCACTGTTTAGGAACGTGCTTTCCATGCTTTCAAACCATTGAAGTAGGCCGGTAGCACCTTCAGTTCCGAAGAATTTAGTAGGATTGCACGAGTTAAAGTGCTTAAACGTGCAATGAGGCGGGTTGGTACCACCGTTCCCTTGGATGTTGTGAGACCCGTCACTGTTGTTATTTGCTTGAGTCATTTGCCCTACTAGCTGGGCAAGAAGAGTAGCAAGATCCGGGTTGGAAGTGCTAGAGTTTGCACGTCGAGGAGGCATTCTAACATCATAAGAAAAGACAAGGATATTTTAGATAAGACGGATAAATACGAGTTATAGCGGGAAATAATGTAAGCAGAAATATGAGATTTATCATGACGCGTGCTAGTGCGTGTGTATTTATTCTAAGTTGATAGGGGAAACTAAGTCATCCTTTCCGGGTAGGACATGATGTTATAGATCATTATTTGCATAATAGAAATTTGCCGGGACTTGCATGCACCACAAATTGTTATTACGTGTGCACCCGTAATAATGATTTGTTTTGCATGTTCGTCTAGTTTTTCCTATTTTGCTATAATGTCCCCAGATTTTGAGTTTAAGTTCGGATCGTATCCTTGCGAATACATTGACTTATCAACGTTAAATAATTCCTCAAAACTTTCAAAGAGACATGCTTTAGCCTATAGGTAAACACTCACGTCAGGAATTCCCAGGAAAGCATACGGGTCCGTTTATTTGGATTTATACGAAATGCTTTCCTAGACAGAAAACCCAATGTACAGGTGTCACCCTTCCAGATTGCACGTGTCCTTTACTGGTTTCAAGAAATTAAGTCGTTGACGAGATTTTAAGATTTTAGTAGAATTGAGAGTTTATGTGTATAAAATGTGTAGAAATGTTGCAATTTATATGGATGAGGAGAGAGTATGGACAAGGATTTGTAGTGTATTTGTTTGCATAAGTGTGTTGATCAAATGTGTATGTAAAGTATGTATCATGTATCAAAGTCTTGTATGTATGTGTATAAGTCTCATGTACCAAACTTGGGAAAATTCAAATAATACCTAACTACAAATAATTCACATAGCAATTAATCATTTAGCACATAACACATAAAAGGGAGTCCTAGGGTTATAGTCTAGGTCATTGTGTCTAATAACCTAATTCCCTATAACCATGGCTCTGATACCAATCTGTCACACCCCGACCGATGGCGGAATCATCGAGGCGGACAATGTGATGATTGTTCAAAAGCACATGATAACTAAAGGTTGCATAATTCATTCATTTAATTTAAAGACAACAAGTTCCAAATACAATACATTTCAAATAACCTAGTCTAGTTCAAAACATTAATTTATTTAACTAGGTCCATAGTTCCTAAGTGGAGAGATCTTCGGCAAGCAGTCACATATCCAAACCTGAAACATTATTTAAATCAAGTGTCAACTAAAAAGTTGGTGAGTACATAGGTTTAGTATTCCCTGTAAATAGTGGTTGTAAATCGTTTTGCAACTCATTGTTTATATTGTTAAACATAGCATATGATGTAACATTTATTTAATCACAATTCAAACCGAGTTTGACGCGCTTGAACAGAGCACAACAGCTAAGTCCGGTATGCTTGAATATAGTTACCCACTATATCCGGTATGATTGAATATAACACGCGGTTATATCCGAGTATGCAGTAATAAACACCCTAACCGGGTGGGCTGGTCAGGCACAATAGATCTATCAATATTACAGTTGGTTGTCTTGTGTTTAAATGTATGTACATCCAAAGAATAAGCATATAGTCTCATGTATAACACGTACAAACAATGTGAGTAGCATGTATAATGTTTCACCCCAAAACGTATAAAAATGTAAAAATAGGGGCTATGTAACTCACCTTGCAAGCGGGTATTTTCCACGCGTGTAGGTGATAAGTATGCGGAAGCCTAAGCACGTTGATACCCTATGTAGACAAATGGGTATTATTGTATGCGTATAGGTGTGTATTTGTATTTAAATGTATATAGGCTCTAATATAATTTTCTTTAATATTTATTTGTATAAAGTATAGAAATAGAATGATAATGGGTTTTTTTGTAAAACTTTAACTTATAAGGATATATATATATATATTGTTTTAAACAAGTATTATTATATTCAATGTATTTATATAATAATAACAAAAGAAAAGTCTTTATTTATTTAAACAAGTTCATAAAATAAAAAATAAAAAAAATATAATGCTAGGTTCATATAAAAATAATGAGACATTTTATATATTATATGTATTTTAATAAGTTTATAAAATGTTACAAGATTTATAAAAAGATATAGAACATTTTATATTTAAAAATGTAATTAAGTGAGTTTATAAAGATATTTCAAGATTTATATAAATATGGACATTTTATATCTAAAAATGTAATTAAGTAAGTTTATAAAAATATTACAAGATTTATAAAAATATAGGATATTTTATGTCTAAAAATGTAATTAATTAAGTTTATATAAATATTGTAAGATTTATAAAAGTATGTGATATTTTATATATATTATAATGTATTTTAATAAGTTTATATATATATAAAATAAATGGGATGGTTTATAAAAATATAGTTTAAATTGATTTTAAAATAAACGAACGAGTAAACCGACTCGTTTTAGTATTTATTGCATAAAAAGAGTATTATGATAATTAAATAAAATAAATAAATGAAAACAGAATTAAAAATAAATAAAAAAAATTTGGCCGTAGGCTAACCGGGATCGAACCCGCGACCTTTGACACAAACCCACACACGCATAACCAGCCGGGCTACTGCCCATCGCTGGTTATGTGTGTGTCATTTAATTGATATACACAAACGCGACCCTGGTCGCTGGTCCTCGGCAACCGGCAAACCGTGTCCGAGGACATTGGTTTGCCCGGTAATCAACGGTTTATTGCCGTGATTTCGATTTGGGGAGGTTACCTGATGATAACAGAAGGTACAGGAATCGAATCGAGGCTCGAACCCAGTCGCGAAGGGCTTGGTCGGCAGAGACTTTTGAATCGAAATGTCCAAAACGGGAATCAGACTTCGGGGTGGAATCAGGCCTTGATATCCTGGTCCAAGCTTCACTCAGAGTCGACGAATGCAATGGTGCCTTCAATTTGGGGTGAGAGTGGGTGTAAGAGGGGCATCGAGTTCGAACAGGTTCGTTAATGGCTATTTATAGTCGAGCCTAAACCTGATAATAAGGCAAGCAATTGAGCATGCCTGAACATTCGTCTAGACGAGACGAAGCTAACCAGACCATCGACAGGCGTGGAGGTGGCCTGTCGGGCCTGAATTCGGGCGTGGGTTCTCGGCCACCAACAGGATCAGACAGTCCGTGTGGTGGGGAGACCAATTGGTCGAGGGGTCTAGTTCGCGTGGGGGAGACGAAGTCGGGGAGGCTTTTGTCGGGTGTGGAGGTGCAGGGGACAGGCTTGTCGAGCGGGTCGCCGGAAATTCGCTTGGACCGCCGGACAAGGGGAAAGGGGCGACCGGAATTGCGAATTCGACTTTGGCAGATTTAGTCCCTGGAGTTTGGTTTGTTACAGAATAGCCCTTAAATTAAATACCGGATGAATCCCTGTGGTTTCATTTGACCAGAAACAGCCCCTCAACGATTTTAGTTTAAAAACCTTCTAGTTTAGTTAATTACAAAATGAACCCTGCACTTTTATTTAAATAAATCAATTCAATTTCTTTTAAATTAAATAAACTTAAAAATATTTTTATAAACTTATTTTATTATTATTTAAATAATAATTTTAATAAAAGTTACTAACCTTATTAAAATATGTTATTTTATTAAATATGTAACTTTTTTTTTTAAATATAGATTTTTATATAAAATTTTATATAAGTTTAAAACTTATAAAATTCTAATTATATTTATAAAATAAAATATATATATATATTTTGTACAAAATTAAATAAAAACATTTGCATTTCATTAAATGGAACGATGATTACATAATTTGTATTACAAAAGCGTAATAAAATTCGGAATGTCACAAGATGGGTCCGGGTACGGCGGTGGATTGGGCCCTCCTCGAGGAGGTGCATGAGGCCGAGCGAGCTAGGGCCATCATCGGTGAGGACACGCCATGGTCGCGTCTTTTTGACCTTTCTTTTGAGGAGACATACCGAGAGCTTGTCGTCGAGTTTCTTTCGACGTTCATCTATTCAGAGACTGGGCTGCAGCCTCTACCCGGGGAGGCGCCGGATATTGAGGATCCGGATCGTATTTCTTTTTCTATTTTTGGGGTCGTTTACCGTCAGACCCTCCGTCAGTGGGTCGTCACGACGGGCTTGTACTACGAGCCTGAGACGGTCTCGCCGCTATTCACCGAGGCGGTGACGGAGGTTGACAAGGAGGAACTCCTTGTTTTTTGGGGCTTGATTTCAGATAGTCCTTGGTTGGGTACCAAGGGGAGGGTCTCAGGTATTAGAGACCCTTTGTATAGATATCTGCACCGGCTTATTTCGACGTCGATCGCACCGCGTCTGAAAAGCCGTGAGTGGTGCACTGATAGAGATCTTTTCTTCCTTTTCTGCCTGCTTACTGGGAGGCGGTGCGACCTGTCCACGAGCATGGCGCTTTATTTTGCTTCAGCCTATATGCGACAGAGGCGCGGACTTTTATATGGCGGTGCATTCATCACGCATATCATGCGGTCGGTCATACCATTTGGCCACCATGAGCCTCAGATGTTACCGGCCATTCCCCCTGTCCGATTAGATCGTCGCACGGCGAGCGGCATGCGCATCACGCACCGATTCCCGCAGGGCCTTCGGTTCGTAGGGGCCGTCTAGGACCAGGTTTGGGTCCCGGTGCCATTGCCGCAGATGCCTGGACAGGGGGACCCGCCTATGCCTCTGCCGCTGCAGGGTATGGCGATTGAGGACGAGCCGCCACACGTCGAGCAGGTCCACGAGCATCCGCCACAGCATCCCCGACACGTACGTCGGTCTGTTAGGCTGGATAGGGCTACCCAGGCATTGCTTGATGGCCTTGTTGCCGACTCACGACGACAGGGTCGTCAACTCGATCGCATGGAGGACCTGATGACGTGGGCGGTTGGACAGCTCGTGAATCAGTCACGAGCCGCCGGCATCGAGCCACCCCCACTACCACCGCCACGTCATTATCCGGACGACCCCGTTCAGGGTGAGGGCGGGGCAGGTCAGGGTGATGCCGGAGCCGATTAGGTTTAGTTCTTTTATTTGTATTTTGTTTATTTCGTTGTTATGTATGTAAAATATTTTGATGTATATATTTAATTTTATGATGTAATGTATATAATGTTTAGTTTACTTGTTTGGTTGTAATGTTTAATATTTTGTTTGGTTTGTAATGTTTAATATTTTATTTGGTTTGTAATGTTTAATATTTTGTTTGATTATACTGTAAAAATATAATAAATGTTTAAAAAAAATATAAAATATATAAAATTTATAAATAGATAACAAACTTATATTAACAAAATTATATAAATTAAAATACAAAATAATATATTATTATAAAAAAATATAATTAAATAAATAATCCTATACGTGGCGTATAGGTCTATACGCCACGTATATGATTATTTAACACCAAATCTTCCAACTTTTGAAGAAAAATATTGAGCCCTGCCTCATACGAGGCGTATAGGGCAATACGAATCGTATGGGACACAGAGAATGACACGTGTCATTCTGGTGTCAGAGACTAAACCCTATACGCCCTCGTATTGACCTATACGAGGGCGTATCGCGCGACGGCGGGTCCAATTAGCAATATTCCGTGTGTGGTTAGAATCGGATAAAAAAATGCATATAGCCACCATATTATAGAAATGAATGTAGCCATTTGTCTTCTTCTTTTCAGCGGCTTTAAATAACCGCCCACACGACCCACCCGATTCTACCCGCCTATACCCGCTTCACTTGCGGTGCTATACCCGTAACCCGCCGCCTACCCGCTATGCTACCCGCTCTCCACTGCCACCCCTTACTATTATCTACCTAGTTAGGTTTATTGTTTTGTTAAAAAAGAATAATTATACAGCTGACACCTAGGTGTTGGTTTGCATTGACATGACAATAAAATAATAAAAAATATATTATATTCACAAGTTTTAATATTTCTTCCATGTGCTTATAATTTTTAACCTTTATATTCATGTTAAGTTCAACTTTTTACACGTCATACCAATTAGTTTTAACATTTATGCCAACTTAACCTTTCTTATACATTCATCTTAATTGGTAATGGACACTAATTAACTTTTAAATACATATTAATATTTCATTAAGTTTATTCTAAAACTTTTAACTATATTTCACGTGTTATTCATTTGTTCATCGAACCCAACTTAATTTACAACAAAATCTAATATAAACGCACATCACCATGAACAAAATAAAAAACAAACAGACCATAACTGATTTTCGACAAAACTCTTAGAGGAATGCAAACCCCATAACCCGATCGACAACATCTAAGGTAGGCAGCGACTCAAACCCAACCCCTTGATCTATTTACACGTCTGAAGGTGGATGATAAAAGGAAAAAGGGAGGTGAGAGTATGGAAAGAGGAGGGGAGAGGGTGTGTGGTGGTGGTGGTTAGACCGTGACTAATTTACAATGACGACGGATGTGAGGCAATTATACAAATTCAATTTGAATTCCGTAAATTTGGTTCTAACTAGAAATAGATGAATAGTTATGTTTGTTTTTTTACAAATCTGGTTCTAATTAAAACTTATTATTTTTGCTTGATAATATTATACGCTATCGCAAGTACACGTTTCGACTTTCGTTTTAACTCCCCATACTATATATAATATACGCTTTTAACTCGTTTAGTTTTCTATTAATTTCGTTTTTTGTGATAACTTTCATCGTTCACTTAAAAAAAACGGCATGTGCGTTTTTTAGTTATTTTACGTCAACTTTTCGGTATAAATTTTATTGGAGATGAAGTCTTATTCAAATTCGAGTATTTTTATTAGTCTCATATGATGTCTCGAGTTTGTGTTCTGGCGTAAGTTTTATCAATTCGAACAAGCCGAGCCGATAACGACCAGACTTCCACAGCGTTGCGAGGGCAAAAAAAATTATATTATCTTAGAACTTTTTAAATATAATATTTTACGAAATTTCGAATGTACCGTTGTGACGTCCTTATTTTTATGTACCTTTCGATATAAATTTTATTCAAAACGACTTTTTCGTGATAATGTACAAGCTCTCAAAGCATGGACGTACACACTCAAAACTGCTACTAGGTTTCCAACTTTTCTTTTAATTTTTTTTTTCGACGTGCTCATTTTTACGAGTAGTTTAACGTGAATATTTTTCCAATAGGTAAATAACTTTTCGTGAAATGAATCCTTCCAAATTTTAAGCATCTGATAGAACGCCAGGGCTAATTTGGTAGGTTTACTTCAAAACACATGTACCTAAACAATATTTTTTGCTTTTTAAAGCGTACAAAGTATATGTATATTAAAGTTAGTTAATGTGTTTAGTCATCAATTGGTCCTATGGTCTAGTGGTTAGGACATTGGACTCTGAATCCAGTAACCCGAGTTCAAATCTCGGTAGGACCTTTTTTTTTCGTTTTTAATGTGAATTGTTCGGCTTGCTTGCAAGACCGAGTTATGTATGGCCCAAACTCACCAACTTATTGATACCGGAAAATATTTGGGTTTGGGCTCATATAATAACGGCCCAATTGTTAATTTATAATACGAATTAACATTAGGGAATTTTTTTAAGACCAACGCATTTGCATTCACCGATTTATTTTAATGCCTTGACCACTTTACTTAGAGAATTGGGAAATTAGGCTATTTATACTTTATTATATACTAGGTTATATATACATGTATTACATGAGATTATTTAATAGAAAAATGAAAATATAATAAGGTGTAAAACAAGAAATAAAATTCTTTGCTTTCTTAATTAAGTAATAATTTAAATTCAAATTTTATATTATCTTTTTTGATAAATAAAAACATTAACATAATTAAATTTAAAATCCAAACTTAAAATAGGAAAAATTAGAAGATTTTTGTGGGAAAAAAAATATGGTAATGACATGTGGCATTCTTGGAATCATTTATTATAATAAGGACTAGGTTATAATCCTGTGTACTACATGAGTTGAATAAATGTAATGTTATATACATAGTAATAAAAAAATTATGTTTTTAAAACCCGTGTAATACATGGGATGAATAAACATGTGTATTACATGGGTTGAATAAAATATAATGTATTTTTTTAACATATACACTCGTCAAAATGGAACAATGTGAATATGTAAATATATTATTAAAAGCTTATTATTTGAATCCTAGCTGACTATAAAATTGTTTTCAGTTTGTAAAGTTTATAAAAATATGATTGAACAAATTAATTGATGATAAACACATTTTTAAATAAAAAAAATGTGTAGATTAAAATTGAAAAAAATAATTAATTTAGTTGTCTAAAATAGTGGATTTGATTATTAATAGGAGAGAGAGGCGGAAAAATGAGAATGAGGAATGCTAGAATTGTGACAAGTGTCCTCTTATTTTACTTGTTTATTATATAGTATAGATATAGATTCTATGTTAAAAATAAACTAAAATTCTTAAACTTAATTAATACATAAACTTATCATTTTACTTTCTGATCACATATCTTTTTCTCTACGTTGTTCTATCTATATTTATCATTTTGAATCGGAGGTGAACCGTAAGTGAATCGAGTCGCTCGTGAGCTACTCGAGGTCTGCTAACTAAGAGGGTGAATCAAATCATGTTTAAACGAGGTTGAACCCAAGTTTATATACACGTTTATCAAATGAGGTATGCTAACTCGGATTGACTCATTTACAAACCAAAGTGAAAACTAGCTGATCATGGCTCGGCTTGATTTAGCTCTTCTCACAAACATATATTGATTTCCTCAAATTACAGTTTAGGTGGACATTTTGCCTACCACAAAAATTTGTAGGTATTTTATTTCTGTGTTTTCATGAATCACATAATATTAAGGGCCCAATAAAATGAGGTTATGTGGCTTAGACCATTTGCCATGCCAAACAGGCAAACCGCAAACACCTCCACGATAAAGGCCTAGTGCATGTTATCAATATATGCCTTGCAAATTATAAAGGACCGTTCCGACTCAGCCCTCAAGTAAATCTGTCAAAAAATGGTATTTATTCAGAATCAACTTAACTAGAAACAAGAACCAATCGGTTCGATTACAATCAGAAGTAGACAAACAAAATTCTAAGACTGCATTTTTATTGTTCTTGTTTTTTTTGAAGCAGGAGGACATCGATGATTTATAGAGGAGCGTCCTAACGAGCACATCGCCAATCACGCACACAAATATGGAATGATAGCAAGAGTTTCATCAAGGACATCTGGAGATTCGAACAAACTAATCAGGGGCAACATTCTTTCTTTGAGACATTGGCAAAATCCATAGAGGAGAGAAAACCCCAAACTTGCGCAAGGCTGAAAGGGGGGAGTCTGAGCAGCGACACTTCATTTGGGGAAGACAATGCCGGATACAATGGTCTTGTATGTGTCTAGCCCAACACCCAAAATCCAAGACCCAAATATAGTCACGACCCAATATACACAAAGAAGAAAATTGGATTAGCAAATTGAATTAAATAAAGATGGAATTTTTAACAAAATCTTATTTATAAAAAATTTTGTAACTCAACTTTACTAGGGGTGGATCGAGATTAGGGAAGAAACTTGAAAGCTTGCACATGAAGGAGGATGTCTCAGTTGATGAATTTGCAGGCAAACTGAGTGAGCTAGCTTCAAAAGCAAGGAGACTCGGATTAGACATTGGAGAGAAGGTTTTAGTGAGAAGTTTGCTCGATTCAATGGCTAAGTCATTCCTTCAAATTATGGCCTCGATAGAACAATGTTTTGAATTGGACACGATGGCATTTGATGAAGTTGTTAGAAGATTGAAGGTCTATGAAGAACGTGTCAAGGGACCAAACAAAGAAGAAGACATTCATGGCAAGTTGATGTTTTCTAAAAAGTGTAACATCCCGAGTTTTAGGGCGCGAAAGAATTCACGAGAATTAAAAATTTTAAAATAAGAAAAAGGGAAGCAGGCTTGGGCCGGGGTATATGGCTGAAAGGGGCAAGGGTTTGGGCCCTTATAAGCCTCAAGACTAGCCCAAAAACCTCACTTCCAACACATTTTCGGATTCTAGAGAGAGAAAGTGAGAGAGAGACTAGAGAGAGAAAGTCCCGGTTTTCGGATTAGAGCTTCAAGGATCATTAGCAAGAGTCTCTTGAGTGTTTAGCAACGAAAAGGAAGTGATTACAGGTAACCGATTCTCCTAGATCTGAGTTTTTGTTCGTTTTTTGGTTTTTCGGGTTTTGGTTGAAAAGGTAACATTTTTACGGATGAAACTGGAAGAAAATCATATATTTGAGTTCCTAAACGAAAAGCAAACGTTTTGAATGGAAACAAGTTCGGGATCTTGACGTGATCAGACCCGAATGCGGAAGAGGATCATGCGTACTTAACAAGTACGCAAGAAGATAGGTCCTGCGTACTTGTCATGTGCGCAAGAGGAAGGTCATGCGCACTTACCAAGTGCGCATGAAGCAGAGTCTGCGCACTTATTAAGTGCGCAAGAACAAAGCCCTGCGCACTTGCTAAGTGCGCAGGCATCAGGCTGGTAAAGTCAGTATAGTCGCCTAAATCAGAATGGTTAAACCATTTAGCGTTGAGTTAAGTCTGATACGTGTCAATTGTTATGATTGATCAGATTGTGTGAGATACAGTAGACAATTTCAGCTAAGATACCAGGTGAGTTCTAATCCCCTTTTGCCTTCTTTAGGGGTGGTGTGAATACTTAGTGTAAAGCGTTTATTATATTTTATATATTATAAACTGAAGGAAAAAGCTATGTTTTAGTGAAAAGTTTAAAAGAGGCAAAAGTACATTTTAGTAAAGTATAATTATATTATTGGCAAGCGTTTATTATATTTTTCATATACATAAACAAAGGCATAATATAAGTGCTAGTATGTTTTCAGTAAAGCAAGATATATTATTTGGCAAGCGTTTACTATATTTATTATACATAAACAAAGGCATAATATATGTGTTAGTATTTTCAAGTAAGCAAGATATATCATTTGGCAAGCGTTTACTATATTTATTATACATAAACAAAGGCATGATATATGTATTAAGATATATTTCAGTAAAAGCAAAGGTATTTATGGCAAGCGTTTACTATATTTTTATATACATAAACAAAGGCATAATACATGTTAAGTTATGAACAAGATTTACAGAAAGTTTTATGAACAGTAAAGTGAACAGTTTTCCTTCGGGAATGTGTACCGGTTATAAAGGTCCTTGGGACAGATGTTACTTGTACAAGATGTCAGATACAGGTTCTACCCATTAGTAAGAATCTTTGGGTTCGCTAACGGTTGTACAACTGGAATGAGCGACGGCGGTTGCTCGGGAGGTCCACGCAACCTCCCCGTAGTGTTAAGCGGTATTGTCGGTTCATGATCGTTGATCATGGGGGCATTGACCAGGGTATTGTCGGTTCATGGTCGTTGACCATGGGGGCATTGACCAGGTACTCGTCGGTTCATGGTCGTTGACCATGGGGGCGGTACAGTAGTGACAAGGAATTGACGGATAAGCGGTATTGTCGGTTCATGGTCGTTGACCATGGGGGCATTGACCAGGTACTCGTCGGTTCATGGTCGTTGACCATGGGGGCGATACAGTAGTGACAAGGAATTGACGGATAAGCGGTATTGTCGGTTCATGGTCGTTGATCATGGGGGCATTGACCAGGTACTTGTCGGTTCATGGATGTAAGCCATGAGGGCTAAAGAGGAATTGACGGTTTGTTATATGTTTTAAATTGTTTGAAAAGTAAAGTATGTTAAGTTTAGCCTTATTGGCAGTATATATGTTTTAGTAACTCTTTTGTATAATTGATTTAAAGTAAACGTTAGAACTCACTCAGCGTTGCTGATTTTTAGTATGCACATCAGTTAAGTGTAGGTGGCAGTAGATGGAAGTGGATGCTTGGCTTGGCGAGAAGAGTTACCCGAAGATCAGCATCTAACATCCTGTTTATGTTTCTTTTGATTATGTTGATTAAGACAAGTTTCAGTTGTATTTGACAAGTTATGTTTAGACATGTTATGTTTCTGCTGCGTATGTTGAGATTTTAAATTGTTTCCGCTGTGATAAGATATGTCTTATGTTTAAGTGCTATGTGTTGATGAGTAAATCCAATAAGTGAGGCCTCCCGGGTTTGGGGCCTTACAAAAAGGAAAATGAGAAAAAGCATCGGTGTGAGCATTGTGGTTGTGGAAATTCAAATGGGAGGACTTTAGACATGGCCGAGGAAGAGGTCGGGGTCCGAGAAGGGTCAAGATGGTGAACGGTTCCAACGGGATAAGAGCCACATTATATGTTACAAATGCGGTGAATTCAGACATTTTCTAAATGAATGTCCAAAGTGGAAGAAGGAGGAGGCTAACTTGACACGGTATGAAGAAAACGGACCATCATTGCTATGAAGAATGACGTGCACAAACCATGATTAGGGGGTGAATGATGGTGGTAATCTTGTTTGTGGGTTAGAAGTGTTCACATGTCAAAGTTGGTCAAATAGGTCACGTGTCAGAATTTCGGGTTTGTTCATAAATCTATTTTTAGGTCTGTTAAGGTAATAATTAGCCAGTCAGATAACAGTCAAGGTCAAAGCACAAAACAAGCAATGTTTGTTTTAAGCCATCGGTTTTGATTCTCTTTCATGATTTGGAATTGTTTTTTCTCTTATATATAACTGATAGGATTAAGTTGCAAAATGTACCAGCTTTCACTTCTTGAACTTCTAATAAAACAGTTTGTTCTCTGAGTCAATCATCCAACAATGAGTTGAGTAAGAGGTCAAATATGCTTGCGTTAAAATAATTTATTTACTAACCATACAAATTTATCTTCTTTTTCTATCAAAAGTTAACATGTAAATAACGATTACATCAACAATTTTATTGTAATAGTAATCTGAATCTTTGAATAAACCACAAAGAGGCCCGTATGTGTCAAAAGTAGATTTTAGGCGATTTTCAACCCATTTTGACATAGCTTTGCACCCTCTAATTCTTAATATGATCCTAAGTGTGATATATTTGTACATCCCTTTATCTGTTAATATATGATAAACTAGGTTAGAGCCGTGTACTACACGGGTTGAATATTTGAATAAACCACAAAGAGACCCGTATGCGTCAAAAGTATATTTTAGGCGATTTTCGGCGATTTTCAACCCGTTTGACGTAGCTTTGCACCCTCTAATTCTTAATATGATCCTAAGTGTGATATATTTGTACATCCCTTTATCTGCTAATATATGATAAATTGGAGATCTCGAAATGGAGGTGTAATCACAACACAAAGATATGATCTAAAATGGATTTTATTTCAATTAAATCAGTCAAGGAAATACAAAAAAAGATTTCTAAATAGCCATGGACATAACCGAAAGCCGACTGGGTGTTGGCCGGAAGTCAAACCACCGCCAGGTAAGTCTACGAGCGGGTGGAGTCAACGCCCTCCTCACCATCTCCTTGCTGGCACGGTGCCGCCTATTGGCCGCCATCCTGCGAGTGCGCGTGATCATCCTTTCTTTACCTGAAGGGGCGGAATCGATGAGCAAATTTTGATACTTTTTGTAGGAAAGAGATGATCCTTTGGCCGGAGAAGGGTGGTGCAGCCTGGTGGCGGTGGTGGTTTCTCTCTTGATGATCATATCTTTGATTAATTGAGGAGGAAAGATATATGTGTTTAGCTTTAATGGATGGAGATGATGAAAATTAAAAGATTTAAGACTTTTTAATGTGAAGAGGTGGGTGAGTGGCATCTTCCGGTTGACCAAGACTTGTTCTTGATTGGTTTTTCATTGAATTTTGACTTAAACAGACGTTGACTTGGACTTAAAACACAAGATTTAATCTATGGACACGTTAATATATTTTCTTTTTAATCATTAAAAAGAGCCACGGTGAAAAACATATCTTTTAAATGATCATAACCAATAGACATTGTACATCATCATTATCCTATTTATAATTTATCGTCGGTTTCAATTAGTACTTGTTGTATATGTATATACTAGGCTATAAACTTGTGTGGTAAACAGGTTGAACAATGAAAACGATATAATTCATAATTATCTAAATATTACTAACGACTGATATTACATACTTCTAATGCTTACGATTGTCGATTTCAGTGTAGAGTTCTTCAACAATTACTGATTTTGTCACCTTGTAATTAACCTGACGTATTTATAGATGGGAAATTAGAGAACATTTAAATGACTCAAAGTTTAAAAATAACCTTATTGTAGACGCAGTGTAAGAAGTACTTAAATTTTGGTTAAGTTAGGAAACTAAGAATAACGGGCTGTTTGAAAAATGTTGAACCATTAAGTACTGAACTATTAAGAGGTTTGAATAGTTCAGTATGGTTTTTGAACTGAACCATTAAGAGCCTGAATGAACCATTAAGATGTGGGTTTTTAGCGAAACAAACACAACCCTTATCTTTGAATCGGTCAGAGGTAGCCTCCTAATGATATCATTAAGAGGCAGGGCCGGCCCGAAGGGGGGGGGGGGTGGCAAAGTGGGCGACGGCTCCAGGCCCGATAACCCCTGAGGCCCGAAATTTTAAATTTATATATGTGTGTGTGTGTTTAAATTAAAAGGCCCAACTCCTTAACTAAAAACTAAATGCACCAACCCAATTATAAAATACCCATTATCTAATCTAGTCCCAATAGTTTAGAAGTTTAAATCAATAATTTTTTTTCCTAATGCATTGATTGCCCATAGAGTTTTGTTGACTATTCCTGTAACGGTGACTTCGGCGGAGAGGAACTTTTCAAAATTGAAGTTGTTGAAGTCATACTTAAGATCAACAATGTCCCAAGAAAGACTTAACGGATTAACGATGATATCTATTGAAAATGATATATTAGAGACTATGGATTATAAAGACTTGATCGAGAGCTTTGCTACAAAAAACAGGAGAGCTTCACGATTCGCATAAGTAAGTAACTTTAGATTATTTTGGGACAATACTTTTCTTTTGTTTATTGTTAAAAGAATTATCGTTGTATTTTGGATTTTTTTATATATGATTATTGACTTTATATATTAGAGGTCCAGATTTTTTTACATGTCCCTGCCTCAAAACGTTTTAAGAATTTTCGGGACCGGCCCTGTTAAGAGACTATCAAACAACTCTTAACTTCAAGGAAATATATTACAATATTGAATCTTATAGAGCCGATAAATGTAAACCCAGAGAGGATCATCATCTATTAATTGCGCACATTCCTTCTATAGGAAAAAAAAATATGACAAAAAAAGAAAGCTTCATATACTATTCAAGCTAAAAGTACTATGGGTGCATGGCTTTCTTTTGTGGGTTCATTTGAATATAAAATGCATGTCATAGTCTATTTTACTTATTTACTGACAAATTTTTTAAATAAGTTAACTTACTTATTTAATATAATTGTCGGAATATTTTTGGAAATTACCGATGAAAGGTTGTCGCTAATTTGTCGGAAAATTAGTCGTGACTTTGTGAGAAAAAAACATTTTCTACGGGGTTTTTTCAACAAACATTTTTTGCCGGAAACTTGGCTAACGGCGAAATCCGACAAATATCTCACGAAATCTGCTATTGTAAATTTTTCAATTTTTTGGTAGTAAGATTTAAAATCATAGATTTATAGTCAGTAATCAAATTTACAGTAGGAACCATGGTTTTATTACTTGATGCCCCATTGATGAAGTAATAGAACCTGATAGCATTTCGTTATAATCAAAGGTTGTAGTAGGGAACCGGGTTATATTAAACTTGATGCCTCATTGATGAAGTAATGGAACCTGGTTTTATTACTTGATGCCTCATTGATGAAGTAATGGAACCTGCATTTCTTCTAACAAGTTATACACAAAGTTTGTTTCGACCAAGCTTCAGGTGGCGGATATCTTTATCAAAAGTCTTCCACGTGGACAGTTTGACTACTTTTGAGCCATGCTTTGTTTAGGTCCACCACCGTTTCGTTTGAGGGGATAATAGAACTAATGTAGTTAAATAAATATTTGTGTCATTGTTGTAATTATGTATATCTTGTGTACCATCCTTGTATTATCGTCTATTATATATAAATCAAAGAATAACCCAATTAGGGTTGAGTTTCTCCAACTTTACACCTTCTATAACATGAATATAGTATTAGAACTTTTAAATAACTAAAAACTTTTGCACTAATTTTCCAATTACTTCGCTAATTCATAATCAATACTTCGGCCCTTTCTTAAATGAGTAGAAATTTTGGATCGATTTGGAAATTGGAATTTTGGCCCATTAGCCCAACACTGACACGCCCACAATAACCTAACCGACAAGCATTATAACCGTTTTTATACTTCTTATAAATGATACGTGAAAAGTTTTATTATAATTTTTTATAAATAATGTTACTTTTTATTTAAGCCAAAAACTTAATTAGATTTATTCGAAGACATAAGTTTAACCGAACCGTTTTTCTCAATAACTGAAATAATCGAATTTGTAACCAAAACAGACCAGTTATAATCATGAAAAACCAGAAAGAGTTGCAAGGAAGGACCTTATGATATGGCTAGATTGGACCTTTGAACCCTAAGTTTGGAAAATTAAAAAGTGGGTCTAATAATTTGCTCAACGTTAAACAAAAATAGAGATGAGGATTTGGTACCTAGTACCTGTACCGGTACTGAACCGAACTTGTACCGTACCGAGAGATTCGATACCGGTACGGTACATACCATCTAGAGATGAACATTTTGTAATGAGTACCCGTACTGTACTAGTACCGTAACGATAAATTCGTAACCGGTACTGGTACCCACTTTTCTATAATTCGATATTGGTACGTTACGGTACCGATCTCATCCCTACGCAAAGCTGTTGTTTGCTCTCAGAACGTGTCATCCTATGTATGTGGGAGGAAGCTGTTTCTGTTTTTGACAAGGGCCTTCGGAGGACAATCGAGGATATCGTGGTTTGTAGGGGGTCCTTTTTTTGGGATTTTCAATGGAGGTTGGCATTACTTCTGACTCGTTTTAGAGGCTTGTGGCTATGTTCAGCTGAGTATGTATCTGTATATGCTTTTGTGGCCTCGATGGCACATTTTGGAGTTTGCAGGACCACATTCATCGTGGTTTTGGTATTGATGGTTTGGGCTCTGATTATAGGTGTGCGATAGATCACTTGCACATGTCCCTTCCCGATTTTGATCTTAGCGGTTTCTCTAATAAGGACACCCCCCTAAAGCCCAACATGCTTTGGCGAGTACCATGTTTAGTAGGATCGTCCAAAGTTTGAGAGTAAATTTTGATCTATCCCCTCGTCAAAGAGTAGTGTTTGAATGTCTCCAGGCTCCCCGAGCTCAGCCTTTCCTGACAGTCATCCCCATTGAAGAACTGGGCCCACATATGTCGGCTGTGGAGTACCGAGCTATCCTTAAGTATCGACTAATAATCACTTTATTTCCAATTGAAGAGCCATGCCCAGTTTACCGCAAGGTTTGTTTGAATTCTTTTGGCGAGCATGTAGTCCATTGCAAGAAGTTACCTTGTTTTAAATATAGGCATGATTTGGTTAGGGATGCCGTATATTGGGCAGGAATCTTTGCTAAAAAAGAGGCACTTGTAAACTTTCTGACAGATCCACTTGAAAGGAGGTTTACTCTATGACCAACTAATATTCTTGTGTTTGGGTAGGCAAGGGGGCACACGCTTGTGTGGACCTGACTGGAGTGTCCCCTCTTGTGGGCCATGCAATGTTGAAGGCGGAATCAGGCAAAGTCGCTAAACAGTAGAAAGTTTGTGTAGAGAATCAACACGTGTTTATCTATTTTGCTTTTGATACATTTGATTTCATGGCTCTAGAGGCTGTGGAATTTCTGAAAAAGGTTCAGTGGGTCGTGCATAGTAATTTTTCGACCCTTAATACCCCAAGCTTTGTCATTGTAAGATCGGCCTTGCTATCCAAAAGGGGGTTGCAGCGCAGTTTGTTAACTATTTACCTGCCACTTTATTGTAATCGTCCTTATGTATGCTATTTATAAAATACGAGGATATCTAGTAAAAAAAGTTTTTAACAATGACAAAAATACCTTTATGTTTAAACAATGATAAAAACAAATATAAATCATCTAACTTTTTTCAAAACCCTAATCCCAAACAAACACAACTGAAACACGACCACTACACCTCTCTCCCGGCCAACTTCACCGCTACCATCTGTTATCTTCTACGACTGAAAATACAAAAACAGCTCGATACTCACTATGTCACCCCTAAATCAAACACACACCACACACAAAAATACAACACCAAATCACATATTGGTATACAATAAATGACATGTGCGATTCCATCTCTCGACGAAAATCAAACTAGATAACACTAGAAGAAAACAAATATAAGCATCATTATGGATGTTCATGTGACATGACATGAGTGTGTTTAATATCAATGAACGTCCAAGGTTAAAAAGAAAATGAAAATTGTTAAATTTGTTATGTATAAAAAGTATTGTACATGCGAACATGTCCATCATTATGGATGTCATGATGATTGGAATATAATTATATTAGGCAGCCCCGGCCCAAAGGGAGGGGCAAGGTGGGTGACGGCTGCAGGCCCGGTCTTTCGAGAGCCTCAAATTTTTTGAAAATTTTGTATATGTTTTAAATAGTATATTTAGTTTATACATCCATTTTGTGTACATCGAAGTTTCTTTGGTGCAATCGGAAAAACCATTACAAGAAAATGTAAAGGTCCTTTTTTCTTCTTTTTTTTCTCTCTTTAAAAGGCGTTGTTTAAACTATTAAACCAAAATAAAAAAAGACTCAAAAATGTATATGTTTAAACCCATTACATATATACAAAAAAAGACAACAATTATTGAGACGGTTTTTTTATTACTTGTCTCGGGTCCAAAACGTTTCAAAGATTCTCAGGGCCGGCCCTGATATTAGGGTGGAGGGGGCATCCAAACCACATAGCCTCAAGAATTCATTTATCCATCAATGAGACTGTAACACGTCATTTGAACCAATAAAAAACCCCACGAAGGTGGGGGCATCCAAGCCACGAAGGCACAAACATATTTTTTTTTTATTAAAAAACATAAATTAATTAACTAATTAATTTAATTCGTAAAAATAAAATTACACAAATAACCGAAAAATTAAAATAATAAACTGCTCGTCGTCGTCCGAAACCGTGATGAGATTGCCATTAAAAATTCTAGCCCGTCAGATTTTGAGTAGAGTTTGAGAGTATAACTTTGGTTGTGTGAAAATTGTTTGTTAAATGGTTGTATTTATAGTGTTTTTTTTAATCAAAAGAGCCGTTAAAGGCTTAACAGTACATTTTAACGTTCCTATTTCTCACGCGCCACACTATGCTAGGAAGCCGTGAAAGGGAGCCGCAAGTCGTCGTAGTGGGGGTAGAGGCGGTGTTGCCATGGGAGCCGCACGACGCCGCGGGCGTTTAATATAACTTTTAACATGGGTTCGAGTCTCACTTGATGCAATATGCTCAGGTGGGTCATGGGCTTTTACCACAGTGAGCCTTTGGATGACAGGTTTCCCCTGGAATGGTGGGCGAGCCGGCCGGGTCACTAGCGTTGTCTGTGTAATTGTGTTCTCGGATGTAATTGACCTTTCATCAATTGATTTACCCGGGTGACCGGGCTTATAATATTCGTTGATTGTTAAAAAAATATTATTTTATAAATATGTATCATACTCATTGATTAAAAATAAATAAATATAAAGAATAATGAAGTGGTATTGATACTCTAGTCACTGTCACACAAAGTTGAGATTAATTTTGCTATAATCGTATTGATATTAATTTTGTTATTAGTTCATACTTTTATGTATTCATCTTATTTAGCACATATTTCTATACATGTACGTATATTCATCACAAACGTGTACGTATAGTATAAATGTTTAAACAAATAATAATTCTTTATAGACAATTTAACTAGGCAGTAGATGATTTCTTGTGGTATTGTTGTTAACAAAGCATCTAATCCTCCATTATAGATTAAAATCAAAGTCCAAAATAACATTATACCAAAATAAGCTACTAATAACACAAAATGTATTAAAGTTTATTTGTCATGTTTACTTACAAAGGAAAGACATATTAGTGTGATTAGATTTATGTGGTTTTAAAATAACGATTCCTTATCACGGTCCAACTAAAATTGAGTGGATTGCGAACACTGCCTCTCGGATTTCCACACACACAAACAAACACACATGTACAAGGTGACCTATCGTGCAAAAGACTTTTATCCTACGAATAATATGAAGCCACCAGGACGTGATACGTCTCTTTGAGCGCAAAGTAATCCATCTGCGCCAAAAACTATAGATTTGGCCTCATGGAAGATAAACAATCAGTTTGGACGTAAAAAGTTATGATTTTAGATTAAAAAAAAAGAAACAATAGCTGGTTGATGAACATTCACCAGGCGACATTGGATGGTGACACTATGTTGGACGATACTTAGTTCACAACGAAAGTTGTGGCTAGACTGTCCGACACTGTCGGGGTAACACTCTCCTGCGCCACTATCGGGGCGACACTAGCCAAAGGTGATTGATTTCGCGTGTTGATTGTCAGTTGTGAATGTAGCGGGGTGACAGTTTCTTGCGCCACTATCGGGGCGACACTAGCTAAATTTGACTTAGCCTAGACTTTCCAGTTCATATAAAATTATTAGGATTGTCAAGCCATCAATTAGTTCTAAATGTCGGTGTCTCAGTTATGCTACTAAGAAATATTGATAAAAAATGGTTGATGTAGTGGAACAAGACTTCAGGTCAATCAATAGGTAATTGCGTTATAGAAGCGGAAATTATATCTATTGGTCATCACAATTTCATCCCTATAATTGGGTTAACACATTCAGACAAAATAATTTTATTTAGATTTCAAAGAAGAAGATATAGAAATTGTGTATGTTTTGTAATGACCACGAATAAAAGTTTAGGGTAATCATTTTCAAATGTTGATTTGTATTTAAAATATCAAGTGTTTATTCATAGCCAACTATATGTTGTATTAGCAAGAGTTAAAAGTAAAAATGATCTCAAACTATTAATCTCTGGTAAACATAGAAAAGTGACCAATACTACGTCAAATGTTATATACAATAAAGTATTTTCAAATTTGTAAATCATCATTGTAGGTTTTATTTGACATGTAATTTAATGTATTATAAAAAGTATACCACTTATAAAATGTATTTTCATATATTTCTTTATGATATTTTGATTACTTTTCATCCATATTATCTTAGCATTTAATAAAATGGAAAAGTTACCAATACAATATCAAATTTGTATAAGAAAAAGTGTTAAAACATTTATCAAGATAATATTAATGTTTCACCATGTGTAACACACGGGGTTAAAACTATATAATAAGAGAGACGAGAAAACAAAAATCCGGATTTCACCATAATATTACAAATATAAATTTTTTATACATCAGATATTTAATGTTTCTTTTGGTCCAAGAAAACATTAAGTTTACCAATTAATGTGAAGGAATAATAGGTCATTAGAGATTAAGTTGTAGATAATTTTTGAATTAATTAATCTTTAAATATTTGGATGGTTGGTGTAAAAGATATCGTTGTCAAACTTTGAGTAAATATTTTTTCTTCTTTTTAATAAAAATATCAGTTCTTTACCCCCTTTTGCTTTTTGTTGAGACTTGAAAGCGATCGAGTAGAACATATGCATACACACACATATTTATGCATTATTCATACACTTTCAACTTCCATTTCTTTTTGCAGATATATTTCGCCTTCAACTTGATTTAATTCGATCGTCAAAAAGTAATCGTGTAAAAAAGATTCTTAAACCATTAATCTTTTTAGCATCTTTTAGTTTTTGCCTGCCATCAAATTATTAACATTCATTTTAACCTTAAGAATCTGTTATCGAAAAATTTACAGGACTCATCAATATTATGCTAAACATGTAATCTTTAAAAAGTTAAAAAGTAAAAAAACCAATAAAAGTTAGATTCAAAGATACGATAAAATATGTGCCAAAGACACGTACTCAATCGCTCACTAATACGTCATCCTTTAAAAGGTTAAATTATTAATTTGGATAAAGAGATTATCATTATGTAATGACTGATATCTTGATTTTTTTTAAGTCTTGACAAAAAGAAGCTATAGATAACCGAATTAGAGTGTATTTAATTAGAAGCTTTTTATTAATGGTAAGAGCACATGGCAGGAAAAAGTATTATTTTTTAAACGAAAATTATTCACAAAATACTCACTCTCAGAATTTAAATATACAATGTGGAAAACTGCCCAAATCCCCCGCTTTAAAAACATACTTTGAGAGCCTTCACAACAATAATGAAAAGAAAAGGAGAAAGGGGGTCACTTTACCTAACCCCTGTTTCGCATTGGACTTCAAAGGTCGAGGACCCATTAACCAACACAGAGGCACATGCCGATGAAAGGATCCCACGGACCCAATCACACCATCTACGAGGAAAACCCATTTGAGCCATTACAGATAAGAGGAGATCTCAATTAATACTGTCAAAAGCTTTGTCGAAATCTATTTTTGGTAGAAAAGCTTTAGATTTCGATTTTTTTAACTAAGAAGTACCTTCGTTTATCATAAGAGGCCCATCAAGAATACATCGCTCTTTTAGAAAAGCCGATCAGGTTTCCAAAATGACCGAATCAGAGTAGCATCCAACTTATTTGTAGATTAAGATCCGATTACCATGACATAAAGCTAGAAGTAATGGTGACAATCATGTTGATCAGTCTTCTTATGGAAATTGCCCTTCCTCTTCTTTGAATCAGCGGACATGAGATAAGCAACATCCAGTCTGTCTAGCTTCAGATGCTCTTCTTCTTGGACGCACATTGCAATCAACTCACTCATCGTCCACTTGTCTTTCTGTGTGTTGTAGTTGATCTTGAAAACTTCAAAAGACGTAGGAAGGGAGGTCATGATAAAGTGCACTAGAAAACCGTCACTGATTTCCATGTCTAATCCCTTAAGCTTACGGGACATGTCATTTATCATCATGATGTGATCACGAATACCGCTGATCCCGTCATACTGTGGGATGAAGTGTTTAGGCCAACGGGTTGAATTTAATGTACATGAAGAAATCCATATATATATTATATCCAATAAACCTAACCCGAACACATATAAAACCTGTAATCTGGACAAAACCTATGTAACATGTTTATTTGAACGGTTTGTTAGTTTGTAAATGAATTGTAATCAATATGTAAATAGATACAATAATTTTCTAAACACGTTAAATGGGTCTAGATTGGTTGGTGCTATAAATTATATAATTCATTTAAATTTATTCTAATTTTAAGGGAGTTGAAAGGTCGACATTTACATTTAGTTTTTCTACAATACCATTATGACCCGTTTCATAAACTAGTTAAACATATTAATTCAAACATGACATTTTATTAGGCTAGACTGGATAACCCTAAAACTAATTAGTGTTTCAGGTTGTGATAGAAATTCTTACCCTATTGGTCCTGAATTTTAAACCCTTAGTACCCAAACCTGTTACTTTCCGCAAAGAGTATGTATTATAGTTATTTTACCCAAACTTAAAATTTTTTTTTTTACGAAAGTTAGCCCTAATATCTAAACTCGTTACAAAATTGAGAACATAAAATACAAGCATCTTACTTTAAACATTTATTAGTACCCAAATCTATCACTTTCTGCAAACCACAATGATTATCTTTTTAATTAACTCTATAAATAAAACATCCCAAATGTTTTCCTTCTCATCTCATCCGCTTCTTCCAAACATCGATCACCAATCACCACATTCATCCTCCATCACTATCTCCAATCTCATGTTAATTTGTAAGTAGATTTCGATACACATCTTCATCACAACCAAGAACATAAACCCTAGTTTGTAATCCTGAATTTTATTAAAAAGTGATACACCGTTCTTTTACATGTTACCTAAGTAAAAACCATATACATAGTGTTGCGCAAGAAAAGTTGTAAAAGACACATAATTAGCAAAATGATAATAAAATTTACATTTTATTCTAATTGAATAATTTTGTATAGTATAATCTCAACTAAAAGATATATAGAAACTTAAATGAACTGAAATATGAAGTATAGTACGTTAATTAAATGCAAGTTTCTTTTAAAAAGACCCTAATTTTGCAGGTTTAGAGTTTATCTTTTTGAAGTTTCAAAGATTTGATTCAACATGAAATGATGATGCACATTATAAACAATATTTAAATTTGAACAACCAAATTAATTGACTAGATTAAATCAATGGTAACATTAATTAAGATTAAAGAAAAGAATAAATTAAATTAAATTCATATATGGTAATGATGATTTATTGAATCGAAAAGGTCTATGTGACCATTAACATATAGATACATACACAATTATTCATATAATAGAGACGTTACATCACTTTGTTGCATAATTTTAAAGATTAAAAAGCCACAAAATAAAAAAAGATATAATCATATTTTACCTGTTAGAGTTTGTATAGTGATCGATGGATGCAAAAATACCATAAAAAGAAGATGAAAGCTTTTACTTTAAAGAAAACTTCCAAAACACCATGCATTTTTTTTCAGGAAAAATCAACATCGAACTAAGAAAACAAAAATAAAAATAAATAAATAATCATAATATCAAATGATATAATTAAACGTGGGACTAACCCACTTGGTAGAGTCACTTGTGTCTTAGATGTGAGGTCCTGGGTTCAAATCCAGGAATAAGGTGAAATATTTGATGTAATTTAGAAGTAGCAGTAGAATAGATCTGTCTTTAAAAAAACATGATATAATTAAATGAATATTTCGTTGGTGATCACTGATAGATATTTTCATAACTGATAATCTGTTTTCTAGTAGTAAAATATAAAATTATCCAAATTATAAATGTAAAAAATTTAACTTAATTTTAAAAAAACACACACAAATTAAAGTTTAAATTATGACTATGATTCATTCAAGCATAATAATAATTATAAAAAAAATAATAAAGAAAAGTATGCTTCCATTTAATAAATTATCTGCATCTCTCTACATATTATCACCCAACAATCACCTAAAATTGGCAGCAAATTACAGACCATTCGTCGCTAAAACTCATATCCCCAATCAATCTTGTCACTAAATGTTGAGCCAGTCACCCATACATAGTTTTCTTTTTTTTACTTTTTTTAATATATGTATATACACACAACTATAAATATCATAATTAATAAGACCAATAATAACCAGTATAGTAATTTAGTATCTCCAACCACTTCATCAAAACTGATCTACGAGTACCAATTCATGCCAGATAACTGGTACGGTTGCCGGTAAACCCCATCTCCATTAATGGACCCTAACATTGCCTGATGCTGGCTCAAAAGCCCGGCGATGGACCCACCGGTTTCTTCCGCGTTTCGCGCCACCATAACGCCACCATCGCTGCTGCTATCTGCGAGAAATCGCTTGGTGTATGGCGATGAACTACCAGCTGTGTGACCGTCATCGTTCCAGAAGAAACCCGAGAGGGATCTTTTGACAGGAAGAAGATTCGATGTCGTGATGTTGACGTCGTTCGAGTTTGAGTTTGAGCCTAACATCGTATCAAATATGACGTTGTGTTCATGATTCTCGAACATTGCATTGAACCCTGTGGGCCGGGTGAGACCGAGCGATATCGAGGGCGGTATCGATGCCAGCATCCCGGTCATCGGGTGGTCCCTACCGCCATCACTATCCACCGCCCGTTGCATATTGTGCTTCTTGTATATTCGACATAAAACCCAATCATCCAACTAAAATAAAATAAAAGTTTATCAGCTTACCGTCCTTTAAAAAAAATAATAATAATAAAATTAAAGATAGTGAATTACCCTTAAGGAAGCTTTTTTATTGGCTGGGTCGCATCCTGGTGGCTTCGATATCGTCTTATTATTAGTTAGACGATATTCATGCATGATCCAATTCGTTTTCGCCCCTTTTGGGGGCTTTCCACCATAAAACACAAGTGCTTTCTTCACACCAACTTTCTGAGTTCCACCGGACGTCAACACCGGCTTATCGGTTCCGGTGGCTTTCCAGTAGCCGGAAGTCGCCGCTCGGTTCGGCCGAGCTCCGTTCGGATACTTCCGATCCCTCGGGCTGAAAAAATACCACTCTTCCTCCCCAAACGTCGCCTTAGCTACAATCACACGAAAATAAAAAAAAAATCAAAACAAACTTAAAAAAAAAAAACTTTTTGTTCATGTTAATATAATCAATATACCGGGAAGCTCCCATGGGTCAAACTTGTAGAGGTCAACTTCGGCGATTATGGCGACCGGCAGCGGGGCGGAGGCGGCTTTTTTCTTGAGGTAGTGAACCACCAGCTCCTCGTCGGTAGGGTGGAACCGGAAGCCCGGCGGCAACTGTGGTTGTTTTGAACCGGATGATGAATCCGTACTCTCCATGTTTATGTTAATCAAACTCGATTTCACGAATTATATTTAATTAATCGGTTAAATCTCTAGAAATAATCAGAGAATTGAAAAGGCATCAGAATCTAGAGAGAGAGAGAGAGAGAGAGAGAGAGAGAGAGAGGGAGAGAATATAATAAGTTGAAGAAATTACAGAAGCTTAGTTATGATTATATTGTTATAACGGACCATGGTATTAATATGGGTATAACCGTATATAATAATCGTATATTATACAAAAAGTATATTTTAATTGTTAAATATTATTAGCTAAATTAGTAAATTAATATTCGATACGGAAACTAATAATAATTAGGAGAAAATTGAAAGTTCGGTTTAAGAGCATCTCCGATTGAAGGCTTATAGACTCCACCTCTCTTTTTGTACCGTTCAAGATATCTCGTTTTTTTTTTCACCACACGGATCCTTCTCTTTCTCTCAAAATACGGTCTTATTGATGCTGACGGATTGTAAGCCCACAAACGAACGATTTTCTAACTAGCATCTTCTCTTTCCACTTCGACCGCCTCTGTCTTTCATCTCAATCAGGATCGACTGCAGACGCTCTAATATGAAGTTAAGTGATTATTTATTTAATCTTCAAGTATGCTTTGTCATTCTTAAAAAAAAATAAAAAATGAATTAACACACAAAATTCTACCGAAAAGAAAAACCAATAAAAATATGTTAATATCAATATTATCATAGCGATTAAGATATAACATTTGAATGAAAGGTTGCTTTCGTAATTAATGTATGTGACCTCAGGCTGATTTATTATTCTAAAGTTCAATATATATTCTAAAAATTGTTATTATGATTAAATTGCTTTCCTAAAAATAATAAAATATATATAATAGTTGTAAAAAGTTTAAAGCGTTTTTTTTTCTGTTTGTAAGTCTGATATAAGTTTTTATTACGTTTTTAATAAGATCTTAAAGTATTTGACATAATATTAAGATTTTGATTAGAATATATATTGCATTCTTAAGATAAAAATGATATTATTTAATATAATAACTTATTTAAAAAGTCATTTGAAAAACTATATATTAAAGTATGATCATTACTACAACTTATTGAGAATATCTATTTCTTTTGGGTCCCAGCCACTGAGTGGAAACTTCAACAACACAAAAACTTTCCATGTTAACAAATATAACGAAAATAATAATAATAATAATAATAATAATAATAATAATAATTAAATAGTTTTTTTAACAGTAATTTTACACACCTAATAATTGAATAGTTATACATAAATTTTATTATTTAGAACAAGACTCATAAAGAAATGATCATGATCAATTTCTTTTATTTCGCATACGTAGAGAAGACAATATATTCTTGCGAATATGTTCGTTACTTTGTGTAGCGAACAAATGTTTAATAAAAAGGTTAATTCGAACTTATGTTGATTTAAAATGAAATATGATCACTATACATCATCAAACAATAAAACAATATCTGTAAGTGAAACATATTTACAATAACATACGAATACATACCAAACATACACGAAACATACGTAGAGACATATATTGATCTGTTATAAATAACAACTTAGATTAATATATACTTTAATACACATGCAAACATGTCACGTATTTTTCTTTTAAATATTTGTCGTAAAACCCATTTTAAATAAAATTTGTAATTATGAATTCGGGTTTTTTTATTTCATACAAATTTTTTACTATATCATCAGGTGAACCTTTGTTGTAGGACAATGGGTACCTCTATCTTTGAAAGGAGACGACCTTTTTATGTCTTACGTATCTGAAAAGTGACTCATTTTTTCATGAAATTAGGATAATTAATTTTATTATCTAACGATAAAGTAATTACAATTATTGTGTAGGTTACGCGTTATCAAGTTACCTAAGTTTGTTACAGGATTGGCTTTTATATTTTTTTTAATAAAAAAAATTAATAAGTAAATTTATTTGTAAGTAAATAAGCTAATTGAATACACTCAAATCTAACATAATAAATATTAAAAAAACATGTTGAAAACATAATGTTTTGAAAATAGGACATATCATTGAACCGACATAGTACTTGTTCATCAACCGGTTACTTAAAAACCAAATAATGTCATAACTAATTTTAAAATGTATTTATATATTACATAAAATTTAGTATATTGTTATGTTATTTATATTTTAAATAATAAAAAATATATACTATTTTCCAGAAAGAATAAAAAAATTGCAAAGACATCTCTTTTGAAAGGGATACTAGCTAACCATAAATATAACACCAACGTATAGAGGTGCACAAATCAGTTTTTCAAACAAAATTAAAACCGGTTTGATCAAGAAACGTTAAAACTGGTTTGGGTTTAAACCGGTTTGGTTTGAAATCGGTTTGAGAGAGGGGAGTTATGACCAGGTTTGAAACCAGTTTTTGAGAGGGTTTTGACTGGTTCGGTTAAGGTTTAACCGGTTTCAAACTGGTTTCAGTTTATAGTTTTCATACCGGTTTGAAATCCTAAACCAGTTTTTCTTGCACATCTAGCAATGTGTTTCTATATTAGCTAACCGGAAATATAACACCAACATATTTCATATATGTATGTGACGAACAAATTCAAATCTTATGATCTATAAAAACGATATTCATGAAAAGAATAATTACTTAAAACTAGTCTAACCACTGAATGATTTCACCGATTCAATTACCACTCGTCAAGAACCAGCCGGTCCAACTAGTGTCGGTATATCCCATACCAACAGAACCATTCAGGTTCGATTTTTGGTCTGACAGGTAAAACCAACCAATCCGTTACGACTTCAATTACATGTTTACAAAAATATTGTTTTAAATTTAATATATGAAATCATATGAGATATTATCGAGTAAAAGAGAACACTCGTGAGCATTAGTGTGTAACTTGTATTCTTTATGGGCAAATGGGATAAAGAAAACATCATTAACCTAAAAAGAATCCTGCGATGTTTTTACATGGTTTCTGGGCTCAAGATTAACTACCACAAAAGTAAATTAATGGGGGTTGGGGCTTGTGATAAGGAGTGCAATGAATTTGCATCCATAATGGGGTGTAAGAAGGAATCCCTGCCTATTTCCCATCTGGGCATGCCGATTGGAGTGAACATAAGACTATCAAAAAACCGGGAACCGGTGGTAAATAAACTAAAAGCAAAACTTAATTCATGGAAAGCAAAAACTTTGTCATTTGGGGGAAGACTCACTTTGGTTAAAGCGGTGCTGGGTAGTCTACCATTGTATTTTCTGTCGATGTTCAAGGCACCAAGTATGACTATAAAAGTACTTGAATCTATAAGAAGAAGATTTTTATGGGGTGGGGGGGGGGGGGTAGCAACTTCAAGAAGAAAATTCACTGGGTGGCGTGGGATAATATCATTAAAACTAGAAGGAGGGGGGGGGGGGGGGGGCTTAGGAGGTCTAGCAACAATGAATCAGGCCCTATTGTCAAAATGGAAATGGAAGCCTCTAACAGACCCAACAAGTTTATGGGCCAGCTGTATAAAGGCAATACATAACGTCTTGCTGGTGGACCCAAGCAAGCTTAATCGGTCATCAAGAATCGATAACTGGTCGGCGATTATCATGGCGGGGGAAGGTATGTGTGTAGTGGGAGAATCCTTAAGTAATTTATTCCGGAAGCACATTGGAGACGGCACCTCCTCTTCGTTTTGGGACTTGGCATGGTTTGGTAAGACTCCTTTCAGGAAGTTATTCCTTGCTCTATTTGTTAGAGATAGAAATAAGAAATGTTGCATTGCTGACAGAGTGAATAGTACGTCATCGGATGAAATTCTGTTTAAGTGGGATTGGAAAAAGGGGGGCGCAAACTGTAATTGGGTGGCCGAAATTAGGGAATTAGAAGAGATGATAAAAGAGTATTGTTTCGTCGAGGGGCCGGACAAATGGGTTTGGGCTGGTGACCCTCAAGGTATATTCACCACTGGGGCTTGTAGAAGATGGTTGGAAGATAAACTAGGACAAGGTGGAGCTGCAGAGGTTAAATGGCTAAGATGGCTACCTCTCTTAGTACGTTGCTTTGTGTGGCGCTTACTTCTTCACAGACTCCCGATGGCAAAAGCGTTGGGGGAGAGAAATCATCTCGTTGCCAGTTATGTCTTCTGGAGGACGAGGATGAAGATCACACATTTATTCGATGTCATGTGGCGGTAAAGACATGGAGCTTAATTGCAAAATGGTGCAAACTAGATGTATCGGCTCTGGCAACCATACATGAGAGACTTAAATTTCTTTCTACAGTGCAGGGAACAGGTAAATATCGGCCGATTAGAGTGTTAATTGGATACTGCACTTGCTGGGTAATTTGAACATCAAGGAATCGGTGGATATTCTCCAACGATAGGACTCCGGTGGAAAAAATGGTGGAGGATATAAAAATCCTTGCCTTTACGTGGATGGAAACTAGAGGTAAAAAAACCCATTGCTCTTGGGACGAATGGGTAGCATATCCGTCAACAGGTGAAGGGTGAAAAAGGAAAAAGAAAAAATCTGGAATACTGTCACTTAATGTAGTTGCTATAGTGTTTGGTATGGTGAACAACTTGGTGGTATTGCTCGTTGAGCGTGTTGTAACTGGGGTATTGCTAGCTCCCCGCTAGCTTTTCTTTGAGTATATTTCTCATTGTCATTGTTAAAAAAAATGTAACTTGTAAAAAATGAAAAAGAGAAGGGGACATAACGGTAATTTTAAAGGATTAGTTGGTGGAAGGAGATTATGATACGAGAAACTGACATCCAGGCGAATGAAATGTTGACACGCAAGTTGGTGATGTGGCAGAGTGGGAGCTTTTGGACGGACGTTGGGGCTACAAAAAGTCGGGAGGCGACTGGCGAAGAAAAGGCAAGATCGACGATGAGGGGTTTGGAACCGCATGTCAGGCTTTCGCGACGCCGATGGCATAAAAAAACATCACATTTTGTGCGGTTTTTAGGCGACATTTTTTCATTCCCCCGTCATGTCATATCGTCTCTAGTCGCATTTTTTTTAAAATCTTAATCTAATAACTAGTCTTTTAATTATTTAAAAGAACTGTATAGTAACTTGCCAAACAATCTGTGTTTAAGAATTTGTAAAAGGTGTCAACTTAGAGGCTGTTTAGTAGACTCTTAGAGTGCGTTTGATTCACGAAATTCGTCCGAATTTGAATTGGAATTTTAAGGAATTAGATTTGGAATTGTAATTATGCAATGGATTTGGAATTTAAAAGAATTGGAATCAATTAAAGGAATTTGAATTCCAAATCCGTTTAAGTGACAAAACAATTATTAAGAAATTGGAATATATCACAATGACTACCACATAGCTAATGTAGTCGACCCCGCCAACCACCACCGACCATCGCCGCCCCCGACCGGGTTCAGTTCACTGGCCATAACGGGTTTGGAGCAAAATGACTTCGTGTCAAAACGGGTTTGGAGCAAAATTAGTCCGGGTAAAAACGGGTCGTTTTTTAAACTATAAATTTGGTTCGAGTCAAACGGGTCCGACCAAGACGGTGTGAGGTGGGGCAGGGGGCGCCCACCCACCCCCACCCCCATACCCCACCACGTCGCCACCCGCCTGTCGCCGCCACCTACCCCACCCCAACCCACCCACCCCGCCCACCCCCCACCCCATACCCCACCCCATACCCCACCACGTCGCCACCGCCTATCGCCGCCACCTACCTACCCACCCCACCCACCCCCATACTATAACACCCCGAATTTTTATTGAATTTGATGTTGATGACAGAGTGATGTTGAAGGTATTGCCCTGGAAGGGAATCATACGATTTAGAAAGAGAGAGAAGTTAAGTCCGAGGTTTGTCGAACCGTTCAGGATATTAGCACGGGTTGGTGATGAGTTAAGTGGGATTCATCCTACATTCCATGTATCACACTTAAGAAAGTGTTTGGTGGATGAATCTGCTCACGTACCACTTAACGACATCGAGGTCGACAATTACCTAAACTATATCGAAGAACCCATGGCCATTCTCCACCGAAAGGAGAAACATTTACGAAATAAAGTCATCCAGTTGGTCAAAATACAGTGGAAACACAGGAAGGGACATGAAGCCACTTGGGAGATAGAGACAAAAATGAGGGAGTCATACCCTCAATTGTTTGACATATGATAGGTTTCGGGGACGAAACCTTTTGTAAGGGGGGTAGACTTGTAACACCCCGAATTTTTATTCGGAGCGTTAAGAGACGATCTAGGAGGTTTAAACGTATTAACGAACCCAACCCGTATGCAACCATGAGTCACCACATGATTTAACATGTGTCAATGAGTAATATTAGAATGCAACATGTGACGGGATACATGGCACATCCACAACCACCCTATCTTACAAGGTGACAAGTGGTGATGAGTAGCGACATGTGTCACACCCTATGCCTCATGCCTATCTATAAATAGCAGCCTCATATTTCCAACTTTCTGCACTTTTAGAATGAGAAAGGTTAGAGAGAAAGACTAAAGAGAAGGAGAAATATAGAGGAAGAACTTCCGGCGGCCGGTGGTGGTTCGACGCGGTGGTGCACGATGATCGGAGTTACGGGTCTTCACCCTAAACCATTTCTCGGCATTCCGAACACGTTGGTAAGCTCCGATTTCCCTGAATCTTGTCTTAAGGTCTCTAAAATTGAGTTTTATGTGCGCGGTTTTAAAGAATCGAACAATCTGGAAAATCCAACCGTTGGATCATCTTGATTTTTAAACAGAAGGTTTATAACACTTATATGATCATTTTGAACGGTGAAATAAGAAATGGAGTTTTTTAAGTTCAATTTTTATAGCCGCTTTGACAGCAGGTCAGAGCTGTGTTTTTCTGAAAAACGCAGCTGCATAGATTGGGTATTTCCCAGAGATCTGACCGTTGAAATGAGATGAAATTGGGACTGTAGATTCCTAACATATACATTATTATTTACACCAAAGGAATTTACAATCAGAAGTCTGTAAGTATAGTTTTATACTGACCAGTCCATGATAATTTATATGTGCCCTTTTTAATAATTTTAAATAATGTTTTCGGGCTGGTATGCATACGTAATGATGTGACAATTTTATAAAAATGATGTTTGATGTTTAAGATGTTTTATAAAACGATTCTTATGAACGACATTTTGGAAAGAAAGGTTATGAACAATGTGTTTATGAAATGTTTTCCAAATGAGATTTACGATGTGTTTACGAAGGAATGATTTTTTATAAAACGTACAAATGTTTTAACTGAAGTTTTGATGTAAAGAAGTGAATGTTTATGAAAGTCACAAACGAACGAATCTTCTATTATTCCCTAGAGAATTAGGTTATGGGTATGGGATGTATGTTATGGGCCTTACCATTTAGGGGCGTTTGTGACTGGCCAACTGTTGTACAACTGGGGTGATGACGGTCACCATGGGGATTATCGTGATCCTTGAAGTAGGTACGACTTACCTTAAGGGATAATCGTGCTGGAAGTTAGGTACGACTACTCATCGGAGTATCATGCTAGAAGTTTGGTACGTGTCATCCTTGTGATGTCGTGCTTGAAGTTTGACACGTATATCCTATGAGGTATCGTACTTGAAGTTTGGAATTGACGGTTACGAGAAGGAAGAAGATTCAATATGTTTGTTGACTTATGTGTTGTGTTATGTTATGTTATTGCATGCTTTATGTACGCTTTTATTAATGAAGTTTAAATGTTATGTTTTTGGCAAAATATTTGAAGTTAAAAGTTTTATATTAAAACTAGAACACACCAGCGTAGCTGACTTTTAGTATGCACATTCATCTTAAGGACAGGTATGGACGTTGGACGGTGATGCTTGGCAAGCGATGAAGAGTTACCCGGCTGATCACGAGGACTAGCATCCCGTTATGATTTGATTACGTTATGTTATGTTTAGACAATGTTTACGCTTCCGCATGTTTAACAAAGTTACTGTTATGTTTAAATGAAAGTTTTTCGTTGCGTTATTTGATATTCAAGTTTAAGAACTGTTTGTGAATGAGTAAATCCAACGAGTGAGGTTTCCCGGGTTTGGTATCAGAGCAATAGTTTGAGAGATTTGGACACTCCAAGTGCCTGAACTTAAACTGTGAATGGGAACGAGAGCGGATGCCAGTACGGGTAACTCAAGCCACAGCATCAGGTATGAAGGTAATATATATTTACATATGTAGAATGCCTTAGAAAATGGTAGGTTAGGACATATGTATTGATGGAATCATAAAGGTGGTTAAATAGAAGTCAAGAGGTAATGTAATGGTTAATTGCAGATGGCCAGTGTATATTAACATCTTACTATAGTTGTTGAATTCTATTTATTAACTAGCGTGATGACATTGGATTCCTTGTCTTATAGAACGAAATGGCTGGTAGAAGAGGCAGAAGACGTGGTGGGGTTCGTACCGGATGTCGTAATGGTGGACGTGGCAGGATTCCTGCTCGTCAAGAGTACGTTGAAGAAGGAAGTGTTCATACGAAACCGGAAAATAGTGTGCATGGAACTGAACGGACTCACATTGAAGAACAAGAATTCTCCTTTGAGCCGGAGGTGAAAGCGGCCATGGCTCGAGAATTTACTGAAATGATGAAGGCTTCCTTGCAAGAGCTGTTGGCAGAAGCTTTGAGGAAATCTAATGAGGCAGACGGGACTAATAATGCAATTGGTGCCCCGAAGAATGAGGTTGTCAACGCGCCGCTTGCTCGCGGTTGCGACTATAAGTCCTTTAAGGCATGTGACCCGCCGGTCCTGACTGGAAAGAAAGACGCGGTGGCTACTTTTGACTGGGTAATCCGTATGGAAGCCGCCGTTCGTCTGAGCGAATGCCGACCGAATCAGGTTGTGAAATTTGCTGCTAATTCCTTGAGGGAAGAAGCATCTCATTGGTGGGAAGGTGTGCGTCAAGCCAAGGGGGACGAGACTGTTGACGGAATGATGTGAATGATATGAAAACTCTGGTGATTAAGAATTTCTGTCCAAGGAATGAGATCGATAAGGTAGAAAGGGAATTTATGGGGTTGAAGGCTGGTAGCATGACGCATCGAAAGTACACCACTTGATTCAATGAACTGGCACGCCTGGTGCCACATCTTGTCATGACTAAAGAGTGGAAGATTATCTGCTACATTCAAGGACTTCTGGACCAGGTCCGCACCTATGTTAAGGCAAACGCCCTACTACCTACGATTCGGTAGAGGAACTAAGTGGCGTGGTATTTGATGATCTGGCGCTGAATGTCGTCGCCATTGACGAGCTCAAGAAGAAGTTGAGCTTTCCTGCCAAGCGATCGAGTGGGAAGTTGTCTAGAGCTCGGGATAAACATGGCAGAGTAGGCGAGTCAACAGTCTGTGGGAAGTGTGGAGGAAGGCATGCCGGTGAATGTCGGCTGGGATCGAATATGTGCTTCAAATGCGGCAAGACGGGACATTTCTCCCGTGAATGCCTCTGATGTGGGTGAAGTGTATATATTTTTAATAAATATTTTTCACACAAATGTTGGTTTTAAAAGATGGTTTTCACCTTGACTACAATACACACACAAAGGCAAGTGCACCTGTCGAGTGGTAATATTGTTTTGATAAGAACCGGATGTCAATCCATGGACACAGTTAATTTCTCAACCTAGATTTTTAATTAGTTCAAGTGACTAGTGAACGAGTGATTAGATTGTGTTCTTGGTAAAATGAGGATTATCCTTTATATTTTCTGAAAAAGATGTAATTTGAGTAAAGGCAATAATTTTAAAAGACAACCATCTTAGTTTATAATCCACTCATTAATGTATGTTGACCTCTTTTCATATGACTAAAGTTTGCTATTATGTTAATGTTATTTGAAGTGATAGAACCCAAATCCAATTAAGATTATAATTCTCTAACCATTAAGATGGGATTCCATGAGTAATTTACATGTCATCCATTTAAGGTTAGATTAGTTAGATAAAAGAGTGTAACTTTTTGACTTATGATATTATAAAACAAAGTTATATAAATTTTAAGAGCGAGTCATCGTCAACTTTCGATTAGTATAACTTTTATAATAGACATAACACAACATTGTTCATCGTTTTTCTAAATCTTAACCAAACATGTTTACGTCACAAATAAGATTTCAAAGATTATTCCTAATTCATAGCTATAACATTTTAACAAAAGATGTTAAGGTTATAAATAAATGTTAGTCTCATAGGTTTTCCAACTCGATATGATTTACCATTTATAAACCCTAATTTGCTCCATAAACATTTGGACATGCAAGGCCACCAAAAGGTTAATACAAAATCATCATTACATTAACATAATAATTTAGCCATATTCATGAGTTCAACATAATTAATAGAGTTTCATCACACTAAGATGGTTGAAAAGATGTTTAGCTCATGATGAGCATACACACAAACATAACACAAAAGAGATTCATGCAAGACATAGTTTAGATGTATCCAAAGCTTCAAGTATGTAAATGGTGTCTTCCAATGGGATGATTAGGGTGGAATGCTTCTTCTTGGGCCTCCAACAGCTGCTACAACGGTTTTGGTGTAAGTGGAACTTTCTCTCCCAAGGCTAACCCTCAATCTAGAGCCAAATGGCTCTATTTATAGGGTTGAAGGTGAGGTGGGGGCGTGCTTTTTGTTCTTGTCGCGTAAGTGGAACTTTCTCTCCCATCTAACGAGCTGCTTTTTGTTCTTGTCGCGTACGTACTCTACATGTACTAGACACGGGGGCGTGCCTGGTGGGGCACGGCCCCGAGCTTCATCTGACTGGGCGACAACAGTACACTGGTATGATAGAAAGTTGACCACGGGGGCATGCCTGGTGGGGCACGGCCCGTGCTTGGCTGGGAAACTTTGTCTTTTCTGCTAGAGACTTTGTCTTGTCTGATGTGTGTGAGCACGGGGGCGTGCCTGGTGGGGCACGACCCGTGCTTGGTCTTCTGACTTGGCCAATTTCTTGTATTTTTGTCGTCTTTTCGCTTGTTTCTTTACTTTGGACTTGGATTTCCCTGAAACTTGAATATAAACTAAATGAACGACAAATTATCACCATGTTCCATGAAATTTCCAATAAATGGGATGCAAATGATATGAAATATATGTATAATTTAGAGCACATCAAACCTCCCCACACTTGAACTTTTCTTGTCCTCAAGCAAATCTTGAAATAAATTATTCCAATGGCAAGATAAAAACATTTCAACTTTGATTAAACCTTAAGTGGAGAAGTAATTTGTCCTTCTTTGAAGAAGGAACACAAGATAACAATTTCCAAACAAGAAAAGAATGAACTTATGAAGTTATTCCCAAAAGACAATGGCTCATTTTATGAAGTTATAGACAAGCACAACTTTAACACTTGCTCACAATGTTCTCACACACTCGGTTGATATTTGTGATCATACATGTAATCTGACCACAATGTTTTCAAAACAAGGTCCTTAATAAAGTTTTAAAGGCTTAGTTTATGCTCACGGAAACGAATGGAATGGGTAAAAAGTGTAAAAAAATCATGCATATCTATTATTTATATGTAAGTTGCCATGCTTAGGGAATTTGTAGGTCCAGATTTCAGTCGGAAATCACGAAAGTGATCGATTACCCACACACACAGGCGGAATCTGTATGTATGGTGTTGTAACAGAGGATTAGAGACAGACTTGGTGAAGAAGACAGCCAAACACACTAAGAATCAATGCAAATAATATGTGAAAGTGTAAGAACAAGCATTAAACGAATGCAAATTGTATTGATTCAAAAAACAAATCTGAAAGAGAGAATTCAGGGTTACAGCCGCAACTCACACCCTAGAAATTCTCTAACTAGGCTATTTATAGTAGTTTCACAGGTATCGAAACTATGTTCCTCGAAACTACTAGTTTCGAGTGAACATTTACAAGTGGAAAAAGTGCCTGTCGAAACTACTATCGATCGAAACTACTAGTTACGATGGCCCAGACTTAGACTAAAAAGCAGTAAATTCGTTTAAAAGAAATTACATGAAAATAAACTATCTAAACAATGTTTAACAGAAATACATTGATCAACAGCTTATACAAAAAGGTTAGACTCTACAATCTCCCCCTAAGCTGCTGCATCAATGTCTTCAAATCAGAAATGCCCTTGTTTGAATTGCTGAATGTGAGACTTTGCATGAAGAGACACTACCCGTTGGTATGCCTTAGCATCAGACTCGTCATCATTGTTAAGGAGCTTGATTGGATTTTTGAAGAGCACCTCAAGATCTTCGGGTTGAAATTTTAACAGCTCCATGGGCTCAAATATGTTGATACCTTCCATTCCTTCCCTCTCAATCACAGCACTTCCAATAATGGGGTTGTAATACCATTTTGTAAAGTTTTGAAGCTGGACCGGCACAGACTTAGGCAGTATGATTTCTTTGACAGTTTCTGCTGGTTTGTACCTCAGGCTTACCAAGGGCTTCTGGGTTCTTGGATGAAACCTTGTCTTGGAGATAACCCTTCTTGATTTTGCAGTGGTCATGGACCTGAAGTCATTAAAAGTTTGATTCCTTAGAAAATTTTCAAAATCATTAGCTATGCCCACATTTTCTGGATTCTGCAAAGGTAGCTTGGCAAGAGCCCTTAAGTCATACTTGGGGAGGGAGCTGAATTCATTTGGAGATTTGAAATGTTGTACTCCCCCTTTGAATCTTCTAATAATGAAGAGTCTCCTTTCATTATCATATTTCCAGCCAACTGGTGGTCTTTTCAGCTCTTGGTGCTCAGCAAGCCACTCATAATATTTGACAGGTTCCTGTTCTGGCATTTCTTTGAACCAAGATTTCTTTGGATCATCAGTTTGTTGAGTGGGAGCTTGAGATGCTTTAGCTATGGAGGGTTCTTCAGGCATCAATAAGTCTACCTGGATATCATCTTCATTTAGGTCTTCATCTGACAATGTCTGTATTTCATCACCTTCCTTAGTGAAGTACCTGGTCCTTTCAGACTTCTTGTCTTCTGTCTGAAGGATCTCAGGATGTAGATCGTTGTATCCAAAGTTCTCTATCTCATCCAGTAGAGTATTGAGCTCATCGTCAGAAGGTACATCCTCTTCATCAAGAACCACCACCTCAACTTCATCATCCTTATCCTTTCCTTTTCCCTTTTTCTTGTCAGCTCTTCTATCACTTGCTGAGGGAAGATCATAATCAGTTTCTTCAACTTTCACTTCCACAGAATCCTTAGATTTGGCAGCTTGCCCAGTAAGGATTGTCAAAGCAGACAAAGGATTTGAAACAACTACAGGAGAGGAAGGTTTATCTGTAGCAGTGAACTCCCCCTGAGTTGTTGAAGGGGTTTCTTGGGAGGAAGGTTTAGTCATTGAGGCTTGGATTTGTTTTACAATATCAGATAAGGCTTTGATTTCTTGTTGTTGCTTGGAAATGGTGTTTTGTTGGGTCTCCAATTGAGTTTGCTGCACATCAAGCTGAGTGTGCAAGCCTCCAACTTCTTGCCTTAGGTCTTTGGCTTCGTTTTTGCATTCACTCAACTCAGACTTCAGACCTTCTATAACACCATCTTGTTTTGTTATTTTACTTTGAAGCTTCTTCACCTCTAGGCTTAAAGTTTTCACTCTTGGAACAGAGGCAGATGGATCAGGAACAGGAGATGCAGGTGGTGTAGCAATAGGTGTATGTTGTGGAGATGGAGGAGGTGAGTGTGGTGTAGGTTGTGGAGTTGGTTGAGGGGTGGTAGCAGCATGAATGGGTGAATGAATAGGAGTTAGGTTTTCAGGAATGTCATCTAAGGACTCTGAAGAGGTGCTTAAAGGCTCCAGACCAGTCTTAATCTTCTTAGCCAGTGGTTCTTCTAGCTCATAGTCAGATTCAGACTCAGCTTGTCTCTTAGAAGATGATGCTTGAGGTTCAGTGTGATCTTCAGTTTCAGTTTCATAATCTGAGACGTCATACTTGGTGCCATAAATGCCTTCATCCAAGGTGTCTTCTGAATCAGCTTCTGCCTCAACATATTCTTCCTGAATAATTGGTTCAGGATTCTCCAACACTTGATCTTTCATTGGAGCTTCAAAGATAAGATCTTCTTCATTTAGTCCCATTTCCTGTTGTACATTCTCCTGAATTTCTACTTCAACATTTTGATTTTCAGCCTCTTGGTTTTCTTGCTCATTATGAGGTTCTTCTTCTTCTGCTGATGATGATGAAGATTCAACAGGTAGTTCTGGATCAACATCAGGTATGGCTTCTTCTTCTTCTCCCAGAATGTGTCCAAATAAAGGAACATTGGCAATGACTCGGTTTGTTCTTGAACTGGAGCTTTTCATGTAGCTCAGAGTCTTTGCATTCATATGATCAAGAATCAGGAGAGGACCATCTTGTTGAAGATCTGGGTGGAGATGATTGATGACCATCTGTAAGAACCTTGGATATGCAAGAAATTTGTCTTTGACTCTCCCAGTTAGGTTCTCAAACAGTTGTCCGAACACTAGACCAGAGAAGTTGTACTCCCTTCCCTTGACTAAGCCAAGAATGGCCGAAGCTATCAAAGCATTTGCTGAGTCAAATCCTCCTTTTCTAATAGAGATGCAATGAATAAAGATATGCACGATGTATCTCCAGAGTGGAGGAAGAGCATTCTTGATGACTTGCCCTCCTATGAATTTATTTGGGTGACCCATTCTTCTGAAACATTCTCGAATGTAAAAACTTGGAAATTCAATTGGGGCTTCAGGGTTATCATTAAATTGTAGCACCTCTCTGATAGTAGCCTCAGAAAATAACACTTCTTGGTTGTGAACAGTGGCTCTAATGTGTCTTGTATTGTTAACGGAGACACTTGTAGCAGTAGCCCAGAACTGTCTTATAGTGGTCTCAAAAACTGGCAGATTGTTGTTTATGGCAAAGCTTATATTAGAGTTGGCTAGGAAATTGAGAACTGGTGTGAACTCTGCATTCTTGGGGTCAGTGGCATTCAAGTAAGCACAGATATTGTGCTTCTTGGCAAATAAAAGATCCATATCTGCACAAGAAAATCACAAAGGAAATTTCTTACATAAGTCTCAATACTTAGAAAAATTCTGAGAAAGACACTATCGAAACTATAAGTTTCGAACGAAACTACTTATTTCCAACACTTAGAAAATATCAGAAAAAGGGACTATCGAAACTAAGTTTCGAGTGAAGAAACCATATCGAAAGTACTAGTTTCGAGCACCAAGGGTATCGAAACTACAGAGTTTCGAGCATCAGGGGGTATCGAAACTACAGAGTTTCGAGTGAAGACAGTTCAAAACCTAAAAACCTTTCAAATTCTTAAAATCCCTCTTTTACTTGAAACTACCTAGTTTCGATGGCAAACTCTTGAAAATATCAACAGACTCAAAAAGCACAGAAAACAAACGACACTTATATGCAGACTCAAACTTAGAAATAAGAAACAAATGCAAAATAAAACAAAGAAAAAGGTTAATAAAGGCCTGAGAGTGTCGAAACTCCTTCTTACCGATGAATCAACCTAAATCTGCAAAAGACTAAAATGCCCCTGTCGAAACTACTAGTTTCGATAGGGCAGAGTAGTTTCGAGTACCTGAAGTTTCGAGTGGCTATGGAGTTTCGAGTGGGATGGAGTTTCGGGCAAACCTTCAAGCTTTGGTCAGCTTGAGCATAATTTCGATGAAGTAAGCTTTGGCAACCGTCTGAAACGCCGCATGAATATGGATTATGAAGACATTTAATTTGAGTTTGTGAAAAGACTGAAATGGCCCTCTCGAAACTACTAGTTTCGAGTGAGCGAGGAAGTTTCGAGTGGGCAGGGTAGTTTCGAGGGACTTGGAAGTTTCGAGCAAATGTTTTAGGGGCAAACCTTTCAAGTATGATTATAGTTTCGATAGGTAGGTCAAACAGGGTCAAAGGCAAAAGACATAAACTCAAAAATTATGTACAATTTAAACAAGTTAATAAGGAAGATAAAGATATTTTTAATAACCAAAATAAGATATAAACACTTATCCTTGGAAAAGATCCAACGTGAGATCATGTCTGGTCAAACTCTTGAAACACTTCATTTTTGCACTCAGCTACTGTGAATCCCTGAAGATAGCCGATATGTGTGCAAGATAAACCCGAGCATTTGTTTATACAAAAATTTCATGTGATTAAAAGATACCATTTAATGCACGAAACACGGTGTACCCCACATATTGAAATAAAATGGTTTTGAAAGCCTATCAATCCTCAAGACATACCCACATTCATCTTATCATTTCTTGCAGGTTAACCAGGGTACCATCTTGGTAAGTTGAATTCACCGCCAAAAGTAAAATAAAATCCAACAGGATGTAAGATGGGTGTAAAATGAAAAATATCCAAGTGGATATTAAAAAAGGTACGAACATTCTAGATCTTTGCGTAAGCAAAACAGAAGAAGTCGTAAAATTATCCAAGCGGATAGGAAAAAGTTGAACACCCGAGGTCTTTGCGTAAGCAAAACAGACGGGGTCAAATCATCCAAGTGGATGGGAAAAAGATGAACTCCCGAGATCTTTGCGTAAGCAAAACAGACGGGGTCATCGGCGGTAATTTTCGTTACTTTGACGGTCACCTGGTGCATGAATCAGAATCCAACACGTAAGCCTGTATCTGATTGAATCAGTTTTCTTAGCTTAAAATGGGTTAGATGTTTCAAGAATGGGTTCAAACACACGTGTACGATAGAGAATTAGGTTTTCACACTACTAGAGAGTTATAACCATATGTCGGGCCTACCGGCTATACCTCAGTAAGCACCATCGCTTGTGGTCCATTCCATGTTCAAGAAGTGTGATCAGACTCTATCATTTCTCACAAGGTCAGATCCGATTTTCCTGAAACAAAACAAAATATTCACAGTAAATACAATTGAAACAGACAAAAAGCAATAAAGAGATTTTTTTTTTTTTTTTTTTTTTTTTTTTTTTTTTTTTTAACTATACGAAGCAAAACTTTTACTTTCCGACATAACTATCTAATTCTCCCCCAAAAGTTATGCTATCAAAAATAAAGAAGAAAATAACTGTACAAAGCAGAAAATCTTTTTGAAAATCTTCCCGATTAACAAGTTTAAACAGAAATAAAACAGTATGCACAAGGGTTATTGAAAGTTTATCATGCCGAGCATCTCCACCAGTTTTTCAAATCTGGCAGAATCAAAGGCCTTAGTGAAGATGTCAGCGGTCTGCTTGTCGGTTTTCACTTCAACGATCTTGATATGTTTCTTTTCGACACAATCGCGAATGAAATGGTGTTTGATCTCAATGTGCTTGGTTTTAGAGTGCTGAACGGGATTTTTGGTGATGTGGGGAACGGCGGTGTTGTCACACAAGATGGGGGTTTCATGAAAAGTGATCCCGTAATCAAGCATCTGGTGGTGGATCCATCTCACTTGAGAACAACAGAGGGCTGCAGCAATGTATTCAGCTTCGGCTGTGGATTGAGAAACGGTGGTTTGTTTCTTACATTGCCAGGAGATGAGACGGTTGCCAAGGAACTGACAACCCCCAGAAGTGGATTTTCGGTCTAAGTTGCATCCCCCGTAGTCTGAATCTGAATAAGCAACAAGGTCAAACAAATTAGTTTTAGGATACCAAAGTCCAAGTTTTGGCTTGTGCTTTAAGTATCTTAAAATACGTTTAACAGCAATCAAATGAGAGAGTTTAGGATTAGCCTGAAAGCGTGCACACAAGCACACTGCAAACATGATGTCTGGTCTGCTGGCAGTGAGATACAGAAGAGATCCTATCATCGAGCGATAGAGGTGCTGATCCACGCTTTCACCATCCAAATCAGGAGATAGACAATGACGAACTTCCACGGGAGTCTTGTAAGGATGAGATTCAGTCATTTTGAACTTGGTCAGGATTTCTTTAACATACTTTTCTTGATGGATAAGGATTCCTGACTCAGACTGATCTACTTGTAAACCGAGAAAGAACTTCATTTCTCCCATGGAGCTCATCTCAAACTTAGATCGCATCACTTCCTCAAATTCCTTGCATAACCGAGGATTGGTGGATCCGAAAATGATATCATCCACGTAGATCTGCACCATAATAGTGTCCGCACCATCCTTACGCTTGAACAAAGTTTGGTCAATTGCCCCTCGTGTGAAACCATTATCCAGCAGATGCGTAGATAACGTTTCATACCATGCACGAGGTGCTTGATGAAGACCGTACAGTGCCTTGTCAAGATTGTAAACTTTATCAGGATAGCTTGGATCAATGAAACCCGGTGGCTGCTTGACATAAACTTCTTCTTGAACCTTTCCATACAGAAATGCACTTTTCACATCCATTTGATGAACCGTGAAGTCCATGTAGGCTGCGTAGGCGAGAAACATTCTGATGGCTTCCAAGCGAGCCACTGGTGCAAAGACATCCTCAAAATCAATTCCCTCTTCTTGATAAAACCCCTGAACCACCAAGCGGGCTTTGTTACGAATTACAATTCCACCTTCATCCTTCTTGTTACGAAATACCCAACGAGTGCCGATTGGGACTTTGTTCTTCGGAAGATCTACAAGATTCCACACATGTAACTTGCTGAACTGCTGCAGTTCTTCTTGCATGGCCTCCACCCAACTGTTCTCGAGCAAAGCAGCTTTAATATTTTTGGGTTCGATTTGAGATATGAAACAGGTGAAAAGACCATCATTTATTGCTTCTGTGGCACTTCTTGTTTGTACTCCCACATTGAGTGGACCAATGATATTTTCTGTGGGATGATTCTTGTGGACTCTCAACTGTGGAATCTCATCTTCTTCTACAAGTTCATCCAGATTGGTAAAGTTGTGATCAGGAATAACGGCATCTTCATTACTTGAGCTGTCAACGGAAGATTGTGGAGCAACATCCACTATTGGAGGAGTTTCTTCCTCAACAGTTTCATTTGTTGCTACAGAGTCTGAAGAAGCTGGAGTGGACGATGAAGAGGAGCTTGAAGCAGAAGCAGAAGCAGTACCTAAGATATTTACAGGCAAAAGAGGATTAGCTGAGACAGATATATTAGTAACATCAGGAAGATTAAAAGATTTAAACAATGAGTCGACATCAAAAAGCCAATCAGGACCGTCCCCAGCGTCCGTATGATTGCTTTCATGCCAATTGACATCAATGGACTCCAGCACAATCCTTCGTCTCTTGTTGTAAACACGAAAAGCTCTTTGGTTAGACGAATATCCCACAAAATAACACTCATCTGCTTTGGCTTCAAACTTGTTCAGCTGATCAGAAGTATTCAGCATTGTGCAAACACATCCAAATTTCCTGAAGAAGTCAATAACAGGCTTTCGCTTGTACATGATTTCATAAGGAGTCTTGTTACAGCTTTTGGTTATGAGAACTCTATTTTGTACGAAACATGCGGTATTGACTGCTTCGGCCCAGAACGTGACAGGAAGTTTAGAATCGACGATCATAGTTCTTGCAGCTTCAATCAACGTGCGGTTTCTTCTTTCAGCTACACCATTTTGTTAAGGAGTACGTGGTGCACTGAATTGCCGAGCAATACCCTTACTTTCACAAAAAGAATCGAGAGTGACATTCTTGAATTCTGTTCCATGATCGCTGCGGATAATCTTCACATTTAGATTGAACAAATTCTCGATTTGAAGCAAGTGAATCTTCAGAATCTCTGGCGTCTCTTCTTTCTTTGCCAGGAAGAATACCCAAGTAAATCGTGAGAAGTCATCGGTTACCACCAAACAGTATGATTTCCTTCCATGACTCATGACACTGACAGGACCGAAAAGATCCATGTGAAGCAATTGAAGGGGAGAGTCAATGGAATTTGTGGTTTTGGGTTTGTGAGATGATTTGTGCTGTTTGCCTTTGGAACATGAGAGACAATGTTCCACTGGTGAGAAGTCTTTCAGAGGCAAACCGGTGACAAGGTTTCCTCGAACAAGGCGATTCATTGTCTTGAAATTAACGTGTCCTAATCTCTTGTGCCAGAGAAAAGACTCATCTTCTGAAGCTTTGGAAAGAAAACAGGATTCGATTCCTGATGGATTGTTCATATCCAGACTGTAAGTGTTGTATCTTCGAGGAGCTCGCATAAGAATGAGTTCTTCTGGAATTACTACACCAGGCTTCAAAATCAGACATTCTTTTGAGTTGAAAAAGGCACTAAAGTCTTTATCACAGATCTGAGAGACGCTCATCAGATTGTACTTTAGCTGTGGAACGTAGTTGACATTTTCCAAACTATTTACACCATTCGACACAGTTCCTTGACCTTCAATCTTTCCTCCTCTTGGATTTCCAGCAAAAGCTACATAATCTCCATCCTCTTGATGATAATCTTGCAGCAGATTGAATTGACCAGTCATGTGCCTTGAACATCCACTATCTACATGCCAGATGTTATCTCCCGTTCTTCTAGGATGACCCTATACACAACAAATTATTTACACGTTTTGTCCAAGACCGTTGCTATTAAGAGAATTTTTGGCAAGATAAAACATCACATGGGAATCATAAGCATAATCCTCCTTTGAAGAAGTATGGTCATCATATAGAGCATTATTTTTAATTTTCCAAGTTCTTTTCAAATAATTTTTAGCATTTTTAATTCTTTTACGCCGAGATTTTCTAAAATGAGGAGATGGCACATCTGATTTTAATAAAATTTTAGGAGACGAATTCTCATTATAATTGACTGTTGTCAATTTACAACTCTTTGAAACATGATTTGAGGCACCACAATTAAAACAAACTTTATCACAAGACGCCTTAGTCTGATAATTGCCATCACAAACTGAAGATGATTGTGATGTTGAGGCATCTGAACATGAGGCAACTCGTTCTTCAATATTTCTTTCTTGAAGCCTTTGATCTTCCTTTAATCTGAAAAATTCCAGATTACTCATTGTTTCTTGTGGAATATCAGTCACAACAACCCCTGCACTTTTGAAATTTGCAATAAGACTCATAGCATTTACAGATTTAGGAACAAAAGGCAAAGCATTCTTAAATTTAGAAATCGAATTCCTCAAATTGTCAGGCTCAGAAGGCATAGAACCAAAATACAATTTTTTAACGTGTTCACAAATATCTGGTTTTGACACGGACATATTATTACATTCATCCGACTCAAGATCATTTAAAACATTTTCCTTACAAGAACTCTCATCACAATCATCTTCGGTACCTACACAATCTGACTCTGCACATGAAGCAAAACTGTCAGAATCTGAAGTTTGAATATAATCATCAGCAGATAAATTGCAAACAAAAGGTGTGGGATCATGAGGAACCGGCATATCAGCAAATCTTCCAGACTTGGAATAAGGAGGTGGGTGAGAGTTATACCCAATGCCTTCTGTGACCTTTTTATGAATTTGACTGTCAATGATACCAAAAAGAATTTTCTGATCCATACCCATATGTTCAACTTGAAAATCAGCCTTTTCAGCCTTTTGAATTCTTTCAGTTAAAATATCATTATTATTCTTTTGTGTGGTAAGTTGCACAATCAAAGATCGGTTTTCTCCAGAAATATCACGAATTTTCTTTAAGTAAAGTTTCTCATTTTTAGCCACAGAATCATACATCACCTTAAAGTGATCTCGTTCATCGACCAAGGCCTGGTTGATGAATCTATATTTCTGAACTTCATTTAAGCAAGATTTAGCGCTACAAAGTCTAGATATTACCTCGGTAGGCACGGCAGTAAGATCTGTAGCTGGTTCAATCATGACACATTTATCCTTTTCTTCAATGTCAGCCATCAGTGCCTTGTCAGCTGCATCACCTTCCTGATCACCCCAATGATAATGTCCATCAGCTTGACAGACCAAAGCTGTGGAACTTGAAGATGTAGAAGATTTGGGAGGGACAGCAGTTTGCTTTCCAGAGGAAGTCTTCTGTTCATGCTGCTCCTTTGAAGACTCTACAGAATTGTTTATGTCATTTTACTTAATTGGCTTGTTAAGCTTGTGTTAGAAAAAATTAAACTTCCCTCTTTCGGCTTTTTCAAAATTGTAAAAATAATTTTTGTGCCAAATGAAAAATGTTGGAGTTCGTTTTTAAGCTTTTAATAGCCAAAGTTCAAGTGCTACAAATGGTATAACCCCCCTCCCTACACTTGAAATTAACATTGTCCTCAATATTCAAAGTTCTAAGCAAGGTGTAAAATGGAAACGAGAGGTAAGAGTTAAAAAGAACTCCCCTGAAAAATATTGCCTTCGAAGCTTGCAGTTGGTACTCACGGTATCCTGAAATCATGAATCAAATGTGTTCAAACAAACTTATTATCACAAAAATTACCTAAAAGCTACAAACATAATTAAGTAATTTTAAAAAGGCACGGATCAGCAAGTGCTCGAATGTGTTCAAAACAAACAAAAATAAACATATAAATCCGAATAAACACAGCTACTTTGTGTTAAAAATGGTGTCTCGATGGGAATTCCACTCATCATGTCACACCCCCAATTTCAACTAACGGAGTTTTACCGTTTGGAAAGTGACGAACCAGGATCTCAGACATTAGTTACTTTGAACGACTCTTTATGGGACTCAAAGTGAAAATATCATTTAAATCAGAGTATCATGCGGAAGCGTAAAGAAAGTAAATGCGCAAAATACACGCGCCCAAAACCAAAGTCCAAAAGTCCAAAAAGTTCAACCGTCCAACCAAAACAAGTACAATAGAATAATTCAAACAAACATAAATAAGTTATAATCAAAGTAGTTAAATCCCACGCATGCCCTAACGTGCACCAATGTCTTATCTTAGCGACCTGAGAAAACATGTAAGAAAATATGTCAACACGAGGTTGGTGAGTCCACAGGTTTCAATATATGTAAATAAGCGTTTACCAGAATTATGTTCATTCAGTACGTATCTATAGGTAGCTAACCTATGTTCATGTTCAGCTCAAGCGCTCGCAACCGAAGCTGACTGTTTGTTTATTGCCTCCTGCCAGGTCTATCAACACTGGCGGTGTGAGTAGGCTAACATTTCACCCGTTCGATATCTAATCGAGTTAGCGCGACTAACGCGGGTGGGATTTTTCAAACCCAGTAGTACTACTAAATATTACCTCGCTAAGATCCATATTAACGGTTCGATATTAGTTGAGGACTTTCTGTGATAGCGTGTTACGCTTAGCATTTAACATTGATATCATACGAATTACAAAATCCAAAATTGTTTAGTCATGTTTTCTCCCAAGTTAAAACAGTAAAAGGGGTCGAGAAAACTCACATGCGTTGCGTTGTAGGTAGTATCACACAATGGACAAGTTGGAACCACGAGTGTAAGTCTCAAACGACTTACGAATGCCCTAAAATTATAAACACATAAATTAGGGATAAAAATGGGAATTGTGACAATGACCCGGAATGAGAAACGTCCTAAAGAAACGCTCTAGTAACCGAGAGTAGACGAACGTGTCCACGGGAATAGGAATTCTTTAATTAGTAATTAGATTATATATACACGTTGCGCGACGAATTACAACAATAATAATAAATATATTCGAGCGTTTTGTCATTTACAAAAATTAGGAAAATAATATAATTTAATATATTATTTTTAGGTTCGAAAGGATATTCTAATTACTCATCCGTGATACAAAATAATAAATATATTATTTTTATGAACGCGATAAATGCGAGTAAATAATATAATTAATTATATTATTATTTAGTTTCAAATGTTATACGAGGTTACAAAACGATACGAAATAATATAAATCTATATATTATTTAATAACATGAGTCATGTGTTGAAAATAATATAAACATATTATTTTATACAACTTTATGGTGAATATATTATTTTTAAAAGTGGGGAAATAATAACAAAAATGGGTTAATAATTCAAACCCGAGCCTACAGGTTGTTTCGCGGGCTAAAACACATTTGTATAATATTATAATAATATATGGTTTGATTTTTAATAATTAAATATGTTTAGAAAAATGTCTAAAAAGAAATGTGGGAGCCCGGACTCGAACCTGGGTCTCTCCCACACGCACACACTGCCTTAACCAATCCGCCTGCTAGGGTTTCGCGGTGTTAACCGGTTCTAAATGATTTTAACACCCAAGTTCAAGTGGCTTCCCTCCCCAAAGCACCCTCGATCGAATCCAGTCCCAATCTATCGAATCCGATAATGATCGATCAAAGCAGCAAAGGGTTTTTTATTACGAGGTATAAGCGAATCTGGTTTCGGGATTAATTGGAAAAATATCAACTCTTGAATCGTTTAATCCTCGATTTAGGAACCGAAAACCCTGACATGAACATCGAATCGATTTATTCAAATCCGATGTTAATATTTGATGAAAACATATGGCTTTTAACAAAAACGAAATTGCGAATCTGTTGATAAGGTTTAATTGCATTAAAACTGTGTTTAAGATCGAAAACCCCAAATCGTTTCAAGAACAAACCCTAACTTCCAGATTGATATCAATTCGATGATAAGATGTTAAATTGGAATAGGGCTAATGTTAAGCAGGTTATTACGAATCTAGTGGTATAGTTTAATTAGATTTAAACAGGTTCTAGACTAGGTTTTGATTAAACCAATTTTGCATGAACCCTAGAATCATGGTCCTATTCAATTCGATCATGTAAGCCCCAAAGAGTATAGGGCTTTCGATCTATACGTCGAGGCGAGTTTGTAGACATGATCGATTTCAGTTTTCATTATCGGATTGATGGGGTTCGTATAAACCCGAAAGTAAATGAACCCTAGAACTGGTTCACGTTGAATTATATAATTTAAGCCCTGATCATGATAGGGCTTTTGATCTATGAATTGAGACGAAACTGAGACTGTAAACAATTACCAGAATGGTTGATGGATTGATAGCTTCCGACTAGAACGAGTGTCGTCGGCCTGCGGGTTAGATTTCGGCGACCTTGACTGCTTCTTCGGCGTAATTGGTGTAGGCAAAAGCTTTAGGGGAGTGCGAATGAGGTGTGCAGTGGGTTCGATTGCTAAATAATAAACGAATTTGCTTGAATTCGATGATCATTGTTGCGGGTTCGACGGTTACAGGTTTAGAGAGTTAATTCGTGATTATGGAATAGTTAAAACACCTAGAAACGGCTCATTGATGATCGATATCATCAATACGATGATTAACAGCCGAGAATTCGAGTAGCCACTTCAGTTTCTGGTTTGATTCGAATCAATTGAATGTTAGGTTTGACTTTGGAAAGTCAACAGAACTCAAAACCCTTCAATTTTGACTTTAGGGAGTCAACATTTTTGGTTTTGAATAGTCCCTGAAGTTTTAGTTCAAATAATGACAGAACTAATCCCTGGGGTTTAATATTGGATTAACTGGGTTAGGAATTAACTGAATATTTAACGGAGTTACTAACGGAACTAACTGAAAAGTCCGGATTGTCACATCATTCCCTAGTTGAAAGAATTTTCGTCCCGAAAATTAAATAAATTTTTTTTTTCCCGGGATGTCACATCATCACCTAGTTGAAAGAATTTTCGTCCCGAAAATTTAAATAGTACCTTGAGAATTTGATGCAGAGTGCTTGAACAGATTTGGATATTTGCGCATCATCTGATCCTCGCGCTCCCACGTGAATTCCGGTCCGCATTTCGAGTTCCAACGAGCTCTGACAATAGGGATCTTACTGTGCTTTAACGTTTTAACTTCCCTATCCATAATTTCCACAGGTTCTTCGATGAAACGTAACTGTTCATCAATGTGTAGTTCCTCCAAAGGAACTGCGAGTGATTCGTCTGCTAGGCATTTCTTTAAATTTTAGACGTGAAAGACGTTGTGTACACCACTAAGTCCTTCAGGTAGGTCCAGTTGATACGCTACTGGTCCGATTCTCTTCATTATCTTGAATGGTCCAACATAACGAGGATTCAGTTTGCCTCGTTTCCCGAAACGAATGACACCTTTCCAAGGTGAGACTTTGAGTAAGACCATGTCACCTATTTGAAACTCCAAAGGTTTACGACGCTTGTCGGCATAGCTCTTTTGACGATCACGAGCTGCCGCCATACGGTTTCTAATTTGAACGATCTTTTCGGAAGTTTCAAATACGAGTTCAGGACCTGTGAGTTGGCTATCCCCAACCTCGGTCCAACAAATAGGAGAACGACATTTCCGTCCATAAAGTGCTTCAAATGGAGCTGCCTTGATGCTAGTGTGATAACTGTTGTTGTAGGAGAACTCCACCAACGATAGGTGAGACTCCCAAGTGTTACCGAAGTCGATCACACAAGCTCGTAGCATGTCCTCCAGAGTTTGAATAGTACGTTCTGTTTGGCAATCAGTTTGAGGATGGTATGCTGTGCTCATATCTAGACGCGTGCCTAAGGCTTTATGTAACGACTGCCAGAAACGAGAAGTGAATCGTGCATCACGATCCGAAATAATTGAGATTGGCACCCCGTGCCGAGAGACTATTTCTTTCAAGTAAGTACAAGTAAGCTTATCCATTTTGTCGGTCTCTTTGATTGCTAAGAAGTGAGCGGACTTTGTTAATCGATCAACAATTACCCAAATGGTATCACATCCGGTAGGAGTTCGTGGTAATTTGGTGATGAAGTCCATGGATATTTGTTCCCATTTCCACATAGGAATTTCTGGTTGTTGCAGAAGACCGGATGGTTTTTGATATTCAACTTTGACCTTCGCGCAAGTCAGACACTTACTAACATAGGTGGCTATATCGGCCTTCTTCTTCGGCCACCAATATAGAACCTTTAGATCATGGTACATCTTGTCGGAACCTGGATGAATAGAGTAACGAGATTTATGATACTCATCCATAACTAGTTCCCTTAGGTTTCCGAATACTGGAACCCATATTTGCTCGGCAAAGTAGCGAATACCGTCATATTTGACTTCAAGTTGTGCTTCCAGACCGCGTGTACTTTCCAGCGGTAGATTTTCTTCTTTTAGGGCTTCAAGTTGAGCACTACGGATTTTGTCAGGTAATCCGGGGTGAATAGTAAGCTGTAATGCTCGAACTTGTTTGGGTTTCGTTTCCTTTCGACTTAGGGCATCAGCTACAACATTAGCTTTACCCGAGTGGTACCGGATTGCACAGTCATAATCGTTTAAGAGTTCGACCCAATGACGTTGTCGCATGTTCAACTCTTTCTGCTCGAAGATGTGCTGAAGACTCTTGTGATCGGTGTAGATGGTGCATTTGGTACCGTACAAGTAATGTCTCCATATCTTAAGTGCGAAGACTACGGCTCCCAACTCTAAGTCATGAGTGGTGTAGTTTCTCTCGTGGACCTTTAGTTGACATGAAGCGTATGCGATCACCTTTTCGCGTTGCATTAAGACACAACCTAGACCCTGAATAGATGCATCACAATACACTACAAAATCACCGGTTCCTTCCGGAAGAGCTAGAATAGGTGCACTGCAGAGTTTCTGTTTAAGATGTTGGAATGCTGACTCTTGGTTATCGCCCCAATTATAGGCTTTACCTTTTTGAGTTAAAGCAGTGAGAGGTTGAGCAATTTTTGAAAATCCTTCGATGAATCGACGGTAATATCCAGCCAATCCCAGAAATTGTCGCACCTCAGTCGGAGTCGTCGGTGCTGCCCAATTCTTGATGGCTTCTATCTTTGATGGGTCGACATGTATTCCTTTCTCGTTAACCACATGTCCTAGAAACTGAACTTCCCGAATCTAGAATTCACACTTGGAAAACTTAGCATACAGTGGCTCTCGCTTAAGTAATTCCAAAATTAGGCGTAGATGTTCCTCATGTTCTTCCTTGTTCTTGGAATAAATGAGGATGTCGTCGATGAAAACGATAACAAATTGGTCAAGATACGATTTACACACACGGTTCATGAGGTCCATGAATTCCGCAGGTGCGTTGGTTAATCCGAAAGGCATGACCATAAACTCGTAATGGCCGTACCTTGTTCCGAATGCTGTCTTAGAGATATCTTCTTCTCGGACTCTTAACTGATTGTATCCGGACCTAAGATCTATTTTGGAATAGAAACTTGATCCTTGGAGTTGATCAAAGAGGTCATTTATGCGAGGTAAAGGGTAGCGGTTCTTGATTGTGACTTTATTCAGCTCCCGGTAGTCAATACACATACGGAACATTCCGTCCTTCTTCTTGACAAATAGTACCAGAGCTCCCCACGGCGATGAACTAGGTCGAATGAAACCTTTATCCAACAAATCTTGCAGTTGAGTGGACAGCTCTTGTAATTCACTGGGTGCCAGTCTGTAAGGTGCCCGAGCAATCGGTGCTGCTCCGGGTGCTAGATCAATTTGGAATTCAACTTGACGGTACGGTGGCAGACCGGGCAGATCCTCGGGAAACATTTCCAAAAATTCACGTACTATGGGAATATCTTCAAACTTCTTCTCTTCTGATGGCTGCTCAGCAACGAGAGCCAAAATAGCCGTATGCTCCTTTCGAAGGCATTTTTGTGCTTTCATAAAAGATATGATGCCCAAGACTGCACTAGCTCTTTCGCCTTGGACGGAAAGGGTTTCTCCACTCGGGAGAGGAATACGAACAATCTTTTCATGGCAGATAATTTCGGCTTGGTTTTTAGATAGCCAATCCATGCCGACAATTACATCAAAACTACCAAGTATGACCGACATAAGGTCGATATCAAATATATGTTTATCTAGCTCAAGTTTACATCCCTTAAGAATGTGAGTTGCCTCAATTATTTGGCCATCAGCTATCTCTATTGTATACTTAGCTTCTAATAGAGTTGAAGTTCCTTTTATCATATCACTAAGTTTCTTAGATATAAAACTTCTATCAGCACCAGTGTCAAAAAGGACAGAAGCAAAGTAATTATTTAAGAGAAACTTACCGGTGACCACATTATGGTCGTAACGGGCTTCTCCAGATCCTAGTACGAAGGCTCGTCCCTCCACCATTTCCATTGTTACCACCATTACCATTGTTATTCTAATTAGGGTTGTGGTTTCCATTATCCCCTTTCTTCAATTGAGGACAATTCTTCTGAATATACCCTTCCTTTCCGCACTCAAAGCAACCTCTTGTGGATCTAGGTTGTTGAAAAGGTTGTTTAGCTTGTAACTCACCCCTGCAGTCCTTAGCAGCATGACCTATTTTGCCGCCCCTCTGGCAACGGTTGCAAAACCCAAAGTGGTGGAAGTTGCACTTGTTACACTTCGGAGACTTCCCCGCGTAACCACCATGGTTTTGACCTGAAGAGGTCGACTGGTTGAAGTTCTTAGTAGGCTCAAACCTACGCTGTTGTTGCTGCTGCGGTTGATTAAACTAGGGTTGGTTGGGTTGGGGTCCTTTGGAGTGAGCGTTGGAGTGGTTGTGGGTGTTGGAATGGTGATCAAACTTGCGTTTGTGATTTTCGGTGGGTTTAGAGACCGAACCTCTCGGAGGTAGAGTCCCTTGTGTCACCGCTTGGTCGGTTAACTTATGGGCAAGTCGGATAGTTTGTTGGATAGTGGTAGGATTGGATGAAGTAACCATGCTTTGTATTTGAGGCACTAGACCTCCAATGTAAAGCTCAATTCTCTTGTAGTCAGGAGTTACCATATGCGGGCACATAGTAGCAAGTTCATGTGAACGTGTGATATAGAGTTCAATTTCAGAACCCTCCATCTTTAGGTTCCAAAATTCTCCCTCTAACTTCTGGATTTCATCGCAAGGACAGTATTCCTCCTTCATCATTGATTTAAATTCCTCCCACGGGAGTCCATTCGCCATGGCCAGACCCAACATTTGGACCTGGGCGTTCCACCATGTGAGTGCCGGGCCCTCCAAAGTTCCGGCGGCAAACTTTACCTGATTAGCCACGGGACAGTTGCACATGGCAATCACCGATTCAACCTTCTCAAACTAACGAAGTAGTCCAATGGCTCCTTCAGCTCCACTAAAGGCTTTAGGCTTGCAATCCATGAATGCCTTGAAAGTGCAGGCTGGTTGTTGGTTTTGCTGGTTTTGCTGGCCTGCAGCATTCTGTGCTACTAGAGCCTCCGCCACACTGTCGTTTATTAGTGCCGCTAGCTCTGCTGCCGTCATGTTAATGGTACCCCGACCACCGGCACGGCCTCCGCGTCCTCTCCCTGACATGATTCTTCACAATCACAAATGAAAAACAATGAGAAATATATCGCATATTAAACATTATTCAGGTATGAGTAAGGAGATACAACATCTAATATTTTAAAAATTAAATAAATTGTAAAGATACAAAATAAATAACTCAAATATTAAAGTTCTCATGCTTTTATTGGATGGGAACAACCTTACCCATCTAGGTTTGAAAAGAGAAATAACATAAGCAAAAGCAAACATGAAAAGGAAGATAGAATAGGAAGATCATCAGGCATCTTCGTCATCGAAAGAAACATATGATTGTGCATCGTCTATCTCTACTGGTTCCTCCTCCAAGGGCTCCTCCTCGAAGGGCTCTTCCTCAAAGGGCTCTTCTTCAAAGGGCTCCTCCTCAAAAGGTTCCTCCTCGCCATCAGAAAGTGGAATCTCCTCAGGAAATAGAGCGGATTGCAGTTGGGCTTCCAGGTGTGTCACCCTCTCTTGAAGACCTTCAGCAGTGTGGTTTGCTACATGTAGCTGAGCTTCCAGAGCAGCCACCCTTTCCAGAACTCCTTCCATGTCATTGTCCGAGGTGTCCACCCTCGTCTCCAAGTGTGTCACACGATCCACCAAAATGTTATGGAACTGGTCAGTTACTGCTAGTTCGGCAGTCAAAAGTTCTATCCCTACTTTATTCTCCTCTATTTGAGGTTCTCTCTTCAGAATATCCGGTATTTCATCGGTAGCATCTTTCATAATGCTTAACTCTCTAGACATATAAAACACAAAGGCTGCAAAAGCTTGTTCCATAGTACATGGCAAGCTAAGCAAGGTAGGTGATGAGGAAGTAGAACCGAAGTAAGGTGATGGGACATTTCCCATTTCGATCCATCTTTGGATCATTTATGGGTATATGTTCCAGTTTCGAGCAGGATTCATTGCTTGAGCGCTGCTCGCTTCCCCTTGGGCAACTGAATAGTCACTGGAAGTAGTCCGACGCCTTTTGGGCTCCGGGGATGATAGGATAGGTGCCTTATGTCTTGGTGCCTTAGGTGATGAAGGTGGGGTTGACGACATGTTCCTGTAACAATACATATAAGTGCCAAACATCGAAATGACATGTAACTAATGTGTGAGGCTATAGTCTAGTATGCAATCCTAGTTCTCTATAACCAATGTCTCTGATATCAATCTGTCACACCCCCAATTTTAACTAACGGAGTTTTACCGTTTGAGAAATGACGAACCAGGATCTCAGACATTAGTTACTTTGAATGACTCTACATGGGACTCAAAGTGAAAATATCATTTAAATTAGAGTATCATGCGGAAGCGTAAAGAAAGTAAATGCGCAAAATACACGCGCCCAAAAGCAAAGTCCAAAAGTCCAAAAAGTCCAAACGTCCAACCAAAACAAGTACAATAGAATAATTCAAACAAACATAAATAAGTTATAATCAAAGTAGTTGAATCCCATGCATGCCCTAACGTGCAACTGTGTCTTATCTTAGCGACCTGAGAAAACATGTAAGAAAATATGTCAACACGAGGTTTGTGAGTCCACAGGTTTCAATATATGTAAATAAGCGTTTACCATAATTATGTTCATTCAGTACGTATCTATATGTAGCTAACCTATGTTCATGTTCAGCTCAAGCGCTCGCAACCGAAGCTGACTGTTTGTTTATTGCCTCCTGCCAGGTCTATCAACACTGGCGGTATGAGTAGGCTAACATTTCACCCGTTCGATATCTAATCGAGTTAGCGCGACTAACGCGGGTGGGATTTGTCAAACCCAGTAGTACTACTAAATATTACCTCGCTAAGATCCATATTAACGGTTCGATATTAGTTGAGGACTTTCTGTGATAGCGTGTTACGCTTAGCATTTAACATTGATATCATACGAATTACAAAATCCAAAATTGTTTAGTCATGTTTTCTCCCCAAGTTAAAACAGTAAAAGGGGTCGAGAAAACTCACTTGCGTTGCGTTGTAGGTAGTATCACACAATGGACAAGTTGGAACCACGAGTGTAAGTCTCAAACGACTTACGAATGCCCTAAAATTATAAACACATAAATTAGGGATAAAAATGGGAATTGTGACAATGACCCGGAATGAGAAACGTCCTAAAGAAACGCTCTAGTAACCGAGAGTAGACGAACGTGTCCACGGGAATAGGAATTCTTTAATTAGTAATTAGATTATATATATACGTTGCGCGACGAATGACAACAATAATAATAAATATATTCGAGCGTTTTGTCATTTACAAAAATTAGGAAAATAATATAATTTAATATATTATTTTTAGGTTCGAAAGGATATTCTAATTACTCATCCGTGATACAAAATAATAAATATATAATTTTTATGAACGCGATAAATGCGATTAAATAATATAATTAATTATATTATTATTTAGTTTCAAATGTTATACGAGGTTACAAAACGATATGAAATAATATAAATCTATATATTATTTAATAACACGAGTCACGGGTTGAAAATAATATAAACATATTATTTTATACAACTTTATGGTGAATATATTATTTTTAAAAGTGGGGAAATAATAACAAAAGTGGGTTAATAATTCAAACCCGAGCCTACGAGTTGTTTCCCAGGCTAAAACACATTTGTATAATATTATAATAATATATGGTTTGATTTTTAATAATTAAATATGTTTAGAAAAATGTCTAAAAAGAAATGTGGGAGCCCGGACTCGAACCCGGGTCTCTCCCACACGCACACACTGCCTTAACCAATCCACCCGCTAGGGTTTCGCGATGTTAACCGGTTCTAAATGATTTTAACACCCAAGTTCAAGTGGCTTCCCTCCCCAAAGCACCCTCGATCGAATCCAGTCCCAATCCATCGAATCCGATAATGATCGATCGAAGCAACAAAGGGTTTTTGATTACGAGGTATAAGCGAATCTGGTTTCGGGATTAATTGGAAAAATATCAACTCTTGAATCGTTTAATCCTCGATTTAGGAACCGAAAACCCTGACATGAACATCGAATCGATTTATTCAAATCCGATGTTAATATTTGATGAAAACATATGGCTTTTAACAAAAACGAAATTGCGAATCTGTTGATAAGGTTTAATTGCATTAAAACTGTGTTTAAGATCGAAAACCCCAAATCGTTTCAAGAACAAACCCTAACTTCCAGATTGATATCAATTCGATGATAAGATGTTAAATTGGAATAGGGCTAATGTTAAGCAGGTTATTACGAATCTAGTGGTATAGTTTAATTAGATTTAAACAGGTTCTAGACTAGGTTTTGATTAAACCAGTTTTGCATGAACCCTAGAATCAGGGTCCTATTCAATTCGATCATGTAAGCCCCAAAGAGTATAGGGCTTTCGATCTAGACGTCGAGGCGAGTTTGTGGACATGATCGATTTCAGTTTTCATTATCGGATTGATGGGGTTCGATTAAACCCGAAAGTAAATGAACCCTAGAACTGGTTCACGTTGAATTAGATAATTTAAGGCCTGATAATGATAGGGATTTTGATCTATGAATTGAGACGAAACTGAGACTGTAAACAATTACCAGAATGGTTGATGGATTGATAGCTTCCGACTAGAACGAGTGTCGTCGGCCTGCGGGTTAGATTCCGACGACCTTGACTGCTTCTTCGGCGTAATTGGTGTAGGCATAAGCTTTAGGGGAGTGCGAATGAGGTGTGCAGTGGGTTCGATTGCAGAATAATAAGCAAATTTTCTTGAATTCGATGATCATTGTTGCGGGTTCGACGGTTACAGGTTTAGAGAGTTAATTCGTGATTATGGAATAGTTAAAACACCTAGAAACGGCTCATTGATGATCGATATCATCAATACGATGATTAACAGCCGAGAATTTGATCGGTGTCGAAGGGACCGGTCAAAGATAAAGAAATAGAGTGTCCTAATCACCTTAAACTAGTTAGGGTTAGAAGGGTGTCGAACCACGAAGAGTTTGTGGTCGGTGCTCAACTTCAATTAACAATGCAAATTATGAAGTTACAACGAGTCTTTCTGACCAAACACAATCAATGATTTAAGTGAAAACTTTATGAACTCAACAAACAAATCAAGTACCAAACAAAACGGTTTAAGTTGTAAACAATAATTAAAAAGGGTATCACACCCGGGTTTCAAGCTCACAAATAATTAGGGATTATCACACCAACATTTGAGTTCAAACAATCGAATGGTTATTCAAATCTAATTAACCAAATCTAACCAAGAACATCAACATTCATACATCATCGGCAAATAGTGTAAAACAATATTCACGAATGAAATCGAGACAAATGTATGCAATATAGAATTAGATTAATCAATAGATTCAACATAAATCAAAGTTCATAGCAATTATCATCTAACGGGGTCAATGGTGCAAGAATTTATCGACTCCCGTGAGTTCATAACCATACTAAACACAAAGATTCAAGTGTTTCAAACCAAACGATTACAAGAATTGTTTCTCAAAGCTAGCACATGATAAAACCTTAAAAACTTACAAACAATCCACCCGGGAATGATTACCGGTGAATTAGCCGCTCATGGTGGTGGAAATCATCTTCAATCTTTCAATCGGATGTTAGAATCGTGTGCTTTATCCTCCAAGAACTCCAAAATCGCCCCAAGAACCGTGGTGTAAAAGATGGATTCGAATTTTGGGGAAGAAAAACCTAATTAACCATTGAAAATCGGCTGTTTCGCCCAAAACCCGCGTCTGAAACGCACCCAGCGTAGGCTTGCGCTGGGAGGGCGTAGGCTTACGCCGGGCCTCTGATGCTGCTGTGAAGGAAGACTTTAGGCGTAGGCCTACGCTGATATGGCGTAGCCTTGCGCTGAGTTCATCGGCGTAGCCTTACGCTGATATGGCGTAGCCTTACGCTGAAGGTCTGATGCTCCTGTTTGAAAACTTGGTCCGGCGTAGTCTTACGCTGTATCAGCGTAGCCTTACGCTGACCCTGCATTTTGCCCCGTTTTCTCCGTGTCTCTTCCGACTCTTGCATCTCTCGCCTAATATCTTCCAAAATCATACTTTAAGCTTCCAAAACCTGCACATGCATGACTACACAAAACCTTTGTATTCCACATATCAAATTGCATAAATATAACATATTACACCTTTTAATACATGAAACTTTGGCCACTTATCATATCCCCACACTTGAGTTTTGCTTGCCCTCAAGCAAAGTCATTTGCTTTTAAATTCACATCACAAATTCTTAAATAATTGTTTTCACTAAACATAAGTTAAGGTCCACGGTCATACAAAATTCATAAAAATTAAACTCTAAACAGAATTACAATCCAACAAACCATCGATGAATTTTTTAAACAACAGGAAACATTGGAACGCGCTTAACTCATATCTAGCTATGGCTTTGCATGCACACACCCCTCACAATCAATCACTCCACTCGGCTTCATATATGGACTAGCGATGATGTGCTAGTATTTTTCACTCAAAACCAAACAATGAATCACATTATTATAGGCTTGCAAATTGATCACATCTCCACCTACTAACACAACTAAAACGCACAAATCAAAAGGTCTTTTAAGGGTTGTAATGTAGGCTAGGGTTACGGGTATGGATAAGGATTTTTAAAGTGGCTAAAGGTGAGTGGAATTCAACTAATAAAGTTACAAATCAACTCTTAAACCTTCAAAATTCTACCATGGGTAAAATGACCCACCAACACTAAATTTCTTATTTCTTCAAACTATCAAATGAAACTTGAGTTAAACTGACCCAATAACATCTTTTATTGTAGCTCAACTAATATTCAAGACCTTTGGGCACATGTTGACCCAATACTATTTTTTTTGTATTTCTTTTTCATTCATTTTTTTTTTAATTAACTGCAACACCCTAAGTTAATTGAATTCCAACTCACGGGTTTAAAAATAAAAGGCTAAAAGGTGAATGGGTTAATGTTGTGGGTTTTGTCAAAAGAAAAGGTATAGACTCAGAATGGGTATCTAGTGGATATTAACGGGTAAAGGCATAAAAATGGCTAAAAATAAAAAGGTTTCTCCTACTCCCTTTATCATTTTTGCACAATCAATTGGTTCAAGGTTTCAACATGTATTCACAATATGCAAGTTCTAAAATATGAAACAAAGTGGCTAAACACTCAAATAGGAGAATATAAATCAATTTGGCTCAAAGTCTCACAGAAACGGTGGAAAATAGGTTACCGACATGTGCATGCAAACCGTCGCCTTCAACTTTGTTACTCCCAATTCCAACATTTCCAATTTATTATATATATATATATATATATATATTTTTAACATTTGTTGGAAAAACTTAATCGAGTAACTTAATGAATTAACCATGACCAAAGACCTCTACCAAACACTTTGTAAAACAATTTTGCAAAAATTTGTATGGTTTCCAAGATTTTTCACATCCCCACACTTGAACCTTACATTGTCCCAATGTAAATAGTTATGAAATGTAAAAGTGCGGTTAGTCGGTGCAAAAGTAACCAATACCCAATGACTCCCAATATCCAACTCAAAGATTCCCATAACCATAAGTACCAACCCAATCACAATCAACCAAGTTTCAAACATAAACACACCAAAACAAACAAAAACAAATTCGTTCAATCAAAGCAACATAAATATGAGAAAGAGTACGTGGACCTGATTAGAGGTGATCATAGAGTGCTTGAACCATCACCAAAAATGGACTCGTAAGTCTTCCATGAGTCTTCCCCACACTTGAGTGTTGCTATGGTGACGAAACTAAAACACACAAAACAAAACAAAGCAAAGACAAAATACAAGCAATCACAAGCCGGGTTGCCTCCCGGTTAGCGCTAAGTTTATTGTCCTCAGCCCGACATTACCTCCTTATGGAGGTTGAAACACAAAACTGCTTCCACTGGCTCCCTCACCACTTCGGTTCTTATCACTCCAACTCCAAGATTCATCTCTCGTAAATTTCACATCACACAAATCTACTTTCTCGTTCGGATGTTGGACATGGTCGGGTGGTTTCTTTTCATCTTTCAACCTCTCAGTTTTCTTCTCGATTGTCTTCGGCTCGTCTTTCACATTAAACCTGTCAAACATGATACCTTTGTTTTTGGTGTCACCCTCATTTGCCTTGGCGCGAGGATGACCCACGTTAGTAGTGACTGCTTTTGAACACTTATTTTCAACCGAATATGTAAATGAATTTGAAAAAATATTAATGTTCAACTTACGCTTCCCAAAGGTCATGTCAACAGTGCCGGTTCGGCAATTGATTTGTGCATTTGCGGTTGCCAAAAACGGTCTTCCCAAAATCACTCGTGGCTCCTCCTTAGCAAGTGGTGCATAATCAAGCACTAAGAAATCTCCAGGATAGTAGAATTCTCCAATCTTCACAACCACTCCCACTAATTTCCCCCGAGGACGTGTGCATGTAGCATTTGCTAACACCAACGTGGTGTTGTATTCTTCTAATGGACCAAAATTGTATTGGTCATACACGCTCCCTGGTAGAATACTCACCCCGCTCCATAATCTAGCAGTGCCAACTTAGTTTTGAATTCCCCAATTTGAATAGGAACTAAGGGTTCTCCACACTTAATTTCCTCCTCTTCTCCTTCTTCATTACCATGAGCCACATCAATTGCACTAACATGATGTTGTGGCTTCAATGTGTTGTCAACTGGCAGTTTACCTTCATTTTGTTTTAGCAAAGATATTTCTTCGGCCATTTGCCCCACTTGTCTTTCCAACGCCACAAAAGACTTGTCTCTCATTTCATTCTCCCTTTTTGACTCTTTCATCATCTCCAACAGTGCATCCAGTTTTGAATTAACCGCGTCATTACCCCCCGATGATCCACCTTGTTGTTGATGATCTTGATTGTAATTCCTTGGGGGGTAATTTGTGTTCCGGTTATTGTTATATGAACTCCTTTGGTAACCGCCCGAATTGTAGTTCCCTTGTTGACGAGGTTGGTACGACGAAGTACCTTGATTTGAACCTTGGAAATTTGGGTTCAATTGGTTTGATGCATCCCCGTATTTGAAGTTGGGATGATTCCTCGAGCTAGGGTGATAGGAGTTTGAGTTTGCATCATATGGTTTCCTATCACCAAAAACTTGGTTCACTTCTTCCTGTCTACCATCTTGCAATGGGCAACTTATGGCCTTATGTCCCAAATCTCCACAACTCTCACAGACATCAAAACGGGTTTTCACTCCCGCTACTTCCTTTTTCTCTCCTTTTCTCAATAAGGCCAACTCTTTCTCCATAGAGGCTAACCTCTCTTTCGTCTCATAATCCGGGGCAGATTTTGATATTGGGTGTTTGGCTCTTCGGCTAGCCGATGCTTTGGATTTTGAACTTTGGCTCATTTTTTCTAAGAAATCCCAATCATCTTCTTCGGGATTAGACAACAATGTCCCATTACTTGTGGACTTTAAATACTTCCTCTCCTCTTGAGTCAAACCATCCACAAAACATTTTACCAATTCCCACAACTCAATTTGATGGTGGGGGCATTTCCTTAACAACTCCTTGAAGCGTGTAAAAGCTTCATGTAAAGACTCACCCGTTTGTTGTTGAAATGTTCGAATCTCAATTCGGGAGTCATCTGTCTTCGCAACCGAATAGTACTCATCCAAAAAGACTTGTTGCATTTCATCCCATGTGTGGATGCTATTGGCCGGCAATGTGATGAACCATTGCTTTGCTCGATCTTTTAGAGAAAACTGGAAAAGTCTAAGTTTGACTTCGCTTTGATCAAAATTCTCATCCCCAATTGTGCTACAGATGGCAGCAAACTCGGCTAAATGGGTGTATGGTTCTTCGGTGACCATACCATGAAAATGTGGGAGGACATTGATGTAATTCGGTCTTGACTTGAACCTCCTAATTCCAGGAATTGGTGGAACAATTGGAGAAGCATTCTCCGAAATAGCCGGTCGAAAACGACCATTAACTCCACCCATAGGGGCTACCGGTTGTCTTCGGTTTTCATTATTGTAGCCCCCATTAAATCTCCTCCCTTCCTATCTAGGAGGATACCCAAATCTCTCTGGTCGACCTGTTCGACCCATTGGTTGTCTCGCCCTTTGGTGAACATAATTCACCTATTCTTCCTCTCCAAAGCCTTGCCCCTCGTTATACTCTCCATATTGGCTCCTCTCACCATCCTCATACTCGTAATCGCCAAACCCTTCACCATTCCCAACATCTTCATTATCGTCATACCCAAAATATTCACCATCTTCATCCTCCCAACCCTCGTTCTCATTGTTTCCGGGAGGGGTTTGATTTTGTTGTGGTCCCCTTCTTCCTTGGTACATGGGATTGGTACGGATGTTAACATGTCGGTTTTGTTGAATTGAACCCGACCCACGGAGTTGGTTGTTATTGATAGGTATAGTTGGGGTTTGGGTTGAGGTTCGGTGAGGTGGAGTTGGTGGGCGGTTAGGGATAGGGCCTCTGTTTGGAGTTGGGCCACGGTTTCTCATGCTAGATCCAGAATGACTGCTTCGACCATCCATTGATGATGGTTCCGATGAAATAGGTTGTAAATTTTGTTGTTGGGTTCGGTTTTGCCTTGCTATCCTCTCAATTTCTGGTTCAAACACAAGCGATGAAGTTCTCCCGGATGAACGGGTACGCATGCACTAATCTGTCACCTGCACACACAAACAAACACCACGCGTAACACAAAAATAGAAGAAGATTAACTAAACAAAACAAGTAACAAATAGTCACAAGAATCAACTAAAATAAAACACCAAGCGCACACACTCCCCGGCAACGGCGCCAAAATTTGATCGGTGTCGAAGGGACCGGTCAAAGATAAAGAAATAGAGTGTCCTAATCACCTTAAACTAGTTAGGGTAAGAAGGGTGTCGAACCACGAAGAGTTTGTGGTCGGTGCTCAACTTCAATTAACAATGCAAATTATGAAGTTACAACGAGTCTTTCTGACCAAACACAATCAATGATTTAAGTGAAAACTTTATGAACTCAACAAACAAATCAAGTACCAAACAAAACGGTTTAAGTTGTAAACAATAATTAAAAAGGGTATCACACCCGGGTTTCAAGCTCACAAATAATTAGGGATTATCACACCAACATTTGAGTTCAAACAATTGAATGGTTATTCAAATCTAATTAACCAAATCTAACCAAGAACATCAACATTCATACATCATCGGCAAATAGTGTAAAACAATATTCACGAATGAAATCGAGACAAATGTATGCAATATAGAATTAGATTAATCAATAGATTCAACATAAATCAAAGTTCATAGCAATTATCATCTAACGGGGTCAATGGTGCAAGAATTTATCGACTCCCGTGAGTTCATAACCATACTAAACACAAAGATTCAAGTGTTTCAAACCAAACGATTACAAGAATTGTTTCTCAAAGTTAGCACATGATAAAACCCTAAAAACTTACAAACAATCCACCCGGGAATGATTACCGGTGAATTAGCCGCTCATGGTGGTGGAAATCATCTTCAATCTTTCAATCAGATGTTAGAATCGTGTGCTTTATCCTCCAAGAACTCCAAAATCGCCCCAAGAACTGTGGTGTAAAAGATGGATTCGAATTTTGGGGAAGAAAAACCTAATTAACCATTGAAAATCGGCTGTTTCGTCCAAAACCCGCGTCTGAAACGCACCCAGCGTAGGCTTACGCTGGGAGGGCGTAGGCTTACGCCTGGCCTCTGATGCTACTGTGAAGGAAGACTTTAGGCGTAGGCCTACGCTGATATGGCGTAGCCTTGCGCTGAGTTCATCGGCGTAGCCTTACGCTGATATGGCGTAGCCTTACGCTGAAGGTCTAATGCTCCTGTTTGAAAACTTGGTCTGGCGTAGTCTTACGCTGTATCAGCGTAGCCTTACGCTGACCCTGCATTTTGCCCCGTTTTCTCCGTGTCTCTTCCGACTCTTGCATCTCTCGCCTAATATCTTCCAAAATCATACTTTAAGCTTCCAAAACCTGCACATGCATGACTACACAAAACCTTTGTATTCCACATATCAAATTGCATAAATATAACATATTACACCTTTTAATACATGAAACTTTGGCCACTTATCAGAATTCGAGTAGCCACTTCAGTTTCTGGTTTGATTTGAATCAATTGAATGTTAGGTTTGACTTTGGAAAGTCAACAGAACTCAAAACCCTTCAATTTTGACTTTAGGGAGTCAACATTTTTGGTTTTGAATAGTTACATAACTAGTCCCTGAAGTTTTAGTTCAAATAATGACAGAATTAATCCCTGGTGTTTAATATTGGATTAACTGGGTTAGGAATTAACTGAATATTTAACGGAGTTACTAACGGAACTAACTGAAAAGTCCGGATTGTCACACATCATCTCGACCTAATCGAGGTTCTCTTCTCCCCAATTCTGGTTCATTCGCCGCCTCATGTAGGCAACGTCATCTCCAAGCAGATAAACCCTATCAGACAGATTAGTGATGCGCCCAGAATTTGACTCGCAGATTTCAAAAGAGCGACGGCCATATGTGCTGACAGTCTGGATGGATTTATAGAGATCTATCATAGATGGGAATCTAGTCTGCTGAGATGATGAGGTCCCTGCTTTGAAGCACGAACTGTACTGCCTCTGTGGTGAATTCTGAATGTTAAACTCCATCATTATATGTTCAGGGTCCTCGGGATCCCAAACTTTCCCTTTCGAGTCGTGAAACCTTGGTTTTCCATCAGGTAAGTAGGTGACCATGCCCATGCTGGCACAAATGCTCAAATCCAATAAACCGGGGGTGGCCCTAAAGTTCCATCTAGCGGCTCATTGTGGTACTCATAGAGTTTTGCTATCCAACTTCCTCCAAATAACGGGGTGCTTTCCCCTGTTGTTGCATTTGATGCAAAGAGACGACAGAAAAGGTAAGAGATGCTGCAAGGCTGATTCTTAACTAATCAGTATAATATCTAAAGTTCCTTGAGATTGACTACACCGCCACTATGACCACGTTGTGTTAGTGAGTGGCTAAGCAGACGGTGAATGTAACTGAGCAGTGGATCTTTCAGTTTGCTGCTTTTAGTACGACTGGCATTGTATCCTACGGTTCCTACTTCATTCCAGAATGATGTTCTAACATGCCCTCAGTCGGGGCTGCTTCTATCTTCCTCGTCGGGAAAAATGTGTGCCGACCCATAAAAATAGGATTCAAGGATCTCATTCTCGGTATAAATTTCAATTCCAAACCAAGCAATTGACGTGGTATGCCAGGTGCCACCAATACGGAATGATGTGACAATTTTATAAAAACGATGTTTGATGTTTATGATGTTTTAAATAATGTTTTCGGGCTGGTGTGCAAACATAATGATGTGACCGTTTTATAAAAACGATGTTTGATGTTTATGATGTTTTATAAAACGATGCTTATGAACGACGTTTTGGAAAGAAAGGTTATGAACGATGTGTTTATGAAATGTTTTCCAAATGAGATTTACGATGTGTTTACGAAGGAATGCTTTTGTAATAAAACATACAAATTTTTTAACTGAAGTTTTGATGTAAAGAAGTGAATGTTTATGAAAGTCACAAACGAACGAATATGCCATTATTCCTTAGGGAATTGAGGTTATGGGTATGGGATGTATGTTATGGGCCTACCTTTTAGGGGCCTTTGTGGCTGGCCAATTGTTGTACAACTGGGGTGATGACGGCTACCATGGGGATTACTGTGATCCTTGAAGTAGGTACGACTTACCTTATGGGGTAATCGTGCTGGAAGTTAGGTACGACTACTCCTCGGAGTATCATGCTGGAAGTTTGGTACGTGCCATCCTTGTGATGTCGTGCTTGAAGTTTGGTACGTATATCCTATGAGGTATCGTACTTGAAGTTTGGAATTGACGGTTATGAGAAGGTGCAGATTCAATATGTTTGTTAACTTATGTGTTATGTTATGTTATTGCATGCTTTATGTACGCTTTTATTAATGAAGTTTAAATGTTATGTTTTGACAAAATATTTGAAGTTAAAAGTTTTGTGTTAAACCTTTAGTATACACATTCAGGTTAAGGACATATATGGACGTTGGACGGTGATGTTTGGCAAGCGATGAAGAGTTACCCGGCTGATCACGAGGACTTGCACCCCGTTATGATTTGATTACGTTATGTTATGTTTAGACAATGTTTACATTTCCGCATGTTTAACAAAGTTACTGTTATCTTTAAATGAAAGCTTTCCGCTGCGTTATTTGATATTCAAGTTTAAGAACTGTTTGTGAATGAGTAAATCCAACGAGTGAGGTCTCCAGGGTTTGGGGCCTTACACATACCCCGCCACGTCGCCGCCGCCTATCGTCTCCACTTACCACACCCCACCCACCCCACCCCACCCACCCACCCCACCCCACCCACCCACCCCACCCCCATACCCCACCGCGTCACCACCGCCTGTCGCCGCCACCTACCCCACCCTACCTACCCACCGCCACCCCACCCCACCCACCATCACCCCCATACCCCACCACGTCGCCACCGCTTGTCGCCGCCACCTACCCCACCTAACCCCACCCCCACCCCCATACCCCACCCACCCTACCCCACCTACCCTACCACATCCACCATTGGTGGCGACGTGGTGTGGGTATGGCGGGTGGGGTGATTGGGGAGGTGGCGGGTGGGGCGGTGCAGCACGGTGGTCGGGTGGCGGCTGTAGGCGGTGGCGGGTGGCGGCGAATGCGGTGGTGGGGTAGTTGACGGCGGTCGTGGGTTGAACTTCTGGGGCAACGGTCGGGGGTGGTAGTCAGTGGTCGGGGGTCGACGGTGGCGGTCGGAGGTCGGCACCGATCGGGGGTGTCGGGGGTAGTGGCGACGGCGTCGGTCGTGGGCGGGGGCGGTGGTCTGGGTCGACGGCGGCGGGGAGTGGTGGAAGATTTTATTTATTTTTGGTGAATTCTTTCACAATTTGGAAGGAATTTGAAATGCTTTGTTTGTAGGAATTTGAAGGAATTTATTCCAATTCCAATTTCCTTCTCTTCCAAACACATTAAAAATGGAATTCGGATTTCAATTCCAACATATTATGCAAACCAAACACAATAAGGAATGTAATCTCAATTCCAATTCCGTCTAATTCAATTCAATTTCATCAAACCAAACGCACCCTTATTATGATAGTTAATATTTGGTAATTGTTTTTATCATATATCTTTTGAAAGGATAATTCTACATGATAAAATATTTTTTTTGGAAAATGTTAGGAAAAATTAGAAGTTATTTAATAATTAATTAAAAACATACTAAGAATTAATTAAAAATCAAAAAAATTGTAGTATTAATTTTAAACTAATATGTAAAATAAAAGATAAAATAATATTACTACTTTACTAGCATCGTTATTTTAATGCATTTTAAAGATAGAATCAATTTCTTAACTCGTGCAACTACAACAGCCTAGCCAACTTTTGCTCTTAACAAGTTCCAACAACTTTTTTTAGTTTTCATTTTATTTCACTTTTTGATTTCATTTGCTCATACAAGGAAGCTTCAAAACAATAGTCTTCTCTTCTTCTACCCTCTCTCGTTTCTTTCCTCCATCTCCGGTCCAGATCTCCGACAAGTCGGCAACAACTTCGGTCCAGAACCTTGGTGCTTAAAAATCAATCTCGATGCACCAAGTCGGCGACAAGTCGGCAACAACTTCAGTCCAGAACTTTGGTCCAGAACCTTGGTGCTTACATATTTTTCTTTCCTAAAACATATACAAAAGGAGAAATATGTAATTGATTTTATAAGTTAGATAAATATGTAATTAATAGTCTTATTAAAGGGATATATAAAAATTTTTTTTTTAATTTTTATGTCTCGTGAAAAAATAGGCCATGTGCGGTCGTCCACCCAACACACCTCAGTGCCGGCCCTGATTTTATTCATTTTGAAGTTTTAAACAGATAATAAATTAAAACTAGAATTAAATTTTAACTATACTATAATGAAAATATTAATTGTAGCAATATAATGAAATTTTGTTTCTTCTTGTATATACTGTACTAGGCTAAAATCTCGTGTAGTACACATGTTTAATAAATAAAATGTTATATACTTAATTAGTAATAAAAACATATATTTTTAATAACTAGTGCAATACACGGGGTTGAATAAAACAGTGTATTACATTGGTTGATTAAAATACAATGTAATTTGTTAACACACACTCGTCAAAATATGTCTTTAAAAATGTAATTTGTTATGACAATTATAAGGTTTGTTAATTAATATTAAATTCATTTGATTGATAATACAATAAGTATTTATTGAATATCTAAAATAAATTCTTTTGATATCATTATTTAATATGAGAATGAAGAAAAAAAAATAATAAAAATGAAACACAAAGTAACACATGTTCATAATTTTTTTTATTAATATAAAAGTTATTATTTAATAAAAAACAAAGTAATTATTAATTAATAGAAAAGAATAACTAGAAAGTGACACGTAACTAAATTTTTTTTATTTATTATGTTAGAGAGATGTTTTCCTGGTTCATTGATCGTGTGTCCTCCATTATGATGACGTAGGGTCAAGTGTAGAGATATGGTCGCATCTCTTTAAATAATTAAGTGATTGAGTGAGACAAAGGGTAGGTTTGAAAATGATGTTGTAGGGGTTTTTAAAATATTCTAGAAGTTTATGTTCTTAATTTATAAAAAAAAGTAAAGTTTCGAAAAGTGGATTCTGTAAGGTAAGATCCAAAGCTTTTAAACACAAAGAAACGTTAAAAAGTTAGTGAAATTAGCGTTTAAAAAAATAATTCATAGTTTTAGCTTCAAACTACTTTTACTAGATAACACCTATAAACACCATGGTGGTATACTAATACTGAGTGTCACCATGGTGGTATACTAATACTGAGTGTAATGGGTTAAAGCTCACGTACACCATGGCCAAATAAGGTGTTAAACCGCGACGAGGCCGTCAAAGAGGGACGCAAGAGAGTGGGGCGTGAGGGGTTTAACGGGCTTGATGGCATGAGGGTTGAGGTGTGCCAATCAGAAATGGTAGTGGAGGTGCCAAGAGGAGGAGGCGTTGCCACACTATACATAGTCTAATATTTAGGGGGAGGTTCAAATAAAAAATTGGTTTTCGTTAATAAATCTAAGAAAATGATCAAAATGTTTAGAAACGATATCAAACGAACTCCGATTGAGCTCATTTCAGCGGCGTTGGAACCGTCTCGTTGAATTCTACCATCTTAGCTTTTAGGGTTTAACTTTTAAGGTTTAGATTTTACGTTTGAATTTTAGGGTTTTAGCCTTATGTTTTAGCCTTAAGGTTTAGATTTTATAGTTTAGGTTTTTTTTGGGTGAGGATGGGGGGTTTAGGCTTTTGGGGGTGGGTTTAGGTTTGCGGGGGGTGGGTGGGGGTGGGTTTAGGTTTGGGGGGGGGGTGGGGTGGGGGGTTTAGGGTTTTTTTTGGGGTGGTGGTGTTTTAGGCTTTTTGGGGTGGGGTTGGAGGGGAGTTTAGGTTTTTGGGGGTGCGGGTGGAGGAGGTTTAGGTTTTTGGGTCCGGTTTAGAGTTCGATGAAACGGTTCCAACGCTGCTGGAATGAGCTCAATCGGAGTTCGTTTGACCCACTTCTTACCGTTTTTAGTGAAAAACCACTTTTTAGTGGAATCTTTCCCCTAATATTTAAGTATTTAAGTTTTGTAGCTTTATTTACCCCTCTTTCTCAACACTTTTTATCAAACAACATGGATTAAGCCCTAACGGGAAGTATTTTTCTTAAATATGTAATAGAGCGAACACTACTAGAAAACATATATATTTTCTACAAATGTTTTTGAAAATTACCAACAAAAGAAATTTCCCACAACTTAGCGACAAATTTCCGACAAAACAAAAACAAAAAGGTAACTATATGATTTCCTACAATTTTCCAACAAATTTATTAAATAAGTTAACTTTTTATTTACTATAATCGTCGGAATATTGTCGGAAATTACCGACGAAAGGCTTTTGTCACTAATTCGTCGGAAAATTAGTCGGGACTTTGTCAGAAAAAACATTTCCTACGTGGTTTTTTTCAACAAACACTTTTTGTCGGAAACTTGTCACTAACGACCAATTCCGACAAATTTCCCAAGAAATTTCACTACTAAAAAAATGAAAATTTTACGACAACAGTTTTGTGGGAAATTTGTCAGAATTGGTCGTTATCGACAAGTTTCCGACAAAAAAATGTTTGTTGGAAAAAACCCCGTAGGAAATGTTTTTTCCGACGAAGTCCCGACTAATTTATCGATGAATTAGCGACAAAAGTCTTTCGTCGGTAATTTCTGACAATATTCTGACGATTATAGTAAATAAATAACTTAAATTATTTAATAAATTTGTCGAAAAATTATAGGAAATCGTATTATTACTTTTTTATTTTTGTTTTGTCGGAAATTTGTCGATAACTTTTCTAGTAGTGGAAGTACTAATGTTAAATCTAAGAAGCAAATTCAACAGTGTTCAACTTAGTTGAAATGACTAAGTGAGAAGGACAGATGGTCTAAACTCGTAAAATTTAAATTTATAATAGGCTAATTCTTTTTTGAACGACAGTAGGCTGAAAAATTCAAGATATAAAAATTGAGGGTGTAGGTAACAAGTAATCAATTTGGTTGTTAAGTCACTGCCTAAGTTAGTTTATTAAGTTGTTAGAGAGCAAAGTACTTAGTTAACCTATGTATAGTCTTATACAAACTCTTGTTTAGCTATTCACAAATGTAATACTCATACAGTATAACCTCTATAATTTAATACTCGATAAATTAATAACCTCGATAAAATTAATAATTTGTCTGGTCCCAACTTGGGACCAGTATAAAATTGGACCACAATCGATAAAATAATAAGATAATAATTTTTTTGAAATCCCAATGTAAATATATTGGTCCCAGCGAAACTATAAATTAATAATTACTAAAATATTCCAAAATTCTAGGATTTTCTAGTAAAAAATGAATCTATAGTCACTTGTTTTTTTTTGTGAACTTCAAATCTATATTGAGTTCATCTTTAAATCTCCCCATTGCACTTAAGAGTTGAGGCACTGTATTCTCGTATTGCAACAAAAAGTTGTGAAGAGTTGTTGCCGCTTGTAATGCTTCTTTCCGAATGATCGGTTCCAAGGGTACTGAATCATCATCAACTTCATCATCAACCGGATTTTGAACGGCATCCGCCATAATTTCTTCAATGCTTTGAACCTTGTAACATTAATTATTTTCACCTGGATAATCCAACAACTCATTCACATCCATTTTGTGCCGATAATGCATTCCCGTAATCAAGTTCTCAAGCTCACAATGTCTTCTCCAAAATTTACATCGTTTAAATCATTTGAGCCGGTTGGATTAGCCGAACGAATTTTACAGTGTCGATGCATTAATTTGAGAGTTGCTCACAAATATAGGCCTACTTTTTAAATTAATAATTTATTAATTTATCGATATAATAATATCTCGCTAAATTAATAAAATATCCCGGTCCCAACATTATTAATTTATAGAGGTTCTACTGTATTATTAAAACTCCTTTTTATAAAGCTTTGGAACCTTTTCACATTTTTAAATAATAAAACCCTTAATACTTCAAAAGCAACTATATAGCATAATTATAAAAAGTACACATTCACAAAATAGCTAAGATAAAGTTCTAAACAAGACAAGAGTCACAAAAGTTTCAATGCTAGCTAGGGTGCAAGTTGTCTCAAAATTAGCACGTTAACAGTTACAAACAAACTTGATCACAATCCACAATGAGGTATCATTTCTCATATTTGGCTCTTTCAAATGTGTCACCTAAGAGCACACACTACACGTATTAACAAAACTAAATGAATTCATACAAGTTTTAACCCTAAATTTATTGGGTCTAAATACAAATGGAACTTCATCATATCCCCATGTAATAAAGTTGTAATTATGTTTTTAGGCTTTAGAATTCTACTTTGTTAGTGCCAAATTCTCGGTTAACCATGACAATTATCATGAAGATTAAAAAGAGGGGTACTTGGCGCGGAAATTGGAGCCGGCTAAGACTAGCCATCTTAGCCGGCTATTGGCATTCATGACCATGAATTAGTAGGCTAAAAAAGTCTGATCGTTTTTATAAATTTGACTGGTCAAATGAACATTTTGGTAATTTTCCCAAAAATTGATGTATATGCATGAAGAGATCATCAACCATTTGTAATTATTCAGGAACGATGATCATACGCTTACATATATATTAGACTGTGAACAAATAATATTTTCATACCCACTAACTGGTTTATAAGGCATACACTACAGGATATGGAGGCACATAAGCATGTAATAATGTTTAAATAATATTCTCAAAAACGTGAACTTATCAACTTTTGGAAACTCACTTTCTATTTCCAATTTTCAGTTTATAAAAATGTTCTTTAATTACTTCTTCAAGACATGTTTATAAATCATTTTCAATTTTTTCCTTGATTAATCCCAAACCATTAATCACTTTTACTTCTTTTATTTCACATGGCAATTGTTTTACATAAACATGATTATACGTGGTCCAATGGTAGAGGCAAAACCTTTAAAACACTTAAATACCAAATGGTCATGGGTTCAAGTCTCACTAATGAAAGAAATTTGCCGTTAAAATATATATATATAGGGGAGGGTTTCCGAGAAAACCACTAAAAAAACCAATTTTAGCCAATCATATAATAATTTTTATTTTTTATTTTATTTTTTTTTCATTTATTTATAAGAGTATTAATGTAATATTAAACATTTTTACCAAAAAACATTTTTACAAATAGTGTTACGTATACGTAAACATAAAACAAAATAATTGCGGTTACGTATACGTAAATCAAAAAATTTGCTTTTGGATACGTATACGTAAATAAAAAATTGCCTAAAATGATGCGGTTTTCGCCTAACTTTGTGGTTTTATCTTGATCCCTCCCCTATATATATATATATATATATACACACACACACACTTCTTTTAATTAGCGTTTGGTGTGAGCTTATGCTCTAAACAAGTATTACCGTTAATGCGAAAACATTTTGATCCATTTATGACTATTTATCATGAAGCATCAACCATTTTTCTCCAATGTTCCATTTTTTTTTCTTATATAACATTTATCCAAGTTTTCATTGTAGTTATACATACAAAATGATTTTCCACAAAATATACTACTAGAAAAAGGCGAGTTTGCTACGAAATATTTGCGACACAAATTTTCTACTTGGTATTTTTGCTTAATACATTGATAAGTATTTTCTTTTTGGTTTTCACGAGACATATATAGTAAGAGGTTGTATAAAGGGCCATACGAAACAAGCATACTTTTCAAAACCCTAATTTATATTCATTAGTTCATCTCTAATCAGGGACCGGCTAATTAAGTGGAATTGAAATAAAGCAATTGCCTTTGAGCCCTCAAATTCGAAAAAAAGAAATTACATGTAGGTAATTTGGGTTTTTAGATTGTTGACGGTACTCAAATTCGAAAAAAGAAATTACATGTAGGTAATTTGGGTTTTTAGATTGTTGAAGGTAGAGTTTGTGGTCTATAATTATGCATACATACATACATATCATTTATGAATCATAGGATCGAAAACAATTTTTCTGACACAAAGGCACTGAATTTTATTATCTTCTTTGAGTCCAAAAAGCCTTGAGACAGCGCTGCCAATAATGACAAGTACGGCATAGGTGACAGATGAACGACAAACAAACATAAGCATTCGAGATTGATGTTGAAAGCAATGGAAATTTTACACATTTATACTGCAATTAGAGTGAAAATAAAGGAGGAAGGAGTGTCATGAATCTTGAATTTGCCTTCAATTTTCAATATACCAAACAAGATAAAAGAAAAAGACAAAAGAACCAAGATTTGCGGCACAAGAAAAGAGCAAACCCACCACCTCATCTATCATATGTAACAGAATCAGGCAATGTCACAAATCGCATGTTCCTTAAACATGTGGCTAAAATATGCATGTCAATTAATCGGTTTCACATACTTTTACCTTGTGTTACACGTAATCTCTTTAATCAAATATCTGGCCAACCCATCTTCATCTTCAACAATATTTAAACCTAACTCTAGTTCTTCCTTCTACTTAGTTTTGTGCCTTAAAAACTCATTGAACTTTGCATGTTTAACAAGCTCGATTTGAAATATATACGAAGAACAAGATCGATCTAGTAAGACGTCTATATCTTTTCAGAAATTCTTTTACGTCGTCGGACTACACATTTTAAAGATGTTTAGAAGGATTCAATTGGGAAACAGTAGAAATAAGATCAAGTTGCATCTTTTGTTCATTCACTTTGGTGATCCATTATATCCTAGAGATAGAAATAGATTTTGATTTTATTATTGTTTCCTCCCTTTTGTTGTCTTTGTTAAAGAAAGAATTTAGATTATTTTGGGCGAACTTTTTGCTCTTTAATTATATGAAGTGAAACTAATATCTAAACAAATATACGCATGAAAATCATATCTAGGAGTGTTAAGTAGGTTGTGTTAATGGGTTGGAGGGTCGATCTAACAACCCGCCACAAATCCTGAAATTTGACACAGATCAGAATCCCAAAATCATGTTAGATACATGAACGCAAACAGAACAAGACTATACTGATGTCAACATGAACATGACCATTTAACCTGACTTTTTCTATTTGTCTTTTGTAATTTAATACTCTAAAATTATAAATTTACAACCAAAAATATAAATGTGCATAAGCAATTGAAATAAAACTGACTTAAAAAAAATAAGTAGGTTAACCCGTGATTTAATAGCGGCGACTGTCTTTGCTATTAGTATTAGCGGCGACATATGTCGCCGTTATTGAGTATATTCTTTGTAGTGGAACACGCCATAAGATAAAAGCATAAGTTAAGCATTTGACACGATCTTTATAAAAAATAAAAAACTTTAAAACATTAAGATAACGTTTTCTCATAGATCGTTTTTGTTGGTAAAGAAGTGGCGAACGTAGCTTAGGTAATCTTGTCATTGTTGATACATCTATCCACTATGTAAGACTAGTTTGTCGGGCGAGGTCAGTCATAATCGTTCTAGATTTAGATCACATTGCAAAGATAGAAAGAAACCTGATAGAAAGACACTGGAGACCTTTCGAAAGCTAAGTTAGTGATGTTATGTAATACGTATATGTAAGAGTTAGAGAGACATTAAAAGCTACTAAGAAGGAAGGTTGTCATCGAGAATGGGGTCAAACACAATATCTTAAATATGTATGAACTCACAAAGTCACATTTACTCCCTTTAGATGATGAGTTCAAATAGTACTTGTAGTCATAAAATTTGAGATTTCTTTCATTCTTAGAACATAATCTTTGACTTCATATTTTATGCCAACTTTCTAGATTTTGACTTGAAATGTCTTTAATAATAATAAATTTTTAGAGCTATATAATTCCCATGGTTAAAAAAATCAACTTTGGGTTAAAACTATTAAAACGACAATTCCAAATCATAAATTATTGACTTTGAATGATTACCACAAAATTTGGCTGTAATTCGAAGGGAAAATGACAAGCATGAAAGGGAACAGTCAAGATAGCAGAACCATCTATTAAAATCTAAATAGTAATCAATTAATATAACTATTATCATGATAAGTAAATAAAGATAACACATTAAAAATAATACTAACAATTTAAATATAGCATGGTGCAATGCGTCATTCAATGAGTAGACCATTATATGTACTCATCAGTTATCACGATTAATTAGTGGCCCACTTCTGTTTAGATCTAATCAGGTAATTAATATTGTTGATTTCACTAATGAGCTGTTAAATCATTATCTAATTTTAAATTAAATTCATTATTTAATAATTTATTCGTACTAGAACATAATTAATTGTTCACCCGAAATATTATGGTTATAATTAAAAAAAAGTACATATTTAAAAATTTGTCACTAAAGTATTTGGGGTTAAAGATAGGGATGTGATTTTTTGACACGATACGAAAACATGGGTTTGGGTTTAATCTAAAAGTTTTAGGTCAAACCTATAAGCACGTTTAACTAAATGAGTCATGGGTTGCCGGTTGACCCATTTACGTCATTTACTTTTTAAAATCTTTAAAAGATGTGTTTTATATCACAACTTAAACCGATTTAGTATTTTTTTTGTTAAAATTTAAAACACAATAGGAATGAACATTAGGTTTTTTAGTTAAATTAATTATTTTATATTTTTAGTTTGGTTGTAAATTGTAATTTCAAGGTATTAATACACAAAAAAAAAATTCAAATAAAATTTCAGATTAAGTTAGACCTGCATGTTCATGTCAACCGTGAAAAGCCATGTCATGTTCGGTGTATGTTTTTTACTTGATTTCATGTCTGTGACGTGTTCGATCCCTCAACCCGTGAACACGACCCACAGCCATGATTAAAGGTAGTATGATGGAAACATGAACTAAAATAAAGTAAAATGGAAAGATGAACATTTATTTTTTGATTGATGGAGTAATCATCTTTTCTTATTTTGAATATGAGAACGAAAATCTTGGTCATTTGTCATTGTCTTAAGTTGCTATCACCCTCGAATGTTGAAATCGCGCATCCATCATGTAAAAAGTCGTAAATGTCCTCGTAATTTTGACAAATACAAATTTTATATCATTTAAAAAATCAAATTTCTCAAATGATAGGACATTAGAGATCACTATATAGAAAGACTGCATCACAATGTTTTTTTTAAAGCATAACATATATAGAGGAACGAAACATGGCGTACACTACTATACAAACTTGGTCGGAAAGTTGTCGATAAAGTTCGTTGGAAAATAAATGGTTGGAAAAACTTAGTCGGAAACGGTCAGAAAGTTTTGATCGGAAACATTTTGGAAATGTGATCAGAAGTGAAGTTTTTAAAAATTTGAACCCTAGTTTTTGTCGGAAGTTTGTTAGAAGATTTGGTCAGAAAATGATAGTAAACGTGTTTCTTATGAGGTTTTATCCGACAAGAGATTTTGTTGGAAATTGGTCGGATATACATTTCCGACGAACTTCAATTCCCACCAAGTACTTGTCGAATTTTTAATCTACTAGTGCACTATTGCACTATATACTAGATATCACAGTCTTGTTCTTTATACTTTTTACACTTTTAAGTAACAACTTGTAAATATAATCATCATGAATTTCTTTAGGTAATATCTTTATTAATTTCTGATATAATTCTCTAAAATATTATATCTGATGTTTAGGATGTTACAAGACATTGTGTTCGTGTTCGGTTAAAGTTAAATGAAAGAACATGAAGATGCCTCTATTCGTGTTCTTTCGATTCATTTAATAATATAAAAGTAAATTGGTAAAATTATAAAAACAAATTAGAAAAATCAAAATAGTATTTTGAGAAAACTATTGTTCTGATTAAGTATAAAATTCTAAAGTTAAAAATTGACAAATATACAATTTTAATGTTTTAGATAAATAAGGGTAAAATTGACATATTTTAAGTTGTTTTTATGAAATTGGTATATATGATAGTATTACATGTCTGTAAGGATATATATATATATGATATTTTTAGTTTTGGTTGGGTATATATGATATTTTTTTTATTTGTATGAATATATATGAAATTGCCCCATAATTATAAAATCTTATTTATCTCCATGTCTTCAACTTTGACCGAAATTGTTGCTCTCTCACTAGTTCCCATTGATGAGTACGTAGCTCGCTCCCATTGTCTAATGCTCTAATCTAGTATTGTGTTATCAATCTAGTATAATGTCCCAAATTAGGTGTCTAAGACTCAAATAGAAGTGTCGAACTAGTTCTTTACTTTGATAATTCAATCCTGGATTAGAGCATTAGACATAACTTAGAACATAAATTGAAAAAAAATCTTAAACATAATATCATAATCAATACATTTCCTTTGTGTATTTATCAATTCGTGAAAGTGTAGTTATTTGGTTCGTGATGCCATCTAAATCAAGTAACAATATCACATAATTGAAGTCCAAATATATTCCTGCTTACCCAATTATAGGAAATAATAAAAATGACTAAAAACCGAAATATATTTTTATTTGTTGTGCTTGTTTCTTTTTAATCTACACTTTAAATTGTATGAGATTTCAACTAAAGGTAAATTTATAAACATAAAAAAATATTAAAAAAACCGTATAATCACATAGAGAGCGCTTAATAAAAAATCAGTTTAACTATAAAACCACAATAACAATATAAGCACCTATATGTACTGTACATCAAATTTAGTAGAAGAGAGAACATAGGACGGTTATGTTGTATCATAATTAAAACAATATATATATCTTATTTTTTATTTAAAACTGATTCTGTATTAAAGGATCTATAAATATATATATATATATATATAATTTTTTTTCTCTTAAATTCTATATAAAATGATTATTTAAATTATTGCACATTAAAGAATGTGGCTGTGATGTTAGTTTGTTTGATAAATGACATCTCCGGTTCGAAATTAGTGCTTTTGTAAATATAGGTTAGTGGGTAAAGAATATTACTTTGAGAAAGGCATGGCTTTTCTTGATGTCCAAATTATGTTTAGTCATTTATAATGAGACCAAATGAATCTACATGCATTATAAGAATTATTAGAAGATTAGATATTTGTTTTATCTTTTTTATTTTGGTTTAAACATAAAATTAAGATTTAATTAGATGTTTTTGGTTGAAAAAGGTTTAAATATGTATAATTGCTGCAATCCTTTCCATAGGTGTGCGTTTTTTTTTATTATTGTAACTAGTTTAGAACCCATGTACTACACACGGGTTAAAAAATATAAATACATAAAATTTTAAAATTTGTATGTATATTTTACATGTGTAAAAATATATTACATATACTAATGATAGAAAACAAATTTTAAAATACATAAAAGTTAATATATAATTGAGTTTCAAAAATACGTTAATTTTTATTAATGTAATTTGACTTTTATTTACTATTTGATTGAAAATAAAAGTTATATAATTAGATTTCAAAGTTTGTTATAATAAGTGGTAATTTAAAATAAATGTGTTTTATTAGTATAATTAGTGTTTTCTTAGAAAGATATTATTATTAAAAAAATAGATGTGCTTTTAATAAGAGCAAGAGGCGAAAAAAGTATTGTGAGAATAAATATGGAGGTGACATGTGCCGGTAAAAACTTTTATTTATTATATAGTATAGATATAGATTTTTTTTTCTTGGACGTATAAAACTTTTTTCACGTATTATATATTTTTTATTATTGTATTATGCCTTGACTGCGTCTTGCGAATTTAATTATTCAGGTTAAAGTTTGTTACAAGATTTTAGAGATTCTATAGTGGATAGGGTTGCGATATTCTTTTGTATTTTCTGATACATATATGAGATGGTTTTTTACACAATACTAAATATTGTGAGAAAATACAGAGAAAGTAATTTTTTTTATTCTTTCAATCATAAAAATTTTAAAATATAAAAAAAATGAAAATATATTCAAAATAAAAATATAAACAAATTTCACTTATGCATATAATCTACACGTGTGTAATTTATGTGTATGAGACCCCAACTCAGGTACCTCTCACAGTTAAAACAGACAAGCATAAACATAGTTCTTAAACCTTGAATTAAACATTTAACTAACAGCAGAAACCTTATACAAAATTCAGAGTTAATAAAAACCTTAACCATATCATTGTTCACATTCATAATCTAAATAATGGGGATGCCAGTCTCAGCAGCCACCCAGTCATCAATTTCAAGCTCTTTCAGCATCACGCGTGCTTCTTTCATTTACTACCTGATGTGCATACTAAAATACTCAGGTAACGCTTTTGAGTTCAAATTTACAAACCATTTATAAAACAATTCTTTCATATGTTAACAATATAAAACTAATTTAATGAAAACATACATGAAACATTCTTTAAAACTACTAAGTAAAATATATTACAATACAACATATAAATTGAAGCTCTATTCTCCAAAGGCCGATACTTACGTCTTGTGTCCACAATGGACTTCTTGTCTCAGTTGACCGTCATCACTAGAGCAACCGTCGTTATCCATCTCTTTCGAATGTACAACATCCTCGTTACAGTGCCCTGCCGAGCATTGTCCCGGTTTTTGTTATGGCAGGCATACAACTAATGTCATGACACTGTCATAGGCTTCGGATGACATTATTCTCAAAGACTACACTACCACCTCAAGACTTTCTTTGATGCTAACAATACTCTTTACAGATTAGACAATGTATTTGACTTATCTTTCTTTCTCTTGTTTATAAAACATTTAGTTAAATAAATCATTCTTCTTTCTTTCTTTCTGTTTTTAAAACGTTAGTTTAATAAACTGTTATTTCTTATCTTTCTTTGCAAATGTTTAAGTAATAAAAATGCATTTATTATAAATGTTAGTTTCTTGAGTATGCACACCGCCCTAAAAATTAAAATAGGGATTCTTGAACTCACCTGATATGCCAGCCTCAAAGTGGTATCTACCGTCCAAACGATGACACACAATCTGGATAAATGGATAAGATTAGGTCTATACGACACTAGTCAGTTTGCTCCATTTTTTGCTCTAGCGAACTTAACTAGTTTCGCCCTTTTGATCTTAAGCGAACATATCAAATTCGTTATAGTAGTGGCCAACGAACTTGTTAGATTCGCTCGTCATGTTTGCTTAAGGGGGCCCAGCGGATCTACTAGGCTCGCCAACTACAACCCAAGCGAACATGCTAAGTTCGTTGTCTCATGCTCAGGCAAATGTAACAAGTTCGCCCTGCGGGCTGTCTTTCTCCCAAAAACCCTAACTTTGCACGTTAATTGTGGCTCGCTCGTTTTACGTCAAGATTCAAACTTTCTACGTTGAAAATGTTCGTTAAGGTTGTATAAGATCATATCTATGGTTGGTTTTATGATGTAAAAATCATGACTTTTTGGTTCAAACTCGTTTTAAACTCAAAACCCCAACCTTAAACATAAACTCAGATCTAGCAAAGATTGTTACCTGTTTCCGACTCCTTCTCGCTGCCAGATGCCTACGCGATGGTCACCTACGCGTTCTTGGAGCTCGATCCTTCCTTTTACCACACACACACTCTCTCTCTCTCTCTCTACAATTTCACAAATGGTGTGGAAATGGGGAAGGAAGGTAGGAAGCGGCCAAGTTAAACTAAATATTTGAAAAAAAAATCGGTTAAAACCACCAAACCGAACTACCAAAACGCCAAATCGGTAAGTCTGGTTGACCCATAAAATGTAACATCCCGAAAATGAATAAAAAGTATATAAGACGATTTACAGGAAAATTAAATAAAAGAAATAATAAAAAGGATAGCGGGCTCGCGGGTTTGGGCTTTGGGCGGGGGCATGGGAGGCATGGGCGAGTAAAACCCTAGCCATTCCTCCCATTCATCATCTTTATTGTCTTAGAGAGGGGGAGGGGGAGGGGGAGGGAGGGAGGGAAAGCTTCAAAAGCATAACCCTAGACGTTCTTTCTGGGCCGGGATCACTACTGGAACACTACCAAGGATTGGAGAAGAAGGGATCAAGCGTAAACAGGTAACAAAACCTTCCCACATTCGAGTTCTTGATTGAAAAGTGGGTTTTAGGGTTTTAAGTGGGTTTCAATCAAAGTCGGTATTTTTACGTATGAATTGGCCTAAAAAGTATATATCTAGCTTCATGGAAGTTAGATATAAGTTTTGGACGTAAAAGGTTTGATACATGGATTGAAAACAATGAATTTGGCCAAGAACATTTGAATGGACCAAAAACGACATTTCGACCGAAAAGTATTTCAGTCGAAATAGGAAAAAGAATGTTTTCGAACGAAAGAGTTTTCGGACGAAATAGTGACAGAAAGATAAGTATATATTTTATACGAATGGACATTGTCCTATTTGTTCATTTACGTTTGAAAAATGTTCTTTATGTTCTTTCACTTACGTCCGTTTCGTCCATTAAGGTTTGTTTACATATTCACTCAAAGATATAGCGAATGAAGCACATTCAACTTTTTAATGAATGAAAAACAAAATTAAAAGAAAATGAAAAAAGAAAATTCATTTATTTAAATGTTTGTATTTGTTTGAGTGTTCGGTTGAAATAAATTCGATTAGGGGAAACGAATAGCCAATTTAATACTTCAATTACCATCAACAATGTTGATTGCTGATGTTGGATCAGACTTTGGTTAACTATAATAATAATATACCACTGGCTTGGTCCAGTGGTTAAAGGCGATGAAGGACGAACTTGCCCACGCAGGTTCGATCCCGAGCCAACCCGGGTTTTAGTCCGGAGTGCGTTACGCTAGCGGGTCTTGGCCCGTGTAGCGGCGCAACGGCTGTCAAGTGGCAGCAGGCTCCATGGTTTCCCGGTGAATGCCTAGCCTCTCGCTTTGAACCCGCGGGCCCGGTTTAGACAACGTAGTGGTCAGGTTGGAGGGGTGACAGGGTCTCCGACTTGTCGGAGATGCGACTGCCACTCATAATGAAAGTCGCCGTTCAAAAAAAAAAACTATAATAATAATACCACTATTCATTATAGTTTTGATACTAGAGACCTAGGCTCCTTGGGCTGAACAGTGACATCAGGCGGGTCTACGCTTCCACAAACTCTTTAACAAAAGGGCAAATGTTAACGTATTTTCTAGTTTTTCTCATAAAAGTTCCTAAACAAATTTTTACACATAAAAAACCAACATACTCTATCTTTTTTCTCACAAAAGTCCCTAAACAAGTTTTTATACATAAAAAACCAACGTACTTTCTTGTTTTTCTCACGAAAGTCCATCGACAACTATTTATCTTAGCAAATGAATCCGCAAAAGTAAAGCAAAGGAAATCGACCAACAGAAGCAAGAGCAAATAAACCATTTGCCTTGCTTCTGTCGATTCATTTGCTAGGATAAATATTTTTCGACGGACTTTTATGAGAAAAACAAGAAAGTATGTTGGTTTTTTATGTGCAAAATTTTGTTTAAGGACTTTTGTGAGAAAAAAAGATGGAGTATGTGGTTTTTTATGTGTAAAAAATTGTTTAAGGACTTTTATAAGAACCAGAAAGTATGATGGGTTTTGGGCCTACTAATTTGTCATTTTCGGCCTCGCAAAATGGGCTAGTCAAAGTAGTTAACATGAATCAATGTGTGGATTACTGGCACATTGAGTAGAGGTGTACAAACCAGATTTTTTTTATTAAACCGCTTGGTTATAAGCCGGTTCATGTAATTTTTTGAAGTACAAAACCGATTTGTGTGGAAACTGGTTCGGGACACAACCCGGTTTGGCTAGGAAAAAATCGAATCCTATACAAACCGATTTAGGTCGGTTTGAAATTGATTCGGGCCTAAACAGGTAAAAAATCCGTTTTTTTTTTCAAAAAACATATACTTTTTTAACTAATGATACAAAATAAACAAAAATAACTAAAGTCAAAACGTAATATATTTTTTCTTGACTTTTTATTCATCGTGATGTTTTTATTCTTCCCCTCTCAAACATGAGTTGTTGCGTAGGTAATCATTATATGCGGCTTCATTGTCGGTCATCGTGTTTGTGAATCTACCTTCTACCTCATCCTCGTATATCTCACCTTCATATTCCCAGTTCTCCTTCGACTGAGAATTTTTTCTTGACTTTTTATTCATCGTGATGTTTTTATTCTTCGCCTCTCAAACACGAGCTGTTGCGTAGGTAATCATCATATGCGGCTTCATTGTCGGTCATTGTGTTTGCGAATCTACCTTCTACCTCATCCTCGTATATCTCACCTTCATATTCCCAGTTCTCCTTCGACTGAGAATTTGGTTTAAGTACTATAGGACTCGTGAGATAATATACTCTCAATAAAAAAGTTGTTGCAGCTTTGAAAGCATTGAGCATTTTGGTTATTTATCCAATAATAGCACAACCAGAAGGAGGAAATGGCGCAATCAAATGTGAATAACGGTTCACAAGAATATTATGTTATGCCATTACACTATCTTTGTGTTCGATAGCTTTTTCAAACATATTACAAAACGAATTCCATCTTGTAGGTACATCCCAATTCGAACATAAACATTTGGAATTCATATCTTTACAAAATGTGCGGTATCTACTATATCTTTTATTCGAGCTAAAAATGTCACGAAATATTTGTTTATAACCTTCTTTTGTTGGTTCAATCTTTTTTAGACCGTCTTGAATTGTCAAATTGATGATGTGTGAGATACATCAATTAAGGAAAAAAATACTGTCACAAATATGTTTATATTTTAATTTAAAGTTGTATCACAAACGTATTATTCCACACGTTATCAATAAAATCATTGAAATTAGTTGCATTTGTCAAAGAAAACTACGTGCCCAACCTCTCATCCGACCCTCTAATGTTGTTGAAATCACCAAAAAGACAACAAACCCCGGATAATTTGTAATAAAAGTTGATAAGAACCACCAAAGCTCTTTCTTATCATTTTCATCTTAAGACACATATGTTGACCATACAACACCTCAATTTAGCTATCAACGACACCCCTTCTACAATAACCATGTTATCCAAACAGAAAATATTACCTTTAACAAAAACCTAAGGTCCTATACCGAAACTATGCCTCCCGATCTACCACGAGCACTAGCCAAAGCAAAATCAAACTGAGAATTTCCCCATACCGACCTCAAAGTAACAAGATCCGTATTAGTCTTGCGAGACTCCTGGATCCCAAGAAAACTCACATTTTTCTCGTGACACAACTTTGTGATATCTTTCCTTTTCGTCAAACACCCGATTCCACAAATATTTGTAGACATAAAACTTATTTAAAACCCTTGTTTACTCTCAGACCAATCACCAAATTCCTAAGATCCTCCTCTGACCCCTTCAAGTCAAACTCATCTACTTTAAAATTAACCATCTCATGATCTTCCTCCTCCGATTTATCTACCCTACAAAGTGATAATTTCTTAATCTCTACCTTATATGGAATATCTTATGTCATAACCTCGCACGTGTCACTGACATATTTACCAATTTGAGAACGAATAAATACCTTTCCAACAGTCATACTTTCCTCTTGATCATCTTTAGAAAATAAAAACTCACCCCATTAAGCCACAATCTTAGAGAATACTTTGTCATTCCAAGCACATAATGGTAATCCAGAAATCTCCAATGACACGATTGTTAGGAACAAAGTGGCGCAGCGGAACCAACACACACACACGCACAAACGATAATAAAACAGAAAATAAATAACACAAGAATTTTACGTGGTTCGGTCCCAGTGGGGAACCTACGTTCACAGGCTGCAACTAGGTTATTTCATTAAGCTCAAAGGCACAAAAATTACAATTATAACATAGGGTATTTATAGATAAAACTAGGGTTCCTAACTTGTTCTCCAAGTTAGGCCCAAACCGTAGAGATAGGCCCATTAGGGTCGACTAACCCTAACTAGGGCCGGCCGCCTCTAAACGAGACTCCACACCTAACAATCTCCCACTTGGAGGCTTGAGCAATCCTCACCATCCAAGCAGTCCCTATACCAGTAACTCCAGTAATATTCAATAACAGAAATCTTTCAAGCCTCCAGGTCTTAGAACAAGCTAACACTTCACTATTAGAAGTTTCCAAGCCTCCAGCTCCCAAGAACAAGCTAAGATTTCAAATAACAGAAATCCTCCAAGCCTTCAGTTCCCATAAACAAACTATGACTTCAATCCAATCCTCCTAGTTGCAGCAACCCTCTTCTCAATTACCAGAAGAGCCAGTTGAAGCTCCCCCGAGCTCCAACCCAGCGGTCATCACTGACCCAGCCATGAAAAACCCTCCATTGACTCATCCTCAATCTCAAATGGCTCCCACTGATTCAAACTACCGGCTCCAGAGACTTCCAGAGGAAACACCACTTTCCAAAACCTGCAAGAAAACCAGGAGAGATTTTCCATTCAAAAATACGGTCTTCAAAACCCAACGATGTTTTGAACTGTACCCAGAACACACCCGTGCTCCCATTGTTCCCAAAACCCCTAACCTGGTTTAAACCTCTAAATGAACTCAGTTGACATCCCCGTGGCTACAAGATTCACTCTTGCAAAATGAATCCACTTAGCTCTACCCGATGCAGCGAGCCAAGACTTTAATACTCGGCAGTTGGTTCCCTTCTTCCGGCGATACATAAACCTGTATCTTCCCAAAGTCTTCAGTAAGATTCACCAATACTTCACTACAGTGGGTAACATGAAATGAAGTATACCAGAATCTCGAACCCAAGAGTCTTCACTGCCTTCACTGAGTCCCAATGCATCAACCCAGACACATTCTCAGAAGCATAATTTACTATCTTTGACATCGACTCTAAAGAATGTCCCACACCTCCATGCAGCTCCACCAAGTCAACTATGCTCAGCTCCCATTGTCCCTGTTATCCTAACCCATACCAAATGTCGTACCACTGATCACCCCGAACAAGAAACAACTTCACAGTTCTAGACCAGCTAACCGGAAAACGGTTATAACAGCAGCAGATCTTTCATGAAAGCAAACGGTACCAAGGATTCCGTGATCGTACAGCCGATCAGCTAACCCTAACCGAAAAATATTTCAACCGAGTAATATCACCTGACTTCCCTTTTTTTCACTTATGTCGTCACCAGCACACCCGCTGGTTCCATTTTCTCCAGGTTTATCCAACACCAGTACCCCATTCAAGTTCCATTTTGACAAACCCATCAACCAAAATACATAACCGATGAACATTCTAATCATGACCATCCTGTCTTCAGTTATAACATAACAAAGAGAACAAATTAGAAACAGTGAACAGACACAACAATTGCACGGGCCTAAACTTGACGGCTGTTCTACCGAACACTATCAGTGACCGATTTGCCCCTGCAATAAATCTCGCAGACAAATCTAACCCGATACCGAATTTCACATAACCCGGTCCCCCAATTTATGGTTGATAATAAACAGTCAAAAAACCGAACTTAAAAAACACTCTAACCTTTGCCCGACGAATCCAAGAGTTTTATAACCAAACCCTAATCGGCCATTTCAAGATTTTCAACCCGGTACCCTAAATAATCAAACCGTTAACCCGCAACATAAACCCGAACACCTGACCCGACACTTCACATGCAAACCCGAGTGAAAGCAGCAATTCCAAGAGATACACAACAGAAACTCTAATTGCAAAATCACTCCAAATCAGTCCCGAACAGCCCTGTTTTCTCCCGAAACAGCCCTGTTTTCCTCCAAAACATCCCTGTTTTCTTTCCTCTTTTGCGAAACCTAAGGTTTGAAAAAACCCTAATTCCGGCGGCCCAAAAATCAAGAAACTATGCTGCGAATCAGCCGTGGAACAGCAGCACCAGAAAAAACAAAAAATTATGCCGGTACTGTTCACGCCTGACCGGAAAACACTGTTCACGCGGGGGGAATCACTGTTCATGGCGGCGGTACTGTAGCAGTTAGGGTTTTCCTTTGCGAATCGTTCTTCCATGCAATACCGTGTGTAACAACGAGCCAAAGCTCTGATACCACTTGTTAGGAACAAAGTGGCGCAACGGAACCAACACACACACGCACAAACGATAATAAAACAGAAAATAAATGACACAAGAATTTTACGTGGTTCGGTCCCAGTGGAAACCTACGTCCACGGGCTGCAACTAGGTTACTTCATTAAGCTCAAAGGCATAAAAAGTTATAATTACAACATATGGTATTTTTAGATAAAACTTGGGTTCCTAACTTGTTTTCCAAGTTAGGCCCAAACCGTAGAGATAAACCCATTAGGACCGGCTAACCCAAATTACGGCCGGCCACCTCTAAATGAGACTTCACACCTAACAACGATACTTTCATCTAATGCCAAATCATATATTTTGATATTTTATTGTAAAGGGAACTTAACTAATTTTATATATAATATGTTATTGGTAATTATATATTTTGATAAAAATCCTTGATTATCTCCTTAAATATCTCCACCGGTACGATTTCTTAACTCCATCTTCATTCTTCATGGATTTCTTCGTCTTCAACCAATTAAATCGGTGCCTCTCCCAAAACTCCCTCTCGTATCAACTAAAAGTTGATGGATTTCACGTGTTGATTTTATACAGATCATATAGCATTCTATCTAGCTTGATAGCCTCACAGTGTGATAGTGATAGCATACCTCGTGAGTTTCTATTGCCCATTGTTAATATGTTTTTAGGCAGATGTGCATGCTTAACCAAGAATTTGAACTAAACGAAAGATTTAGAAATATAAAGTTACATTTTTATAAAAATATACTTTTTATAAAAGTAAAGAGAAACTTAGAAAGAGTAAACACATATAATCTTTAAAACGAAGCTAATGTTATACATAAACATAATGAATGAACAGAGCTAACAGTACCTTATAGCTGAACGATTGTGACAGTTACCATGTTATTTATTTATTTATGTGATAATGTGTGCTGATTTTTTGTGTTTTGTGATCATGTGAATGCATTGTGATAGACATAGTAAATGAACAATTATGTATTGATATAGAAAGTATAGTGGAGTCTTGTTATTAAAAGCAAGATATGTTTCTTGTTTTCATAACAAACAAACAGAGGAGTCTTGTTTTCATAACAAGCAAATAGAGGAGTCTTGCTTTATGAAAACAAAAACAGAGGAGTCTTGCCTTGTGTAAGCAAAACAGAAAAGTCTTGCTTTACGCAAGCACAGTGGGACCGCGTCCTCGGACCATGGTTCAGTTATATTAGGATGATATCGTTCAATTGGTAGTTCGCTTGATGATAACACAGAAAAAGAACGAATGACAAAACAGAGTGGCCGTAATTGGTTTCCCTAAAACGGTGAATGTCAATGAAAAGGATTTCTTTTTTTGTGAAATTACAAAGTTTAAAGAACATAAAATGTTTTTTGTTAAAACGTACCTTATAAAAATCTTTGTTGATATTAATAATTGAGATAAGTTAAATGAAAGAGATGAAGTTTACAATTAATATAGTAAATATAAAACCCACCCAGTATAACTGACTTTTAATATGCACATAAAGTTAGAGAAGGAATAGTACGAAAGGAGCTGTGAGTGCACCGAATGCATGGATTTAAGGGCTACTCGGTGTTGATGACTGGCATTCTTTAATAGATGTCGAATTATGAACCATGACATTAAAAGTTTAAATTCATTATGTAATTTGCATGTTTAACTAAAGACTTCCATCGTAATCAATATGATTCTAGTTTAAAAACTATGTATTTCATAATTTGTGTCAACTATGAGATGTACCCCAATTTAAACGTTTCACAGTTGTTCAGTGAAAGTGCATTTTTCTAGTAGTGATCTTGCAGTAAAAATAAGTTTGTAGTATTATAACATAATATTAGTATGTTTGTTGGGGCAATAAAACCAAACATGTAATCCGATCTAGGCTACTTGGTACAAGTGCATTCTTAACAAGTTCGATTGTTCTGATTATCTTTTACTGAAATGATCGTTAATTTTATTGTCAATCGTCACGAGATTATTGATCATCCATATGATCTGTCACAAATATTATGATTAAATTCTTATTGATTTCAAAACAAATAAAACGATATGATCACATTTAAAATGATTCAATCCTATCCCAAACAAAATTCTTCCGGTCAATCATAAGAACAATCCCCCAATAAAACAAAAAACACAACATGAATCACTCATTTCTATCATCTTTTGACCCAAAATCTATAAAGATCCCACTTACTTTTTAGTCACCCCAATCCTCATGAGGGCAACATAAGCAACAACCCTATAAAATAAGAGCATTACAACCAAAGCAACAACCGAGATCCATTGCCCATCTAGCCCAATATTCTTAATAGCAGGAAACTGAGCAACCAAACATGTTTGGTCACCGCATCTATAAGTCTGATCCTTCTCATATTGTGATCCTATCAAGAGCTTGTAAGTATACAAACTGATTGATATGTATTTGATCCAAGATATGAAAACTGGAACGTGTTGAACATAATATCCCCCAGCCAATGTGAAAGTTAACATGATCACAGAACCTAAAATGGTTGCTTTTTTGAGGTCCATAACAAGTCCACCAAGGGCTAGTCCTAGCCCTTGTGAGACCAACACACTTAATAGCAATGCACCCAACGCGTATAGAAAACTAACGAAATTGGGCTTGAGTCCAGCCATCCAGTAGGTCACCACAAGAAAAAATGTGGGAAGAACTAGCTCCAATGGAAGATCACCAATTGATCTTGAAAAGAAATAGGACGAAAGTCGATACATTCCTGAAGATCTTTCTTTTGCCAGCATCTCTCTTTCTTGTGGGAATGTGAAAATGGCTTGAAACAATGGAAAAAAACCCCAAAATCCAGTGTAGAAGAACAACAATCCTGACTGCATATTCATAAATCAAGAAATTATAAAAAAATAAAAAGTAAAAAAAAAGAGTAAAGCGTCATCTTCGTCCCTATGGTTTGACCATTTTAGCCAGTTTTCGTCAAAAAACTTTTTTTTTAGCTTTTCATAAAATCTAGTCATTTCCATCCGCCTAACCAACTCCGTCCACATTTTAACGTTAAATCAGGGACAATTTGGTCTTTTCAACTGCCTTCTACTCTCTATGGCATTCAATAAGTATTTGAAAAAGACCAAATTGCCCCTGATTTAACGTTAAAATGCAAACGGAGTTAGTTAGACGGATGAAAATGGCTAGATTTTGAAAAGTTATGGATGAAAAGACTAAAAAAAAGTTTTTGGAGGAAAGTGGCTAAAATAACAAAACCACATAAACGAAAATAACACTTTACTTTTTTTAAATTAGCTAAAACTAAAAGCATCGAGACAATGAAATGGGCATACTTGATCTTGTATGTAAGCTGCATTTGATTGCCACCATAGCAAACCACAAAGAAATGAAATTATTACAACTTGAGCAATCTTGAGAGCATCAAAAGCTTCATGTCTCCTTTCTTTCAAATCTCTTCTAAGTAAAATAGTGAACTGTTGAAACCAAGTTGTAGTCCATCTTTCAGACTTCTTGAGATCTAACACATCATTAACTTTGTCATCATATTCTAATGTTTCACCTTTCAGACGATCATATAAGTTTGACTTATAAGCCAAAACTAACTTCCGTTTGACAGCAGATTGATCGTCCTGGCTCGAATCATCCGATGATATACCTAAATTACCATTTGTACAAATTTAACAATATTAGTTACTCTACAAAATATAAGATTTAAAAATAAAAAAGTTACATTCTTTGCAATGCATACCATTTGCAAGATCAAGCAAAAAGTCTGAAGGATTCATAGCAACTGATGGTGAGAATCCAACACTGTCGAAATAAGACATAACTTCTGATCCTTTTCCAAAAAACAATGGATTCCCTTCTGAGAGCAACAAAACCTTATGAAACATATAAAAAAGGCGACTCGAAGGTTGATGAATTGTCATCACAATCGTTCGCGCTCCTCTTGCTAAATCCCAAAGCGTTGAAACAATTCGTTGAGCAGTCGTCGAATCAAGCCCGGATGTTGGTTCATCCAAGAACAACAAACTAGGGTTTATTAGCATTTCTTGTCCAATACTAACCCTTTTTCGTTCCCCACCCGATACCCCTCTTAATGAAGAGCTCCCAACAATACTGTTTTTGCATCTTGTTAATCCGAGTTGATTGATCACGTCTTCCGCGAAAGTGATCTTTTTTTGAGTAGTGAGACTGTTAGGAAGTCTCAAAAGAGCTGTGAAAACTAGGGTTTCGGTGACTGTTAAATGCGGATAAAGAACATCATCTTGTGTAACAAAACCAGTGTTTCGTTTCATTACACTTGAGAATGGTTTGCTGTTGTAGGTAATACTGCCGCCGAGTTTGCCGCCTAGTCGGCCGCCTAGAGCCGTCAGGAGCGTGGTCTTTCCACTACCAGATGGGCCTAACATGGCCAACAGTTCACCAGGCAACACCATGCCTGTAACTCCTTTCAGAATCTGTTTTTCTGTTGGATTGTTGTTATTGCTGTTCTTCTTCAAACATCCGTGTTTCTTTGTATCAATTGTGTAAACCACTTCTTGAAACTGTTTTATCCCATTAATCAAACAGTAAACTGTTACATACTTTTAGAATTTTAGTTAAAGTTTAAATTGACTTTAATTAATGTGGATTATCAAAAACTGTTTTCAAAATATCTTCAAAAAAAATATACAAATATTATTTAGATGTAAATCAAAGTGGAAAACAAATCAGCCAAGTAAACAGTAAAATCCATTATTTGATGTAATTTAAGAGGACGAGTATGGTAAATTTGCTGTTAAAAAAATCAGTAAAACCCTAATGATCGTTTCAAGAAAATAAAAAACCCTAGAATGTGAAACATTTAAGCTTTTTTAATTATGTTACAAAATTCAAGAACAAAAACAAGCCATGCATAGAAATTATAATCATGCCTTGTTTCTGCAAACAAAAACCCTAAAAATCAAAACTTTTTGAGTTCTTGAATATTAAACAAAACAAATAATTAATCAACAGATAAAAAACAAACCTTTAATATGACTGCACGATCAGCTTTCTTGAAGACCGATGTGGGAGATGAAGAATGCCCAGACGAAAATTGTGCCTCAATATCCGCCATTTGTGATTCAATTGATCGATCGGTTTCAATTGATCAATTGCTTTCAATTCAAATTTGTTGATAATTTGATATATATCTCTACGAGAACTATGTAAACACGATGTGAACTTAAAAGAAAAGAAAGAGGTGTGCGTTTTGGTTACGAACACGTGTGGGTATATATGTGTCATTTTCCTCTTTATATGGGAATTTGGTGTGTGAGGGTTTCGTTTCTTTTTAATTAACTTTTTATATTTGGAAAATTAATAAAATGGATGTATTTGTTCATTCAATTTAACTATCTTTGAACGGATATTAGTTTATTAAATGCTTACGTAAATGAGGATTAAATTGAGTTGCATTCACATTATCTTTTGAGCATTTTGAGAGTTTCAAAATCAGTTATGTTAATTGAACATAACTTTTGAGGTCAAATTCATTAATTATAACATGACCAATTACGGATACCTCGAAATCTAGAAAAGAAAAAAAGAATACATTTCCAATGTAACCTATGAAATACAAAAATAAAAGATTAAATTTTCATTGGAAAATTTACCAACGAAAACCGCGATTTATAAAAATTTGATTTTTTTTTCTTCATATTTCAGCACTACTAGAAAACATCTATTATTCTACAAAAATTTTCGACAAGTTACAAAAAAAAAAGAAATTTCCCACAAGTTTGCGACAACTTTCCGACAAAACAAAAACAAAAAAATAAGCACAAGACTTGCTACAATTTTCCGACAAATTTATTAAGTAAGTTAATTTATTTATCTGATATAATCGTCGGAATATTGTCGAAAATCACCGACGAAAGGATTTAGTCGCTAGTTCGTCGGAAAATTAGTCGAGACTTAGTCGGAAAATATGTTTCCTGCGGTTTTTTTTCCAACAAACACTTTTGTTAGAAACTTGTCGCTAATGGCCAATTCCGACAAATTTCCTACGAAACTGCTGTCGTAAATTTTTCATTTTTCTAGTACAGAAAATTTACCGACAAATCTCAATATTGGCCGATGAAGGTTAATAATAATCAATAATGGTCGATTAGGATTAATATTGGTCAATATATTTAGTTGGAGTCAACATTGGTCATTAAATTGGTCAACATATACTTATAATTGGTCAAAGATTGTTAAAAGCATAGTCCTAAAAGGTTATACATGGTCAACTAGTGTCTTTATTGGTTAATGATAATTAACTACAGTCAAATATGGTCAATATTATGCCTAATTTTTTTTTAACACCATATTTTTTTTATTATATTGTTTTGGACAAGGTTTGAACCCACAACCTTTTTGAGACTCCCCTTTTACCACTAGACCATGGTTAATATTTTGCCTAATTAGAGTTGGTATTGATCACGGAGACCTATTATTAGAGAGGAGGTTACAGATTCAAACATGGTCAATAAAGTAATTTAGAATTATTGGTGTAAGTATAGTAGTAACATTTGCCGTTAAAAAAATGAGGTTAATTATACCTTATCATGAGTCTTAACTCCCAATATCAAGACATGCATGACCGATTATAACTCATTACGAGGTATACTAGTCAATCAAATTTAAACTTGATCAAACATGGATATTATTGATCAAATCAAACATATTAAAACTTAATATGATCTAATAAGGCTCATCATCCCCATCCCCCCCCCCCCCCAAAAGATACCGTAAATCTAACAACCAATATGGTTAATGCTGGCATGTATGGTCTCTTAGAAATCAAATCTAAAAGTATGATACTTTTGGTCATGTTGCTGGTGAGGATTTGATTACACAATTCAATAGGTATGTAGTTTGTGAATTGAAATCTGCTGAAGTGGAGTTGGATAATGCTGATGTGATGAAACAGTTCATGACATCTCTACCACAAAAGTGGTCGGTGTATGATATTCCTATTAAAAAAACTGAGAGTCTCAACACTTATACTCTTAAAGAAGTGAATGAAACCTTGCAGAATTATGAGTTTGAGTCCAAAGGTTTTATTGATTCTTCTGTAAGTAAACCAGTTGGAGTAGCCTTGATTGCACCAGTTATGGAGGTGTATCAGATCTAGTGACAAGCGTGCTATGATCATCCAGGTGAAGATTTGGATCTAATTCATCCAGGTGATTTTGAAGAGATAGATCTTCAATAGCAGATTGCTATGATCACTATTAGAGCTAAGAGGTTCTTCAAAAAGACAAGCGTGGAGAATTTTGAAGCACACCCAAAACATAAGGTTGGGATGGATGAGAGCAAGGTAAAATGCTATAATTGGAATGTGCTTGGTCATTTTGCAAGAGAATGCAAAGCTCCAAAGACTTCAAATAGTTTCAAAGCAAAATCTAGAAATCAAGTCAAGCTTCTGCACCTGCTGCTCTTGTCTCTCAGCAGACAAATATGAATGGTTAATCTTGATTATAGTTAATTGTTAATATTAATTTATTAATTGTTTGATTGAGTTCGTATTAGACTTGGAGTGAGTTTGTTTATTATTTGATTATTTAATAGTTATTGGGTTGAGTTAGGATTAGTATAGAGTTTATTATAAATAGATGGTTAGGGATTAAATTCTGTGAGTTGAGTTTATTAATAAAATAGTCGATCTTGGTTGAGATCAAAAATTTGTGTTCGTGTTTTTGGGACTGATTTCCAACAATTGGTATCAGAGCTTGGTGAAAGAGAACGCCATTTTGAGAGTCGTAACGTGGAGTCAAGAAGGCAGCAGCCTTTAGGCTGCTGTGACAGTGATCGAAATAAAAGACGACTGTTATTTGATCCATCGAAAAAGAAAATAAAGAAAAGAAAAGGAAAGAATTAAAGGAAAAAGGATGACGTTTCTTGTGTTGTTTGAAACAAATAAAAACACATATCTTGTGATGTTGGCGCAAGTCAAAAGCAAGCAGCAAACTTTGGTTGGCGTTAAAACCGAGAAAAGAGGTTTTTTTTGGTATGTCATGGTTTACGAGACAGAGCCTTGGCTCTTGTGGGCTTTTGTTGGCGGTTACAGAAGGCAAGAAAAAGGCGGGCAAGTCTTGCACACAAATCGAGGAGTTTTATTTTTTGAAAGTTTTTTTTGGTTATTAATAAACCCGTTGAGAGCCTTCAAAAAAAAATTAAACCTGTTGGGAGGTGTTCGAGCAAGCGGAGGTGGTGTTAGCTATCTGTCCGGTGGTGACGAGCGGTTAGTGGTGGTGAGTTGCGGCTGTGACAGCCAAGCATCAAAGGGCTACGCGAGTCAACCAAGGAAGATATCGATCTGAGCGATTCAGATTGAGTGAAGGATCAATCACCTGCGAAGGGAGTAGGGATATGCGAAGTGTTTACCTGTGCGATTCAGGTGGTACGGTGTGATGTCGGTGAAGAAGTATTAGAACCTGTGAGTGGTTCATACGAAGTGAAGAATACATACAATCTATGAGAGATTGTTCAAAAGGCTGTGATAGCTGCGTGAAAGAAGATCTGTGATAGATCAAGAACAATCTGTGTGATACGGATCAGTGTGAAGTTTCAGGGCGAAACCTGTGAAGAGTGAGTTCGGAAGTGGCATGGAAGACCCGAGTGATTCAGGAGAAACAAATCAAGATTAAGAGGGAGAATGAAGGATTAAACTTGATTATAGTTAATTGTTAATATTAATTTATTAATTGTTTGATTGAGTTCGTATTAGACTTGGAGTGAGTTTGTTTATTATTTGATTATTTATTAGTTATTGGGTTGAGTTAGGATTAGTATATAGTTTATTATAAATAGATGGTTAGGGATTAAATTCTGTGAGTTGAGTTTTATTAATAAAAGAGTCGATCTTGGTTGAGATCAAAAATTTGTGTTCGTGTTCTTGGGACTGGTTTTCAACAAAATAATGGTGGAAAAGGCTATGATTGGAGTGCACATTCAGAATACGCTCAACAGAACTCTGTTAATCAGGCTTTGATGGCTGATATTAGGGGTGTTCAAACCTTAAACGTTAACTGAAATTAACCGATAACCGAACCGCCACCGAACCGAATTAACCGAAAACCAAAATTAACTGACGGTTATGGTTAAGGTTCTTTGATTAACCGATCAAGCGGTTATAGTTATGATTAAGTGTGTCCAGTAACCGAACATTTACCGAACCGAACCGATACGATACAACCCTATACATAAGATATATGCACAAAATATAAACGATTCCCCCAATTCACAATTGTTATCGTTAAGGGTGCACAAAATATATATTCATAAATATATGCACAAATTTTTCTGTCCATTTTCAAAGAAATATAAAGATAACTAATACATTAATTATGATTTTATGACTAGAAAAAAATTAATATTAGTAACACAATCCTCGGTATTTTACTAAAAATGTGATTTGTGATTACGAAAAGAAAGTGGTTAATTAAATGAAATTAACCAAAACCGACTCATAACCGATGGTTAACAAAAAAAAAGGTTAACCGACCAAGCGGTTATAGTTATGGAATAGGGCATAATCGACGAATCGGTTATGGTTATGGAAGAGACCAAAAACGACTCATAACCGACTTTGCACACCCCTAGCTGATATCAAAGGAAAGGAATCTTCTGAGACGGTATCTTTAACAAAGTCTGATAATGATGATATTGCTTTGTATAAACATCATAACCAAATCCTTGCTCATGAATTAAAAAAAGCTTTAGAAATTAATAATGATCTTAAAGAAACAAAAACAAGTTTTTGATTAACTAATAATCTTACTGCTATGACTGACATCAAAAATGTTTTAGAAATTCAACAAAAAGATATTCTGGTTAAGTTATCTAAGGCTAAATCTGAGCTTGCTGAAGCTAAAGTGCATATCGAAAATATGAATTTTCTTCTAAGGCTGTGGATATGTTGTTAGAATTTCAAGTGCATAGTAAGGTTAAAAGTGGATTAGGGTATAAATTAAGTTGTTCCTCATCCTTTTAATGGAAATTATACTTGTTATCCTGAGCATAAAGTCAATATTAATCATGTACGGCATGTTCCTTTAAGTGCAGATCCTATCTTAAGTTATAGCAAAGCTTAGGAAGAAGTTGGTAGTGAGGATGAGAGCAGATTTCATTCGTAAGAATGTAAGAGAGTATGTTGAGAGAGAATGTTGTGAGTGAGGTTATGAATAGTGATTCGTGTGAGTTTAGTGAAGATGGCTTTTTGTACTTTCCTAAAGATTTTAACAAAAATGATGTTTCTTTCATGTTCATGATAAAATCTCTCACAAGTCTAAAAGAGTTGAGTCAAAATCATCATCTTCATCACATGATATAAAATAAGAAACTGTGAAAAAGAAGTTTGAGTTTTATGTTAAAAATGCTTCTCATCATAATAAGTCACAAAAATTCTCTTAAGTACACTCCTAAGTCTACTGAAAAACATATTCATCAAAACTGTTTTCATGGTTCATCTTCAAAGACATACCTAGATCTGTTTCCCCTAAGAAATAGAAAGCTTATTTTATTAGGAAAATTACCAAAATGAACATTTCACCGACCTGCTTTTCTAAAATGGACATTAACTTTTAGCCTATTAAAACATGGTTATCAAGAACAATAGACGGCTAAAATGACTAGGCTTAGCCGACTAAAATTTTCGTGCCCGAATGGAATTTGTCAGACGCTACACCAATCAGAAACTGACACGTGGCACCACAGAACTTTATGACGGCTACAGACGTCGGCTTAGCCGCGTTTTTTTCGTCTTGGCTCGATTTTAGCCGGCTATTTGACTTTCCTTAGCCGGCTATTTAAATGTTCATAGCCGGCTATTTATCTTAAAATAAACATAACAATCATATAATAAATAGTCAAATACGATAGAAGTTTAATGTCTTAAATAGTCAAAATAGGTAAAACCCTTCATCTCTATGTTGAAATATATTAAACTTTAAACATTAAACTTATATTGTATTTGAAAGATATTAAGAGATGAGGAGTTTTACCTATTTTAACTACTTAAAATATTAAATTTATATTGTATTTGACTACTTATTATATAATTGTTGTGTTTATTTTAAGACAAATAGCTGGTTATTAAAAGTCAATCTCTATTTTGAAAAAATAGGTTGATCAAATATCCGTTTTAGTAATTTTCCCTATTTTATATGGCATGATGTTTGTCATATTGCTTTTGAGTGTCCTTATAATCCTATGAATATTAAGCCAAATAAACCTGTTAATAGGAGGGAAATCATAACGTTAATTCATCGACATTTTTTAAATAAAATATTTTAATTTTTTGGGTTTAGGGTTTACTATAGGTGTTATCATCCTACGATGACTTGACTATCCCACACAAGTATATAACATAAAAAAAGAAATTCGTTCGTGTCATACATATGCCCTTGCAACTATTCTACCCTTCATTATCTTTGATCACCATTCTCGTCTACTGAACTTTGATTACCAATGTGGTAACCATACTTGAAAGTATATATGCTGACTGACGGATACAAAGAATTGGACCCAAGACATGGAAGGACACACATGTTGAATGCAGTATCCACGTGATGATCATCAAATTACCAAGGAATGTGCTTGATTTCTAGTGCACGAATCAAGTCAGAGAAAGGAGATATGATACACAACCTTTCGTTATGAGATGAAGAGACTGACTACAATTAAAGATAGAGCATATATATAAAGAGAAAACTTCACAGAATAGTAATCAAGTTTCTCATCTGTTCCATTTAAGTCACTCAAACTTTTTTTGTCTCATTTTAGTCACTCAAGTTTCTCATTTGTTCCATTTTAGTCACTCAAACTTTTTGTGTCTCATTTTAGTCATTCAAGTTTCACATGTTGTTCTAGTATTGCAAAATTACGAGGTTAATATGTTACCTTTTTTTGGATTTTGTTTTATGAATATAATGAAAATGTTGGTCTACACTTTTTGGATTTCATTTTCACCATATCTATAGAATAAAATACAAAAAAAAGTAATTCGTAACATGGTAATTTGACAAGATTGGAACACCATGTGAAACTTGAGTGACTAAAATGAGACAAAAAAGTTTGAGTGACTAAAATGGAACAGATAAGAAAACTTGAGTGACTAAAATGAGACAAAAAAAAAGTTTAAATGATTAAAATAAAACAGATGAGAAACTTGGTTACTATTGTGTAAAGTTATCCCATATATAAATGTAATATTTTACATGAAATAAAGGGTGTCAGTTGTACATACTATTGTAAGCCTAAGACATGAGTCCTCCAAGGCCGAGCCGGACCTTCGGCCTAAGACTACTACAACTAATATGGTTATTTAGAAATTGTTATCATCAGGGCCGAGCCGGGCCTTCGGCCAAGATCCATTTTTTAGGGGTCAAAAAATTTATATATATGTTTTTTTATAAAATTTTATATACCGGTTTTATATTGAGATATTTTTATAAAAACTTAAAAACATATTGGGCAATTTTTAAAATGGTTGCAGGGGCGAAGGTTACAAGGGGCCAGGGGGTCGTTTTTTCCGTTGGTAGCGTAAATTTTCATGGTTCGTCCGAAAAATTTTATACGTATTGAGGCCCCCCGCTGATTTTTTTCTCTAAAGAATTCTTGACCCCCTCTGATTTTTTATCCCTAAAAATTTCAGTCCAATGCTCTCTGATTGATTCGATAAGTTATGGATACGAAATTAAAAAATATAAAAAATAGATTGTGCATTTAAAAAAATAAAAATGTAAGCTTAGGGGGGGAAATAAAAAATTCAAATTAATTACTCTAACAATCTAACATCATTTGCCTCCTGAGTCAAATTAATCGACCAGTCCCGTATTCCCTCATCCCCAAATCACTGAAGTTGAACTGCTCTGCTCCCTAATCGTCGCCTCTGCTCGCCACCTCCTCTCCTAACGCAGTGGTGTTCCTTGTTCAGTTGTTCGGCTGTTGAATAGTGGCGAAGGTTATAATCCACTCAATTAAGCAATTCTTGATGTCTTGATTTCTTGTTAGTTTATTAGTTGTTACTAGGATTATTGTATATTATTGATGAATGATTTCTTGATTTCTTAAATATTAGGGTTAGAAAATTAGGGACATATTATTAATGCAAGTGATTTTTTATTATTGGTTTAACCTAAAGCGATGTGTGTATCGCTGACCGTTGATGTGTAGGTGTTTGTTGGGTGTTTATGATGCTTAACTATACGTTTTTATGTGTGATTTAGTATGGAACGCGTTTACTTTGCATGTGTTTATGATTTGTAGGTGTTTGGATGCTAAGTATGTGTTTTGGAAGCATTAGAGACGAAGTAGAGGGTTTGGATCGAAAACTATGCAAAAGATGGAGGCTGATGTGGAAGTTCTGGAAGCTGAATCTTGAAACAGACATATCTTGAGCTAGAAAATAAGTTACGAGACCCATAATATATGAATCTTGGGTAGCTCGAGAAGCCGAATCCAAATATTTGGTTAAAAAATACACTAGGGGCGTAAGCTTACGCCCTAGGAGCATAAGCTTACGCCGGTAACATTTTCTGAACAGAAGCTTCAGCTCGACGGAGTAAGCTTACGCCCCCAGCGTAAGCTTACGCTGGTTACGTTTCAGACGCGGATTTTTAGTGAAACAGCCGATTTTCAGTGTTTAATAGGGGGTTTCTTCCCCAAATTCAAAATCATCTTTTTGACATCAGTTCTTGGGCGATTTTGGGAGTGCTTAGAGGCTAGGGAACACGATTCTAACATCCACTTGAAGATTGAAGATGATCTCCATCACCATGAGTGGCTAATTCACTTGTGGCTTCCTCCAGGCGGACGGCTCATATAGGTTTCATGTTTTTATTCAGTTTATTTATGTTTTTGGATCTATTTAGTTTCTGACAATAACTGAGTAGATTGATGTATTAGTTATTTTAAACAGTTTATTTGAGTGCTTTGAGTTTGCTTGCTTTACGATCTTGTTCGGTTGATGATAAAACCTAGTAGCAGGGTTGGGTGACTAAAGGAGGCAATTTGGCATTCATAAATTGAGTGATTGAATTATACTGGTTTGTGACGGAACTGGTTGTATAGGTTGCTGACAACAGCCTGTCTTCAATTACTATTTTAACTGATTTTTCAACACTATGTCTATGTGGTGTCCAATTAAATAACTGAGTTTTATGTGAAACCTAGAACCTGAAGTTTGAAGGAGGTTGCATTTTTAGTTGATCTGTGTTTTCATTCTAATTATCAAACTAAGCAATTTCACTAACCACTGATTCCTCGTGGATACGATACTCTTCTTACCCTTATTAGTTAAGTGTTTAAGGATTGTTTTTGACCGACCTAACGACATCGATCAACCGTTATGTAGTGAATCATCTATAAATAAAACCTCTTTATCTGTAAATTTTTGTCTTATAATGTTGGTGTTTGGGTTTGGTTGATATTTGAGGTCGTGATGTATGTATCATAACTCATTCAATCTACCATGTTTACTAAAGTGGTGACTGGTGAGAAATAGTTTTACAAATATTGCATTTATTGCTCTAATTGATTTTGAGGTTTAATGTTGAAGTTATATATAGCAATAAATATTTTGGTTTTGCCCTTACTATTTAGGCTACATTGGAGCTTCTAGAGCATATGGGAGCTGCAACACGAACAAGAGTCCATAATGTGTATGACATATTGATGAAGAAGGATCCAGCAGTTGCAACACAGAGAGGATTTTTCTTTCAGGTACTTACCATTTCTCTCGAATCATCATAGATAATTAGATATTTAGAGTTATTTATTGTTGATTTGTTTGACCCGACCCGAATTGAATCGCCGACCCGAACATATAACCCGAAACATAGGGAAAGTAAAAAAAAGTTTGGGTCTCGTGACTTTCGGCCCCCGCTACTTTTTTTTTCAAGCTCAGCCACTGAATGGTTGGACCATCTTTAATTTTTATAATGGTTGAACCCTCTTTAATCTTTATAATGTAATGGTTGAGCCCTAATTCGTTTAATCTTTATATTGTAAATATGTAATGGTTGATTAGTTAGGCCCTAATCCAGTAATTCTTTTAATCTTTATAATGTAAATATGTAATAGTTGGCCCTAATCTTTATAAAGAAATTAGAAACAATCGGATCACAAATGATGAGATTCATATGCATTATCTTGGACACAAGATCCAAAATGAGATCATTTTTATGCTAGCTCAAGAAATTAAAAAAAAATCATCAAGGACATAAAGGAAGCAAATTAAGTACTACTCCAAAAAAGAGCTTCGCGAATAATCGGTTAGCTATTACGTAAGTCATGTAACATACTCTATTTTTTCTATGTTTATTACTATGACGTTAATCATCGTTTAAAAATTTTAGTTTATATATTTTGTTCATAGAGGCCTTTTTTTTCTATTATTTAATAACCTTCGCGTGGCGCGAAAACCCAAACAGACATTTTCGCGTGTCGCGAAGAGTCCAAAATCTGCCAGGCCGAGAACTCCACCCTGTTCTTCGCGTGGCGCGAAGACACCCAGTAAACAGAAAGTTTACTTATTCTCAGATTTTCAACACTTAGCCAAATTTCCATCTTTTTCACCAACTTGACACAAAACATCACCAACACTTAGATTTTGGTTTCAAAACATATCTACCACATATATAAACACTAAAAGTTCATGTGTCAAATTACACCACAATTAACGGATTTTCCTTTAAATCCCAAAAATGCATACGAGAACCTTACACGCCTTGAACTTGACTTTGACCTACACTGGAGCTTTCCCTACATAACCACACAAACATATCAATATTAGTAATGACGATAAACATGACAAACAAGTATTTACAACTTGTTTCCACCCATTTGACCCGTTTGCACACATTTAGTCAAATAGAGTTCTTAACACTTGCAATTCCACTACAAGTTTCATTCATTTCATTTTTATTCATAAACCACCACCCATTCACCCATTTGAAGTATTCCACACTTCTTTTGGTTTTACAACCTCATATTGCGAGTACCACAACTCGTCTTACCCACACTTTGAGTATTTGACTCCAAGTCAATCCTTTAAAGTATTCCACACTTCTTTTTGGGTTTACAACCTCTTGGTGCGAGTACCACAAATCGTTTTACCCACACTTGGAGTATTTGACTCCAAGTCCACCCTTTTGAAGTATTCCACACTTCAATTCACCATTACACCAAAATATCATATTTTGTTTGACTTTATACCACATAAGTCAATTACACCAAATTCATCACATTTTCATATTAGACTGACTATTTACCACATAAGTCAATTACACCAAATATACCACATTTGCATATTAGATTGACTATTTACCACATAAGTCAATTACACATATTTACCTCATTGCACAATCAAGTTTTGACTATCAACCACATTGTCTAACTACACCAATTCCAACATATTAGTTTGACCTCCTACCACTAAAGTCAAATTAATAAAATTCCACACATACTAATTTCAAGCAATAAGCATAAACATTCATTTCAACTTATAGTATGCATACATATCACACACACCACACATTTATCAACATTACTAAGTAAGTGCAAAGGCACTTACCTTTTGAGTTGGAAGATCCCGTGCATCCTCCTCGGTTCACAATTTGATTACCTAAATATATATATCTAGTTTAGTAATCTAACATTCATCACCAACACATTTCAATTGAGTCCACAACTCAATTTTTATTTCCAACCCAAATTGACCCGTTTGGGTTATTCCCACAACCAAACATCCCCTTTCAATACAAATTTACCTATTTAAGTTTTCTTTCCAATACCTTGACACTAATTTCTCATTCAATAACTTTTATTAGGTCAATTTGGTGTTTGTTCAAGTGTCTAATACCACCTAAACACTTAACCATCACTAATTCATCATTCTAGCATCATGATCCAAACACCTCCAATTTTCACCATATGAACCCTAACTTCTCATAATCAAAATCAAAGTGTTCTAGAATGTTAATCACCACTTTTTACCTTTAGTTGAGCTAGATTATCCACAATCTAACATCAATTAACCACATGCATCCAAATTTTTTGGATTTCTACAAAACCCACCCACTAACACATTCAAAAGTGAAATCAAAGGAAGATAATCACTTACTTGATGCTAGAAGGATGATGTGCAAGCCAACACTTTCACAAATTCAAGCTCAAATGCACGATTTTGGCTTCAATTTCGTTTTCTCCCTTGCTCAAGAACGACTTCTTTCACCAACAAATGGTGAATTTTGACTTCAATAAGTCAAATATGGCAGATTTGCCATATATACAAGTTTAGCCCCTCAACTTTCATTTCACCCACTTCATTCCAAAACTTATTAAAACTAGAATAACCTCATTACTAACTTGAAACCCATTTGTTTCAACATATTTCTAAAATATTATTTTCACCATAATATTAATTAGAATATTTAATTATTTATAACGAAACTCGGATTTTGGGTGTTACAAAAAATCACTACATTTTCTCTCTCTTTTTCAATTAAATAATATTTTGATACATTTATCATTACTTTTTCTCTCTCCTTCATTCACAACACTTTCAAAAAATATTAAAAAATTTATACAGGTGAACAGTGTTTTCCCCAAATATACAAAAAAATTATACATTTTCTCTCTCCTCCATTCACAACCACTTTAAACACTCTCTAAAATATGGGGAACACCACTCACAAATAAATAGGGAAACTGTTGTGAATGCTCTTAGGCAACTAAATTGATTATTTGTTTCAACTTTTATCTACACAATTTTGAATTTAAAATTGTGTTTATCATCAATTAATTTGTCTAATCATGTTTTTATGAAATATATAAACTGAAAACAATTTTATAGCTAGCTACGATTGAAATAAAAAAACTTTTATTCATATATTTACATATTCACATTTTTTCATTTTGACGAGTGTATGTGTTAATAGATTACATTATATTTTATTCAACTCGTGTAATACACGAGTTTATTCAACCCGTGTATTACACGGGTTTTAAAAACATAAACTTTTTATCATTAAGTTCACGGGTTTTAAAAACATAAACTTTTTATCATTAACTATATAACATTACATTTATTCAACCCGTGTAATACATAAGATTCTAACCTACTATATATATATATACACACTCACACATATATATATACACTATATGAAACCGGTTGAAGAATAATGGTTTATTGTGTATGTTAATTGAAATGATTCATAACATTTTCCCTTAAATATATTACCGCTAATTATACACTATTAAATCACACTTCAGAATGATGTTAAATTCTTTAAGACCTAAGAAGATAAACTGATACTATCGGATCGGTATTTGATTTGATAAAAGTGATTTGCAACTTTGCATCAAAACTAATTATAACAACGACTCAAACTTGTAAAATTGGACATACTGTTGTAATTGGTTAAAGAGTTAGATGCATCGTTATACATCGGTTCTTCAACACGGATTACCTTACAAACCTAAGAAGTTTATGTACCTTGTAATATACGAAAAGTAGGTTTGTGGTGGTCAGAGACGATGGTGGTTGTCGGAGTCTCGGAGATAGTAGTGATGGTTGTGAAGACAAAGGTTGAAGATAGTGGGTTGGTAAAAATAAAGGTATTTTTAACAATTTGAGTCCCCGGTGGTATTTTGTTCATTTAAAAAAATGTTAACCATCATATCTAGCAACGTTAGCTATTTGGATTCAAATAGGGTCAAAAATGAAAAGTTAGGGTTCAGACGGAGGTTTTGAAACATAAGGGACTCAACTAGTTAAAATGGACGAACGTCAAGTACTCAAATAGTAATTTACTCAAATTTTATTTAACCACAAGCAATAGTTTTCTCAAAGTATTATATTTAACTTTTTCGCTTTATTTTATACTTTTATAGTTTTTATTTTGTAGCATTTATATATTATATATGGATGAACTCGTTTTCTTTTTATAACTATATAATTGTTGCCGTCAATTAAAAATTAGGTAAAAAATCATTTAAATTGAGTTAGGTATGAGATAAAACTAAAATCCTTTAAATTTGGTTACGTGTAGGATAAAACTAAAAAAAATTAAATTATAAAAATCATGGATTAAGGGTAGAATGCTCATAAATAAATAAAATTATTTAAATTAAGTATATATGATATTTTTAGTTTTTGTTGACTATATATGATATTTATCCATTTTTGTAGGGGTATATATATATATATATATATATATATATATATATATATATATATATATATATATATATATATATATGATATCCTTTCAAAAAACAGTCAACATATATGTGAATGCATGCACGTGTGAGGCACATTAATTAGGAGCCATCTTTTTTTTCTGGACGGCAAATGCATATTTTATTAATAACAAGACTTCAAATCCACCATAGCAAGATGCTAAAAAGTGGTAGAACACACATTACAAACTTAAGATACTCTTACACCAATCATTCCAAGTTAATGTGTTAAATCTCGCCTTATTTGTTTTTATCCAAATAAGCGTACATGCTTTGATCTCCTCTACAATTTTCTTCAGACCCTTTTGAATGTTATTGAAGACTTTAACATTTATTGCTCTCCATAAATACAACATTGTGATTAAGATGACACTTGGCCCCATTTTTTAAATTCGTCTTGCTTCCTTAATTTCTTTCTTTGAATTTTAGTTTGACCATCACCAAGTCCCCCACCAACACCTCTATTTCACACCACTCTTTTACCAACTTCCACACTAGATCAGCTAGATGGCACTGAATAAGCGGATGATCTGATATTTCTAGGCCGCCCTGCATCTATCATGTACAGTGGAGTTGAGATAAACATTCATTTTAGCCAATGCCACCTTAATCGGAATTCTATCTAACACTACTAGAAAACATGCATATTTCTAACAAAAGTTTCCGACAAGTTTACCAACAAAAGAAATTTCCCACAAATTTGCGACAACTTTCCGACAAAACAAAAACAAAAAAGTAACTATAAGTTTCTGGCAAAAAAGTGTTTGTTGGAAAAAACCCGTAGGAAATGTTTTTACGACGAATTAGCGACAAAAGCCTTTCGTCGGTAATTTCCGACAATATTCCGACGATTAAAGTAAATAAATAAGTTAACTTATTTAATAAATTTGTCGTAAAATTATAGGAAATTGTATAGTTACTTTTTTGTTTTGTCGGAAATTTGTCGCTAACTTGTGAGAAATTTCTTTTGTTGGTAACTTGTCGGAAACTTTTGTAGGAAATATGTATGTTTTCTAGTAGTGAGCTCCATTCTCCGTCCAAAGAAATTGACTTTTTGGGAATCCATTTTATCCTGTCAAACAATAAGTTGTCAAGAACAAACATTTCCTTTTCAATTAATGCTTTCATAGAGTGACCCGAAAAGCATCCCGAGGAGTCTCCCACCTAGTTCCACTTAACCGAGCACTCGTTTAGCATACAATTCCTAAGCATATCATTCAACTTTCTATACTCCTCAAGTTCTGTTCCTATAGCGTGTGTATGTGTGTGTGATTATACGTATGTATTAGGATAAGTTCAAATGAGAACCACTAAATATTTATGAACTAATTTATCACCCGTGAATGCAAGTATTCACTAATAAATACATTGTTTGTTTGATCGTTAGGAATTATATTTTAATATATATAGTTCCTAAATAATTAATGGTTCCTGTATGTAATTGTAATTGAAATAACTTTGTGTTTATTCTTTACCTAAACGCAAGGTTTAAGGTCACAAGGACTTCATGAGCGTTTTTTCTTACTAAATTAAGTATTATTTGCACTTAATGGCTTGGTTATTTTTACATATTTTAGAAAAACTAGCTAAATTTGTATTAATACATTGTTCTGAAACAATTGTATGAGATTAGTAATTTCAATGTTCTTGATATTTATCTTGCTTTATATATGGGTGTTCGTAAATGGCTGTCTTTTTCTAGTTACGAAAGCTAACTTGTTGAAATTGTAATATCATTATGTTACGTGTAATGGTGAAACTAGAGAAACATAAATTATATCTTACTCGGAGGCTAGGGTACCCGTTCAACCATATGGTAACTATTGTGGTTGGTGACACAGTAGCAGAGGTAAATAGGTAAAGCCTTTTAAATCACCTAAGATCCTGTGTTCAAGTCCCATTAAAAAATTTGCCATTTAAAAAAGAATAAACAGTAGACATTGGTTTTTCTTGTCTTTCTTCACTTACATAAGAATTTAGGGGGTTTTGTTTGGTGAGGGTGTATGTGAGATCCATGTCCCACATTTTTTGTTTGATGAGAATGTAACATTTGTGTTTCTTAAGGATTCCGTTAAATGTTAGTTGGTGGTTCTTTAAATGACGGTTAACCATAAAATTAAAAGTACCCAACGGCCAACGCTATAGTTCTTCTTATCTAACGGTTAACCTTGCACATGTAAGGATTTGAGGGGGTGTTTGGGATTACTTATTGAAACTACTTATCAATTTATTAACTTTTATAAGTTAAAAAGGTGTTTAGGTAAGGGGATTTTTACTCCTAATTTTAACTTTTTAAAGAAGAAAAAAGGAGTTTTTAAGGAGGGACTTACTCTCAAAACTCCTTATAACTTTTTGAAAAAGTCAATAAGAATGTTAAAATAAGTAATCCCAAACACCCCTGAATCCACATCATATTTCATATTTGTGAGGAGTAAGTAACAGCGTACCACACTAGTTAAGGTTATAAGTTCATTTCTTGTGTATTAATAAAGTTGGAGACACTTTTCCTTTGAATTTTTATAAACTGAAGAGTTTTGAATCCACAATTTGCTTTCTGATGTGGGCCTGTTTGGCCCATGATATATTGGGCTTTAACCTTTATTGAGCCCATTTCTATGATTTGGATAACCTGGTCCTTATTTATTAAGTAGTTTGATACCATTAAGCCCATTTAGAAGATCTGCAGGCTCAACTGACTTTCGGTATTTTATATTACATATATAAAACAAAAAAAAGAAAACTATAGGTCACTTGACCCCGTGGATGAAAGGATGATCATCATCAAGATAGGGCGAGTCATTCACATTAGATTTAATTGGATATTAATTTCACTTTTATCTAATAAAAGTTGTTAGTCCGAGGGTCTCTGTGAGAGCATAGGACACCTTCCACCCTAAGTGGGATTTTTATGGTCTAGTTTGTTTGTTAAGTTGTTAACTTTTTTTATAAAAGTTTAAAAATGTAATTTTTACCTAGTTTATTTATTAACTGTTAAGCGAGGAGGTTGATGCTTACGTCATATTTTATGCAATCAGCCATAAACTCGTATGTTTAATTCTGATGGAACAGCCACACGACATTTTAAATAATCAAAATTAAATAATTTCTATAGGTTTATCTTGATGGATACGGGGGCGGTTACAGGTCATGGAGCTGAATTTGATGGCTTGTTTGGATGAGTCAAGCCATTAGAAAATTTAATTTAGGCACATTTTTTTCATTTTTTAGTGTGTCTAGATCATGGGTTAGTGGGTAAGTTATTTTCCGAAGTTTTTTTTTCTCTATATGTATAAAGTGTGCAAGAGTTTAAAAGTAGTAAAAAATTATTCTCTAAACATTAATCTGATACAACAATTTCTTCTTTTATTTAACTCATTGTTTGATTATTTCTTTAAAACAAAGATATTTGATGATTTTGTAAATATACAACAACAATCTTTTTATCATCTGTATACTCAGTTTTTGCCCTTTCATTTATTAAATTGGTATAAGCTCATTTTTTTGAGCATTTTCATGCTTAATAGTGTTAAGTTAATACTATTATTATATCTAGCAAGTAATTTATTTATTAAACATTTTATTTATATGTATATCTAGCTAAGCAGTTAATGCAGTCAAATATCGGATATCGGTCAAGTACCGATATTCGAGATATCGGTTATCGCGGTGAGATATCGGTAACCATAAATTTATATAAAAATTATATATTAATCATCAACTTCAATAGTCATAGACTAGAAACATAAAATTTATATATAAATTTATAAATATATCATTACTTTTATGTTTTTTATGTATAAATTTATAAGTTTAAGGAGCAAATAAAAACTAGTAAAAATGTAGAGGGGTTAAAAGTTAAAAATCCAAACTTAATAAACCCTAAATCCCTCTACCCCGTTCATTGCGCCGTTCCCCCTCTGCTCCACCATTCCCCCTCTGCCTCGGAGCCTCCAATCTCACGCACACCAGCTCCAAAATCAGATCGATTGGGTTCGAAATCGTGGATTGCTGGGTTGATTTCTCACAATGGAGACACATGTGGTTCGATTATGCTTCGAAATAAGGTAAGAATTCGTTCTACTTGCTCAATTTGGTCCAAACCGAGAATATCGGTAATTCGACCGATATAATGAACTCATGTTATCGGCGATATATCGGTAAATATCGCCGATAATATCGGCTCCGATATTCCAACCGATATTTGGACCGATATTTAGTCCAACCTCCGATATCCGAGATATCGGTGTTATCGACTGCATAGATATCTAGAAAGTAATTCATTTATAGATATACAAACACATACGCACTATCTATATAAAAACTAATATAAGTAGTTACTAAAATTTAAAATAAAAGTGTGTGAGAAATACTCTATAGAGATGCAACCATTGAACATTATTTATGACGGGGCGGCTCAAGTAGGGACTGAAATAAAGCAAGGGCTATAGCCCCACTCTTTTTACCATTGAACATTATTTATGCATACACACAAATGAGATATAAGAATCATAGGATAAACAGAAAATAAATTTTTATAAAGGGCTCAATTTTATTATCTATTTTGAGTTCAAAAAACCTGAGACCACCTATATTTATGATTTTATTGATTTCTAGGTATAAACTAATTAGCTTATGGACCTAGATAAAAGACAAGGGTTGTTACATCAAAAAACTTCTGTTGAGAAAAGCCATAAATTTAGTTTCTTTTTAGATTTTGGAATAGGTTAAGACGCCTTTAGGTGTGATATGATATAATACGCATCTTTGTAATTGAGAATCAAGGATGTCGAGTGGGGCATTGGGGATGACATCTAAACTACCTCACATGCCAATTATTTAATAATCTTCAAAGCACATGATGTATATTTCATACTCAAAACGTTATAGAGAAAGAAAAAATCAAGTAAACAAGACATGTTTATTCTTTTTAGCCGGTTGCTTTTTAGGGTGGCCTTTAAGCAGGTGCTCAATCATACATTTTTGTTTTTTAGGGTCATCAATATTATAAACGACTTAAATTTTGGTAGTTTAGTTTTTAGCATAAATAGACGAAAATGTGACTTTGATTCTCGATATCAAGCTTTATAAGTGATTTATTATGAATGGTCTAATGTGTTTTTTGAAATAACAGAACTTCAATAATATTAATTTGATAAAATGTCTGTTATCTTTGCTTTAATGTTATTTCCAATACTCATTATAATCTATACTATATAATAAATAAAGGTTTCTGTATATCATGTGTCGCCATCATATTCAATCTTATCATTCTTTTCCCGTCTCTCTCTCTTATTAAATGCACTCATATCTTTTAATAAATTACTAATTATACTAATAAAACACATTTATTTTTAAATTATCTTTTATTATCAAAAACTTAATATATGTATAGTAATACATATTTACACCTGTAAAATATATAAATAAAATTTAAGAAATTTATGTATTAATATTTTTCATCTCGTGTGTGTTACACGGGTCTAAGCTAGTTTCACAATAAATGTTAGGGGATTGGGCGGTTGGCGACTGTTGGGGTAAGACAATGACATATCAGTGAAAGGAGGTCGAGTCACTTGATGGGTGTATGTTCCATTTATTTATTTGATCTTGTATTTGTTTATCAATTGTTTTATTTATTCTTAATGTTGTTTCTAACTCGACTCATGCTCTCATATTTGTAATATGTTCGTTACTTGTTTCGTGTTGTTTTAGTTTAGCATAAATATTATAGTCTAGGTCATTGTGTAAATATCAATCTGTCACACCCCGTAACACGTAAAAGTGAGTCCTAGGGTTATAGTCTAGGTCATTGTGTCTAATAACCTAATTCCCTATAAACCTGGCTCTGATACCAATTTGTCACACCCCGACCGATTGCGGAATCATCGAGGCGGACAATGGAATGATTGTTCAAAAGCACATGATAGCTAAAATATTGCATAATTCATTAATTTAATTAAAGACAGCAAATATTCAAGTACAATACAATTCAAATAACCTAGTTTATTCCAAAACGTTGATTTTATTAACTAGGTCCATAAGTTCTTAAGTGGCAGAATCTTCAGCAAGCAATCACATATCCAAACCTGAAACATTATTTAAATCAAGTGTCAACTATAAAGTTGGTGAGTACATAGATTTTGTGGACCCGATAAATAGTAGATAAAAACGTTTTGCAACTCATTGTTTATCTTGTTAAACATAGCATATATGGTTGTATCCTTCATGTTTATCTAAACACAATTCAAACCTTGATTGACGCGCTTGAGCATAGCACAACAGCTAAGCCCGGTATGTTTGAATATAGTTATCCACTATATCCGATATGTTTGAATATAACACGCGGCTATATCCGAGTATGCAGTAATAAACACCCTACATGGGTGGGCTGGTCAGACACAATAGATCTATTAATATTATTGTTAGTTTTCTTGTGTTTAAAATAAATAAGTGTACACCCAAGATAATTCACGATGAACAAGCATATAATTCACATGTATAACACGTATAAACAATTTGATGAGTAGCATGTATAATGTTTCACCCTAAAGTATGTAAAAATGTAAAATAGGGGCTGTGACAAACCGACTTTTTCAGTTAACCCCGTTAACAAAATCCAGTTAAAGTTAACTGAAATTAACTTTACTCAAACTTCAGGGACTATTTCTGTCAATATTCCAAACTTAGACTTCAGGGACTAGTTATGTCATAACCTTAAACTATTCTGTTGACTTTTGGAAAGTCAAAATCAACTCTGTTGACTTTAAAAGTCAAAATTAACCAAGAGTTAACTCCATTTAAACTAGAAGGACTTAATCTGCCAAGTCTCAAACTTCAATTCTGAAGGAAACCTCAGGGACTAGTTCTGTAATTCTCCAATCCTTGATTTGTTGACTTCAGAAAGTCAAACACCGCGATTTTGCATGAACCCGACCGTTTCTAGTTGAAATCCGTTAGTATTGAAACCGATTCCCACGACCTTATCGTTTTGGATCATCATTATCATCTTTAACACCGGCTTTAATCGAATTAAACTCAATTATGAGTATTCAACTCATAACCGTCGCTACCCTCTTCGACTTCTATCGAATGTGTTTCAATTCGTTTATTTTCCTCGTAATTGAACCACTGCACACACTCGGTGATCCTCCTTGAAGCTTCTGCATCAACTGAATTGACCGGAGTAACAGTCGAAGACACCGGAGGCAACCTATACCACATTCGGCAACCGTTTTAGTCGATCTCAGTCGATTCACACTTGTTTCCGGTAATTGATTACACCTTCACTTTCGTTTTTACTCTCTAATGGAAAGCCCTATATTAATTAGGGCTTACATTATCAAATTTTAATCAAACCAGATTCTAGGGTTCATACGTTTCTAGTTTGGTCGAACCCTAGCAATCCGATATTGATTAATGAAATTAAGCGTGTCCTTAGAATCGTCCCAGTACCTGAATGGAAAGCCCTATGCTTAATTTATCGATTATCATCGAATTGAACTCAATCCCAATCCTAGGGTTTGTTAATAAATCGATTTGGGGATTTTTGTCTTAAACCTAAGCTCCATCTAATTAAACCACATCCCCAGATTCGCAGGCCTTGATTGAGTAAAAGCCCCATGTTTTCAGTAAATATTATTATCCAATTCGATCAAATTAATCTCATGTTCTTAATCTAGGGTTCGGACTTGAATCTCGTTATTAAACAACTCAATCGATGACTTTTTTTACAACTAATCGTGTGTGCAGATTCGAAAATAACCTATAATCAAAACCCCTAAACTTTTGTTGACATTTAAAATCGGGATCGGTCGGATTTGGGGGTGGCATGGGGTTCGATCGCGATTTGATTTGGAAAAGAGGGGCTCTCGGTAACACAGGATTAAAACCATTTCAGTAAGGATAATATCGCGATAGCCTAGCGGCCGAAACTGGTTAAAGCGATGAGTGTGTGTGGGAGAGACCCGGGTTCGAGTCCGGGCTCCCACATTTCTTTTTTAAACATTTTTCTAAACATAATTAATTAATAAAAATCATTCTTGATGATATTATATCATTATATAAATGGGTTTTAAATCGAAAAACAACCCATAGGCTCGGGATTTAAATATTTTGTTTATTTTTATAAATTATTACCTTTTTTTTATAAATTGTACATTTTGATTATTAATAAGTAAAAAAAATAATATACTTATATTATTTTAAACCGTAAACACATGTAAAATAATATGTTATATTATTTTCAAATTGTGACCCGTATTAGTAAATAATATATAATTATATTATTTCAAATCATTTTTATAACGCCGTGAACCAATCGAGATTAAATAATAATTAGTTATATTAATCACTCGTATATATATATATATATATATATATATATATATATATATATATTATTTACGTCGTTCGTCGCGTAAAGTAATTCCTAAACCCGTGGACACGTTCGTCCACTCTCGTTCGATTAGAGCGGTTCTTTAAGATGTTCTTTCCTTGTCACGGTCACAATTCCCTTATCGTTCCTAATTTATATGTTTATAATTCTAGGACATCCGTAGGTCTTTTGAGACTTACACTCGTGATTTCAAACTTACTTCTAGTGTGAACTACCTTCAACGCCAAGCAGGTGAGTTTCACGGCCCCTTTTTACTGCTTTTAACTTGGGGGAGAAAACATGCTTAAACTGATTTTAGATTTTGTATTTCATATGCTATCAATGTTAAAGCTAAGTGTAACATGCTATCACAGAAAGTCCTCATCTTATTTCGAACCGTTAATATGGATCTTAGCGAGGTAATGTTTAGTAGTACTACTGGGTTTGACAAATCCCACCCGCGTTAGTCGCGCTAACTCGATCGGATATCGAACGGGTGAAATGTTAGCCTATTCACATGGCCAGTATTGATAGAACCTGGCAGGAGGCAATAAACAAACAGTCAGTTTCGGTTGCGAGCACTTGAGCAAAAACATGAACATAGGTTAGCTACCTATAGATACATATTGAAAGATCATAAATCTGGTAACGTTTACTTATTTATTTCAAACCTGTGAACTCACCAACCTCGTGTTGACACTTTTTCTTACATGTTTTCTCAGGACGCTAAGCTAAGACACAGGTGCACGTTAGGGCATACATGGGATTCAACTGCTTTGCTTTGTGTCTATTTATGTTGATTGAATTATTTTAATGTACTTTGTTTGGTTGGACGTTTGGACTCTTGGACTTTGGTTTTGGGCGCGTGTATTTTGCGCATTTACTTTCTTTACGCTTCCGCATTAACACTCTGATTTAAAAGATATTTTCATTTTGAGTCCCATGTAGAGTCGTTCAATGTAACTAATGTCTGAGATCCTGGTTTGTCACATCCCTAACGGTAAAACTTCGTTAGTGGAATTTGGGGGTGTGACAGATTGGTATCAGAGCCATTGGTTATAGAGAACTAGGATTGCATACTAGACTATAGCCTCACACATTAGTTACATGTCATTTGGATGTTTGGCACTTATACAAATTGTTGCAGGATCATGTCGTCAACACCACCTCCATCACCTAACGCATCAGGGCATAAGGCACCTGTACCCTCATCCCCGGAGCCCAAAAGGCGCCGGACTACCACAATTGAGCAAGGCGAACCGAGCAACGCACGAGCATTGGATTATGCTCTCAATTGGGATATGTACCCACATATGATCCAAAGGTGGATCGAAATGGGAGATGTTCCATCACCGTACTTTGGATCCACATCTTCATCGTCTACACTGCCTAGCTTACCATGTACCATGGAACAAGCCTTCGCAGCATTCGTGTCCTATATGTTAAAGGAATTAAGTTTTGTACAAGATGCCACCGAGGAGATACCTAAACTCCTGGAGAATGGACCTCAAGTGAAAAAGAATAGGGTAGGAATAGAAAATTTGACTACCGAACTAGCTGCAACGGACCATGTCCACAACCTTTTAGTGGATCGTGTGGCACACTTAGAGACGAGGGTTGACACTATGGATGATGATATGCAAGGAGTTCTGGAGAGATTAGCTGCTATGGAAGCTCAGCTACATGTGGCTAACCACACTGCTGAAGGCCTTCAAGAGAGGGTGACTCATTTGGAAGCCCAACTGCAAGCGGCCTTACACCCGGAAGACATTCCAGTATCTGATGATGAGGAAGAACCCTTTGAGGAGGAACTCTTTGAGGAGGAGCCTTTCGAGGAGGAACCCTTAGAGGGGGAACCAGCTGAGGAAGAGCCAGTGGAGATTGATGATGCACAGTCATATGTCTCTTCTGATGATGAGGATATTTGAGGATCTTCCTAATCTATCTTCTTTTCATGTTTGTTTTGCTTATGTTATTTCCCTTTTCAAACCTAGATGGGTAAGGTTGTTCCCATCCAATAAAAGCATGAGAAGTTTAATATTTGAGTTATTTATTTTGTAACCTTACAATTTATTTAATTTTCAAAATATTAGATGTTGTATTTCCTTACCCGTACCTGAATAATGTTTAATATGCGATATATTTCTCATTGTTTTCATTTGTGATTGTGAAGAAATATGTCTGGGAGAGGACGAGGAGGCCGTACCGGTGGTCGTGGTACCATCAACATGACGGCAGCAGAACTAGCAGCTTTGATAAACAATAGTGTGGCAGAGGCACTAGCAGCACAGAATGCTGCAGGTAAATGCTTTCAACTATTGACTAGTAGTGTCAATCCCTTCTCCTAAGAGCATCTTTCTAAACTCTATAATTCCAATTCAATTTGAATTTCTAAATCCAGGCCAGCAAAATCAGCAAAATCAACAGCCAGCCTGCACTTTCAAGGCATTCATGGACTGCAAGCCCCACACCTTTAGTGGAGCTGAAGGAGCAGTTGGATTACTTCGCTGGTTTGAGAAGGTTGAATCAGTAATAGCCATGTGCAACTGCCCCGTGGCTAACCAAGTGAAATTTGCTGCTGGAACTTTAGAAGGCCCGGCCCTAACATGGTGGAATGCCCAAGTGCAAATGTTGGGACTAGCAATGGCAAATGGACTCCCGTGGGAAGAATTTAAAGCCATGATGAAGGAGGAATACTGCCCACGAGATGAAATTCAAAAGCTAGAGGGAGAGTTCTGGAACCTTAAGATGGAGGGTTCAGAAATTGAACTCTACACCACCCGTTCGCACGAACTTGCTACCATGTGCCCACACATGGTGACTCCGGATTACAAACGGATTGAACTATACATTGGAGGTTTGGTACCTCAGATTCAAAGCATGGTGACCTCATCCAACCCTACCACCATCCAACAGACCATCAGACTTGCTCACAAATTGACCGATCAAGCAGTGACACAGGGAACTTTACCTCCAAGAGGTTCAATTGCTAAACCCACCGACAGCCACAAGCGCAAGTTCGATCACCATTCCAACACCCACAACCACTCTAACTCCCACTCCAAGGGACCCCAACCCAATCAGCAACAGTCTAACCAACAGCAACAACAACAACAACGTAGGTTCGAGCCTACCAAGAACTTCAATCAGTCGACCTCTTCTGGCCAAAACCATGGTGGTTATGCGGGAAAGTCCCCGAAGTGTAACAAGTGTAACTTACACCACTTTGGGTTCTGCAATCGTTGCCAGAGGTGCGGTAAAATAGGCCATGCTGCTAAGGACTGTAGGGGTGAATTACAAACTAAACAACCCTTTCAACAACCGAGGTCTACTAGGGCTTGCTTTGAGTGTGGAAAGGAAGGGCATATTCGGAAGAACTGTCCTCAGTTGAAGAAAGGGGGTAATGGAAATCACAACCCTAACCACAATAACAATGAGAATGGTGGAAATAATGGCAATGGGGGAGGAAATGGTGCGAAGGGACGAGCCTTCGTACTAGGATCTGGAGAGGCCCGTTACGACCATAATGTGGTTACCGGTAAGTTCCTCGTAAATAATTTCTTTCCTTCTGTCCTTTTTGACACCGGTGCTGATAGAAGTTTTATAT